>RSEF01000002.1:144319578-144372075 GCA_003993805.1 Himantopus leucocephalus
AAGGAAAGGAAAGGAAAGGAAAGGAGATTAAAGAAGGAAAAGAAAAAGGAAGAGGAAAAGAATAAAGATCAAAAAGAAAAAAAAGAAAAGAAAAAAAGAACTTTCCTCCCTTCACTGGTACTTCTAGCATTTACATTTTCCTTGGATATTGCCCTTTCAGTGACTCAGGAATTAATACAGACAGTGAAAGTAATAGCTGATAGAGAATGTGCAAGCTTAGGGGAGAAAGTGTAGGAAAGAGCGGTAACTGACCTGTCTATATTTCAATAAAGTAAAATAGCAAAAGAAATACGAAGAAGATGAGTACCTATATATGTACTAGTATGAGTATTTTCCACAGTTTCAGCCGTTATATGTGCACTGAAACCAGTCAATAACAAGTCAGCTTGCACTAGAAAGGTTAATCCTCACTAAATTGGGGTCACTTAGAAACTAAGATGGATTTCCTCTCTTATGAGATTTGTTTTTTCTTTTTATTTGTTTTCATGTATAGATCCAGACTCTGTCAAGGGACAAGCCAATAATTAATTTATAAGCAGATACACCTAACTGCATCTATTAGTACAATTTTATTTTTTTATTGAGTCTAAATTGTCTTCTGAGTATGTTGGATAAGTGAATACTGCATTCTTATTAGATAGCATCTAATTTACACTATATGCATGTCAATTTAAAGTTTCAGTTAAGGACGCTTATAGCCAAGAGCATTCTATCAAAGTTTAATCACTGAAGTTCTTTTGTGAAGCTCAGACAATGCGTCAAATTGCAGACTGAAATTCTGTTGTCAGTTGGTGCTACTCCATCAAATCAAGAGGAACACAGAAGAAAATGTACCATACTGTTAGGCTATGAACAAATTTCAGTGAAAGTAAAGTACCAGCAAAAACACTGAAGATTCTCCAGCAAATGACAAGAGCATCTGACTGGGACAGGTGAAAGAACAAACAATGTTGAAGCTTCAAGAAATAAAGATGCTTCAAGAAACAAAGAAGCAACTTCTATCTTCTCTGAAGCACCAGGCACCAGGCATGGTCAACAAATAGTAATGTAACTCAGAGTTTACCATAGTCCCATTGTAAATCATTGCTCTCTAAAAGAATGTACTTATGTGATTAGAAATCTAAGGAAAAAGTTCACCCATGGGGACGAGCAGCATCACGTTATTTTTATTTTTTTTAAATGTAGCTGTCATAACAATACATTTATACATATCTATTCATATAGTCTTTTCTTGCTAAACATAAATATATATTTTAAAAAATAGAATCACAGAAAGGTTGAGGTTGGAATGGATCTCTTCAGGTCATCTGGTCCAGTACCCCTGCTCAAGCAGGGCCACCTAGAGATGGCTGCCCAGGACCATGTCCAGGTGGTTTTGGGATATGTCCAGGGACCGAGGCTCCACAGTGTCTGTGAGCAACCTGTTCCAGTGCTCTGTCACCCTTATAGCAAACAAATGTTTCCTGATGTTCGGAAGGAACCTCCCATGTTTCAGTTTGTGCCCGTTGACTCTGGTCCTGTCACAGGGCACCACAAGAGCCTGGCTCTGTCTTCTTTGTACCTTCCCTTCAGGTATTTATATGCATTGCTAGCTTACGTTCAATTTGATGTCTATCAGGACTCTCAGGACCTTTTATGACAAGCTGCTTTCCAGCTGCATAGCCCCAAATGTTCATTGTTGCATGGGGTTGTTATTTCCCAGGTGCAGGTCTTTGCACTTTACCTTGTTGAATTTCATGAGGTTCCTGTCAGCCTGTCGCAATCCCTCTGGTTTGCAGCATGGCCCTCTGGCGTACCAGCCACTCCTCCCAGTTTTCTATCATCAGCAAACTGACTGAGGGTATACTCTGCCCCATTATTAATAAAGATATCAAACAGTGCTGGACCCAGTACTGACCCCCGGGGTACACACCACTGGTGACTTGTCTCCAGCCAGTTTTTGTGCCATTCATCAGCAGCCTCTGGGCTGCTCTGAAAACCATTCAGCCAGTTTTCAAACCACTTTACCGTCAGCTCATTTAGCCCAGATGTACTCTCATGAAGTGAATTAAATTACTATTGATATTAGGGGTATGTGCTTTTTTCAGCAGCGATATTACCTCCCTTTATCCAGAAAAAATATAAAATAAATATATTATATATTATAATATATATAATATATATATAATATATATATTATTATAATATATTATTATATATTTATATAAAATATAAAATAAATTTTTACCCATTCATCTGGGAATATTGTGTGCACAGAACATAGTGGATATAACCAATATAGAAAAGCTGAGAGGTTAAAAGATTAGATGTGTATCAACTCCATATATTGTCTCACTCACATAGGTTTACTGGCCTCCAGGAACCCTCACCTGCAACAATCCTGTCAATACACAGGTAAATGTGTTTATGAATTACAGTCTTGAAAATTGGCTCACAAGCCTATCTCACTGCCAGACATTACAATGATTCTTTTTTTTGAATCTGAAAAAATTCAAACAGGTGACAAACAAGAAAATTGTGAAGATTCATTCCTAAGCACATTGAAAGTAGCTTCTTTTGATCCTTCTCAGATATCAGGGAGTCAAGGGCTGGGGAATCAAGGGCTGAGAAATCAGGCCTTCACTGAGAACTTTTTTCTATGCTCAATGAAAGTAATTTATTTCTTTCTTCAGTTTACAACCTCTTTTTCCACTTGAGAAAAACATGAAATCCCTAATGTAGAGCACTATGCTATTTCAGAATTCAAAATTCTTTTATCACTACTTATGATGAGTTTAATTCTAACACTTTGTTTTAAAAGTATAAAGATACGGTGAATTCTACGCAATGCTGAAGGCAATAGGAATTTAGTTGGGCTATATTTATACTAAAGGACAAAAAGCATTTCCACGCTCCCTTGAGCATTGAATGAATGAATTTCTTGTTTTGCTTTGCTAGTATGTGTGACTTCTGCTCTACCTATTAAACTGTCTTTATCTAAACCCACAAGTTTTTTCTCATTTTTACTCTTCTGTTTCTCTCCCCTATCCCAGCTGGGGTGAGTGAGCAAGCGGCTGCATGGTCCTAGTTGCCTGCTGGGGTTAAACCACAACGGCCCTTTTTGGCACCCAACATGGGGCTCGAGGGATTTGAGATAATGACAGATTTGACTGGAATGCGCTAGATCAAATTGATAGCTGTTCATGCTGGTTAGCTATTAATTGGCAGGCTCCTCTGCATGTCATGGGCTTGCTTGCCTTACCGTATATTAGAGTCTAGTACTCATTAGTGGCTGTTTTTTTCTTTCACTGCTTCCTGTACTGCTGTACTGCTTATCATCTTACTCTGCTGTGCCTGGGAACATTTTGATAACAGCAATGGCGATGTACCTGGGCCGGCAGATGGCCACGGCTGCTGTTTTTCTGTGCTGCTGTACCGGACATGCTGGAACTCCAGAGTGAACTCAGGTCGAAACAACTCTGCAGACACTAAGGTCAATTAAGAAGGAGAAGATGCTTTAGGCACTTGCAGAGAGATTCCCCTGCTGCCCGTGGTGAAGACCATAGTGAGGCAGCCTGTCCCCCTGCAGCCCATGGAGGTTAATAGTGGATGCCTGAAGGACTGACTGCACCCTGTGGAAGGGACCCACGCTGGAGCAGTTCATGAAGAACTGCAGCCTATGGGAAGGACTCACATCGGAGAAGTTCATGGAGAACTGTCTTCCATGGGTGGGACCCCACACTGGAGTCAGGGGAAGAGTGTGAGGAGGCCTTCCCCTGAAGAGGAAGTAGTGGCAGACACAATATGAGATGAACTGACTGTAATCCCCATTCCCTGTCCCCCCTGCGCCAGTTGCGGGGGAGGAGGTAAAGAAATCGGGGGTAAAGTTATACCCAGGATTTGAGTTGTTTATTTTGGGAATTACTATAGCAGGAACCCTTTGTTGCTAGCCAGGCTATGGGCAAGGAGAGGAGTTCATTACAATGTTAAGCTCTACAACTTCACCCAAAGGTGATGCAGGTGGAGATTGTAATGTATATACCTTTACATTGTTGTAACCATGATTCGAGTTGCATGTTATATGAATTGCTATAGCAGGAACCACCTGAATCAATGGAGAACAAGCCTTACAAGAAGCAGTGCAAGTGCAGCAGTGACCTGATCTGAGCTGGCTTTGGTGCCCAGTAACTCCACACAACACCATGCACTATCTCTCCTGCCTGAAAAACTGTTATGACAGATGAAGCCTGAAGTCATGGACTGAATGAACTCAATGGACATTTTGTGGGCATTTGTGGATGTTTATGGACATTTACAGACATTTTACAGACATTCCACAGACATTCCACAGGGTGGTTTGTGGACTAAGGGAATGATATCTGTGTCAAAGGATGTGAAGGGGCGGGGTGGTTAATGAGGTTGTATTGGATAGTGCGGGACCTGAGCATGATGTAAGTGGTATGAAATAAGTGGTGGAGAATATCATGGTTTAAGCTGGGATAGAGTTGACTTTCTTTCTAGCAGCTGCTATAGTGTTATGTTTTGGATTTGGGATGAGAATGGTTTTGGTAGCTCTCTAATGTTTTTGGTTGTTGCTAAACGGTCAAGGCACTTCCTGCTCCTCATACTACCCCACCAGCAAGTAGGCTGGGAGAGCATAAAAAATTGGGAGAAGGTACAGCCGGGACAGCTGATCCCAACTGACCAAAGGGATATTTGATGCCGTATGATGCTCAGTATATAAAGCTGGGGGAAGAAGAATCTGTTATCACTGCTTGGGTCGAGCTGGACAACCAGTTCACTGGGTGGTGAGAGTGACTTGTGTCTTGCATATTCTTTTAGCATTATTATTATTATTATTGTTATTTTCCTTTTCTGTTATCATTCTATTAAACTGCCTTTATCTCTACCCACGAGGGTTTTTTTCCCCTTTCCCCTCCTTTTATCTTTCTTCTCCATTCTGGAGGTGGGAGTGAGAGTAAGCGAGTGGCTGCTTGGTCCTAGTTGCTGGCTGGGATTAAACCACGACAGCTCTATCCCAGCTGAAATCGTGACACTCCCAATACTCCCCCAGCTCTAAGTGCAATATATAGCTTCATGCAAATTCAGGTTGCAGTGAAACTTGCATTTTCACTATTTCCCTGTCTTTCCATTCAATGGAAATGGAGGCTGGCAGTGTAAAGAAGGTGCAGTTCTCTCTTGAGGTGAAACCATCAAGACTGTGGTCCATACTATAACAATTCATTGAGCTATTTGAAAGCAAACTTTTATCAGTTATTTTCTCTTCTTAAATTTTGGTAGAATCCTCACTGAGAGCTCATGGCACAAAATGACCTAAAACATAGCATCAAGTAATGATTACAGTTGGAAATAATGGAGACAATGCAGGAAGAACATCATAACATAAGACTTTGTATAAGCCATTTACCTGAGTGGAATTTTATTTTAGAAAATAAACAATAAAGAACTATAGCAAGTGAGGCCCTCATAACCTACCAGTTCCTGAATCAAACCACACACTGGAAATCTAAATAACATTCTGGGAAGCATCTCCCAGATCTCATAACACATTTAAATATGTGTTGTATTTTAGTATCTTTCAGGAAAGCTTTAGTCATTAATTAGTATTTATGTTCTTTTTTGTATGCTAGTCACCCAATGAGAATCAGTGTATAATTTAATAGAAAATGTACTATTAGCAGACAAAAATATGGTAAAAGGAAATTTGCATATTTTTTCTGGCTTTATGAGCTGAATTACACCAGTAGTTGAAGGGATGGTTAGTGAATGAAAATATTTATTCGGCTACAGTGCATAACTAGTACTCTCAGATTTTCACATAACATATACAGAGTCCCATTTGTATCTATTAGTTCAATTTTATATTCGTTTTTTTCTAAATCTAAAACAGATATTATTTTCAAAGTAAACTTCGGTTCTCACTAAGGAAGTAGTGCAACTCAGGTGGTGATTACCTTCTGTAATGTTATATTCTGAGATTATTTTAAAATAAATATTAATTCATGTAAGTTATTTTAGGCCTTAGTTTGAAAATCTTGTTTGCAGCTGCTGCCTCAGAATAAATAAGCAGTCTGATGGATACATATATTCATGTTTTTTAAATCATCAGTCCACTATGTTATAGCACAATTTGCTAACACATATGTCTCAATATAAATTCCACTGAAGCAGTAGTATGAATTAACTTGGGTCTTGAAATATTCCAGAGGAGAAAATATGCATTCTTCTTTTTGGTCCTAATTCTGAAGACCTGTTCCTCATTAAGATTCAATGGTTGTTTGAATATTTTTTTTCAGGTATTTTGTATAACAATTTGTTCTAACAGATGCTCTGAATAAGGTGTGCTTCATGTGCTTTGTTTCAGCTAATGCTGCATTACACATTTATCAAAACAGCATAATGGAAGTTTTAGGAAGACAGTGTTATAATCAAGGTCTTACAGATACTGTCCCCACCTTAATAGCAGTGTAAGAATTTAAGAACTGATCTAAAAACAAGTTAACTTGCTGATGCGTTCTCAAACCAGATAGGTTGTATTCAAGATGACTATACTCTAAGCAAATAGAAATAATAATTCTTGAATAATAGGAAGCTCATAATACCATAGAGAAGACCACTATTGTTCGCTCCCCTTCCCTCCTACTGTCAGCTTGACATTTAGTGGTCTTTTCTAGTTGTACCACACCGTCCTCGTCCTCCTCTAGATCCTGACATGAATACCCAACCTTATTTCCTCATGTGGCAACAAGCATTAAGATATTATATACAATGTAGGATTATTCTCAAGAATATCTCTAGACATTGCCAAAGTAAAATAACTGTTTAGGGTATCAGACTAGAGAGATCAATAAAATGGTCAGGATACATCACATGTTTTGTCTATATGGAACATGCAGAAATCATAGAAGTTATGGGAAACTGGCAGGTCTACTCTTTGCTATTGAAGAGAGAATACAGAATACATATTTATGATTCCGCTCTTCATTAATTTATTTCATACTATCTTTAGGTATTACATCTCTTATCTTCTATATTTCCTGGATATAAAGATTTACTTTCTGGATCTGAACTGAAATATGGGATCAGAGATGTAGGTAAGTGTTGCATCTGAATGTAGGTCTCATTTTGTGGAAGAAAATTTAGACAAATACTGTATTGGCTGTCCATAGCAAGGTTTTGGTAACAGAGGGTCTGTTTTGTTACCAGGGATGGCTGCTTTGAGAAGAGGTTAGGGGCTCTCCTATGCCAGACACAGACCCACCACAGGACACAGCTGATCCCATCAGCAAGCTATGGGTACCTCTGTGTTAACTTTTTAAGAAAGGTCAAAAAACATCAGATAGAAAGAAGGGGAGGGAACAAAAGAGTAAGAAACAACAGAGGGAACACCAAGGTCCGAGGAGGAGAAGGAGGTGCTCCAGGCACTGGAGCAGATAGTCCCTTGCAGTCCATGGAATAGCCCATGCCAAAGGAGAGAAAAAGTGAGAAGGAAGAAGTGAGAGAGAGGAACTGCTGTGTACTGACCATAACCCCCGCATCCCAGCTGTACTGCTCAAGGCAGGATAGGGAGAGGAACTGGTATCGAAGGAACGAACCTGAGCCTGGAGGAGGGTGAACGAAAGGTGTTTTTTCAATCTTTGTCTTCTTGTTTCTCAGTATATAAATCTATTAGAATAGAATAGAATAGGATAAAATATTTTCAGTTAGAAGAGACCTCCAACTGTCATCTGACCACATCATCCTTGACAACTTTAGGGCTGACCAGTTAAAACTTAAAAGCATATTATTAAGGGCATTTTCCAAATGCCTCTTAAGCACTGATAGGCTTGGGGCATTGACCACCTCTCTAGGAAGCCTGTTCCGGTGTGTGACCACCCTCTCAGTAAAGAAATGCTTCCTAATGTCAAGTCTGAACCTTCCTTGAATAGGCAAGAAATAAATTAGTTTAGCCCAAGTCAATTCTGTTTTGCCCATGATAGTAACAGATAAGCAACCTCACTGTCTTTATCTCAATGAGATTTCTTGTTCTTATTTGCACCATCTGCCCCACTAATGAGGGTGAGTGAGTGGGTGGGAGTTTGGCTGCTAGCCAAGGCTAACCCACAACAAGTACGAGGTCCGATAAAAATTTCACATCTGATCCCACCCTAAGTATGGGTAGTTGCTCAAAATTTTCTTTTTAAGAATTTGTCCTTCAGCGACTTTTTCTGTCAAGTTGCTGCTGTCTTCTATCTCAGATTCGGCTGCCTCTAAGGAGAGCTATTGTATGCTTTGCCATGTCAGATCTAAAAAATAAATTGCTGCTTGATGATCTGGTCTTAAATGTTGCTTTGGGTTTTGTCATGGGTTATTCTGGACAGATATATATTTGTCCAAACAGACAGAGGCTCCAAACAAGAGCCTATTATAATGCCGGGGCTGGGGGGGTGGATTTTAAAAAAAAAGTTTGTCAGGTGACTGGAATGAAGGAAAGTCAAACTAAATTGCCAACACATACTTGCGTGAAATGCCTTAGTGCCTCAGAAGAATAAATCAATAGTAGTAGTTTTCATTTAGACATTTCCCATAAAATACACCTGAAAGTGGTAGTCCAGGAAAATTTGTATTTTGGATTTAGATATGGCCTTCTTTTATGGCAAAATAGATGAAAAGTCCTCAAAATGTTATACTGTAAATTACCTTGCTGTGGCAGAAACAACTTCAACTGTCAAACAGGATTCCAGACCATTAGAGTTTTTCTATTAAGAATACTTTTTTGTGCATTCCCAAGAAAGAAAAATATTCACTATATCTTTTAGTATTCAGATTATGTAAAGACTCATAAAGGTTTAGGAGATAATTATAAACCAACATTAACCATAAACTGGCTGAATAGGACGACTCAACTGTTTCCTCTTCAGAGGCACAAGATAAGAAAGTTTAAAATGGGACTTTTTTTGTTTTTCAACACACTTTTCTATTCAAAACAACTCTCATCAAGGTATTTTCCCCCAAATTAGGGTTTTTTTCATTATCCTGCATCACCATCTGGCCTTGTGTTTAACAATGTGACTGTATGGAGAATATTACTTATTACTGGGCTTGAAGTAATTTTCCACATGCCTTCTTAGAAACATTAACAGCACCAGAATTTACAAGCATTTTAAACCTCCTGTTGCTACATTTGCATAATAGAGTCTGTCCTGGAGCTTTGGGAGGAAATGGCCTAAGTCCATAAAATCTTTATTTCTTGACGGGACCCAAGATAATGTGGTAATGAGCAAATATGTAGCAAAGGTATGGATCTCTGCATCACCAGTTTCTTCTTTGTGTAGAGGCAGCATTCCTCTGGCATGACCCTACTGGCAGATCCTTACAAAAAAAAGATGTCAGGCACTTGCAAGATTGCCTTTCACCTGTAAAAAATGACATTACTTGCATGCATCCAAGATACATCAACAGAAAACCGTGACACAGTGATATGGACCAAAAATCATTCCAGTTGCTACTGGCAGATACCTGGTTTTAGCCTACTGACGGAAGAAATAGTGCTTAGTGATGACAGCATGGCATTCCACTGCTTATTCCCACCTACATAAGATGCAAGTAGATTTCAAACCACTGTCTATGCTGTTCCAAACAGTCCATTAAGTTCACTCATCTAGCTGTCATGATCTCAGTCACCCAATAAATACATTAGAATTATTCTGCCAGCAATTACAGTTCCTCGTAGTCTTCTGTCTCATACATTTCTTACTGCACTCTGCCTGCTTTTCTACTTAGCTTAATCAGTTGTTATGCTGCTACCATGACTGAAATGCTCCTGTTTTTCCAGTCCTTTTTTCTCGGATTCTGAAGGCTGAGAGTCTCATAAATGCTGTCCTAGGGAGTGTTATGCTCACCTTCTTGTTAGGAGCAAAAGCACACCTTACATACAGAGAAAAAAAATATTTTGTCTTATTGCAATTTTAAGAGTCTAATCAAAACCCAATGGCCATTATTACTGGTTCACTTACAATGATACAAACACTTGTAGCCTAACTTATCTATTACTGAAAAGCCTAATTAGTAATACCATTATTTTTTTTACAGAAAGCACCTTAGCACCTACCCCTTTTTTTCTGGTGTGCTATGTTTACCTATCCATTCTGGTGGAGTTAAGGTCTGTGGTGCCAGGCTATTTCAAGCAGAAATGGACAAAGGATGAAGTGCTGTCAGCGTTCTAAGTCCTTTGCTAGGAGGAGTTTAATGCTGGAAGCTGCTCTTCCTCTGCTCTGAGGTTCTCTGGGGTATAGTTTTCCACATTTTGTTAAAAAAGGTTATTTTCTTTTCATTGATTCCTGGTTAAAGTTTGAAATTGCACTAGACAAGGAACTTACAGTGGGATATAAAGAAGATTCTAAAATGTGTACTTAAGGTATCTTAACTTTATAGTGTTTCCAGGTATTGTAGTGGTAAGGCTTGGATTCAAATGTTTTCTCTAAAAATAAAAAAGACCCAATGTTTCTGCCTGCATCCACCAACATCCTTAACAGCTACTCATCATGACTAGTTTATCCATAGAATAGATACAATTTATTAAGAGCGCCTTGTTTTTTTCTGGTATGACACGATAGTAGGTCACCGGTACAATATACAAATAAATAAATAAAATATGCAGTATCCTAATCCTTTATCCAGTTTCCTGCATGCCACAGTGAACTTCCTTGATAAAGATATATTCACCTCCTCAGTTTAATTTCTAGTGCTAGTTACTGTACTTTACTTACAGGTAGCAGGACTGATGGTCACAATAAGTTAAATCAATGATCCAGGTGAAATTTTCTGGTCCTAAATAGGACATCAGAGACCTTTTTTCCTATCATTTCTGAGTATGAATGCTTCTGAACACTTAATAGAAGTGTGTATAATTTAAACTTTTAATGCCAGTGTTTTCAGTTCCATTCTGTTAACACGTTTCAGGACTCCCTTGTCTGGCTTATCAAAATGTATGTCATGTGGTTGATAAAAAATTGATTTACTAAGTGCAAATCATTCAGAAGTGCAATGAGAAACCAATATTTTGAAATTGCTTAAGAAATAATATCTGAGGAAAACTGTAATTTATGGACAGTGAGAATATTCCATAAGAGTATTTTTTACATTCTTTGTTTTGATATTTCATCAAATGCGTTTTTTTTATAAAATACTTTGAAAACAAAAGTAATTCTAAATTTTTTTTAAAAATGGGTCCTTCCAACTCCTATGGTAGTATAGCTATTTTTAATTGTTTTTTAGATTTTGTTATTTTCCTGCATTTAAATGAAAGAAGTACATTTGGTAAGATCCTTACAGTTTCACAGCAAAAGTCATTGTTTTTCATATGGCATTTCCCAATTTAAAGCTCTCTGGAGAATCATTTTCTGTCAAACTCTTAAGCATCACACCTTTAAAAAATCTAATCACAGTTGTTTGTGCTCAGCATGATCCAATATCTGTCCCCTACAACATGAAACAGGCTTGCAAATTCTACTTAGGTAAAAAGTTTAAGAAGGTGATTACTCGGTATTTCATTCTCCTTCTCTATCTCTTTGACAACAGTAAGTATGTTTATCTTCTTCTGAATAGCATAATTCCAAATTTTACTGTGGAACCATATAACCATAAACATGGCCTAGATGAAAAAATAAACCAAAGCAAATGAAAAGAGTAAATTTTTAAGAAGGAATTGTAAAAAGATTAAGGAAGGGACAAAAACATACACATACAAACTGACAATGGTATTCTGAATTCTGTCAAAAGATTCCTTGGACAGTAGAGGATAATAGTCAGTGACAGAGTGAGTGCAGTCAAGCTTAAATCACCAGTAGGTAAATTCCTAATCTATTTAATAATCAGGAGTAAGGGACTTGAAGGTAAACTTTTTGAAATTTCCACTGACAGCTGTGACATTGATCTGTTTTTCTATCCATATGAAAGCAATTCATGTTGGTTTTAACATATTTGGTGATATAAAGGCTAAGCTTTTAAGGCAGGAAATCACTGCAGGCTCAGCTTTGAACTAGAACACCATTTGTCTCTGGGCTATGTTTATGTATCATCTTCTCAAAATCTCTAGTTGTCTGGCATTTCTTATGAGTTCAGGACACCTACTTTCTTCCCCTCACCTCTGTTTAAAAATCGTAGTGACATCACTGACAATATTTGAGCTGATTTTCTTCTGGTCACATGCCAAGGGTGCTCCAGGCATCTACAGAGCTTGTGCCAATATTTAATAATCTTCAGAAACCTGCCAACACTTGCATGCAATCTAAATGTATTGCACAAACTTTCAGAAAAATAATTGTCCTAATTCTCCTACTTCCACCACCCACACAGAAAAGAGGTCTGGTTTTGGATGGGAGAGAGGAAAGTTCTAAAATAAATTTACAGCAACACTTTGAAGTCTAAACCATAAGTCTACACTGCTGGAGACTACACAGCTGGAGTCAAACAAAAATAAGTATCTTCGAATAAGGTGGGAATGAAAATATCTCAAGACTAGTCACATCAAAAAAAAAGGTCCCTTGTGTTTGGAGAAGGAACGTGGCTTCACATAACATCTTTAATTTGCTTCACTGCTTGAGTGACACTTGTGCAATGCTAGTTTGGATTCACGTTTCTCTCTGGATGAAAAAAGACATTGTTAGACAAGTGTGTTTCCAGGAAAATTAGTGGCAAGCAAACTTCAGAAATATAACCAGATAAACCCTAAGGAATTTTGGATTCTTATCGTGTTTCTGGATCTTTTGCATTTTCAAATTATTCTGCCTCAATGGATTATCTTTTTATTGCGGTTTCAGTTGGGATAGACTTAACCTTTTTTATTAGCAGCTGGTATAGAGCTATTTTTTAAATTTGTGATGAGAAATACTTTTGATAGGGCACTGGTGTTTTTAGTTGTTGCTAGGCAGTCAAGGCCTTTTCTGCTCCTCATATTGCCCCACCAGCAAGCAGGCTGGCTGTGCACAAGAAGTTGGAAGGGGACACAGCTCGGACAGTTGACCCCAACTGACCAAAGGGATATTCCATACCGTGTGATGTCATGCTCAGTATATAAAGCTGGGGGAAGAATGAAAAAGGGGAGAACATTTGGAGTGATGGCATTTGTCTTCCCAAGTAACTGTTACGCGTGATGCAGCCCTTCTTTCCCGGAGATAGTTGAACACCTGCCTGCTGATGGGAAGGAGTGAATGAATTTCTTGTTTTGCTTTGCTTGCGGGAGTGGCTTTGCTCTGTCTATTAAACTGTCTTTACATCAACCCATAAGTTTTTCCTCACTTTTACTCTTCCTATTCTCTCCCGCATCCAAACTCGGGGGACTGAGTGAGCAGCTGTGTGGTTCTAGCTGCCGGCTGGTGTTAAGCCATGACACCTTTCTTCTCTCCCTAATAACTTATTTCAAGGTGTCTTATACCCAACTAATTTAATAAGATTTACTGGGTTTTTAATGTTTAAATTGTGAAGCAATGTCAAGTCTATTAACCTCTGTGTGGGTACAACCACTAGTTTTAAAAGCATGTTGAAATGATGTTCCAAAATGTAGGGTCTTCCTTATACCTGCCACATCTCAAAACTTATGAAATAGGAATGAATATGAACATGGAATATCTCAAAGAACAACACATAAATTTACACTGATTTCAGCAAAAGCTGGATAATTAAGGGAAAATTTGGCCAAAATCCAAGCTCAGTAAAGCTCCAATAACTGCTTTGTCTCAAGTTATGAGTGATAATGTTTTAAATAGTTCATGGTTGTTCTCTAAATTATTTCTGATTCACTAAAAATGACACTAACTGAATGAGACTGTTACCCTGAGGAGACGGTGTACCAAGTTGTCCATTTCTAGAGGGCAAACATGGGGATCTTTCTGTGTTTCTGAAAATACTTTTTTGCTTTGTATCAATACAATAGAAACCTATTAGGCGGTTTGAATGTCTGAATAGGAGAAAGGAAGTTGTTTAGCACTGTTGCTATGAAACGTACAATCTTAATACACCATGCCTTATCAAACAAGCAGAAACAACACAGAGGTATAACAAATAAGCCTTAGTGTGTACCAACAAAAAAGTTTACCAAACTCAAATAAAAATCATTTGATACCCCATGTGAGCTATATGTTTTTGGTTTTATACTGTTTTGCTTCGGAGTCACCCAAAGGCAAAGTTCCCAGGAATTTGATAAGAGCATTTTGAGACCAATCAGAAGCTGGTCAGTAGGAAGATAATTCTGAGCCTTCAGAGGGTATATACCTGGGGTGCTGGAGGAAGAGAAGGGAAATAT
Organism: Himantopus leucocephalus; assembly: GCA_003993805.1. Lineage (NCBI taxonomy): Eukaryota > Metazoa > Chordata > Aves > Charadriiformes > Recurvirostridae > Himantopus > Himantopus leucocephalus. Next base: position 144,333,860 of record RSEF01000002.1, read on the forward strand.
CAGTCTTTTGATTATAATCTACATGTTACTGCCTTGAGTTCCGCATATATTCTCTTAAGAGAAAATTTGTACTTTTGGTTTACTACATGCAGAATATAAGTTACACTATAGAGAAACTGCTCAAATTAGTTACTTTATATCAGTTATTTATATCAGTACATTTGTATTTGTCTCGATATTTTTTTCCAACATATTCTGATCTTTTCAGATGCTGATCATACCTCTGTTCACATGCCATGATAGGATGCCAGTCATATTTATTCAGTGTTCACTCACATTACTACTGTCTAGAAGACAGAAAAGTTACTGCAAGCCACTCTGAAGAAATGCTTTTGCTTCTCTGACTTTTCAGTCTTTCTTACAGATTTCTGCAAAATGTTATACGAATCAGCTCCATAAAAAATATACAAGGAATTTTCCCCCTCTTCTCTGTTTTTAAACAATCTGCCATCTCTTTCTCTTAGAATAATATTTTTTGTGTTACTTGTATTCCAAATGATATTCTAAAAAAAATGAAACAAAAATTGTTATTTTTGAAACATTAAAAAGAAAATTTTCTTTGTAAATGGAAACTTTTCACTAAGAGAATTATTTTTATGAACGCTTCTTGTTGTCTGTTGATGTATTGGTATATCTAATCAGATTGTGTATATAAGCCAAGTAAATAAAAAGCTAAAATTAGTAAACATATGCTTATTCTATTTTTTAAAATCTAAGCAAAAGTAACCCAACATATGGTAAAAACAATGAAAATCAAAATCAAATAGGGAGAAACTTAATGCAAATATTAATTACTATTTTTCACACAGGTTCAGTGCCCTAGGAATATATGATTTTGAAGTAGAGTAGAATTACTGAGAAATGTTTTCTTTCCTTGATGGTGTTAACAATACTGTCTCTGATCATTAATACAATGTAAGAATGTTTTGTATAATGAAACAGGTATGTTTTAGAATGGAAATATCTGTAAGTTACCCTTAATAAAAAAACAGATACCAAAAACCTAATTAAAACCCAAAAATATTATAGTTTTCTTTCTTAGCTTCAAATTCTTGACCCTTCCTTAGAAGAAAAGTTTTGGGGGTTTTTTGAAGCATGAGACAGATAACAGAGACAACCTTTAGTGTCTCTACTTTGAAACAACTCAACCTCATTAAAAAGAAGACCCAGAGGTTAGATAATGGTCAAACAAGAGATCCCTTTAATAAGAATGCCCTACAGTTACATCTTGAGAACCTCATTATTATCAGTCAGAAGGGCATGAGCTGCAAACTATCAGGAAAACTGCAAGAACTCTGCCAGTAAAATAGCATTGTGTCTGCTTTTGGGTGCAGATACTTTTTCGCTTCCCATAGTACAGTAATGGTACAGGACAAAAAAGGAGAAAGAAATTTGAAATAAAAGAAAAAAGAAGAATACATTGCAGGGAGCATAAAACCAATGAGTGAACAACTCAACAAACAGGAACATTTCCCTCAGTATAGAGTAAGTTGTAAAATAAGTTGATATTTCTTCTGAGTTTTTTTTTAATGCTAGCTAACCTGAAATTCCAAGTCAAGATTACTGTCTAGTAACTAGACTTGGAGCCCAGGACAATAACACTATGTGTATTTTGTAAACTAAGTAGATCCAGGCCACAAGATTAGTTTAGCACTGTTTAAGTGTTAGAAAATTCTTTTGTATAGTTTTGGTCCAGGCCCAAAAGCATTCTCTAAGACAAAGGTCAAGGGATATTTGGAGGACAGTGTGTGTCAAGAAAAGTTTCTCCTAGGTATTTTAATGTGCTGGGTTTGTTTGGTTTGGTTTGGTTTGGTTTGGCTTGGCTTGGTTTGGTTTGGGTTGGGTTTTTTTGGGTGGGAGATGTGTTAGTCATTTATTCATGCTGTTTTCATCCGTAGCTCGTTTAGTTGCTGATGTAGGTATGGCTGCCATAAACTCAGTCAGACAGTCTTCCTGAAACGTTGTCATAACTGCATTGAGTCTGCAAGTGGATTCCTGGAGTACTAGTCAAATAATGCCATTTCATCATGGAGTACGTCTTGAAGTAGACACCGTTATCAGCGCACAAAAAATGTCAAGGAGAAATTCCTCTCCCACAATATTCTTGTCCTCTTTATAAGCTGAGAATGTGAGTATACCTTTAGATTCACAGTCCTAATGAATACTCAGTTTTCTTCTTGACTTATTCTTTGAAGATGTTTTTCTAGGGTAAGATAGAGTGAATACTGTTTTGTCAGCCCAAGCGCTTAAAACTGGGGAAAGCAAATGATGTCCTGACACATCTTGTTCACGGCAAGAAATGGGGAACACAGCAAGTATGCAATAGAGTCCATTGATGAGGGGAATATCATCCAATTTCATATACAGGCAGAAGCAAAACATCTATTTTGAAAATAATATTTATAGAAGAGGGAGAAAATTACAAGAGTTGGTAAACACATTTTCAAAAAGTGTGGATAAATCTGGTAAATCCCAGCTTTATAAACATTTGAAACATTTTTTTTTAATAGTATGCATTTAGGTTTTGTTCAAAATATTTTGCATGAGTCCTTTTGCATCCTTTGACTTATAAAATTATATTTTTCATGATAGCTTTAAAAATGATTTTTTTCTTTTTTTCTTTTCTTTTTCACAGCTCTAAAGCAAAATACAGCTTTAGAAGGAAAACCCTACTGTAAATCAAAGCAGATGGATAAGGTCTTGTAAATACATTCACAGATTTTTCAAGGAAAAATACATAAGATATTTTTAAGTTTTTTTTCTGGGGGGTGACAGTCCAATGTCAGACAGTTTGATATATTATGAGTTTGCTCGTAAGTTTCCTTGTAATTTTTTCATTTATTACAAAAAATATGGACAATAAACATTAACAATTCTGAATTAGAATGATCGTAGCAAACTAATTTTATTTAAGACAAAAGAAAAGGATATAGTTGTAATGACTAATAACGATGTCACCATCAACTAAGAAATGGTTGCTCAAAACATGGCTTATATGTGCGACTTATAGTCAAGACTGATTTCTAAAGTGTCAAAATATGTGTGGATAATTCAACTAAAAGAGAAACAAGACATCTTAAAAGGAATAAACGATCATAGAGTGAATTCATCATGGGATTTAGAACAATTTTCATCCTGATGTTCTGTGAATCCACTGTGGAATAATGATGGAAAGAACTAGGGCCATATGCCCACATCTAAGATTTTCTAAGATGATCAACTAGTATAGAAAGATTTTTAGAGGAAACATAAAAAGAACAAAGCTTGGTGTGGTATACTAAGACAATTGAAAAAGCAGTCAAAATGGTTTCCATTATTAACAATACCACTGATTGGTTTGCCAGTGGGAGTGGAAGAAAAGTCTGTGTGATAAGTGTGATAAGAAAATAAGGTAACCACAGAAACGAAAGTAATAGGTAGACGAAGTTTGAAAGGGGTTTGATAGATTGTCTTCTTTACCCTTCCCTTTTGTCCTTCTGTTATTTTGTTTGAGTCTCCTATTTTGAGCATATGCAAATTCCTTTTTTTTTATTTTTGGGCATCATCTAAGTTGTATGGATAATCTGTCAATACTAACATGGGCTAGTTGTGTCATTTCTCACTTGAGGACTTGTGTACAAGATTTAGAGCCAAAGGTCATTTAGTACGGTACAGATAAAAAAGGCTTATGAGCATTTGTGAGAAAGAGTATTTGCTGAGGTTTTTTATAGCTTTTTTTTTTCAATTCCTACGCTGAAGCAAAACATGTAGTCAGCTATTGGAAAACAAACCCCTGAGTTTGTATAAATTGACTCAATCCTTATGGAAGCCTTGTGGTTAATAGGTTAGCATTTCTTACTCTATTGACAATAGTTCTTGCAAAACTAATGCAGATAGCAGATGTTAGAGAGGAATTCTTCCTGTAGATTTTGTTCACAAAGCAGAATGCACAAAAGCTGGCCGTACAGCTAAACTCAGCCTTCATATGCTTGTGGCTTGAAGGCACTCTGCTACTATGTCTGCAAACAAAGCAAGTTTGTAAAGTCCGGTACTAGACAGAGGTATAAATTGGATAGGAATCAGAAGCTTATTTTATATATGAGTAATTGAATCTCATAAGCAATACCATCTGCAAGATGAATTACTAAATTTCACATTCCTCCAGGCATTACTTCAAAACTAAGAGAATTCTTAAGGAAATAATTTAAGAAAAACAAACATGTATATAAAAAAACTACTTCCTTTAAAAGACTTTCTGGAAATATTAGTTATGAAATACTGTCATGGAGGAATTTGTGTGGGGCAGCTGCAAGAGCCGGGCCACACCACACTGTGATGTATAACCTAAAAGTTATTTACCAAGCAGGATGGGCAAAGTGAGTGGATAGCAGTTTCTATTTGAGATAAAAATCTATTTTTATTTCTGTTCATAGAATCACAGAATCTTTGAAGTTGGAAGGCATCTATAGAGATCACCCAGTCCAACCTCACTGCTCAGAGCAGGCTCAACTATGATAAATTGCTCAGGGCTGTGTTGAGTCAGGTTTTGAATATCTCTAAGGATGGACACTCCACAGCTTGCTTGGGCAATGTGTTCCAGGGCTCAAACATCCTCACAGTAAAAAAAGTTTTTCTTATGTTTAAATGGCATTTTCAGTTTTATTTGTGCCCAATGCTCCTTGGTCTTTCATTAAGCACCACTGAGAAGGCCCTGGCTTCCTTTTTTGGCTTCCCCTCATCAGATATTTGCATATATTCATGAGATTCCCTCTGAGCCTTCTCATCTTAGGACTAAGCAGTCCCAACCCTTCAGTCACTCTTTCTATGAAGGATGTTTTAGTCCCAAAATCATCTTCACGACCTTTTGCTGGCCTTGTTCCAGTATGTCCGTGTCTTCTCTACTGGGGACCCCAGAACTGAACATAGCACTCTGATGCGGTCTTACCTGTGGTGAGAAGAAAAATCACTCCTGCACCTGCTGTGTCCACCATTGCTGAGAGATCCCAGGATGCTGTTGGCCTTCTTTATCACAAGGGCACATTGCTGACTCACGTTCAACTTGTTGCCTATCAAGACCACCAGGCTGTTTTCTGAAAATCTGCTTTCCATCTGGTTGGCCCTAGCATGTACTTGTGCATCAGGTTATTGCCCCTGAGGTGCAGGACTTTGTGTTTGCTTCTGTTAATCTCTGTGAGTCCTATCATAAGATTCTACTCACACACTTCACATTCATGTCAATCAGGTGCCAAGCCTCTCCTGTCCATTTGTGATCAGTGTCATGGACCAAGCAGAACAGGACACTTCCTTCAACTATGTCATCTGTCCCAGTCCTGGATGGCGGTTTGGCCCTTATGTGTGGTGGTTCCATCTTGGGCTCAGACTTAAGTATGGTGTCATATGTTGGATGGACATGTTGCCCCACACAGGGCTACTGTCTTAATTGTTTATGTCCTTTTCAAATTAGATTGTGGGCATAAGCTGCCAATGGACTTATACGTTAGGTAGCTTCAGTCCAAGCTCTCTTATTTTCACTCTTATAAAGCCAATTTGCAATTGTTACCTGGGTGAGTATCATCCTTTAGCCTCTGTCCCAACTGGCTGAGAAGAATGTAAATTTGGCAACAGTTACGCAACAAAACTCTTCCATGCTTCTCTGTTTTCTCAATGTATACAGGAGTAATCTAGTCATTAGATACTGGCAGATGTAGGCAAGGTCTCCTTTGTCTGGGCAGTGCTTTCAGATAAGCTTCTTCCTGCAAGAAATACAGAAGAATAATTTAAATATTGTAATGCAGAGGCTTAAAGTTGTTGAGAAACAAGGTAGGTAGTAAGTCTTTTAGGGATAAACTTTGTCCAAGCTTCAGACAAAGTTACAAGAAAGTGAGGACTTCCTTGTACCTGCAGGTAAGAATGTTAGTATAAAAGAGAGGTCATTGTCAGAAACACCTTGCTCTAGGTCAAGAAATTCTTCTAATCATTAATGTAAACCACATTATTATAAATACGAAAGATTGATGTAAGTAGTGTGTCACCTGTCTCCAAGGAAACTAGCTTTGAGTCTAACTCTCATATTCTTCTAAAACATGTCTAATCCCATTCTATGATCACACTGTTGGTGAAAATGTTACTGCTTCTTGAGTCTCCCACATACGGCCATTTCCTTTTATTCTTCTTAATTTAACAACTCCTGTTAATCTAATTTAGGCTAGAGCTTAAAACTTATAAAGCATTTTCATGTCTACAAAAAAGCTTACAAAGCCTGTTAGTATTATTTCAACTCTGGCACACACTGTATCCATTTCCTATTTGTTCCTTTGGTAAGGAGCAGTCTTTTTACTTTGTTAATACATGTTTCATAATTGGGCTTTCATTCACAATTTGGATTCCTAGTACTGTCAAAGGTTTGCAAAAAGATAGTCCACAATATAAATTAGAATACTTGCACAGCACCTCAATATCAGATCTCCAGTCCTTTGATCATCCAAGTATAAAAGTAAGTGGCTTCAAAACTTCAATGCCTCTTCACACAGACATTTGATGACAGTCTAACAAGCAATTCTACTGAAACTGGTTCACTTTGTGTGTAAATGAGGTCTACAAAAAAGGGGATATTGTAACCTTATATATAGAACTCATCAAGACTTTTGAAAAATCTTCAAATTTCATCTTTTTTTGGCAGGTCTTCTGTAACCTTCCCCAAAAAATGAAGCTATACTGTAGCTTATTACCTGCGCAGACAGATTCACATGGAAGAAAAAGATACACAAATATCTTGAGGAATATATTGCCAGTACCTTACATTGTTTCTACATTTTCTTCTGTGACTAGTATCCCTGTGGTTTTCAGTGAACTATTAATGACTGTGAATTTAAGACTAGACAGAAGTAATTAATAAACAGAAGAGAAAGAAATTCTTAAATATCTCAAATGATGTTTTCAAATGAATAGAGACTTACGGCATGATACTTGAAGAACAGCAGTGGAAAGTTTTATGGACAAAATAAGGAAAACTTAGGAAATTTAAAATATTGGAACACTTTTCCATTTACTAGTGGATTATGGAAAGAACTCTGTTTTAAGTATGTCCTGCAATGTTTTATTTTAATGTTTGCATCAGTCCTGCATTCAGAATGCTAATATCTTTCACACTGACAACAAAAGCTCTTTCATTTTGAGCTTCCCTACAATTTTCAGTTTTAAGTGTCCGCTTGATAAGTTGAAAGATTGATGAATACAATAATTTATAAGTAGATACATGTCTTTCTGAGTGACAAGAAATGTACTTTTATTATAGTTTATACTTGTACTGTTATAGTTTGTACTTGTACTTTCCTATAATGCTTTCATATATTTCGGCATAAAATCAAATTTGATTAAACAAGAAGCTAGCATGGATTAGACAACATAGAACTGTTAAATGTGATTCTAATGTGCAGTCACAACAAAAAAAATTATTTATAAAATAATTTCTTATTATTATTTTCCTTGCTTCAGGGAGATATGGGGTGCATGGAAAAAAATCAGACAACAGGAACACATATAATGATTACTTTAAAGATCTGTACATATAAACTGCATATCCACTTCCTGAAAGTAAATATTGTGGTTATTTTGGGGATTTGTTTGCTTTGTGCAATTCCATGCCAAAATTATGTTACTAATTTTTGTGAAAAAAATCTGCAGTTCACAAACTACCATTTGTGTTTATTTTGTTGTTGAAAAAACATGTATAGGTGACCTAGATTTCCAAAAAGGTCATATTAAAGTACTGTATTTACTGAATATATCAGTTCATAAGAGATCCAGGATCGCAAGTGTACCTATGTCTAAGGAAATCATGAAGATTGCCCAGGAACTAGGAATTGTGAAAATCCAATGTCCATTACACAAATGGATGCCCTGTGGTTTGTCCCATACAGTGGTCATCTACTCTCTGCCAATAACTTTGAGGATTTTGAGGAATGCGGAGGTAGGGACATTTGTACCTAAGAGAAGCAAACCATATTTTGAAATAACATTGTTATTTTTGACTGGGCAATACTACTAATAACATTCATTTATAGCGAAGTAATAGAAAGCTGAACATTACAGCCTTTGTAATTTGAATAAATGCTGAAAGGATTAAATATTTCTAGACTAGATGAAATTATTTGCTTTGTAGAACCAATTACCTTGCTTTTGAATATCAGATTCATTACAGAAGAAAAAAAAAAGAGACTTTTTTTCATAGAATCAAAGAATTATAGAATGGGTTTGGTTAGAAGGGACCATAAAGATAATCTAGTTTGAACGCCTCTGCCATGGGCAGGGACACCTTCCACTTGACCAAGTTACTCAAAGCCCCATCCAACCTGGCATTGAACACTTCCAGGGATGGGGCCTCCAGAACTTCTCTGGGCAACCTCTTCTAGTGTCTCACCACCCTGACAGTAAAGAATTTCTTCCTAATATGTAAAGAATCTTAGATATTATCTAATTCCTAACATCTAATCTATGCTTTTTTCAGTTTAAAACCCTTAAGCCTTGTCCTATCACTACACTCCCTGATAGAGTCCCTCCCCATCTTTCCTTTAGACCCCCTTTAAGTATTAGAGAGTTGCTATAAGGTCTCCCCGGGGCCTTCTGTTCTCCAGGCTGAACACCCCCAACTCTCTCAGCGTTTTTCCCTTTTTAAAAATGGGAGTTATGTTTCCCCTTTTCCAGTCAGAGGAAACTTTAGCAGACTGTGACAACTTCTCAAATAAGATGGATAGTGGCTGAGCAATTTCATCTGCCAGTTGCCTCAGGACCCACAGGTGTATCTCATCAGGTCCCATGGACTTGGGCACCTTCAGGTTCCTTAGATCGTCTCAAACCTGATCTTCTCCTACAGTGGGCAGTTCTTCATTCTCCCAGTCCCTGCTTTTCCTTCTGAGTCTTGGGCAGTGTGGCTAGAGCACTTGCATGCGAAGACTGAGGAAAAAAATGTCATTGAGTACCTCAGCCTTGTCTATTTCCTGGGTAACCAGGTCTCCTATTTCCTTCCAGAGAGGGCCCACATTTTCTCTAGTCTTCCTTTTATTACTGATGTACCTAAAGAAGCTTTTCTTGTTGCTTTTGATATCCCTGTCCAGGTTTAATCCTATCAGGACTTTAGCTTTCCTAACCTGATCCCTGGCTGCTCAGACAGTTTCTCTGTATTCCTCCCAGGCTACCTGTCCTTGCTTCCACCCTCTGTAGGCTTCCTTTTGTGTTTGGGTTTCTCCAGGAGCTCCTTGTTCATCGATGCAATCCTCCTGGTGTTTTTGCCTGACTTCCTCTTTGTTTCTTTCTTTCTGTTATAAATCAGTACTTTCACCCACTCTAAGAGTACTGTAAAGTATTTAGAGTACTCCTAAATTCTAAATAATATAAATAATATTGTTAAATTGGCTTCATAAAAAAACTGGAGGTATTAACATTTAATATGAAACAATATGTTATAATTTAGTTTTAATTTTGGGGTATTTTTTTAATCTATAAAGTTTTAAAGTCAAAGCCTCTCTAGGCTGTTTCGTGCTTTAGTCATCACCAGTTATGTTCCACATGACAAAATCCCACTGTATATCCCTTCACTTCTGCCTATGCGAACCATTCCTATGACAGTGTCCTGTGCTAGAGTATGCCTTCTATGATACCAGTTGTGTCTAGTGTGTCCAAAAGCTTGCTTAGTAGTTTTCATACTGCTCCATTCTTGAGGGACCATGAAATGTGACACGTGTCATACGCCTTGGGTAATGTTTTCTTATTTGTTATTTTGCCTCCCCTTGCCTGAATGACACACATGCCACTGTGCCATCCCAGGTATGTAACTCATTCTGACTTTTACCAATACCTGAAACACAAGTGAAGAAAAAAAAGATTGGAAGAAACACCATGTACTAGAGCAGGCCCAGGACCTGTGGGTTATTAGCCTTCCTTGCTGCTCCCCAGGCTTATGCTGCAGCTGTACAGGGCACCCCAAGTAAATGTCCCTAAGAGGATGGAGGATCCTTGTACTCCAGATTTCCATGGCCAAACTACTTTTCTGTGCCCTGGGATCCCCTCATAATTTCCCAGGTGCGTGACCTTGGCTCTGGATGCCTTTCTATTATAGGCATTTGTAAGCTTAGCCTGTAGATTCAATACTTGATTCTAGTAGAATTAAGAAAAATAACTCAATGACTTTTCCATTTCATGGCAGAAGGGTGTAGTAGGTTCTAGTGGTAGATTATGGAGCTGGTACCTAGGTGTAAATTCAGTGCTGACCCACAAGGCCTGCTGTGCTTGGCCAGCATCACCTAAGCTCTAACATGATCCGTTGCTATGAGATCCATAGTAGTTCTGAACAAAAAAATCCACCTAGAGTCAGAGATGTCTGTCTTTACAAAAGTAACAGTCTGAGCAGCTAGTATTTAAAGCTGTATAAGACAGGGCTATGTTATAGGTGTGTAGGTTCTTCTTGGAGGCTTTCTATTCAACATTGAGGGTCGATGAATTGCTTGTGACTAAACTCCTTTGCTAGAAAGTCCACAACAGTGTTGCCTTGCCACCAGGTGCCATTCTGCTAGTATATAATTAGCCTAGTAAATAAGATAGTTGGACATGAAATTTCTGAAAAGGACACTAAAAATTGTAAAACAGAGTCAGGTAAGAAAGGGGAAGGATGGAATAAGTCAAGTAATAACTAAAAGGAAAGGGACATGGAAGTTTAATATGGAAATCAGTTTTGCTAATGAAGATTGTACTCCTTTTTTCTTTACTACAAAGCAAAAGTTTTGCTTTAGCTGTGATTTCTTTTGTAAATAATATCAATAGACTCAGGTAAGACCTATGTGCATGTATGTGTGTTATTCATATGTTGATTTAACAGATTTCTGTACTGTGCCATATTCAAGCTAGCCAAGAAAAGCAAAATTGCAATCATAAACCTTAAAAATTCCTGAAATAATGTTCTCTGGCAGATGCTTCCACTCAATTACACTTAATTATTAAGCTATTTTAGTCTAAGAGCTACAGTAAGAGACTACAGAAAATTGAAATATAGTGTATGATGAAGACTTCAGAACTATGCTTCAAGCTAGTGTATTACAGTTATGGACTGCAGAAAACAAGCTTGAATGTCAAATTCAAACAGTACTGTTCTTCCGCCATGTAACTCTCCCATCACCTTTCCTGTGAAACTCTAATTAAGCTTTTTGACTGCTGTTGGTGGGTGAGTGGTGGTTAAACTCATCTTGGCAGCTAAATTCTGCTTTGTTTTACATTCAGAGTGATTATGCTGAAATCAGAGTAAGTCAGTGAAGAATTTGATTTATTTAGAATCCTGAACATGTTCTCTCTGTATTTTAACTACTCAATCTGTATATTCATGCTGTATGACTTTTCCTTTTACTGTGTCACGTTATATTTCTGCAATAATAAGTAGGAATCATTTATGAGGACACAGTTAATGGGTATTCTTAACCCTAGTTGAAGCCAAATATAGGTTCAGGTAAAAATATGGCATTATAACACAGCTGGAGTGCTTAGCACACTGTGATGGGAGTTGCAATGCAGAAAGGCTTATTCTTGTACACAATGCAAAATGGCAATTTTCTGATGGCTGTATCTCAGGAATAATTAGAGCTGTCATCATAAAATATAGCATGTGGCACCAGACAAGGTCAGTTACCACAAATGTTTAGTCAAATTTTGTTCAGACTTTTCATTTTTGCAAAGAGGTCAAGGTACTGTGAGGTTTATGTACTCGCTGAGATGTCATCATCGATTAGTGTGAATAAGGAACCATTTCCATTAGCAGAAAAAACAGAAAAAGCTGAAATTTGACTGACTGAAGAGTTTATCTAACCAGACCAGTTTGCATTTTTTTAGAAATATTTTATATATAAATAAACAAAAGTATTATGGCAGGAAATCAATTTAGGCAGATAAACATCAATTGTTTATCATTAATTAAAAGTTAATTTAAACTTAATACAAAAACATGAAGTTGAGTAACAGACTCGCATGAACTAAACTGTTAAAAAAAAATCTGTTGCAATAATTAATCAATGTTTGGGCACAAAGCAACTCCTATTTTAGTCAATGGCAAAACTCCAGTCATTTGCAGGGAGAACAGACAAAGGGCAGGCTTGAAACAGAAAGGAAGGATTAGATTTTGCTGTCTAAAGAGGGATTAAACAACTGTGCAAAAAAAATGAAAATGCCAAATGTAGGGCTAGCAGGATTAGATGGGTATACCTTAGCTCCCTTAATGTGGGCAGAAAAAAGAAGAAAACAAAGGCTATAACGAGTTTCTTTGTAGCCTCATTTACATGAATTATAAGTTTAGTATTGCTTCGCTGTATTTCAGCGTGCAGACCTGGCAGGTAGGCCCTGCCAGATTAACAGCAGGAGTACCAAACTTACTCCACAGCAGAATCAAACCAAATTGGTGACGGCAGGGGCTGCAGGTGGGGTGGTTGTACCTCTGATTGGGAACTGTAGTATGGATTCTTCTTGACAGCAATTGACAAAGAGAGGAGAATTAAGTGCTACCATTCTTGAAATAAAAGGAACTTGAGTCTGCATCTGTAAAACTATAAATTAAATGTGCCAGGCAATGTCTGATGACACTGTTGACAACTGGCACAGTGTGGCCCACATCTGCAGTTTCAGATCTCTGACAGTCTGTTACAGGATAGCCATATCTAAACTCATTGTCCAGAATGGTCTCCGGCCTCTGCTAACTCCTGTCTGTGCCCAAGCTGAGTGAGAGAGAAGTGGAAGAGATGAACCAAGACCCTGGAAGGACTGTTTCAATAATATGAAATTATGTTGGTTTTCTTTTTTTCCCTGTCTTTTTCCTCTAAAATGAAAACAAAAATTATCATATCCCTAGTACTGTCAATAGCAAGCCAGTGAAAAATAACCTGCAAAGACAGCTAGTAAGGTTTTACTTTTTTTTTTTTTTTATAGAAGCATGAAGTAAGCTTTACCATAGTTGGATTTCTTACAGACAAGACCTCGTGAACAAGTTGAACCAGTCTTTCTTGATGTTACAGGCCCTTGTAGAAAGTTTTACCATTAACGTATTGTAGTGCGGAAGAAAAATAATTTCATATTCCTATGTATTTATGAGCTTTATGAACACTATGAGCCTTCTGAATTTCCTCTGTACTTCCTGAAATAAAATGCTGAGTAACTTCATCTCCAGAAAACAAATGTGGCCAACTATAAATTTAAGTGACTTTTCTGTCAATTTTTCTAAGGAATTTCTCTATTAGCATATTTAAATATTTTGAAGTAAAGTACAACCAAATTTCTGAAAAGGACCATTCAAGAAAAAGTACATAACAGTGACAGATTTTACAATGTCTCGATGAACTCTGGCTATTCTAGTGCTTGATTTCAATATTTTTCAGGATTCTTGTTTTATTATTTCCAAATGGAATTAATTTTATTGTGCCTGTTTCAGTGAAAAACACAAAAAATACTCTGCACATAACATGAGTTAAAAAAACACCAGTTCTGTTAAGATAATTCTGCACAACCTTTAAATCAATATTCAACTAACATTTTTTTAAATCAATATTTGACTTTTGGAAAACTGAGTCAAGGTCATACCACCTTTCTCTTCCCTCCAGTTGAACTGTTTTACCTTGTCATGCCTCCTTTCCTCCTACTTGCAATAAAAAAATTTGAACTGAGCAATCCAATTTTCTTTCTGTAAGGTTATTTTGAAGATTTTTTTTTTCTTTGTTTTTCCACTTTCAGTCCAATGAGGTCTCATGTCTTGAATTGTGGTACTTCTGACAAACACTGAATTCCTTTTCAGTGTAAAAAAATTAGAGGTGTTTTCACAGAACTGAGTATTCATCATAAGGAAAAGGGGAAAAGATAATAGCCACAACTTATAAACACAAGGACCTAAGTTCAGATTCTGGAAGTTGTACTGCAATTCCCAAAAACATGGTCAGACATCCCATTAAGAAATTAAGTTAGAACATTTTGGGAGGTACCACCCTCAGAAAGGCAAAATAATTGTGTATATTCCCATACAATTTCAGTTTTCTGTGGTATTTAGAACATACATGTGTTTATAGAGTCTCAGCTTAAGGATGTTCACTTCTAGTTTATGAGCCTTGAACTACATTTACAATTAGAAATTCTTAAACCAAGAGCTTGCAAGTGATTTTTCAGCAGTGCTGAAAATCCAGCAGACGTTCATGGCATAGGGGGTCTACTTAAGGAATGAAGTGCTGTGCCAGATGAGTAAGACTGATAGCTTTTGGCATTTTAAAATGCATTCTTTAAAATGGCTAAGTTTGGCTAATAATTCTACATACTAATAAACACTGATCTTTTTGTATCCATCTAGTGCAGACTACTTTAAATTTGGAAGATAAATGTAGACAATTTTTATTGCTTCTGTAAGAAAGACAATACTAATACTTTTGCATTCTTATCAACTACTTAGGCTAAAAGCATCAATCCTGCAGCCAAGCCACTCAATCTGACAGCAGGAGCAATACTAAAGAGGATGTTACCCTGCTATTTACCAAGATAATCTGACATGCGCTGCAAAATACAGTTTGGAAACAAGAAAATCACATGGCAGTTTTAATGTTTGTAATGTGTTCAAAATAGAAAAAAAAAAAAGATAATATTTTGTGTCCTTGCAGCAAATGAAAACAGTCTAATTTCTTCTTCAGTCACATAAAGAACTGTGTTTTTCTTTTGTGGTGAATACTGTATTTGAAGCTTTAAGATTGTAGCAATCAATTACTGTGATAAGGAATAATTACTTACCAGATTTTTGAATAATGGCTTACATAACATATATTAGCATTAACCATACACAGGCTTCAAAGAGGGACTTGATCATCCTTTTTAATATCAAACATGATAATTAATGGAAATTTAAGATGTAAACTAGTTTAAAAATATAACCAAAGAGTACTTTTCCTGAAATAGTATTTATTGTTTCATGAGTATTACCTGTGAGAAGTGCCAGATTGACAGTTTCAGTGGTTTAATTCCCTTCCACTTGCCTACTTTTAAAGTAAGAACATAGATATTGCAATTTTCTCCCAGCTCTAAACTGGAGGGATTTACACAGTGAGAACAGAATCGGTTTTGGATGCTGATGGTTACATGGATTTTTCTGTCTTTACAGACAAATAACTCCACCAACACAAGAGTTACCAAGGTTAGGAACAGAAGCCACAATGTCCTTTAGGTTAGCAGAAAAATTTTGTAATGTTACTGTAGCTATTATCTTATCTGCTTGTCACTTTATTTAATAGGATAAATGGTGCTACTGTTATGTTTCTTAGCTGAGCCTCCACTATTTCAGGAATATCATCAAAATTCTGCTTCAGACAACACCTCTTTTGAGATTTACCTTCTTTCTTACTAAAATATTCAATGTTTTTGTGAGACTTCAGAGAAGCAGAACTGATTTTATCTGCTTTTACATGAAGTAGTGCTATACTTTGTGAGCCACCATGCGCAAAATGGAGTTAAAAAAGAACACCTTATACTATACTTCTCTACTTTATGATCATATGATCAGCCATTTTCTCTAAAAAACAATTTAGTTACTTTTTTTTAGTCAGCTGGTAGATAATTTCCCTATTTCTGTATTTTAATATTAAACCTGCCAAAGTTATTTTAATGATGGTGGACTTATTTTGAGAATGTCTACTTATTTTCCCTCTAACCATTATTAATTAATATTGTGGAGTTCCCTGATTAGTACGTTAATATAATAAATCAAAGTCAGCTGAACACACAGAGAATATAAAATTGTGTGCATCTTTTTACTCCGTGTTCTGTGCAAATTGCCCAGCAGAAAATTGCTTCATCACTTGCTTCATGACTGAGGTTGCTCATTGGAATTACAGTATAAATACCAGTATAAAAGCAGTATTCAGTATCTAATAACCTGTGGTTTTCACTTGGTTTTCCTTAACTTCAGCATTGAAAAAAATCGTCAGTGTAGGGCTTTGTTATGAGCAAATTGGTCTTGGCTCAAGGAATTTAACTGAATTTTAATTTATTGCCAGTTACATGTACCTTTAATTACTGATTTGGTATTGAGACACAATGAAGACAATAAGTTAAATGAAGATTTAGGGAAAATCCTTTTCCTCCTCCTTTGCCTGCCCCAACTTCACTCCAAACACCTCTCCTCCCCCTTCCTGGTCTCCATTCCCCTTGCTGTTGCCGCATATTGTACTCAGTCCCTTCAGAGGCAATGGACAGGACAGGAGGAGGGGATCAATGAATAGCAGTTCCTTCCTGCCATTCCTTCTTCCTTACTCTTTTTCTTCCCCCTGCTCTTTCTCACTTGTTTCTGCTGCACTGGTGTGGGTCACACAGAAACTGCAGTCCCTTTCAGGTTGTACCTGCTCTGGCATGGGTCAGCCATGGGCTGAATTCCCCTCAGATGCGTACCTCCTCCTGTAACTCCTTTAGTGTGTCCTCACATGCATTCTCATGCCTCTCCTCCCCTGACCTCTTTTGTGTCTCTTTGTGTGTGTCCTTACATGTCACCTACACCTGTATCTCCTCACATGTCTCCCTTTGGGCTTCCAGTAGCTACCACTGCGTCTTAAATATGTTTTTGCAGAGATGCCAGGGACTCTTCTGACTGGTTCCCGTTTTGGTGCATGACGGGTCAGTGTTGTCCATTGCAGAATCATCTGGAACCATCCATGGTCATCACAGGGCAGCCCCTGAACTCCTCCCACCCAGGTCATAGCTTCAGCTCCCTGCTACCAAAAATCCTGCTGGCTATGCCCAATAAAGGCAATGATTCTTGCTGCCACATACTTTCATTTCTTCCTCTGTAAGTCCTTTAAATTCTGCTTCTATAGGTTTTCTGAGAATATGATCATTGTATCTATCTGCATTTCCACTTGCAATGAAGGATCAGATCTTCTCTGAAGCTCTATGAATCTATACTGGACATCATTATAGTGCAGCATTATAATATCTACTTTTATAAGAAAAATGAAGTCTTTGTTACTATTTCAAAAAGTAAGAGGAAGATTCAGAGGGTAATTTATACAATATGAGTAACCATCCTAAAATGTGGCTAGATCTTTTTCAGTTTAAAAGACTTATTTCTATTGAGTTAATAAAACAGGATGATTAAAAAAAATCTTTTGGGATTATGGCACTTGACAGATAAAACTGTACTAGTATCCTATAAGTATAAAAGTATGCCTAATTATGATATTATCATTTAAAATCACTTAATGTATAGATAAGTGAATAATAACAGTTGTTAACATCTTTCAATGTGGGCGTACCTTAAATATTTCATAAATAAAATGTCTAAATTTTGCCCTAAAATTTCCCTTAAATAAATTTAATAAAACCATTGCTTTGAGTGACAATTGGAGTGGAACAGATGCATAGGAATCTGCCCACATAAAAGCAGTAAATATATTTCTTTACCTCAGTTTCCTAGGAAAATGAGGATAAAATACATTTTCTTCTTTGTTTTTGATGTGTAATGATACAGTAAAATGGTGACGAAAAAAGCTTTTTTCTTTATATTGCTTGTCACAGTAGCATCTCAGTCTTATTTTTAAGATTTTTAATGATATCATAATACCAGTGAAGACAGCCTTGGAGTCACAGCTGTCTCAATGCTACAGAAGGCATTTATTATGTATTGTTTTGCTAGTTTTAGCAATGTGCAACTAGTTGTTTTAAACTGACACATTTCACTTCAATTTATTATCTAGTTGATAGTTCAAATATATCTATGAAAATTTCAAATACAGCTACTAAGTCTGCTTAAATTTACTTCTAATATTTTTCACTACAGTTTTTATTTATTTATTTATTGGACTTGAAGAAATAATTTTATTTCATCTCCTAGCACTCTCTTCTGTTCTGGAAAACAAAAGCATATGCATAACACCGTGATAAAAAAGATAGGTAAAATAAAGCTCCAGGCTTCTTTTCCTGAATCAGACATGTCTCTCCAAACACCAAATAGAGATATAAACCACTGAAACACTCATGCTGTGTGCCTGTAGATATCATTGGACATTTTATACCAAAAAAAAATTTGATATTTTTATGTTTTATAGAAATTATCAATTTATACTTTAAATGGAATTCTAAATTTCTATGAAGTAAAACAGCAAAGGATTTTAGCAAAATACCACTAATTTTGATCAATGTTGCAGTAGTTTAACTTCTACCAAGATTTAGTTGCTGAATACCTATGAACACAGAACAAATGTGTACCTTATTTCATCATATTTAAAAATAAAATACACTAAGACTTCATTAGACACTTACTTCAATTAACAGTAAGGATGTTTGCGTGGGAGATAGAGTGCCATGTGGGGTCTTGGAGTTCAGGTTGATATGAAACAGAAAGTAATTTGTAAAGCTTTGTTTTGCCTTCAAGGCAAAAGTAAAAAGTAAAAAAAAAACCAAAAAGACAAAACCAAAAAAAACCAAAACCAAAACCAAGCAAACCATAAATCTTATTCTGTGCCAGTCAATTTGTCAATTACAAGCAACCAAGGATGTGACAAAGACATAGATAAGCATGGCAAGGTCACCATCTAAATGAAAGAAAAGGCCCTTTTGCGGAAAGATTAAACAAATGCCCTTGGGGTTCTACCATCCCCTAGGTACCAAGGAGTAGCCAAGGAGCTGAGGACCATTAGGAGTAGCTAAGACTATTTAGCTGTGTAGCCAGCGCTGAAGGGAGAAGATACTTCCTACCGGTCTGTGACGGCTATCCCCTATGCAGAGGCAGAGTCCTATGAACCAGTAACGTTTACCTTGGGTTTAGGAGTGCAGGCTATTCTTCTGTATGTTCTCCAATTTCTGCATCTACACATCCACTTTACGATGATGGAGATAACCGTCATTCAGCTACCTGCATGTTCTAGCTGACTGGCAAAAAGTTTTCAATTTAATCCCAACTGTGTAATGTTGCCCCAAGACACTACGCAGAGGACTTGTCTAAGCATGCACAGCCACTGTATTGCTCAGCCTGTCTGTGCTGAACTTATGGCTTTACCCACCTTTCCATGGCTTGGAGCTTTCTCAAAGGAAAGAGTATGTTTTGAGTAGAAGTCAGGTAAATTTGGGCTTCAGATGATAACTCTGCAAAATTGAGGTTCCTTTTCACTTCAACATCCAGAGCCGTTCCCTGGCTGTCTTCACTCTATGACTGAGGAGGGACTCATTTCACTTCTGGTAGCAGCACAGCAGAACTAAAGTAGCTTTGTAACCACAATATCAGCAAGTCTGAGAGCAATGACACTGCAGAAATCCCCCCCCCCCCCCCCCCCCCCCCNCCCCCCCCCCCCCGCCCCGACAATGGAGTTAGTAGTTCTTCAAGGAATCTTCAAAGGTGCCACGCAGATGCAGTCTGATGCTTTCACCTTTGATGACTTTTAGCCAGTCTCTCATCATCGGGGAAAACAGATTCTCTGCATGGGTGAACCTGGACAAAGTCATACTAGGGAAGCACATGAAAAGAAGTGGTAGGGGACCATTTAGTCATCAAAACACAGTAACTCACAGAAAAAAAGAGGTAGGAGAGACTGAAATGCTGACAAATTTTGGACTCAACAAGGGGAAGAAATCATGTTCGATCTCTCAGAGAAATGCAGTTTGTGATTTATATTATCCTGAATACTCCAAGTGTTTTTAAGAATGAAACATTTTTAGGCTATTTTAAATACTTCAGAGTCTACACAAGATGGAATGTATTAAACAGGCTTTTTTACTAAGAAGGATTTTCAAGAGTACTTTGTGCTCTCAGCACCTCAGCTATGCAGATTCAGGAAAAGCAATAGACAGCAGCAGTGCATGAGCAAAATAAGCTCTGTGCTAATAAAAGCATTTAGAAATGGCATTAGTGTGTTCTTAATTGTCATAGTGTCAGTACATAACATAAGCGCTTCACTCTATGGATTTGAATCTTAGCCTGTATTGAAGCTAAGGATATCAATACAGCATCAAAGTCATCTTGTGCTTGTTTTGGTTCTAATTTCACACATTTAGGCTTTTTCTAAAGGCTGGGGAAGAGTAGAGATATTTTTCTTATTTGATACTTGAACAGACCAAATCACACTTTCATCAGTGAATACACTTGCACTTCCAGGAGGTACGCTCAGTTTCATGTCACTAATTGTGTTCTGTATTACTTACATACAGAACTGATCTGCTGAATTAATTTTCATGTCAGGATAGCATGGATTAATTAGCTGTTTTTACTGTTAAACATGGAGTTTCTTTTGGAAAGTTGTAACAATTCAATACCTTTAGCTGTGCATTTCTCTTCTATTCGTCTAGCTAAGATGTGGTCCATTCTCATTCAGTACCCTTAGTCTAGCCATTTCCATCTGTGAAACATAATCTTCAGCTGTCACTGGGTTCTTAGGTATCTACTCATCATAGATGCCAGAGAGGCCTTTTTTGTTGTTGTTTTTGTTTTTTTGTTTTTCTAAAAATAGTAAGCTTAAAAAAATCCAGCCTTTTGAAGTTTCCCTTTATGTTTGAGTGGCTTTCAAAAGCAGGTTGTTTTCTGCAAATATTTCAGATGTCTTATAATTGTTAAGGAGCACCTCTTTTTACCATATAGAGATTTGCTTCAATAACTCCCTCTGTTACAACTCCTAGATATGTTTCTTTCTTCAAAAATCCATATAAAAATATTACTTTGATTATTCTTCAAGAAAGCCATAGTCTTTCCTTTCACACTACATTTTTTTCCTTTGCCATTTATAGAAATAAACAGTCAATTAAATGTACACAATTAACACAATACAAGATCAACTGTAGAGGTTTTTTTATCAATGAAGCTTTCCACGCACAAATTCTGGTATTGCAATTCATTACACCACTGAGAGAAAAAGAAGCAGCAACAGAAAACTCCTTCTCGCACTTGTCTAGGTGGTTGGTAAATTCCTTTCCTACATCTGTTTTCCTTACTTTGTGCCCCTTTTTTTCTCTTTTTTTTTTTTTNGTTAATGTGGTGACCCGGGAGTGTCTGTCACAGCAGAAAGAAGTTAGACTGGACTGGCATGTCTTCCCAGATGCTCTCCGTTTAGTTTGGAAGTGCATGAGACCCAGTTAATGGATTCCGTAACACTGACCAGGCAAAATGCTTTCATTTCAGCAGCTTGCTACAGAGTGAAACAGGTGGGTTTGGGAGAACAAAGAGTTCATGGCCTTCGAGGATGTGACATAGCAATGTCACTGCACATTCAACTACCTGAGTTTCTTTCCCAGAAAGAAACAGGGAAATCTTTGGCACACAAACAGCACAGTAGCCCTCTGAGAAAACTAATGGTTGTTTTGAAGTATCAGCAGGGATTCAACTCAGAGTAAAGAAAGAGGGCGCTGACACCCAAAACCACTCTCTGCATTGAGTTCTTAATAAAATTTAGCCTGTGGCATCACAAGCAATAAGTTGAAAGTTCTCTGTAAATTTAGAAGGATGAGCAATTATGCTTATCTACCTGTAAAAGACTTCACTGATCTGACAGCAGTGTTTATTAGTTTAAGAGATAAAAAGAATTGCGAAGAATTAAACTAACAAAGAAATGGGAACAACTCCCCTTTGCAGTCTGCAGTATTTTTGTTCTGAAGTGAAAATACTTTTTTTCATTCCCTCTGATGCTTTTCTTTGCATCTTGTTTACATTTAGTGTTCTTGCCCTCATCTAGGGTTAAATGTCTTCTTGTCTTATCGTGTTTCCATCCCTTCTCTCTCATGAAGCATAACATGTCAGCTTTGTAAATGCATTTTGTTTCCTGTTCTCCCAACTAGATTCATGTTTTTTTCTTTTGTTCTCCTAGCTTTCTCTTGCATAACAAATGCTTTTGAGGGTTAAGCTAAAAATTTATTTGGATCCACATTTAAGAAAAAACTGCCATGGTGCCTTAAAACATTAATCAGTGATATCAATAAAATTATTTTTTTTATTATTATTTATGGAGAAAAAACTTTAATAGCAAGGGAATTTGTAAACAATTTTTTAATGTTACTATGTCAATTGCATTGCTGCTTCCTACTGTTTAACCTTCTTACCACAACATACCTGAAAAGATTAGAGTGAAGAACCATAGTCTAAAATACTGACTTTTCTCTTTGCAGACTTTTTGATGATGTAAAATTATATATTAGACTAAAATATCAAGATCTGTTTTTATTTTCCATGCAATAGGTAAGAGAAGAAAGATAAGCTTTGAATGAAGGAATCAATATTTGTTTTCCTTATGTGAGCATTTCCAAATACAGTAGAAGTGTTAGAAAATTGAGATTTAAACTTTAGTTATTGTCTGAGCATTCAGCCCATTATGTGTGTGAATTTGGCTCCATGTTGTCTTACAGTATCTGAGTAAAAAGTTAAGTATGAAGATTAAGAACATCAACCATTTTTGTCATATATTTGAATTTTGTAAACAGTGCCTAGAAAAATGCAAAACTGATCATTGTTTCTTATGAGGATGTGGTTTCATTAAAAAATGTTTTTCACAGAACTTTCTTATGCTTGTCAAACCTAATGTAGGTTTGCTAATTGATTAATGACTAATTGAACAAATTCACTGTATAATGTAGTGCAGAGGCTTTTTGTACAGCTGAAAAGCAAAGCCACACAACAAATAAGAATTCTGATTGAGATTTCATTGAGATCTAAAAGCAAAATAGAAGTAATATTCTCTCAGCTGAAAATATTCTTCAATCGCTTCTAATACTGAGACTACATTCCCACATACAGTTGGATGCATTTGCACCCCGATACTTTCTCACACATGCACATTTCAAAAGTATAAAATACTACTGACTATTTTTTGAGATATTAGGCAAAAAGGAGTCTTACTTATTTCATTAATATATTTACTCAGCAGCTTATCTTTTATAAAATGAAAGAAGGAAATGTATATGTGTTTTCATTAAATTCCATTTTTAGTTTCTTCAGGAGTCTCTGGTGAACTTGTTTAAATGTAAAATGTCAGGTTTAATCTTGAAGGTCTAAAGTTTCTATTTTGACTTGTGTGCTTGTATGTGTGCATTAACATCTTCTTTCATAAGTGAAGATCTCCATGCCAATCCACTACTGCCAGTACGTATATATGGTGAAAGGAAAGAGCACTTACTACATACAAGAAAACTTAAAGAATAATTCAGCTCAATGTAACAACCAGAGCTCAAAAATGAATTCTGAAGAGATTCTCATTTTAAGGTTCCCTCACCTGAGCTCAGAAGCCTGTCTTAAGCATCTTAATTCCTTATGTAAAACACAGATTGTTTACTTGTGTGTGTGTATGTATTTAAAATAACCAAGGGATACTGAGAAGAGGCCTAAGAGCAGAAAAAAAGCAAGTACCTGGGCATATTCCAAGACCAGTACCAGTCACACATTACAATGATCTTTCTTTTTAATTAAATTGCATTTTCTCCTAGATATAATTTGGAGAATGCTGCTATAGGCAGCAACATCCCTCAAAACAGAAGAATTATTTATAATTTTTTTTAATAGCACGATTTCATACTGTTGAAGCCCCAAGAAGCTTGCTGCTTGCATGATTACCAATACTGCAACAGCTTTGAAAAGGCTAGATACAATGTTTTCTGTAAAATTTTTAACTTTAGGGCAAAGTTAATAGACAACTTCTCTGATTCTCTAAAGAAAAACGCCTAAAAATGGAAGTTCTTGCAAGTGGAGGCTTTTTTTAAAAAAAAAAACAACGAGCATAATAAGCCAGTCAAAGCATTCAGATGTACTCCCTGCCTGGAGTCCTTTAACTGGGAAGAGTATATCTGGGTTTTTTTTTCCGGAGACAATGACGCTTAGAGTTTTGCCCACCAAGGGCAAAATTGTGTATAAGCTGGATACAGTTCATAGATCTTCACCTCCTCAGGATGTTTTACAATACAGATAGTTTACATGAACCATATAAATCTCTAGAAAATGCCAATTCTGTCTAATAAGTTGAACATTCCCACTGGTTTAACATTTAACTTAGCAGCATTAAATCCTGCTATGCTGTGAAGGAAAATAAGCTCATGAGAGGTACCAGATGGGCAGATGTGACACTGGAACCTGCAACCATGTGGAGAAGGGTAAAGGATGAAAAACAAAATTAACATTCAGATAATCAGTGCCTGTTTTCTCAATGATGTCAAGTTCCACCTTGTGCAGGGAGCACGGACCTTATTGCGTTCTCATAAACATTTGTATATCGAGTGTAGTGTTACACTGGGATAAGAGCAACAGTCAGAAGAATAACTCAAAGTAGATTAGTTATGTTTTGGGTAAGAACAGCTCCCATTTCTGCTGTGTTTGTATTGCTTGAGAGAAAAAAGATTCTCTCAAAATATGTTTTCACTGTGGAACAAAAAAAGGCATAGAAATAGCCAAGGGATTGGAACTTTGAGCTGCTAAATTCATGTGGTGGTGTGAAATACTGTATAGACCTTCTCAGTGGGGAGCCTGTGGCAGGAGCACCCCCCTTCCTCCTTTCCCCACTGTGGGTCTAATGGTGCAGTACAGGGGCATGGTGGCTAGTCTGGCGGGAAGCTCATTAGCTGCCGGTCATGTACACAAACAACCCCAGCCACATACCCCAGATACCCGAGCCCTAGAGACCACCTCAGTAAATGAGCTTACGTAGGAGACCCCTTGACCAATGAAAGCTACATGACCACAACCAATACATCATTGCAGTTCAGATCTGACCAGGCTATAAAGTGGGGCTCCTGCTAGAGATCCCCCTTTGAGTGGTTCTCCTTGGAGCAGCAGGTCTGTGATCAGAAGCCCTCCCTTTGGGTCAAGACATTGTCCAATGTAACTTCCCTGGGATTGAGTGTCTTCACCTTTTAAGTTAGTGGTCTGCTCATTTTGAGTCATCATTCTAAGCTTAGATTTAGCACACACCATGTAGTATTAGTTCCCAACTGACATCCTGAACCTGTAAAAAGTTATGTCTGCCAAAGTGGTTGTAGTATAAGATCCCTGTTAAATTTTACCATTCTACTTTTTTTATGACACCACTAAACCTGATTTTTAGAACGTATTTTGTTGGTCTTACACTTCCATGACAGAGCCCAAGAAATCATGGGTCCGGTTTTGTGGA
Organism: Himantopus leucocephalus; assembly: GCA_003993805.1. NCBI lineage: Eukaryota > Metazoa > Chordata > Aves > Charadriiformes > Recurvirostridae > Himantopus > Himantopus leucocephalus. Next base: position 144,358,954 of record RSEF01000002.1, read on the forward strand.
CATGAAATACACCGTGTGGCCCAAATCATTGCTAGCTTCGGGATGGATCTTTGCCATGGGCATTATTTCTTGAGGTAGACTTACTTCAAGGAAAGACTTTATGTCAGCCTCTCAGTATGGTTCAGTAGGATGTATAAACCCCACAACATAAACTACAGTAGTACACAATTAAGTAGTACACAAGGTGCAGTTTTTGATGTCCTGTTGTGCTTCTGTACTTCTTCTCCTCACCATCATACTCAGGTGTGACATCCACATTTGCCATTTAAAGTCTGAGAAGGAAGTCTGAAAAATTAATTTCCTCTTATAATAGTTTTCACTGACAGTAGTGAAGGGGCAGCATTAGGCTGCCCATGCTCAAAGATAGCTCCCTGATAATGAGGGCTATTTGAGAAGTCTTAGCTGGCCTTAGAGGTCTTCAAGAAAAGTCTGGAAGAAGCATCAGAGGACTAGCTGCCCCAAATGACTCTGCCAGAAGCCTCAGAGGGTCCCCTTCCTTCACTTGGGAGCTGTTTTTAAGCTGAGGCTTTTGTGTACGGTCCTGGCCTGAGCTATGTTGCAGCAACCTTACAAATATGCCCATACCTGGCCAGTTGCATCCTTGATCCAGTCACTGATTGTAACTCACAGATTTGACTTCCAGCTTTGACCTCAGACTTGCCTCATCACAATGGATTTGTCTGGCAATCACTAGTGTCTGATCCTGGCTACTGTTTCCAGACCTGTTCTGACTCTGACTTGCCAACTCAACTGCCTGGGTTGACTTCAGGCCTGATTCATCACCAGGGACTTGTTTGGCTATTTGGATTCTTATTGAACATGATTACCATCACCAGACCTGTTCTGCTTGCCTTGCTGGGGTACTGTGGAACTGGGCACATTGTGGCGCATCTGCTTCTGCCTCCCCCGGTATCACCCTTGGATCCTGCCTCCACTTGCTACATCCTGACAGACCTAATTGCAGTCTTCCATGGCCTAAAGATGGGGGTGTTTGGAGAAGATGGTGCCAGTTTCATCTTAGATGTTCACAGGACAAGTACAAGAGACAATAGATACAAGCTGTTTGAAATTCCCACTGAATATAAGGAAAATTTCATAATCAGAGTTGTGAAGCCCTGGAACAGGTTGCCCAAAGTTGCTGCAGACTTTCCACCCTTGAAGGTTTTCAAAACTCATCTGGACAAGACCTTAAACAACCTAATCTAATTTTCCACTTACTTAGCCCTGTTTTGAGTAGGGGTTAGGACTAGGTAACTTCCAGAGAAGTCACTAGATGGCTTCTAAATTTTTTTTTTCTAGGATTATGTGATACTATGCTCTCAAAGAGAGCACAAAATAGCTTGGATATAGCCCTATATGAAGATATTGTGCAATGGCAACACAGATTACAGTTTTTGAGAGGTAACAATGATTATTTTGTTCAAAAGGTAGAATGAAGTACATTAAAAAAAAAAAAATCTCCAGTAAATCTTGTATACTGTTCCTACTATGTCTTACTTCATGTCTTGGGAAAATTGTGGTGCCATTTATGATCTAATTATTCCCAGTCCCTTTTGGAAATCACGCTTTTAGCACCTTTGCTCTTGTTCCAGTACAAAGACCACAGCTGTGATGAGCTTTCATAAAGATTGTATGGCTACACAATTATCATCCACAGTCAAGGTTGTTATACTGAAGCAGATTGAGTGTGCTACAGACCCACTAATTGTTAATGGGGACTTTCCTTCTGCTCTGTCTGCTCTGTGAGTAGGGGTCAAGTTTTCTGAAGAAAGGGGAAATAAAATGTATTCCCTTTATTAATTTGAAACTGAATAGTTACAAAATCTTGCTCTAAGACAGCAACAGAGATCTAGGAGACATTGTTATTATGGAAGAACCACAAGTGTGTCAACATAAGCCAATGAAACAAACAAGAAGCACACCTGAATGAGATAAATATTTATGTAAATTTCACTTTGACAAGAAACAAACTAGGGTGGAAAACCTGTATGTTTTCTCTTCTTTGCAAATTAGCTTAATTTGTGATTTCCGTAATTTCCTACATTTCCAGGTTGTAACAGTAATTTTTTAAGGATGCTGACAACAACTGCTAAAGTATATCATTATTATGCAAACATGAATCTATGTTTCCATATTAATAGCAAAATTTATCAAATTAAGTGAGCCCTTTTTTTGGATGACGGGTAATGAAGATCAGTGACATTATGTCTTCAGTAATGATTTTTCTCTAATTAATTTTCTCAGCATATTTCTGGCTCCTAGCAACAGTGGGTTTATGTAACCGGACTGATATCACTCCATATCCCACTAGACTTGCTTTGCAGTTCAATGTAATACTATTCTGTCCTTGTTCATCTAATTACATTAGATATTTTCCCATTCTCTATGTTCAATAAATCAAGCATTTTTTGAAAACAATTTTTCTCTTAATAATACCATAGTCTAAACAAAGGTGAATTCCCTCAGGCCATTAATTTAATCTTAATCAAATTGTAATTAATTTTCATTTTTAGCAGTAATTTGCAATCATTTAATTAAACACAAAACAGATTTGCCAGCATGGTGATTCCATAAGATGGGAACTGCACTAAACGGCTTCTGTCTCCTTTTTGTTTTGAATAATTTTTTTTAGAACAAAAGCTATTTAGAACTCTGGTAAATACCAGAGATCTTTGGTACTTATCATCATCTTTCTATTGAGTATTTCTCACTTAGTCTTGGTCCTGATATTTTGACTTTAGAAATAATAGAAGTGCAGTCTAAAATTCAGAGGATTTTTAATTTTTGGGGGGTGAAATGGTAGATGAAACAATTCTTTAGGTGCAGGAAATACAGACCTTATTCTTGGCTTTGCAGTGCTCTCCTCTGTTGCTTTCAATAAACCTCTTCATCAGTGTATCTCCATTTCATTTCAATTTCCTTTAAGTGTTAGTATAAATCATAAACTCCCTTTGTGGGGGTGACTGTTTCCTGCTGTGGGGTTTTCTAATTGGTCCTAGTAGAAAATTCCTAGGTGGTCATACTGGAAGAACATAACTTATTATGTACATCTGCAAAGTGTTCATGGTACATTTTGGTAAAATTGACTGTTGGATACATTTATGAGTGTTAAAACAACATTATTTGCAGATGGGCACAGAACTAAAAATAAATTTTGACACATACAACCATCCTAGGACAAGTTCTAACAGTTCCTTAAAATTTGTATTTCACTTTGCTGGGAGAAGTATGAAGCAGGGGCTTCTTCCTGCAAATCGCAGGATCGTATTTTTTCTGTCACGCTTTACACCTTGCTGTTTCTTCACTGGTCTTCAACTCTACATCACACTTGAAATTTACTACATAAGTATGTTCTATATCTATTGAATGCTTATTCTCTGTTTTCATTGCTATCCCTGTATGTGATTTTACCCAGCACCCACTGTTGTTTTCCTATAATGACCAGTAACCACTGGTCATTAAAGGTTGCTATTCTTTTAAAACAGACATACCACTTAATCTTGTGCAGGATTAATCTATTCAGAAGTTTCTCACAGGTTAGGTAATTATAAACCTAAGCTATTAACACATGTACACGTTTTAATACTACTTTTTATTTGAATCTGTGATACTTGAGGCAGCAGGAAGAACCGTGTTACCACTTTAAATGGACAATGAAGGATGCGAGCAACACAGCATGACAGGTGGCAGCGAACCCTGTTCTCCATGGTGCACATACTTGACTCTGATATGAACTATTGACCCACATTTAAATGCTAATTCATGAATGACACCTAAATATTAAGGTGTTACATTCCTCTGAGCAGGTTTCTTTGAAATCTTTAAGGTTCAGCTCTCAGGCATGACCTGTGGTCATAAAGCCAGCAGAGAGATACAAAGCAGTTCTGCCTGGGTGTTTTCTGGGATATAAGTATGTGGGGGCAGGCCAAGACTACTGATTACAGTCCACATTGATTTATTGTTAGTAAATGGCAGCACTTGCTGAAAGTTGACAATGGATATTTTCCTGTATTTTCAAACTGTAATTACACTAGTAGACAATGAATAAACCAGTGGAAAACAAAACAAAACAAAACAAAACTAAACTAAACTACAAAACAAAACCCACACAGCATGGACTTTGTATGATGTCTCCACGCAACTGTGGAGCTATCTTATATACCACTTTGAGATAAATAGCATTGTAAGTTTCTGCATTGCATTATCAATCATTTAACACGTTCATCCTCCTTTCTGAGAGTGGTAAGACATTTGAGGAGTATATTACAGATAATGACAACAGGCAGTGTACAGATTTCACTCCTTTCATTCAGTATTCAGTCCTGATTACATGTGAGTTATCTGTGACAGACTGCAGATATTCTTTTTGTGACTTTCTAATCTTAAAAAATGCCCACAAATTCCTATAATAGAACTTAATATTTATAGACTTCAGTAAACGGGTATAAAAAAAGGTCCATTTTCTGACTTTTATTATTTATTGAATATAGCTGGAGTTGTGCAAAATACTCTACTACTTCAGTGACCTTACAGACGAGGACAAAAATAATAAAGGAAAGAACTTAAATGGAAGTAGATACAAATAGTGTCACAGGAAAAATTATCCTGAAAATGTACAGGAAAGACTGTGCTCAGTGAGGAGATCATAGCTTCTTTTTTTGAGCCTGATTAACACCACTTAATAAATACTGCAAAATTACAATGCTACCATTACTTAATTGTCCTACACTGGGCAAGAAGAAGGTTCAGTATTTCCCTTGGATTTATTGCATACCTGGAGGCTTATACACTTCCAGAATTATTGTTTATCCCTGGATGCTGTTGTCTGCCTTAACAACTAATTATAGCAGACATAGAATGATTTGGGTTGAAAGGTGCCTTTAGAGGTCATCTAGTCCAACCCCGCTGCAATGAGCAGGAACATCTTCAACTAGATCAGGTTGTTCAGAGCCCAGACCAACCTGAGCTTGAATGTTTCCAGGGACAGGGCATCTACCACCTCTCTGGGCAACCTGTTCACCACCCTCATCATAAAAAATTTCCTCCTTCTATCCAGTCTGAATCTACCGTCTTTTGGTTTAAAGCCATTACCCCTTGTCCTATCACTACAGGCCCAATTAAGAAGTCTGTCCCCATCTTTCTTATAAGCCCCCTTTAAGTAGTGAAAGGCTGCAATAAGGCCCCCCCAGAGCCTTCTATTCTCCAGGCTGAACAACCCCAACCCTCTCAGCCTGTCCTCATAGGAAAGGTGTTCCAGCCCTCTCATAATTTTTGTGGCCCTCCTCTGCACTCACTCCAACAGGTCCATGGCTTTCTTGTACCAAGGATTCCAGAGCTGGATGAAGTACTCCAGGTGGGGTCTCACGAGAGCAGAGGGGCAGAATCACCTCCCTCAGCCCGATGGCCATGTTTCTTTTGATGCAGCCCAGGATACGGTTGGCTTTCTGGGCTGCGAGTGCACATTGCTGGCTCATGTCCAGCTTTTCATCCCCCAGTACCCCCAAGTCCTTCTTGGCAGGGCTGCTCTCAATCCATTCATCCCCCAGTACCCCCAAGTCCTTCTTGGCAGGGCTGCTCTCAATCCATTCATCCCCCAGTTTGTAGTGATACTGGTGATTGTCCTGACCTGGCTGCAGGACCCTAAACTTGGCCTCGTTGAACTTCCTGAGCCATCATGGGCCCACTTCTCAAGCTTGTCCAGGTCCCTCTGAAAGACGTCCCATCCCTCAGGTCTGTCAACCACATCACTCACCTTGGTGTTATCTGCAAATTTCCCAAGGGTGCACTTGATCCCACTGTCTTTGTCATTGATGAAGGTATTAAATAGTACTGGTCTCAATATGTATCCCTGAGGGACACCACTCATCACTGATCTCCATCCAGACATTAAGCGATGGTCAAATTAATTGCAGAAATGGTCAAATTCATTGTGGGAATGACTCCATCAATGTCTTCAATGAATAAGGCTATAGGGAACATTGTATTACTGATCTGTTATAGCATTTTTCCTTCTATATGCCATAAGATGAACTTGACTATATTAAAGTTTGGAATGGAAATTTTTTATCAGAAATGCTCTGTCTCAGGGTTTTTTTTTTACCACTCTGAAATAATGACAATAAATGGGCATATGGTTGTCTTACAAACATAAAAATTGTGTTTGTTCTTGTCTCATTATTTTACTTTGCTATATGTTTTTTTTTCTCCAACTCTTTGGCTAGCTAGGTACATCACCACATGTCACTGTCTATATTAGAATAGATACTCATTTCAGTACCTAAAATCTAAATTCATAGATGTTTCATATTTATATTTTGTTAAAATAAAAATCTAACAGTAGGTTTCCAAAATGCACTATATATAATTTATACATAGCTCTCACTAAAACAGAAGCTATCAATGTTTAAGTTCATTGACAGGAAAAAAACAAATAAACAAACAAAAACAAACAACTGCAAAGAGCTCTATCTGATAACATAGTTTTTCAAGATTTTACTGGAAGCATTCAAATTTCTACTAACGTAATTCAGGAGTTAAATTTGACTGCCATGGGGTCTAATAGTACCTAGAAAAGAAACTGTTCTTGAGAAGCAGAGCGACATAGAATCATTCCATGTTGTCTCTTAAAATCAGACAAGACTTGGACTCATAGCATTCTGTGACAAGAATCAACGGACAGTACTTTGTAATGCACATATTTGTTAACCCTGAAAAACCTGTACAGACTTCTCAGTAGTGAAAAATTCTTTAGTGATCCTTCTGGTTAGGATTCTTGCAGTTCTGCTATTGAAGCATAGAAAAATGTCTTCATGTATCCTTCTAGGATGTGATTTGAATTTTTGTAACAACAAATTGGATTCACATAGTCCCTCATATTCATTGAAATATCTTCATGATACCCTGGTGAAATGGATTAATAAGCGTTTAATGAAGCTAAACAGAGGCATTACTGTCTTTGTGCAAAGCAGAAGGAAAAGATTCATTTTTCATTTTAGTTGTTAATTGTTCTGAAAAGCTTCCATATGCTCTTATATTTCTTTAGTGATTTTTTCTTCCATTTATCTGTGTAGACACTAATGTCGATGACTTATGCATGTTGACCCATAGAATTTAACACACAGTTGAAATCCTAGTGTGTGATCAGCAAAGAACTATAAATACTTCTGCCTTAAAATTAATTTAGTGTCTGTGAAAACTTACACATCAACAAAGAAAACAATAATTGAAAAAATGAGCAGTAAATTAAAAAACATAAAGGATTGTTTAACAGGAAAAGGAATAAAAGAATATATGTTTTAATCTTGATGCAAACTCGTTGGCCTCATTTAAATGATTACGCAGAAGAATACATTTCATTCCATCCTGTTATGAGTCATTTGTTATGAGTAATATTTACAGACTTCCTCTACAACACATTTTACAATTTTCCCTCACATCAGTTAGTGTTATTTCCACTACAGCTAAATCCACAGAAATACTAATTTAACGGATAATTATGATGCCAAACTAGGAAAATATTGCTGGTAGTATTCTTTAAACAATTCTTTTATTGTCCTAAGGCCTCTGAGATTGTGTATAAATGTTCTCTTCATTCATTAATTTTCATTTACTTTCTTTTCACCATTAATTTCTAGACTTGATTGTATCCCTAAGTGATGCTTTCTGCATCAAGTATCTCTGACATTTGCGCTTCCACTCCTGCTCAGCTGGAAGACCTACCTCTGCAAAGTAAATTTCCTCTAAAAAGCACGCACTGTTTCCCCCTCTCCCACTGTTCCCTTGGCATGTCATAGATTGCCAATCAGTGGGTTTTTTTTCCCGCTCTGTACTTTTATCAGACTGTATCATGTGCTTTTTCAAGTGATATACCCTACTTTAAATGCTTCTGCTTTGATTTTTTTTTTTGTGCACTAAATATTAGCAGACATGATTGGAGCAACTTCATCTTCCGCATGCATGATTATAATTTTTTCCCCTTCATCAAAAAAGAGAACATTTCCAAAAGCAGTGCATTGGCCAATTCTTTAAGACGCTGAATGCCATGAAAAATACTAAGCAGTCCTCCCTCACTTCGGAATTACAGATATTGCCTGACAACACATACTGAAAGATGAGACACTAAATAAAAGAAAACATTATGCTGTATATGCAATTTTAAACACTAAGTACACTCCAAATGAAGTAACACATTTCTTTAAAGTTCTGATACAGCTTACATTAAGTCTCTTACTTCAATTCATCTTTGAACTGTACTGTATCCATAATATCAGTCAGACTATTCTTAAATCATTCAAGGACATCCTTACAAGTGCAAGAGTCTCAGAAGACTCTTCCCTTTTTATGATTTTACTGTAAAAAGGTATTGTAACATTTTCCTATTTGTCTCATTCAAGCAGTGCTTTCCCACACTATGCACAAAGAAGCAGTGAGAAAATGGCTGTAGCCATGTATGATTGAGAAAAGCTGATACCAGCACTCTTGAGGCTGCTGTACTTCAAAGGATTTGAAAGTTTGTTTTGATAAAAGATAAAGGAATCATAGTTCAAGTTCTGTGATCAGAGGCACAAAAAAAGGGTATCTTCTGATAAGCTTCACTTGTTAGCTTTGGACTGTGTGCACTCAGACTGTCAAAGTTGCCAACATGGCTAAGCTCGATAAGAAAATGAGTGACACAAAGAAAATAAGGGCCACAAGAAAGTCAGATGAGAAATATATGAGCACTTGTCAATGGTGGAAATCATAGGAGAACTGAATCTGCTTTGGTATGCTTAACTGATTTGTACAATAAGTATTTCATAGGCATGAACCATGCAAAACACAGTACTTGCAGGCTCCCTAAACTGGTAATGTTTGCCTAAAAAAAGGGAGAATCACCCTACAAACAGATTATGGAATGGATTCACCTGCGCATATACATATATTCTCTCCAAGGCACTCTTTATTTTTCCAGCAGGGACCATGACACTCTGAGATATGAATTTGATTCCACAAATCATAGGATCACAGTAAAATTCAGCCTGGAAGAGACCTCCAAAAGTCATCTGATCTGACTTCCTGCTCAAGGCAGGTTTAATTTCAAAGTTGGATCAGTTCCTTCAGTCTCTTGTCATGGCACGGGCTCCAGTTTCCTACTAACTTGGTATCTCTCCACTAGACTTTCTCCAGAATGTTAACACCTGTCTTGTACAACGTCGACCAAAAGCTGATACTCCAGATATAGCTTTGTAAGTGCTGTGTGAAGGGAAATAATCACCCTCTTTTGACCTGCTGGTCACACTCTTTTTGATGAAACCCAGTATGCTATTACTGTTTGTCGCCCCGAGGTACTATATGAGATGAAGATACCCTTCTGACAGTCCTGGAATTCCCCTTTGGTCAATTTTCACCCATTTAGGCTGCCCATCACTCCAGAAATTAAGTAATTACCCATTGAAACTTAAACTACTGCCCTTGCAGCATTGTCATCAGGGAAGCTGGCATATGTAAAAAGTTACTAATGAAACTGATGCTTAAATCCAAACAGCTGGTATGTAAAAGTATAAAAATGCAAGCTACAAAGACAAAAAATCTTGTCTGAATGACAGTTCTGCTGCTTGTTGACTGAACCTTTTCAAATAAGACAATCTTTTTAGTGATGACTGATTTTATCGTGTTCTTTGCCTGCACCAGGGACTAGCTCCATGGGGCAGATCTATAATTTTCTCTCATTTCCCTTTTGCTGTGATGTAAAGTAGCTCATTGGTCAGCAGCCTAAAGAACTTTATTTTGCTAAAGTCAATCTTTCATTTGTTAAGCTTACTTCAGAATATGCCTGCTATCATGTTTTAGGTACTGGGAACGTAATGCAGATTCAAAACTAAGTGCAGTATTTAGTATGTTCTTTACAATATCTTTTTTTTTTCTTTTCTGTCTGTTCTATAGTCTCCCAGGCACTAGAAACGCTTCTGGAGCTTCCTTTTAAAATGGGTATTGATGGTATATTCTTGGTCTTCAATTTTAAAGTTACATTTTGGAGAACCATTAAGAAAGAGAATCCGATAAATACTCTTGGAAAAGCGAGAAGTCCATTAAAAAAAAAAAACAGGTTTTATAACTGGGAGCTGATCACACTTAAAGTGAAGATTCACTTATGTCATGGTTTCAGCTGGGATAGAGGTTACGTTCTTTCTAGCAGCTGGTATAGTGTTATGTTTTGGATTTGGGATGAAAATATTGTTGGTAAAACACTGATGTTTTTGATTGTTGCTGAGCAGTCAAGGCTTTTTCTGCTCCTCATACAACCCTGCCAGTGAGTAGAGTGGGAGGGCACAAAAAGTTGGGAGGAGGCACAGCTGGGACAGCTGACCCCTGCTGACCAAAAGGGTATTCCATGCCATATGACATCATGCTCAGTATATAAAGCTGGGGGAAGAGGAAGGGGGTGGGGGGCGAAAATTTGGAGTTACGGCATTTGTCTTCCCAAGTAACCATTACGTGTGACAGAGACCTGCTTTCCTGGCTGAACACCTGGCTGCCAATGGAAAGTAGTGAATGGATTCCTTGTTTTGCTCTGTTTGCATGAGTGGCTTTTGTTCTACCTATTAAACTGTCTTTATCTCAAACCATGAGTTCTCTCACTTTTACTCTTCTGATTCTCTGCCCTGTCCCAACTGGGGGGAATGAGCTAGGTGCTGTGTGGTCCTGGTCAGAAAGAAAAAAAAGAAAGAAAAAACCCCAGAAGACTGGGGTTAAACCGTGACAACTTATCACTTCACTGTACACTTGTCTGTGTCTTTCACTAAAGAATTAATCTTCTCATTTTATTTCATATTTTTTCTTTAAGCTTTTTCCTTGGCAGGCTTCCTTCTCTAACAATTTAGCTTGTGGTAGCTCCCTAAATAAATTTTCATACATTTCCTGCCTTGAAGACTAATCAATTTAAAATGACAGCCAAACAGAGAGACTAGTGCTCTCCTTTAAAGGTATTTTTTTTTCTAGATGATATCTTGCTTTATTGGTGGTAATTTTAATGGGATTTTTAATCAGTCAGCATTGATTTAGATAGTTGAGGTAGTCAATTTTGCCTTGATAAGTCCTCATGCAATGTTAAGAAAAATAGACCCTTTAATGCTTTCTAGCACACATTCAGCTTAGCCTATAATGCCATAACATTGTAGTTTTGAAAAGAAGTATAGCATAATGAAATTAAATATATTTCTTTTATGCCTTTTAATCTCTACTAGCACAGTATGAAAAATATAAACTAAACAAAGCAATTGACTGAATGTTTCAGGAAAAATTACCTAGGAATGAATATATAATGGCTTTTAAAGGTCTCTTCCTTTGTAGTTCAATAGATATTGTGCAATTTTACATTTGAGATTTGTAGTTCAGAATTAGAGGTAAAATCCTGTGATACTGGAGAGGACGAGAACAGAATGTTAAATATAAGCATTTTCTGCATTAACCTCTTGCAGTTCAATTTTCTGTTCCATTAACTTTCACACTTTTGCATGTTTGTTCACAGGTAGATTTCTAACTAACTGACAATCAGAGTTTTAAGCCTCATAAAATTTTTATATAGAAATATGTGGTGCTCAACTCAACTTCCCCATTGTGGCATCTCCAAACTGAGGATGAAGAGAACAGGCTAGTCTAAACTGGCATTAGTCATGCATGAGTGGTCAGAGGTGTCTGCTGGTTTAGACTGAGCATTCTGAAGTACATACTTTTATAGCCATAACGCTTTGAGCAATATTGGAAGGATATATGTAAAACAGGTGAAGGACAGCATTTGTAAAGTGGTTCTAAGAGTTTACAGAAATCAATTTTGAACACAATTTACTACACAGGTCCTTGGAATCATGCATATCTGAAGCACCCTTGGGGGTTTAGTGAGCAAGAGTGCTGTTTGCTAGAGGTAGAAATGCTATATGAACAGCCCCTAGAATATTTCTGCCTATGGGATTTTTTGTGATGGATCTGTGTATTAACAAAAGCCAAAAGGCTAAATTCACCAAGAAGCATATGTACTTAATTATTACTTAGGATGCCTGATGCAAACATTGAAGTGCTAGTAAATATTTAAAAAACTCCAGTAAGCTGTAGCCTAAACATGTAACCCTAAGCTCAAGTCATATCTTCTGTTTAGGTTCTATTAGTTTTTAGTTGACTAAGCTTTTCCTGGAAACAGTGGTAGCCCTCTTCCAAGACTGATTCATTCCACTCTGGCATGTCTCTTTGCTGATCATTCAAGGGATCCAAACGTCAGCTTTACATAAGTACCTACTCTCAGATACTTAACATTCATTAAAAGAAATACCATGTCTGAATGTATTAGCTGTAATATAGCTATTAGATATTAGAGCTCATTCATGAATGGTCTAACCACCAGGTTATGAAAGGTCTGTGACGGGTTTCCTTTAGTATCTTCTGATGAAGTTCTTGCACTTCATAAGGATTCTCTCAATACACAGAGAACACGAACAAGTGATTAATTCTTTAGTCATATGGTCATCCTCAGCTTGGAGATGCCACAATGAGGAAGTTGAGTTGAATACCACATATTTCTGTATAAACATTATACGAGGCTTAAACTGCTTCCAGATCTAGGTCACATCTGAGATCTAAAGATATTTTCCAGCTAGAGGTTGCCGACAGAGCGCCAAACATACCTAACCTGAATAAAAGATCAGGAAGAATGAGGCTACTGCCCCCCTTTCCTTTAAAACCCTGACCAAATTTGTATTTATGTAATTAGTTACTGAGAAGGGGTCAGTTCCCCATTTTTAAAAACAAATGTGCTAACCTATGGCTAGTGTTGTAGTTGTCCTATAAGGAGTGACTAAAGATTCTGGGTTTATCTAGTTTGGAGAAAAGGAGACTGAGAGGTGAACTCTTTGCTCTCTTCAGCTTCCTGAGGAGGGGAAGTAGAGAGGGAAGTGCTGAGCTCTTCTCCCTGGTATCCAGTGACAGGACACATGGGAACGGTTCAGAGCTGCACCAGGGGAGCTTTAAACTGGGGGCCCCAACATAAGAATGATGTGGATCTGTTGAAGTGAGTCCAGAGGAGGGCCACAAAGATGGTCGGAGGGCTGGAACACCTCCTCTATGAAGACAGGCTGAGAGAGTTGGGGTTGTTCA
>RSEF01000002.1:144381984-144396488 GCA_003993805.1 Himantopus leucocephalus
TTTCAGTACTTAAAGGAGGCTTATAAGAAAGATGGGGACAAACATTTTATCAGGGCCTGTTAAGATAGGGCAAGGGGTGATGGTTTTAAACGGGAAGAGTGTAAATTTAGATTACATATTAGGAAGAAATTCTTTATGTTGAGGGTGGTGAGGCACTGGAACACGTTGCCCAGAGACGTGGTAGATGCGCCATCCCTGGAAACGTTCAAGGTTAGGCTGGATGGGGCTTTGAGCAACCTGATCTAGTTGAAGATGTACCTGCTCATTGAAGTGGGAGGGTGGACTAGATGGCCTTTAAATGTCCCTTCCAACCCAAACTGTTCTATGATTCTGTGACTCTGCATCAGGCATTGTTCATTGATAACGGAATGTTTTGACACATGACATAAATATTAAACATCAAATGATAAGTGGACTTGAGGCAGAAGAAGGGGCAAATAGACTTCTTCTTTGCTGTTCCACTTAAGACCTGGATTCTAGACACTGCCACAAAAAAGAAATAAAGAAAACCGCAAGATTTTAGTTCTGCCCACAATGCTCTTTCTTTTTTTCTTTTAAAAAAACCCCAAACTAACTGTCTCAATTAGTCTAAAATAGTTGTATTCTTGAAAATCTTTAAACTAATGATTTCTTTTTTTTTTTTTCATACTAGTATCAAATTATATTCAAAATTTCTAAGCGTATATGACATTCACCATTGCTGTTGAATGTATCTATCTTTATACTGAAAAAAGGTTTTACTTCCCGGTCCCTTTCACCTATGGGTTGTTAGGGTGTTTACAGGTGCAATGACAAATTTCAAGGCCTACACTTTAATAAATGCCATGTTAATACACCAAGTTTCAAGAGACATTGCACAAAACCTTACCCACCAGAAAAGCCACAGCAAGAATCTTATTGCCTTAAAAGTAGCCAAGATTTTGTCCCTCGGTATATATTAGTGACACAGTGACACAGATTCCACACATTGGTGGAATACTGTTGAAGCAACCCTGTACCAATACCTCTTGAGCTGCACAGGACACATTTGGCAATCAAGGATAATGTACAGTGCCTGGGATTCTAGTCAAAAACTAATTAAAGACAAAGTTTTATCTCCATCTGGCTTGTAGGAATGTTTTTCATCACCTATTTTCTTGGCCTGTAATATAAATATGATTTTATTCGTGCAATAATTATGTGTCCCATGGGATATGTGTTCCAAAAGTTAGTTCCACTGATTTCATTGGCAAATGGAAAATATAGGGCTGAATTATGTGTTAGTGTTTTTAAATAAATGCAAGGGAGAAAAAGGATAGAGATAAAAGGGGTAAGTGACATCAACAGGATAAAGGCTGACTACAGTAAATCCTTACATGGTTATTATGTCTACCTCTGCTTCTACTAAGAACAGAATCTTATTTTTATTTAACTTAGCAGGTGCATTATTATTCCACAGGCCTAGAGCCTCTTTCTGATAGAATTTTTACTTTATTTGAAAAATACTTTTAGAAGCTTTCATTGTATTTACATGGAATTTAGTAATTATTGTATGCATATCACAAATTTAGATATGCTATAGCTAGTTATTTTTAAGATAAATGTAAAAGCTGTCTTTCCGTGGCTGCAGTATTGCTTCATGTCAGAAAAATCTAACGCGAAACTTGTCTGGATTTTAAAAGGAATTATAATTTTGGATTATATTAAAGATGCAATACACCCAATGCATAATCTAGCTGGTGAATTTTCTTTCACCTATTGCAAGTAAAAGGTGGTTGATAAAAACTTTTGGTTTGTATCTACTAGAATTTGATATAATTTTTACAGTCTTTATCCCACATTTTTCTCTGCTGCAGACTGATCTATCATTCCATCTTTGTTATTTGTAAAATGTGATAGATGACTTATGTCACATATAAATTTTTCTTCTTTCTTGATGGGGTGATTTAACCTTTAAAATGATGATGCATCGCTTTTCCTTTTTGCAAATTGTTACTAGATTTTTTTTTATGAATAACCAAAAATTAGATAAAGTGTTGAAGTTTTCCTTTTTTTTAATGACATTGTTTTGCTAGGTTTTTTGGTTTGGTTTTGGTTTTGCTTTTTGTGCTTTTTTTTTACATTTTATAATGTTTTCCATATATATTTCAGCATGTCAAAAGGGATGTAAGTTTTAGCTTTGCTTCAAGTGCTATATTACAGTTTCAGCATTACAAAGCAGATAACTAATTTTAGACCTAAAAGAAGAACCACAATACTTTTTAGCATGCTCTGTGTAAAACTTTTCATCAGTAATGATTGTTTCTTAACATCTCTTCCAGAAGTTATCCTGAAAATGTTTGCCTTACTAGGAAATTGGGGAAAGTGCCTTTACTGTGTATTTGTTTTAATTGTCTTGGCTATAAAAAGCAGTGAATTTTAAAATATTCCATTCTCATTTCTGTGTCTCTAAAGTTTGATGTTCAAAATATTTGAAGCATCGGTGTATTTTTATCAATCTCTCTAAGAACCATGCTTTGCCTATAAACAACAACACTCGTATGCACATGCACCACTGATGCATCTGTACATATATATACATATATATTTATACACATAAGAGAAAACTGTTAAGGTTACTAATAAAGATATCCTTCAAAGTCTGATTTTTTATTGACATTTTAAAAATTTTATTCTCGTTAAATATTCTAGAACAGCTATAGCCTGACTCTGATTCAGTCTATGGAAAACTTTGTGTCACTTTTAGTCATTATTAGAAGTACATTCTGTACAGAAAATTAGGCATACTTTCCTGTGTAATGAAAGGGCCAGATTCAGAGTTGTTGTGGATAATGTATATTTTGTATTCTGGTTGGGATGAGCAAATATAATGTATAATTTAGGCATCAGCTTTTAATGTCAATGTTTTTGTGGTTTCTATCAGTTTCACTGTCAATACAGTAATTCCAGCTGCTTCAAAATTGTAATTATTATGTATTTTGCATAATTTAGCTGTTTGCATAGCATATAAATATATACCTCCTAAAAACATATATGGCAAGAGGTAAACCATGGCTGTTTTGCACGAACAGAACTATTCAGACTATATAGAAATGCCCATGGTGTGTTAGTCAACTGGATTTTATGCCAGTTGCAATGCCAAGGCAAAACAAAGCAGGCTGTACTCTACCACTACGTCAACCTAATTCTAACTGACACACATTGTGCGCTTAAATATTTGAATGCTGGAAAAGTGTTGAAATTATAGTTACATATGCAGGTCACTTTATTCAGGAGCTGTAACTAGAAGGACTGACATTTCATAGACACTAGAGTGAAGAGACCAAGTACTGATCCATAAAATCAGAGCAAATGAATTGAAATTGATGGACCCCAAAAGGTTCAGTGCTTCTGCCTTAACTCTTTCCAATGACTTTTGGCTTAGAAAGTGCATTGACTTTAATACCTACTATAAGTATGGCTGGATTTAAATTTTAATCATTCTATCCATTTCATAGTTTCATGCTGTCAAATTCTGTTAGACAATAGAGCTGATGATAAATCTAAACCATTCCTTTCATACTTTCAGAGCTACCGTCAAAGTCAATGGTTACTGACAAGGAGAAGGGACAAGATTGAGGTGTGCAAGGTTATCTTTTAGAGTGCTTAAAAAACTGAAAACTTATCATGGGACACACTTGAAATGAAATATCTAACACTCAAATTAGTGACTCCCATTCCCGTACCGGAGTCTTCAAATTCTGACATCAACATATATATGCGGTAGATATCAATGTGTGTGTATATACATATATACACATGTACCTATATATGTGTGTGTATATATAACTTTTAACAAACCATACAGTTGAAAACACATGTGCTCTGGGTCAAACTGGAGTTTGGCCAGAACAGTGTGAAAAGATTCACTCAATCAAATTTCTTCAATCTAATCAGCACTTAAAAATACTGAAGTACATTTTTAAGTGAAACATTTAATTCAGAAAGTGCCAAAATCAAATGTCCTTTGTTTTTTTGCAAGTGAAACAACCTTGTGAAATGTTTCATTGAATCTGAATGTATCCTTCTCAACCTGACTCTGCATTTTTCATGGAAAATAAGCTTTCCAAAATGTGTACAAAGTTCTACTCTAAACCTCTAAGGTTAAGAAATCACAAGAGGGCGATCGAATACACCACAGCCTCTTATATGTTGGACATAATTTCTCTTCACGTGTACATTACTGTAAACAAAATTACGTCAGTGAGGCATAAATAGTGTGATGAATGCTTTTTTTAGACTAACCAGGTAAAAACAAAAACACATGGTGCACAATTATTTTACCCTTTTTCATTTGAAACAACTAAATGAGATAGTGCAAAAGTAATTTTCGCTAACTCTATCTAGTCTGTCCTCTGAGAATCAGAGGAAAAATCCAGGAGTCCAGATTTAGTGCTTCTGTATGCATAAATTACCTGGAATAAGTGAGATGTCAGAGATTAGATGAGTATCTAATGGTTAACAGAGGACAAAATTTTCTACAGTTCAACCATATAAATGAATAAATAATATTTGCCAAATATTTTATTACTACTGTTTTCTCTTATCATAAAGCTTTTTGTGGTATCTTGAGAAAGTGTAAAAATTTTCAGCATTAACCTTAATTTTAAATAATAGAAACCAATACACACTATGTAAGCAATTTTAATATATGGATTTTGCCACTATTCTGTGCCACCATTCCATGTTCCTTTTCTGAGCTTTTCAGCCAGTAACTGTGATTCCAAGCAACACTTCCCAATCTGTCTTGAAACTGAAAAATTTATTTATTCCCTCCCCTGTTCAAAAAAAGTTGCAGTTTGAATGGTTTCTTATGAATCTACAGTCTGAAAAATGTTACACTAAATTATTTATTTTTAGAAAATTTATAACATTTACCATGCTGTTAACTGATTGACTCAGTCAAAGTGGGAATTACACATTATTTTAGCTGGTTATTCTTTACCTATTTGTTTGTATTACAGTTTAATGCAAGATCGCAGGTGAAATACAGAACCTACAGTAAATTTGAAAGTGAAAGGAAAGATTTTCCTGTTAGCTATGTAAGAACTTCACACACATTTTTCCCATCCTCAACTGAAACTAGGAAGTAAATCTTCAGAGTATCAGCGAATAATAGAATAGCCCAGGTTGGAAAGGGACCTCGAAAGATCATTTGGTCCAGCCTCTTGTGGGAAAGCAAGCCTAGATGAGATTGCCCAACAACCTGTCCAATCACATCTTGAAAGCCACTGGTGATGGGGACTGTATTATGTTCCTGGGGAGCTGATTTATAGTAATAAAAAAGAAGACTAAAACAGAACTGCAAATTTATATAAATGAATGGAGAAAAAAAGAAATATGATGATTTCCTTTTACATTAAAAAAATAAATGCACTTAAATTGATTGTGCAATGTCCCATGAGACGCTTAAGAGAGGCAAGAATTGAATCTCTTTTTTAGTCTATGACCTTAACTGTAAAAATATGCAGTCTTGAAACTGTATAATTATTAATACAAATGACAAGTTAATTACAACTTTACTCTCCTCACTACATTCATCCTTTTGTTTCTCCATTGAGAGGAAAAAAGCTAGTAGGGTCTCTCTGAGAATGTCATTCACTTTTATGGACTGTTATTTCCTCTGTGCCTTTTAAATCTAATTGTCAAACAGCTCAGAGACTCTTTTGTTGCGAACCTCAAAAGCAGTTTGAATGACACTATCAAGGGCAGCAGCAGCAGTTTAGCTGTTGGAGTCTATACTGTGCTGCTCACCCGTGACTGGAGACTAGACGGAGAAAACAAAATGTATTCTCTTTCAAATAAACTTGGCTTTGATTTTACAAGTCAGTTCTTCCTTCTCCTTTCAGATACAGAAAACATAATTAAGCAATGAGAGTTAATTGCTACACATGGTTTTGCTTTTAGCTGAGTTAGTTTAACAGAGCACTGTGGATTACTTTGGGTAGAATGACCACAATGTTGGGAAAAAGACATAGCCAGTCTTACATTGTATCTAGAGAACACATTACAGAGCACCATGAGCAATAAGAAGTGACAAGAACAAGTACATATTCCTGTAATTTCCATGGTGGCTGAGTCCAGTTGTTCTTTCTATAGTGTATATGATGTTCTGTACATATTATAGACCTGTTAAGCACACTTAGAACCAAGGGGAGCATTTGATGACATTGCTGTACTATGCAGAGGTGGCTTAAAACAATACATTTCAAAAGACTAAAAATATTAAATGAATATAAAGTTTCTGAAAGTTTGGATTCAACCAGCACTCATTGCCTTATGGATTCTGCTTTCTTCACCTGCATGTTTATTCTCCCTCTGACAGAATTGCCATCTTGGAGGAAAGGTGCTATGGATGTATGATATGCCTTGGTGATGCTGGAATCTATCATCCAGTTTCCAACTACAGTAGTTCTTTCTTAAGATGAGGAGAAAAGCTGTGTCTTCTGGAGTGCTTCTGAACCAAAGAAATTCCAAAAGGAAATCCCATGGAAGAAATTGGCACTTTAAAAATTATTTTTAGGAAGAATTTGCAAGGAGAACACAGTCAGAACTGAAAGATGTTGCACTGCAGCAAATAGAGTCAGAAAGTCTACTGCTTAGAAGATGGAGAGGAATATGGACAAAAATATTTTAGGGTATTTTCTGAAGTTCAGAGAAGACTTGGATTATTTCAAGTTAACCTCTGTAGAAAATGAAAGTAGTTTAAATATACTGCCTGAAACATTAGGCATGAAATCTTATCTGTTTGTCTTCAGTCATGTTTTGGCTCTTGGTCTTTGTCTCATACTCCAATACAGAATTTTTACAGTCATTACTAGTGCTTGTTCTATTATGGTCAATGTTTTGATTACATTGTTTATGATTTTAGTGGCAGTACTAGCTATATCATGTGGGGAAAACCTTGCAGAAAGTGGTTGCTGGAAAGAAACTTTCCTCAGTGAGGGAACTTACTTAAATCAGCCTCTATGTCTGTGGTTTTATGTATAAATTATTATAATCACAACCTAAACAGTCTTGCACTTTGGATGTTTTTCAAAAGCCAATTTCATTTATCTCCTTAACTTCTTAAATAATCTGACAGGGTTTTAGGAAGATTCATCTTTGTATCTTTAAAGAAAAACTAAAACATATAAACTGCTCCACTTTGCAGTTATTAGTCAGGCAATGCTTACTCAGTTATCAGAACAAATACGAAAGGATGAACAAAATAATACAGAAGAAAAACCCCAGGAAGTGAACAGTAGGGTAGTGGTGGTTGTTGTTGTTGTTATTCACATGTCTGTTTATAAAGAAGATTAATAGAATTTTACAGATTTCCTTTGTATTTCATGAGAAAATCAAATGTTTGTTTTCCCATTTTTTATAGATGTACCTTTGTTCTAGATTAAGAATCTGCTTTGTAAATTATTTTTCATTTGTTTCTGAGGTTCTTGTAAAAGCACACAGAAAATATACCATAAAGAAATGTGGATTTGCCAGCCTTTGAAAATCTCTACTCTTTTCCTCACTCTGTTTTAAACAGTATTGCGCTGCCTATTTAAACCTCTCAGTAGGATATAAGAGGAAACGTAACAAGTAAAGCACTTTATTTCCGTAGCATTTTGGATTCATCAGAGAAAAAACATTGATACACATTATTACAGCCATAAACATATTGAGACTGGCAAAGCATTTACTCAAACTAGCACACAATGTATATGAGTTTTAACATAGCAATTAGTGTAGTTATCCCTATATCAATATAAAATTGCATTGGTTTATTAATATAAATTTCCCATTCCGGACATTTGAAATGTACTTTTATAAACTGACCAGCTTATGTGATATACAACTATAATTACATAAGTTTAAATAGTTTAAATATATTTTCAATCATATTTAATTCCTATGCCAAAATCTTATTGAGCAACGGGGGGCAAAGGGGTTGGTTCGTGGCTTTGTTTAGAAGCTAATTTTTGTTTCTTCATTTTAACAGAAAGGGTAGGTTTGTAGTATTTCTAATTTATTTCACTGTGACATTGACCAGAGGCTAATATAATTCTGTTTTTGCACTGGTTTTTTTAGTATTTTTAAAAATTACATAGCATGTATGTAACATCTTATTACATCAGACACTACATACTTAGCTTACTAACGTAGAGAAATCACTGAAATAGAGACTTCTGTCTGCTAAGATAACTAGTCATAATTAAAAATGTTGTTTTAATTCTTGAAAAGCTATATGACCCATTTTCTTTTCTCCAGGTGTCTTTGAAACTTTTGGGTTTTTTTTTTCTGTTGGTTTTTTTTTTTTGTTTTTTGGGGGTTTTTTTTTGAATTTTTAGCATCTGATACCATCTATCAGGAAATAATATATGTTGTCACCTTGAGATTACATTCTAAAATAAACCTTCAGAGACTAACACTCCTTAACATTTCCTCTCCATTTTAATTTGTAATGTAAATATTCTGATCAGAACAAGTCAACACCTCTGAAGAAAAAATAGCTTAACATCTCACTCACAGCCTGGTAAAAATAATGTTTTTAAAAGGTGGAGTCTGACCCTTTGAAAATATTTTAGAGTTACAAAAACTTTGAATGGCCAGTTTAACTGAAATCTTACTATTTCTAATTTGTTTGATGATAGAATCTGCCTATGAAAGTATTTAAATTGCATTCACTCAGAGGAAGACAAACAGAAGTACCTAAAATTTTGTTTCCTTGAAATCATTAAAAAGTATTAGAAGTAGTATTCTACTTTTTCATTAAAAAAGTGACTTTTGAACTTTTCTGGCACGATGTTTCTGGCATAATTTTTGATTTAAAATGTTTCTATAAATACATTGGCAACAAAAAGGCTAGGAAGAATCCTTTATTGGATTCAGGGGGAAACATAAAAACAAAAGGCGAGGAAAAAGATGAGGTACTTAATGCCTTCTTTGCCTCAGTCTTTAACAGTAAGACCAGTTGTTGTCTGGCTACCTGGCCTGCTGAGCTGGAAGACAGGGACAGGGAGCCCCCATAATCCAAAGGGAAATGGTTAACGATCTGCTACATCACTTTCACCCACACAACTCTATGGGGATGGATGGGATCCACCCAAGGGTACTGAGGCAGCTGGCAGAAGTGTTCACCAAGCCACTTTCCATCATTTACCAGCAGTCCTGGCTAACCGGGGAGGTCCCAGTTGATTGGAAGTTAACATGTGTGATGCCCATCCACAAGAAGGGCTGGAAGGAGGATCCCCAGGACTACAGGACTGTCAGTCTGGCCTTAGTGATGGGGAAGGTTAAGGAGCAGATCATCTTGATTGCCATCATGCTGCACATGCAGAATAACCAGGCAATCATGCCCAATCAGCATGGGTTTACGAAAGGCAGGTCCTACTTGACTAAGCTGATCTCCTTCGATGACAAGGTGAACCACTTAGTGCATGAGGGAAAGTCTGTGGATGTTGTTTACCTAGACTTTAATAAAATCTTTGACACCGGATCGCACAGCATTCTCCTGGAGAAACTGGCTGCTCATGGCTTAGATGGGGCTACTCTTCACTGGGTAAAAAACTGGCTGGATGGCCGGGCCCAAAGAGTGGTGGTGAATGGAGTTAAATCCAGTTGGCAGTCAGTCACAAGTGGTGTTCCCCAGGGTTCAGTACTGAGGCCAGTTCTATTTAATATCTTTATCAACAACCTGGATGTGGTGATCGAGTGCACCCTCAGTAAGTTTGCAGATGACACCAAGTTGGGTGGGAATGTCGACCTGATTGAGTGTAGGATGGCTCTACAGAGGAATCTGGACAGGCTGGATCGATGACCTGAGGCCAGGTGTATGAGTTTCAACAAGGCTAAGTGCCGGGTCCTGCCCTTGGGTCATAACAACCCCATGCAATGCCACAGGCTTGAGGAAGAGTGCCTGGGAAGCTGCCCAGCAGAAAAGGGCCTGGGGGTGTTGGTCAACAGCTGGCTGAATATGACCTGGCAGTGTGCCCAGGTGGCGAAGAAGGCTAGTAGCATCCTGGCTTGTATCAGAAATAATGTGACCAGCAGGACTATGGAAATGATTGTCCGCCTGTACTCGGCACTGGTGAGACGGCACCTTGAATAGTGTTTTCTGTTTTGGCCACCTCACTACAAGAATGACATTAAGATTCTGGAGCATGTCCAAGGAAGAGCAACAAAGTTGATTAACAGTCTAAAGCACAAGACTTATGTCTATGTCTAGGAGCAGCTGAGGTAGCTGGGGTTGTTTAGCCTGGAGAAAAGGAGGCTGAGGGGAGACCTTATCGTTCTCTACAACTACCTGAAAGGAGGTTGTAGCGAGTTGGGGTTGGTCTCTTTTCCCAAGTAGCAAGTGATAGGATGAAAGGAAAAGTCCTCAAGTTGCACCAGGGGACATTTAGATTGGGTATTAGGAAAAAATTCTTCACAGAAAGGGTTATCAAGCACTGGAACAGGCTGCCCAGGGAAGTGGTGGAGTCACCATCCCTGGAGGTATTTAAAAGATGTGTAGATGTGGTGCTTAGGGATGTGGTTTAGTGGTGGTTGTGGCAGTTAATGGTTGGAATTGATGATCTTAAATGGCTTTTCCAACCTAAATGATTCTATGATTCTGTTTATTGGCAGCTAGTTTGAATCCAGTAATGTAACTGTACTATGAAATATAATGCAGTATAATATAAAAGAGTATTTCTGCTATTTCATTTGGTCTAATACTTAATTTTGGCCATAAAGCATTATGTTTTCAGAGAAATACATTGTGAAAAAATAGTGTCAAAGGGAGGGATTTAGGGGAAAAAGAAAAGATTTTCTACAAATGGAAAATATGTAGATTTACTAATTTATTTCTTTTTGAGAGATATGGAAAGTATCTGTAAAAAATAAAAGCACTGTAGAGTGGAAAACTGCTTAGAAAATATGATTTCTTATTTCTGCTGTTTGCAGAATGGATGATGTGTTTTTCTTATGTTTCTCCAGACATTGCATAGTTCTGCTTCTGCGCATGCCCGTACATGCCTTCACCTTGACATTTACCAGCTAGGATTTCTTAGGCTCACATAGGAGCCAAATTTTCCTTAATAAACATAAACTCATCTGAACAATTTGGCCTAGGAACACACTTAATACACAGGGTACAGACTTAATGTTTCACAAGATGCATTTTGGTGCTGGTTTCATCAGACAAGCACAAACAGTTCCCTCATCCAAAACTCAACTCATCAACTCATCAACTCATCCAAAAGAGACTGAGGTGCATGCCCATCTTCTTCCAGTAGAGTAATAAAAATGCATGGTTTTCTTATGCTATAATATGTTATAATCACCAGTAATTTGTCCTGCATCAAAGGAAAAAGGATATCCTTTTAATGATGAGATATAACTAACGATCCAGACTGGATGAAAAATTTTTAAATGTGACTTCGTAGGCAAGCAGTGAAGGATGGGCCAGATTCTCATCCTGTCTTGCTGGATTGTTACTGTTGACAGTACAATGTAAAATGCACCAACAGCTTTTGGAGGAAAAGCCTGAACTAAGGACTGGTGTCTCCCATGTAGTTGCCCAGTCTACTTCCCAAGAGAATGTGTTAATGTTAGGCTTTTGTGACAAAGCTGGATACCATAACTGCATCTTTTTTTTTTTTTTTCCTTTCCTTTTCATTATCCTTCTTATGCCACATTTTATAATGAAAGGCATTTTAAGTTTTATACGCAACTTTTAAACAATGAATATTAAAAGCCAATGAATCAATCAAACAGCCAAATAGAGAGATTGGGCTACAGTACCTGAGGACAACACCTTCAGACAGAAACACAGGTGAAGGCACATTTTGATCCTTACCTGCTTCATATGTTGTATGAGGACATAAGGCAACCCTCTACTCAGTGTCTGGTCATTTAGCATCCCAGCCTAGGAATCTAACATTTTAATGTGTTATAAATTTTTTTTGAGCTTCCGTATTCACCTCAAAACCCCTTCTGTGTGGGGTGTCCTTTTGTTCTTTATTAATGATCATTGCTACTTCCAGTGAGTAGATGTCCAACAATTGTGTTTCTGCACGTCAAACATCTCATTTGAATATTTTATGAATATTAATAGTAATATTTTAAGCTACTGACCATTGTCCTTAGGGACTAGACAAATCTAATGCAATAATAATTCTATTAATTTGAAGTAAACTTTGTTCATCTATAAAATTTGTTCCAATTAAAAATTTCATATGGACAAGCAGAACAATCTTGCTAAGTATTGGCAAGTAATAGATCTATAAGTCACATTTCTTAAAAAGCCTGATAACTGTCTCTTCCAGGGATAGGAAACTTTTTTAGTGCAAAGGGAGCATGAATTAAACACCATGCAGATACAATATATCAATGAATTTAAAACCACCTATGTTTTGAAAAGACCTAGCAAGATGACAGTGAAAACCAGAAGGAACTGAAATTGATAAGACAAAAATTATATAGAAATATTCTGTCTATTCAAGAATACAAAATAGCTGCTTTCAGCCTTTTATCTAAGATAATTTCCACATGAAGCAACTTTAAGGAAAGATTTACAGTCAGACAATAATTTCTTCAGTGAAGACCTATCTGCTTTATGTGACATTCCTGTCATTATATTGTATCAATGTTATGTGAAGTAACACCACCTTAGTATTTTCTCCCATGTATTAAAATATATTTCAGTTTGAAATTAAGCAAAAATTTTCTTCGCTCTTGAGTAGTTCACCATCTGAGCTAAATCAGTTCAGTATATTAGACAGCTATTTAAAACCAATAATATAACGAAGGTCTTCAAAGTATCTGAGAATCACTGTGACCAAATGGAAGAGTAGAAATAGAAAATTTGAACAGCCCAAAAGTAAAAACAGGAAAAGTAAGGGGAAATAAAAAAAATATGTAGACTAAGGTCCATCAAACATGTAATATTGCCATTTTTGAGCCTTGCACTTAGGGAAAAAGAATAAGATATGGGGGCTTCCATGAAGAAAGCATAGTCTGAAGGAAAAAGTCATAAACTAGGAATTTACTCTTCAATGCTCTTTTTGAGTTAGAGATAAGTAGGAATAATTTCTGAGAGAGAAGTAATTTTCTTTCTAAAAATATTCTGACAGTGAATAATGAGGAAATAAAATATAACCAAAGTTTCTAATTTAAGTTGTGGGTTTTTGTTTTGTTTGTTTGTTCGTTTGGTTTTTTAAAGATTGCATAAAAAACATTTAGGAACTTGAATTAGTAAGTAGAGGAGGAGGGAATGGGAAAAGGAGACTCTGAGTCTAAAATGTTGATGTTTCAAAATAAGTCCCTTTGAGCCATGGATCCTTCCTCT
This sequence comes from Himantopus leucocephalus, assembly GCA_003993805.1. Classification (NCBI taxonomy): domain Eukaryota; kingdom Metazoa; phylum Chordata; class Aves; order Charadriiformes; family Recurvirostridae; genus Himantopus; species Himantopus leucocephalus. Next base: position 144,395,312 of record RSEF01000002.1, read on the forward strand.
CCTCTTCTTTCTTTATCCCTTGACATTCATCTATGTGTGGGGAAGCAAGGGAGTGGAGGAACAGAAAGAAGAAAGGGCAGAGGGAGGAGGGACAGAATAGAATCTTAGAAATGCTTTAAAGTGATTGTGAGTAAGAAGAGGTTTCAAGACTTAGGGAAATATTGAGAAGTTGTGGCAGTCTGGTGAAGTTCCCACTGACTAGAAAAGGGGAAACAGAAGCCCCATTTTTAAAAAGGGTAAAAAAGAAGACCTAGGGAACTACAGGCTGGCCAGTCTCACCTCTGTGCCCAGCAAGATCATGGAGCAGATCCTCCCGGAAACTCTGCTAAGGCACATGGAAAATGAGGAGGTGATTGGTAACAGCCAATATGGCTTCACCAAGGGCAAACTGTACCCGACAAATTTGGTGGCCTTCTATGACGGCATTACAGTGTTGGCGGATAAGGGGAGATCAACAGATGTGATCTACCTGGACTTGTGCAAAGCGTTTGACACCGTTCCGCACAACAGTCTCTATCTCTAGACATCCTGGTCTCTATATTGGAGAGACATGGATTTGACTGATGGACCACTCGGTGGATAAGGAATTGGCTGGACAGTTGCACTCAGAGAGTTGTGGTCAACAGCTCAATGTCCAAGAGGCGACCAGTGACAAGTGGTGTTCCTTAGGGTGTGGTAATGGGACCAGTACTATTTAACACCATTGTTGGTGACATGGATGGTGGGATGGAGTGCATCCTCAGCAAGTTTGCCGGTGACACCATGTTGTGTGGAGTGGTCAACACGCTGGAGGGGAAGGATCCCATCCAGAGGGACCTGGACAGGCTGGAGCGGTGGGGCCATGCCAGCCTCATGAAGTTCAACAAGACCAAGTGCAAGGTCCTGTGCATGGATCAGGGCAATCCTAAGCACAAATACAGGCTGGGTGGAGAACGGATCAAGAGCAGCCTTGAGGAGAAGAACTTCGGGGTGCTGATTGATAAGAAGTTCAACATGAGGCGGCAATGCACGATTGCAGCCCAGAAGGCCAACCGTAACCTGGGCTACATCAGAAGAAGCATGGCCAGCAGGTCAAGGGAGACGATTCTCCCCCTCTACTCTGTTCTCGTGAGACCTCACATAGAGTACAGCGTTCAGCTCTGGGGCCCTCAACATAAGAAGGACATGAACCTGTTGG
>RSEF01000002.1:144397488-144423645 GCA_003993805.1 Himantopus leucocephalus
ACATGCTCCAGCACCTCAATGTCTTTCCTGTAGTGAGGGGCCCTTGATGATGCACCTTGCTCTCAAAATGCTGACTGAAACAATTATGTCTTCCTGAAAGGCAGCACCTTCTGAAGCTGAAAAGTCAAATAAAATACAGTTAGCATAAAGTCCTAGATTTATCTTGCCAATCTTGCCTTTTAGTATTATCAGTCAAGAGAAATATTGATTGATATTCGTCATTTGTTATGAGTAGTACATTACAGGTACTGGCAAGATAACTTATCTGTGATGGAGTTGTGAAAATCTCTAGTATCATTTGAATGGGTAGATGTTGACCTCTGTAAAGTAGCTGGAGCTGGGAAATGATAGTCTTCTCTTTCCAGCAGTTTTAAAACTGAAAAATGGACGTAGAATTAACCTCNTTTTTTTTTTTTTTTTTTTTTGTTAATCACAACATGGAGAATTAAATAATGCAGAAGATAGGAAATGCATGGACCTCAAAGTCTTGGCTGATTAACATTCATGTCTTCTAAAGTTTAGAAAAATACAACTATTTCTTGAGGTATATTGTGTCACTAAGGCAAAATGTATCTGTAGTAAGCCTAAAAAGAAATTGAAGCAATGTCTATTATAGTAAATTTAATGAACTTGAGACCATCCTTATGTCAGTAGTAAAAGGAAGACTAGGGAAAATGTGGGCCCTCTCTGGAAGGAAATAGGAGACCTGGTTACCCAGGAAATGGACAAGGCTGAGGTACGCAATGACATTTTTGCCTCTGTCTTCATGGGCGAGTGCTCTAGCCATACCACCCAAGTCTCAGAAGGAAAGGCAGGGACTGGGAGAATGAAGAAGCGCCCACTGTAGGAGAAGATCAGGTTTGAGACCATCTAAGGAACCTGAAGGTGCACAAATCCATGGGACCTGGTGAGATGCAACCACGGGCCCTAGGGCAACTGGTGGATGAAATTGCTAAACCACTATCCATCATATTGGAGACTTTGTGGCAGTCTGGTGAAGTTCCCACTGACTGGAAAAGGGGAAACAACCCTCCCTTTAAAAAAGAAGACCCAGGGAACTACAGTCATGATCATGGAGGAGATCCTCCTAGAAGGCACATGGGAAATAAGGAGGTGATTGGTGACAGCCAACATGGATAATCGTGCCTGACAAATTTTGTGGCCTGGTACGACAGGGTTACAGCATTGGTGGATAAGGGAAGAGCACCTGACGTCATCTACCTGGATTTCTTCAAAGCATTTGATACTGTCTCACATGACATCCTTGTTTCTAAATTGGAGAGACATGGATTTGACGGAATGGACAATGCAGTGGATAAGGAATTGGTTGGATGGTCACGTTCAAATTTTTGCAGGAGGAGAAATGGGGTGCTCAATGTCCAAGCAGAGGCCAGTAATGAGTGGCGTTCCTCAGGGGTCGGTATTGGGACTGGCTCTGTTTAAAATCTTTGTTGGCCACATGGAGTGGGATTAAGTGCACCCTCAGCAGGTTTGCTGATGACACCAAGCTGTGTGGTGTGGTCAACACGCTGGAGGAAAAGCATGCCATCCGGAGGGACCTTGACAAGCTTGAGAGGTGGGTCCATGCGAACCTCATGAAATTCAACAAGGCCAAGTGCAAGGACCTGCACATGGGTTGGGGCAGTCCCAAGCACAAGTACAGGCTGGGCAGATTGAGAGCAGCTCTGAGGATAAGGACTTGGGGATGTTGGTTGATGAGAAGCTCAGCATGACCTGGCAATGTACGCTTGCAACCCTGAAAGCCAGCTGCTTCAAAATAAGCGTGGCCAGCAGGTTAAGGCAGGTGATTCTGCTCCTCTGGACCCAACCTGGAATACTGCATCCATCTCTGGGGCTCCCAACTTAAGACGGACATGGACCCATTGGATCAACTCCAGAGGAGGACCACAAAGATGATCAGAAGGGTGGAGTAGCTCTCCTATGAAGACAGGCTGAGAGAGTTGGGCTTTTTCAGCCCGCAGAAGGGAAAAAAACCTGGGGAAACCTTATAGTGGCCTTCCAGTACTTAAATGGGGCCTACAAGAAAGTTGGATAGGGTCTTTTTACAAAGGCATGTACTGATAGGATGAGGAGTAATGGCTTTAAAGTGAAAGAGGGAGACTTACATTAGATATAGGAATAAATTCTTTACTGTGAGGGTGGTGAGACAATAGCACAGGTTGCCCATAGAAGTTGTGGATGCCCCAACCTTGGAAGTGTTCAAGACCAGGTTGGATGGGGCTTTGAGCAACCTGGCCTAGTGGGAGGTGTCCCTGCTCAAGGCAGGGGGGTTGGAACTAGATGATCTTAAAGGTCTCTTCCAACCCAAACAATTCTCAGTTTCTATGATTCTATTTAGAAAATATGCTTTATGTTTTGAATACATCTAGGTGCCTATGTCTGTTCTAATCAAACACAAAATATGATTCCTGTATTCAGAAACTGAAATCAGTAAAACCTTAAGTTTTTTCAGTCATATATGCACATGAAAAAAGTAGGATAAAAAAAAAATAAATTATCCATTTGCTTGCTACTCATGTTTCTGTTTTATCATTGTAGATATATTTGGTACATATTGCTTCATAAGACTCAAAATACCAAAAACTCGTAGATAAAATTTTGAGCTCTCAACTAAGCCAAATTTCTATCATTTGTATTCTTTTGCTATTCAGATTCATTTGCAATCTTTAAATCTTATCATGAAGGGCAGAGCAAATAAAGGACATGGTTTTCTACAAATGTAGGATGTAACTAATATCCCTTTGTTAAGGATCTAACTCTTTATACTATGCAAGGGGAGACCTGTGGGCCACAGAATTCAGTCTACATCTGCCTGACACTAGAAATTAGTTCCCAACAGGCCATTAGTAGCGACTAATCAGGCCATTAGTGGTTTCATTGTTCACAGTTTGAACATTAGTATTCTCCTCAAATATGTAAACCTATCTCAAATTAATTGACTCAGTCTTGAGCCTCCTTTTCAAAATTAGATGTTGGTTGGTAAATACAATCTTCTTCATTTGCTTGGTAGAATCATTCTCTATTAACAAGCTAATTTTGTCTTTGCAGACTGTTTAAATAGTCCATCAGTATAAGAAATTTCCTTGCAGAGTGACTAATGTCAATGCTTCTTCCCAGCAGCATGTTTCATAAACCGGTAATTTATACATTTTCATCTGTTACATCTGTAACACACAGGGCTTGATTATTATTTACACAATGGCCATTGTATACGATGCTGAAACTAAAAATGGAGTCTTCAGGTTGATTCAATTTACGTTACATAAGCCTAAAGGTTCACATAAATTGCCTCAGCAGCATAGTGCAAAAAATTTCTCTGTAAGTGAAAATCAAATCCATGATGTTTGCAGAAATTAACTGGTACTTTGTGGTGGGTTTTTTTGTTGTTTTTGAGTCCTACTCTTAATTTTCGACTCCAGCAATGAATAACCTGGCTCAAACCACTCTTTGACGGTTTAGTGTGGGTAAAACCTGCTGTGAAGAAGAGTTTTGTAATTTGGTAGCACACCTGATGGTATCCCTAAATGTATTTCTGTAGTGAACTCACAAACCTCAAGAAAACCTGTATTTTCACTATGCGCCTTTCTATGTTCTTATATTTTGATGATATACCAGAAAGAAAAGTATTCTAAGTCTATATACAAATATTCACATTAATGGCTACAACAGTTTCACTAAGTGCTGAACAAGCCCTGATCTCTCAAAATGAAGGGTGGAAAGATACATCTACTAGAGACAGCATTTAAAACTGAGTTTTCCTATTTGCAGATCAGACGTGTAGTCACACTTTTCATAAGGTGAAGCATTCCCTTACATTTTCCATGGAAATATTTTTTTAAAATTTAACTTTTCAGACATGTTAATGTTTTTCACAAGATTGGATTCTTGGTTTTTGACAGCCCTCCTTAATACTTTCCAAGTCTGAACATTTCTGGTTCTGACCCATTTTTTTGGGTCATGGTCTGACCTAAAAATTCTCTTTTCACTTGAACCCAAGGGAGAAACTTGATGTGTTCTTTTTGTTTTCACTTTGATCCTTGCCTTTTTTTAACAGCACTGATGGTACTGAACTATATTTATGACATTGGCTACAACTACATTATTTTATGATCCTGAAACTTTCCTGAGAATATGTTCTCAGAAATATTATTAAGGAATATTTTTAATGTGCCTTTTTAACTTACACAACATTTTATTGATTCTCTTGCAGTAGCAATGGTGCTGTATCTGTATTTACTTCAGAGCAATAATAAAGCCCAGAAAGGGAGCTATGCATAGTAATGAAATTAATCAGTGCTACAGTCCTGCTTTGTAGTACAGAAGAATCTTACAGATGATGCTTTGCAACACCACACTGCAGCACTTCTTTCAAGAAGAACAAAGAAAATAGAAACACATCATCTCAGAGATGGAAGAATTTCAAATGGCACAGAATTATGAATGGAATTAACATAAACTTTAAAATATTTAGAAAACCTCTGCAAACTTATCTGAATTATCTAAGTGCCAAGAAACAGATTTCTTGTAAAGGTTCTGAGCCACTGGATTACTCCAAGTACAGTCAACAAAGGCATGAGCTGGCTGTTCTGTGACATAGTAGAACTCCTCCCTATGAAGTAAAAATTAAAAATAATTTTGACCCTCATCAAGTAGTGGGTCTTGTTTAACTGAATTTTAAATATGAAGAAAATTATTTTGTATTTTAGATGAACGGGTTCACCGTCTCAAATATTGTAATGGTTATAGCAACAAAGCAATAGCTATGTTTCAGTGGGTTGTGTTTTTTGTTATTTTTTTTCTTTTGAGTTGATTTTATGAAAAAAAATACATTTTCATGGGTCTGAGTGCAAATTAATGTATATACCACAAGTGGCCCCACAGCTTTTTACAGCTTTAGCACTCCAGAAAATAGCCTGAAGGATACATGTGATTCAGCAGCCAACTTTGCCACACAATAAGATAGAAGTGTAGTATGTTTCTGTCTCTCAGTAAAGCCACAGAAACAATACCAATTATGTCTTTGAAATAAAACAATGCTCACGTTCTAATTATTTTTTTTTCTTTCTGTTGACATACTGAGGGTTTCATTTCTGTGATTTTCTTCATAAGGCTTCCATTTCTATACCCCATGTATTGTCAGATGGATGCATAACATCCCAGCGGCACAACTTCCCATAGCAATTAATTTGAATTTCAAAGATAACAGTGGAGAAAGCCTCTAATGTATAAATTATTTCAGCTTGTCAGAAAATCTTTGTTTTAACTGATTTGTGGTGTTTGAAATTACACATGCTGAAAATCTTACAGAGGTACCCCCACTGCATTTAATCAGATATGGAATTATTTGCTGTTTTTTAAAATGCTTGGATTATTAGCTGCCTTTAGGTGTTTCTGAATTGTTAATATTTTTCCAACAGATTTGGCACAGAGCATCTGTTCAGTGATTTCTCTCTGTTTAAAGATACTGTAATAGATCCACACAACTGTAAACTAATGATTCAAAGGAGCAAAATATCCATATAAGCTATATTTAATAGCATCGAAACAATTTATTTTTTGACAAAAGGAAGATAACTATCATTCATCGATATGTAGAGCTAGATACTAATCATGCTGAAGTTCCAACCTTTAAAGAATTTCTCTACTTAGAAGTTAAAACATAGTATTTTAAAAATCTATTTCACATGGTGAAGTCTATAATATTTACATAGGTCCTGAACACAGAACTTCAAAGTTGAACTTCAAATTTGGAAGTTGATATGATTTATCATTGTTTAAATTTTTAATTCTAGAAGAATAAAAAGGAACATTTACCACTCATGAACTGTTCAAGTAACAAGTTCTCTAAACACCTTCCAATTTTTCTCCACACAGTGAACTAAAAATTCACACTTCAGAAGTAGAATGCATTGTTATTTTTAACCTACTGATATCTGAAGTAATTTATGGTAAGATTTAATTTAAAATATTTAACATTTTATTTAGAAACTATACAAGCAATTAAGCCATGCTTAAAGACCATTCAAATCAGTACAATAGTTGCTTTTGCTTTCCATAGCATTTTTGAGAAGCCTCATTTACTAAGATCTGTAGGACATCCCACTGAATGATAGAACTTAACTGAAAGTCAGGCAATGTGTTTTGATACTATAGCAGTGCTGTATTAATTTATATTAATCATGGTAAACATGTATTACATGTCTTATAAATTAGCTAATTTATGGCTTAAGAGTGGAAATAATTTTATTCGTCTATTATTGGTACCTTGCTTTCCTAACGTAGTAGTTGCCAAAGAAAAATAATTGTGTCAGACCTTACCTGAATGCTGTTAACAATGTAATTTTTCATTCTTTGTTAGACTCACAGAATCAGAAGATAGAATAATATATGTTCAAGTAACCTCCTGGATACTGACTCTCCCCCCCAACCTGGTGTCATCCATGAACTTGATGAGACTGCATCCTGTCCCACCCTCAAGGATAATTAATAAAGTAAAACTGTGCTAACCACAGTACTCGGATGTCTCTAGTAACTGGGTAGCAATTGAGCTTTGTATCACAAATCATAAAAGTCCTGCCAGTTTTCTGCCCACTTTATAGCCCACCTAACCAAAATTTATTTCACCACTTTGGCTGTAAGGAGAGACATCAGAGACCTAAGTCTGCCTAGGTCTGATCAGATCCAAGCATAATTTTGACTTTCTTGCTTCCGAGAAATGATCCTGTAGGTTTTCTCAAGGACCACTGTTAGATTAAACTCTACATAGAATATAAATGCAGGAATGTGAAATGCCCTATTTCTGCCTCTCTGCACTCCTTCTTCAGTCCAATACTTCAGTGGTTAGAAAACATCTGGAGAAACAGACGATCTTCTGCCTAGAGAAATCCCCTTTTGCCAGATGTATATGCTACACTACAAACTAATATTGCAAAGCAGTGGGAGAGTGCTTATTTTTATTCTTTCTTAAGAAAGGCTAATTCAATATTCATTTAACTAGCAAAAGAAGTGACTATATAGCATTATAGACACCTCACCCTGAAATAGGGACATGTGGGTTTCAGTCACTATCCCAGTGCGTATATAGCATCAGATGTTTAAATATTCATTTCAGGAAGGAATGGAACATTAATATTCCCTTGCAGGTGAGTTTTTTAACATTGTCTAACAGAATCATTCATGTGTTTCTTCACTGCTCTTTCCACTGAGTATGCAATGAGAAATGGAGAAGGAGAGTTCAAGGGAAACACTGCACTCGCGTAAAGCCAAGACTTCACAGCATTTTGGAGAAATTCGAATTTCTCCACTCTGTTTGAAGGGGAAGCCTCTTTTCTGAGGAGGTGTAAACCTGGACTAAGCTAGCAGAAGAGTCTTAATGCTCCGTTTGCAGGAAGAGAAATGGGGTGGGCAATGCCAGCTGCTACTTGGAAAGGTCACTCACAGAAGCCGTTGCACGCAATATCACACCTCACTTTACAGCAGAAACAGCTGATTTCCAGGCTGCATAGACAAAGACAGTTAAACAAATATATTTTTGCTACATACCATCCTCTAAAACTGTGTACTATATTGATGCTTGAAGATATCCTTGAGGGACTTAAAGCATTTACTACATTTGGGAGACAGAAGATGAGATCACATCAGCTTAATCAAAAGATAAAAAATAATCCAAACTTTCCAGTACTCTAAGTGAGTGTGGTAACCACTGAAAAGCTGGTCTAAAAATGGGGATGGATCCTTTCATTGGGTGACTGCAAAGGTTATGAATTGTGCCAGTGATGTATTTCTTCTGAAGATGACAGTATAGGACTAAAGATAATCTTTTATCACCCTTTTATCAACATTTCTTATTAGCTAACTTAGGCAGCTTCTGACTCTTTACAGTGGTTTTTGAGGGTCTCTTCTGAGGACCCTAATCCTCCTATTGAAATAAAAAGTAGGTTCAGTTCAGGCCTGCAGATTCTACCAAACAGACAGAAACCCATATCCTCTGAAGAAAAGCTTGTGGCTTTGGTGTGTACTTCCCCAGTTTTGGCAGAACTATGACAAGGATAAATGGATCTTAAACAGTTATATTCTTAAGTCTTATAGTGGTGTGACTCTCTATAACATCTATAAAAGATTTCTGTTTATCCACTAAATACTGTTGTCCAAACATAATTCCTTCAATACATTACTTCCATTTACTTTGACAGATCTCTTTTGTGTAACTTCTAGCTGAAATACTTCTAGATATCTCAGGCTAATTCTTGAAAACGTTTTTAAGTGAGAAAAAACAAGTAGGTAGCTACTTTACCTGATTTTCTGCTTAAAATACATTAATGGTTTTTAAAACTTCCAGGTCAGTATAGAGCATAATGCAGATATTCATGAGTTGTTTTGTGAATAATAGAACAGATGAACAATCACTGTCTCTAAAATTCTCTTTTTTCTTACACAACCTTGAACTTTGAATTGAAAATAATTGTATTCTTGCCTGCTTCAATTCTAAGCAGGCATTTGGAGATTTTTTTAAATTAAGATATTTTTTCATCAATTTCCCTATTTCACCCTTATTTGAATGCTTTCATAACTTTCAGTTAGAAAATTATTAGAAACTCTGATTCATCTAGCATTAAAGAATTCCTCTCCTAATTTTTTTACCAAAAAACTGCGAAGCTGTAACAACAGCTGAAACTGTATTTGAATTTTAATCTGTGTTTGAAAACAAAAGAGGATTCAAAGAAACAAAAAGGATAATGGTGTTCGTGGTGGTTACCTCAGTGTTTATTTCAGAATCCTTAAATTCACTTAGAATTGTATGTTCATACTGGTTATGTTCGTGGCTTCAAAAGAAAAAGGATAAACAACAGTTTCCATTTTGGCATGGTCTTTGACTAGTGTGTAAAATATTTACAATGACAGAGTGTCATTGTTTAAATGCACTTTGAATAGTGTATACAAATGCTTACAATGTTTTCCAAGTGTGGTTCTATCCTGTGTGATGCTCTTGCTAGCTGAATAAGACCTAATGCAAAAATAACATTGCGCGAGTTCAAAATTTGCAATATCTGGCCTGAATCTGAGCTCTTAAACGAAAAAACTATGTTTTCGTATATATTTATATGACATCTACCCAACAAAATTTTAATTTCTTGTTGCAGCTTTGGGGCATTAATGCCATGAAAATATTAAAGAGTAAGAGTACAACAAAGTATTTTTCTGACTATGTGGGATTCTTAAAGAAAACAAATTTCATTTTCTCTAGAAACTAAAGCACAAAGTCATTTTGATATAAAAATATATTTTCCTGTTTCTAAGTACACCAGTTTATTCTAGTTTACTTACTGATATTTGTTTATTGTAACTTCTAGATTATAGTTATCAGTTCCTCAAAATACATATGAGAAATTACTCTGTTGAATTTGGAAGTAATGAAAATTAAGAGGTGAAACTGAAATAATAAAAAAGGAAATGAGGGATAACACTGTGCAAATAATAGCAAAGACTTCCAAATATGTACATTGGGGGAATTAAGAAGTCCATTCTGATGTGTTACAGTAACTGTAAAGATTGATGATCAAGAGTGATAAATTTTTAACATAGAATGCCTAATTGAAGATAAAATGAAAAGCCACAAAAAAACCCCAAAACACCACCACACAAAAAAATGCCCCCAAAACAATAAAAATATTAGAAATCTGAAGCTGTAAATAATTTGATTTATTTAGAAAACCACTATTCCTGGGTGAGAATTCTTCTCTCCCTTAGACTCCCAATTCTGCAAATTCTAGCATACAAGTAGTACCATTGCTTTAAATTTTTGAATGCATATTAGACATTCAAAAGGTGCCATGAGAACAGTTTATCCACAGATCGGCTGCTCAGAAAGCTTCAAACTAAGCAACCTCCATGAGCTGAAAAGGAATTGGGAAAAATACATACAAATAACACTGTCATTATTAAATAGACGTTAATAGCAAGTAGTTAAAGGTTTGCATATTTATTAAAAGACACATACAAAAAATATATCCATATCCTTACATTTTTTTAATAAGATATAGAAAATTGTATATATGCTATATTTTCTTTTATTATTTCTATGTTACTTGTGTTTCTGGAGCCTTGAGAAGTCGGAAAATCAGAAAGTAAAAATTATGTAGGACAAAAAATTTACTAGGGCTTTCTTGGAAAACGTCTGGAAAAACATCAATGATATGTTTTAAAAGAAGTCTAATCTATATCTGAAGAAAAAGATACCTTGAAGAATGGTTCAAAGAAGGCCAGGGTTTTTTTTGTGAAAATACATGCTCCACAACGTACTAATGTTACCATATTAAAGAAAACAAGAACCTCCCATAGGAAAACACCTAAATTCATGTTGAGGGATCATACAATTTAACCATACAGATGGTGACTGCAGTTGACCACAGCTAATAGCGTAAGTGGAGCCACCTCTTGATGATGTGTATCTGACTCTAACAAACCCCGCTGAGCTGTGATCAAGTATGCAGAACTGATCCCCGACATCCTCTATGGTGCTGTTACATATGTCTTGCAGTAACATGAGCAACCATTCTTTAAGGCCATTAGCACAAAGCACAGCTAGATGTTTTAGATCTTTTGCCTGGATGTTAGAAGCGAACAAAATGAATTAGGTGGCAGAAAGGGGCTATGAAGAGTATGGCAGGACTCAGGGAAAACAAGTCTGCAAAAAACAAGTTTTCTGCATTTTTGACCTTACTGGCATTCTGTCCCAAGTTATCTCTCACTATATAAGATTGATTTCACCATGAGATACTATATGGCTTGTTACAATAAGCCAAGTGGATGAAAAGACACCTTTTTTGTCCCATTTAAGGAAGTCCTTCTAGTGCAGGAATGACTTCTTAGGAAATTTGACCGTTGTCACATAAAATCTCAGCTGCTAGTACCCTGCACCTTATGTATAACCTTTCCTTGTTCTTATTCTAATTAGTAAGAGAATAAAATGATCAGTGAACTATGACAGATTATGGCTTTAGTTACCAATTATTATCAGTTTGGACAATTTTAATACCTGAGAAGGGTATGGAAATAGTATTGCTTATGATAATAATTTTGATTACCTCATAGGGAATGAGGTGAAATTTTCATACTTACTGTGTTGGATTTATGTTTCACCTTCAAGACAGGTGACTACAGAACAGGAGTCACTCATGATGATGGAACAAATAATAAAGGTTAAAAGCAGTACAAAAGCATCCTTTTCTTAAAATTGACTCTTACTAACAGGAATACAAGATATGCTAACTCTTTCCCTGACAACATATTCAACTTGGGAACTTGACTAGAAAGAGGGCTGAAAGTAGAAATTTATCCCTTTTGACAGAACCAATGTTTCCTTGATTATGTGTAATATGTCTACTAAAATAATATTTATAATACCCTAAAGACACAGTGAAATGGGGTTGAATGTAAAAATAAAATATAGGTTTGTCTTTGTTGGTTACCCATACGGGCACTGCAAATTTTATTGCAACAAATACCCTTATGCCTGCATAGGGATAAGGGTATTCCCTAGTCTGTTTTCTTACTCTCACTTGATCTTTTGCAATATTTCAGGAACTATTTTTAACTTCTTATGCCACTTAGATCTTAGTTTGATTTATTCCTTTATTTTCTGTTCAATGTTGTTTCTTGATTTTTTTCGTTATCTCAAACAACTTTCATTTTACTTGTAGTTAGAACTGTACTCTGCTATTCATTAAGCATCTGCAGCTAGCACTAGACAGTGATTTACTACAATAGTAGACACAGAATAAAAACCTATTACAATAGATATGAGTATATACTCAAATGCGACAACTGGAAATCTACATTTTCGAGATTGTTTACTTTGTAATGATGCCTCTATAACTGCTCGAATTGAAATATTTTCTCTAAAGACAGAGAAGTCAAAATGTCAAAACTTTTCAAAAACTTAATTTTTATGTAGCTGAAATGAACTTACTATATACTGTGTATATATGGAAATAGAAAGGTATGATATGAATTATTAGTCAAAATCAAGCCATTTCATCCAATGTTTAGTATAATTTAATTTGAAATGAAGTATTTCCATGTTTCAGATTTGAAGGGATCACCATTGTAAAAATCCTCCACCCAGTGCTATATGAATAAGTCGAATACCAGATACTTATTTTCATACTTATTCTGTAAAACTTAAACACAAGTTAGATTCATTATGCTGTAGTTTTACATAAATCTGAACCCTTAAGATCATGTCTATGCTTGACCATACACAGTCTGATTCTCAAAAGCTCATTTACTGTGATGGCAGTAGAGTGCACACCAGAATTATACCATTGATAAGAACTGCAATATTCCAAACTTCTGTTTAATTCGTGTACGTCAAGTGATTTCCTGTTATTTTCTGTTATTTTATTGCCACTGGAATAAGAGGAATGTGGAAGTACTTATTTAGGCTGTCCCTTTTAAACCATCTATATATATTTGTGACTCAGAGTTTTCAGCCACTTCTTTCAGAAGCTATTTTTGTCTTTTCCTTTCTGTCCGCTATTCTTGTACTATTGTCCTGATAACACAATTATTTCATACTGGATTCAAGTATTACATTAATTGTTGCTTAATGGGTTACGTAACATTTTCGCTACTCATCTCTAGTTGAAACTCAACTTTTCTAGAAAAGGTACTCAGTGTTCAAGTTTGGGTTATAAATTCAGGGACCACTGTACTAAAGCATCAAAATGTTTTGGTAATCATTCTTACGTTCTTTTCTATTCAGCTATTCAGGCAAATAAAATACTTTAACAATGTAAGAAATCAGAAATATTAAAACAAAAAATAACTATCATAACAAAATAAAAAGATGAAAAAAATTAATAAATAGAGGTACTGATATACAATATCTCTGAGAATAAAAGGTGAGAAGTAGGTTCTGTTGCAATGCAAAAATAAATTAATAATGAAAATGCAAATGATAAGTACTAGAGAAGGGAGGAAAGTCAACAACAGTCAGTCATTATTAATTCAAATCCCTCAATCTGAATGCCTAATCTGATTTATAATACTGTTTTCAAAGACATTAAGCCCCAGCAATTCCATTTAAATTGTAGGTGTTCCGTAAAATGGAAGGTCAAGTTGAGACTGCTTGATACAGACAGATTTAAATATTTAATGTAAACACACAGCTTCTAAAACCTTGATCTAAATAAAATGTCACTTTGTTATAAAGAAGGATATATATAACAAAAGGAAAATGGAGTAAGAAATAGTATGTGTGTGCACCTGGCATCTACTTAGTCAGGTTTTTTGCCTAGACCCTGTTTCTTCAACTGTCCCCAAGCTTCTGCCAGACTTTTCCGATTAAGTTAGGAATTTTTAAAAGACTTGCAAAGTTCGGTGGAGTTTCAAGACACAGAATCTTTGATAAAAAGTTTCATATTTTTACAGACCATGCCGTGAATTTTAAATTTTCTTTTATTTTCTATTATGTATGTGAAAAGGGTAGGTTTCAGGATGTCACATACTGAAGGAAGTATCTGGATGGAAGTAAGTGGTGTGTACTTATGGAATCTCTTCTGCGTTACTCTTTCTTGATGATAGAACATTCTACAGTCAACAGAAAATAAATAGTGTGTCACATCCCTAAGACAGGAAAGGAATCAAAGTTACTGATTAAAAAAAGAACCAGTTATTCTCCTTTACCATATAGGATGTTAGCAAAACTGCCATATATTTGGTAATCAGAAGGCAGCTGATCTATGTCATGGAGAGGATACTCCATGTAAACTTAGTGAACAAACAAAGTTCGCAGTTTCCATGGAATAATAGGTGGAACTGGCCTGACCAAGTTTAAAGATCTCAGGATGATCTGGTACTCTAAACCTTAAGAGGCCTTTGTAACTTATATCTTTCCATTTATGAGGATTACGCAGTAGCATGCATTCAAGCACAATTATTCTGCCAAACCAGTGATGTAACTCCAGTATAAAATAAAAGCATTTTACTACACAACTAGAAGTCATATTTTGACTAGTTTAGTCATAGTCATAGTCCCAAGTCAGTGGTCTAAAGTAATTTTTATAATGTAACAGTGATATAGCCATAACTGATAGATATTAACAGCAAATAATTAGCAAAGCATTTTAGATAGTTATATATACACACGTATGTGTATATGTGTGTATACCTAATTAGATTCTGTTAAGAACATGTTACATTATGTTATCAGGAAATCACATGTTAAAGGCTGACAACAGAAATCTTCAAAGGACAACCACCAGTTGACACTAGCATGTCAGAGATATAAACACAGTGGTCAATTCATGTTTTTACTATTGGTAAAACTGGTTTTGAAGGTAAGAAAAGGAACATGGGAAAAATATCCAACTAAGTAAAACTGACCATATATAGCAAAATTTTAATAGAACATGGACCAGTAAGGAAAGACCAAGTAGGTGGACCGCGTTAGCAAATGTGTAAAAGTAACCCCAAAAAAGCTTAAATGCAAGGAGGAGGAGGAAACTCGCTGCCTGGATGTCATGCCCCTCCCAGCAAAGAACTTGGGATGCTGAGGACTAAGCGTAACCCCTAAAGATTCTTCCTGACAAAAATTGTCAACATTGACCATAGGGCACAGAGGGGCAGTGGAAGTGGAAGTGTAAAACCCAAGTTTCTGTGTATTTCTTTTAAATGTATTATTGTTGGGAATGAGATATAATAGTTGGATAACTTGTCCTGTAAGTGTTAGTATTGTTTTAATTGGATTAATAATTATTCTTTGTGAAGTCTCTGAGGACATTAGACCACCAATAGATTCTTGGCTTTGCATGTAAGGTCTGCTTTTTTAGCTCACATGAACTATAAGGTGTTTTGTCAAGTTGCACACTCCTTGAGCTTTGGTTATGATTTGGATGCAACAGCAGAACTCAGAAATTTTCTTTATGTTACTCTGAACAGTCTTACTAGGTGTTCTGTCTCTCCTTAAAGAGCACCCATGATGCTTAACAGAGTGCTTGCATCCACATTCCATGAAGTAAAAGGCTCCAGTTTAACACAGAAAAAGGAGTTAACACTTTCGTTTTAAACATGAGATAGTGCTTTAAATTCTTAACAACTGTTACACATCCAGTTCCATATTTTTTAGTAATTTATGTGGAAGGAGATGGTCTTGTTCATATTAAAAGGATTAAGTAATTCAGCAAAGTAAAACTGATTCTTTCAAAACCAAGATATGTACCTAACTATAGGGATCAGGTAGGCTTTGATATAATCTGGTGGAGCATTAATCAGCAGAAGAAAACCTTTCTTGCATTGATGAAGTTAGGCACCCTGCAAACAAGGAATTGACTTCTTCCAAAGACACATGGATGAAATGCAGGAAAACATAAAGTATAAGCACAAGTAGCAATGCAGTATGGATATTAAATATTTTAATGGTCAAAGCAATTAACTGTTTTAAAAAGTCATACTGTAATACTGTGACAACCTTTTAATATATATAATCAAATATTGTTTTTGGGTTGAACACATGAAAGAACTATTACTACCAAACTTAGTAAGCCTTAAAAATCTCATTTCTCATCAGCATTCCATTAAAAAATAATAGGAATTGAACAGAAGGGATAGCGTATTTTAAAAATCTCTTTAAATAAAATAAGTAAAGGTTCTGTTCCTCACTCCAACTCAGTGGGATTGCTGCTTATGAAAGGACTGGAGGGTAAGACCAATGATTATATTTCTGTTTCAGTCTATGTTCATTTCACTTGTTAAATTTGAATAAAGCTTACTTAAAACTACTTTGTATATATATGAAATTTACAGTAATGTCAAATAAATGTAAGATATAAATTTAATCTCAAGTAAATTTAGAAATAGCACTTCCAAAGTAATAATAAATCATTTTTGCTATTTATTTTAAAAGAGGATTTGCTGAGTTGTTCTCCCACATGGTCAGTGTGTAAAAAGTCGGTCCTGTCTATCAGTCAGCTGTGCCATTATCTGTAGATAGGGGTTCAGGAAATGATGGAATTAGCAGAGGTGGCATGCCTAATGTTTCCTACTTGAGTTTTGCCTGAGAAAAGGGTAAGACAGTAAAGGCTTCTGACCATAATTCATTCAACTATGCACTGTAGTTCCCAGCTAAAAACTGTGGCCCTGCAAAATGACTTTTTAGTCAGCAAAGTAGGAAAGGGTAGCCATTAGAGGACCTCTCTAGTTCAATTTTCCACAAGTTTGGGAGAAAAAAGTTCTTTGAAAAAGCTCTTTAAAAGTCTAACAGCTTCAAGCAAAAATTGTAGTTACATCAAAAATTTTAATAAAATTTTCTGTAAGAGAAATGATGCAATTATTCTATCATAATGTATAGTTTTCAAAGTGTATATTAACAACATATATTTCATTTGATATATATAATTCATATTTAAATGGACATTTAATACTATATTTATAAAAATATACCATATTATCTAATTATGAAGCAGGTATGTGGAGTTCTATTGGAAATTTAAAGTACCAAGTCAGAAGTATGTATTTTTCCCAAATCTTTTCTTTTTCAGAAAATTTAGAAAGTTAGATTTAGTTTTGAATAAAAAATCAAAATAAAGCAAAGATTGTTGTTTTATGTGGAATTAAAATACTCTAGGCTCTTTACCACCTTTTGATCCTACTGGTTATTCTGGGACATTGCAGCACTACACAATCAGTGAAATCTTATACTAGCTTCTTCTGACCTTGTCTGGCATGAACCTTGCTGAGTTTTAAGAAAAAGAGTTATGAAAAGGGTGTTTACTATTTGTTTTCATTACAATCATGCAATTTTAGCCATCTACAGAAACATGTCATTTTAGTAATTCATACATTTTTAAANAAAAAAAAAAAAAAAAAAGATGACTTACATTCATACACTTCATTTGGGCAACTATTAAACTATTATCCACCTTTGAAAATAGTGTTAAGGCAGAGGGTGTTGTTATGATGGTGTTTTCCAAGCTCTCTTCTAATATAGGTAATGAGGTGTCAGAGCATCTTTTTTTTTTTTTTAATCTAATACAATTCTTTATAACATGTCTTCATTCTTGATTTAAAATTGCCAGTAGTGTGTATGTTACTATTTTTTGTCAGTTCTTACAGTGAAGATCCTGCTGTTAAAATATCCACCTTAATTCCAAGCTGAGTGCCTTTCTGTACCGCTGGTATTTGTTGTATGCTTATAAGTTAAAGAGATCTCCAAATGCATTTCACTTCCTCATAAAAGAATGCTCATAAACCTTTATCAAGCCACCTCATAAGTTCTTCTTTTCTTTGAAATAAATCAGTCATTTGGATTGTCTGTCTATAAGCTGTTTTCAAATACTTAATTGTTCCTGTTCAAATGACTGGACCTGTTGGAGCGGGTCCAGAGGAGGGCCACAAAGATGATCAGAGGGCTGGAGAACCTCTCCTATGAAGACAGGCTGAGAGAGTTGGGGTCGTTCAGCCTGGAGAAGAGAAGGCTCCGGGGACACCTTATAGTGGCCTTACAGTACCTTTTTAAAGGGGGCCTACAGGAAAGATGGGGAGGGACTCTTTATCAGGGAGTGTAGCAATAGGACAAGGGTAACAGTTTTAAACTGAAAGAGAGTAGATTTAGATTAGCTATTAGGAAGAAATTCTTTGCTGTGAGAGTGGTGAGACATTGGCAGAGTTTTCCCAGGGAAGCCCCATCCCTGGAGGTGTTCCGGGCCAGGCTGGATGGGGATTTGAACAACCTGTTCTAATGGGAGGTGTCCCTGCCCATGGCAGAGGGGTCAGAACTAGATGATTTTTGAGGTCCCTTCCAACCCAAAACATTCTATGATACAATTATATGATTCTCATCTCTGCTTTGAATTGCTTCCTGTTGTTGATCCACCTAAAGAAGCACAACAAAGCACACTACAGTATTTCTACAGCACTTGCACTCCAGCAATTTCCTAAGGCTGTATAAGCAGCACCCCTTTCTTCGGTCCTGAATTCAATATTTTCCATACTAAGGTACTGTGTTTGCTTGCTCATTTTACTAAAAAAAATACAGCATGCTTTCCCTTACTTGTTGCATATCACTTCACTATCAATTGTTGCAAATTATTTCTGTAAACTAAAATAAGAAATTTTTTTGGAAAGCAGGTTTTAATGTGGCAGAATACAACTTACAACATAGCTGTTCTCTCATTTTGGTCAGAGCTGACTTTTTGGTTCTTTTCTAAAACAGTTTTCGGGAGATACATATATATAATACTGTAAAGGTAACGAGAAATAGGATTAAAAAAAAGAAATTAGTACAAGGCATGGCATGGAAAAGGTATAAATAAGGAAATGCACGAGAAAAATAGGTCATTAATAGACAAAAGGTGTCAAAATATATAGTAAAACTGTACAATATATTCCTGATATAATAAGAACTACTATTTTATTCATATCTGTATTTCCTAGGTGCATGGTTCCCAGGTGCATGGTTCCCAACAAAAGCTGGTTGCTTTTGATTTTTTCATTTTCTACTCAGGAAAGCAGGGTAAACAGTCAGGTGCTGGAGCTCCTTTGCAATCCTAGTAGTTTAATGTGCTAACACTAGGTGAGGATCCATCCTAAAAACACATAGATTCAGCTCCATATGCTAATACAGACTAAAGTCATAGGAATGGTGATTAAACTGTACTACTTCTTTTCTTTTTCCTCTCTCACTTGGAGAAACTGCCTGATCTCTTAAGGCTTAAATTTACTATTTTATCCTGGATAATGCTCCATTGTGTTTCTTTTTTATAGGCCTAAACTCTCTGTCAGTAATCACAGTGACATAAGTATTTAATTGAACTGAATTTCAGAAGAATTAAATTTGTGTAAGTTGTTATGTTTCTTTCTGTTATAATATTCACATTTTCAGTTGATCTTTATTTAATATAGTCTGCCCTTTGTACAATACTCACCATAAATGATAAAAATTGGTAGGCTAACAATTGCTATTTTGCATTTACTAAGAAACCCCATCATTTGGATTAAAACCTGATCAGACAAATAAATTGGAACTTTACAGAAGTGTAGTTACTGGAAATCTGTGTCCAAATGAGATTGCAGCTGCCTTGCAACTAAACAGGTGGTAAATGATGGGAGGGGGTAATGGAGGAACAGGTTAGTGTCACTCTGTGGTGCCTGAGATGAACTCTAGCTTAATTTTCTCTTCCCTTTAAAATGGTTACTTACCAAAGAAACCATACAGCGGTAATGTGAGACAAGTAAATATGTGCACCATTCACCCTGCTTCTGAGCAATGGTATAAACACTACAGTCAGTTTGTAATATTATTAGAATTTTGTTGGTTATCCTGATTTTGCTTCATTTTGTTTTCTAATGAATTAGTTAGTTATGCGGAACATTTATTTTTTAAAAATCAAAAACTAAAATTATATTTTTTTTAGAAACTAAGGAGTTTTTCCACAATTTACGGTTACATACTTACTTAACTGGATCTGAGGTGCTGCTAGGGAATTGATAACATTTAATCAGTTTCCAGTAAAAAATGTTAAAAAAAGTTAATCTTAGAATTCATAAAAGCTAGAAAAGTATATTTCTTTTTCTATTTTTTTTACTGCTTTAATGCTGGCACCCTTAATAGAAAATTCATATTAGTCATTACATAGTTCTGGGAAAACTATTGACTTTCCAAACAAGGTTTAGCCTCATGTTTATAAAATAATTTACCTAAAGCACTAGCTCAAGTTAAATTGGTTAAAAGAAAGAGCAAATCTCTGTTTGACGGAACATATCCCGCATAAATTAGAAGAGAAAAATTCCTATCCAGAAATAGAGCGTTTAATTGCTTCTGTGTATGACTGTTGTAATAAATTCTGCAATATAAACTGTGAACAGTGTGTTCATTCCCAAATGTTTTTTCATTCTATAGTTTCCAGATAATGGTATTTGACAGTCTTCAAAATATGACTTCATTTTGAAAATAATATGAGCTTCTGATGCAACACACTTCTGTAGGCTGGTCACGTTATAAATGATAGACACTATCGCACAATAGGGGAGCTGCTCAGCAGCTGTCTGTAACTACAATGGTGATTTAATCAAAGAAATGATAAAAATAAATAGTCTGCAACCTGTTTAAGCTGGTTTAGTAATGGAAATAAATTATTATTCTTTTTTACTTGTATGTTATTTAATTTTCTGTTTATTTGAACAAATCCGTTTTTTTTTGAGAGGCTTTAATTTAGCTTGGAACTGAGAAACAAAATTAAAAGACAGCAAAGTTAACACACCAGGTGTTAAAAAACTCGAGTTCATTTATGGCCATGGTCAACTAAGTGACTGGTCTCTCTTTTAATTCTCCAAACACCATTTGCCTGTGTTATTCATTTTGAAATGTTTCTCTAACTGTGTACACAGAATAGGATAACATGGTGGGCATCACGGTTTTTCCATCCAGGAATTATTAAAACAACAACAAAAAAAGTCATAGAATAGAAAGAGGAAATAAAATGTAAGAAATAGAATCACCTGGGATCCTCAATGGATATCTATCCGCATTCTGATAAACACAGTAGATGAAAAACTCAGCTTGGAGCTTGGCTGTGAAAGCCACCTCATTTAATAAATATCTTAATTATATATACATATATATATATTTAGGGAAGATAGAGAACAATGAGAATAAAGAATTTAAAAGCATAATGTATGACAAAATATTACCAGGGCTAGGTGATGTTAGTATATAAAGAGAAAGAAGGAACAGAGTGAGAAATCATGTTTGTAAACGCAAACTAAATAAAAACATATTCTGTAGGTGATCTAGGCTTAATTAACCCTGCTTGAGCAGAAAAGAAGTATTGCCTGTGACTGTGTCAAACCCTGTACTTATTAATTTATGAGCAACACAATCTTAAGAGATATTAAAACTATAATGATGCTAGAAAATATCAGTATTTCCGTGGATATATTTGTTAGACTGCCAGGATTATTATAGTTGGGTTAAGTACAAGCTTAAATGAAGTATTAAAAGAGATTTGATAATCCATTATTTATTTTATTCTTAAAATAAACTTTCCTGTGAATTAAAATAACTAAGAAGCATTTCAATAGAAAGAAACAGCTTATATGTATATAAATTATGAAAGTTTACCAGGTATTTTAAATAGAAACTGAAAGACTATTATTACTCCTTGATTATAAAGAAAGGTGAAGGTTACACACCTGAAAGCTAAAATCCTTTTCCTTTTCCTGTCTAACATCTAATCAGCATTATTTTGCAACTCCATCTGAATTCAGAAATGTGCAGACTCTTTGCCTACACGACATAACTGATGCTTCTTTGAAATAATGATGAGGTTGTGATAAAAAAGTAAAAGTTAGAAGGGCAAGAAAACAGAAATTGATTGTCTGGCCGTAGCTTGCTCCCTTTGTTTTTTTTCCAGAATAAAACTGTGTGTATATGATCTCCAAACAGATCTGTGTGCTTTCTTTGGGTCTGCAATACACTGCTTTGGTACGCTAGTCTCTTTGGTGTCAGAAATGTATCTTTGAAAATCCTGCCTCCGCAGCATGCACTTTCCCAGGCAGTTTATCATTTCCCACAGTTAATCGATCTGCTAGAAATGATGCAGCTCTGAACACTCCCCAGGAACTTGGTGTGTATGATTCTCACATGTTGAACTTGTTTGCCACTGTCCCTCCTGCACACTGTGTCCGCTGTGCTGAAGGTCTTTCAGTTCTTGTATCTGGGAGTCAACAGATGATAGGAAGTAAACTCAACAGCTCAAAAAATTTTGTTATTCCATTAAGTTCCAGGAATGCTTAGTAAGAGTTCAAAAAAGTACCATGAGAAAAGAATGTTTGCATTTGATTTTACTGCAACTTCGACAATTGAACTCACTTCCTTATTTCCAGCCAACATCATAACTTTATTTTTTTTTTTTTAACTAATAACTAAATGGATTCCTGGTGTTTTGCATAAAATCACCTCCTTGTTGTATTTGTTTTTACCAGCTACCCTGGAGGCACATCGACCTGTGTGGCAATTTGTATTTTAAAAAATAAGCTCCTGTCTGGCTTGTTAAGGCCATTAATGTATCAAGTCCTTTGCTTAGTTATGTTGCTTTTGTTCTTCAGAGAAAATGAACTTATAATGAACCGTTAACTATTGCATAAAAAAATATCCCAGAGTTTAAGCCATTACTTTTTCTCTTTCTCTTACTGGACCACTAGGTTTCATCTCACCCAGAATCGAAGCTGTTGGCTATTTCATGGGGTTAAAAAGTTAAAAACAAGTGTGCTAATAAAAATAGAAAGACCCACCAGAATCTTATTTCTGAGTGACAAGAAGCTCTTTATTTTGAAGTTTGAATATCAATTGACTTGGTGAAATATAAGCTAATTTCTTGTTTATAGCAAGCTAAAACCATTATTCTAGTTTTATGGGTCTTGTAGTTAAAAATCCAGCAGAATTTAGCTATGTTCATGGATCTGCATGACATCCTTCAACAGGTGATACATCTGAAAGATTCAGAAAATTGTTTAAAAAATAGATTGAGACACACTTGCTTGTAATTTTTATTGATGTATATTGTTAATGTATGTGAAAACAATAGAACAGGTTCAGAATAAACAGTATTACAATTCACAAATTCACCTTTGTTTCTCTTTGGCTTTTAAAATGAACTCTCATCTCTGCCATGAGAGTAAAAAATGTTTCACAGCCTGTTCAAGTCAAGCAGTAATGGCTTGGCTTGATTTAAAACAACTATTTGTCAAGAAGAGTTAGTGGTAGTGAAACTTGCTTCATCAATTAACTGGCATATCAAAAATGAGGAATATTGTTCAAAAGTAATTTGCTGTTGACTCCAGGCAGCCCAAATGATCTTCAACATGAGTTTTGAAAATTAACCTTGAAGATGAACTGTGAACGTTTCTTGCAGTATTTTTCACTCTGGCCTCATACAAACAACAGACATTTAAGCATTCCCCTTTCTGTTAGTAAATGCTATTCAACTAAATGTTCCCAAGGGCTTTAAGTTCAACTTTAAGATGTTTTTTCAGGACTATCCCTACAAATCCCTTTACCCCTACTCATATGACATGCCTAAATAAGAAGGGATTTATAAAACATGAATTTTTTTTTTACCATTGTTGCTTTTGTTCAGGCTATTATTTTTCTCCAGACTGCCGTACTCTTTCATGAGTTTATTAAAATCAGGATTGTAACTATGTGATTTCAGTTCCAAGGAAGACAGGACATACAGTAAATTGTCTCATCAAATTAAAAGTTTTAACTGGATTATATTTATTTTATTTTTTTAATCTCTAGTAATCTCAATCTGTATGTTTTGGTTTGGTTTGTTGTTTTTTTTTTTTTTACTTCGTGTGTTTGAGTCTACTGACACTTACAGAAAAGTTGTCAAACATATTAATAAATACTATGGAAGGGGATTTTTCAGTTTTGTCAGACCACTTTGTAATCCCATGACGGGTTTGAAATCTCTGATAACTCTTAGGTCATTAATTGTGACAATTGTTTGTAGGCAGTTCATCATAACTAACATGTTAAAACAGAAATATATAAAATGACATATTTTTTTGTTTATTTTTTCCTCAAGATCTTCCATTGTAATTTTTTTCAGATCTTTTTGTTGTTGTGGCCTGTAAATATTTCTCATCTTCTTATATCTTGGAGGTACTTACAAAGGCCTCAATTTAAGATAGTATTTTAATTTATTTAGTATTTAGTGTCTTGTTCTTCTGCATAACATTAAGGGAAATGTAAACATACCTAACTCCTGTCACTGCAGTATTAGCAGAGAAAATTCATTCAAATCAATCCAATGGTTGGAGGACTGTAAATGATGACTTGTGAAATTTTTCACTCTGTTAAGAAAGTTAGCCTATTCATATTATTATTGCAAACATCCTAGTAAGATATGTCACAATTGTTCCTCAAATCCCTTGGCTATGTTTCTTTCATTCAGTTGCTTGCTTTGTAATTGCACTTAAAACGTTTACCTGCTACTTGTGTTCTGTCTCGGTCACAGTGGTTATGCCTCACAGTTTGTTTTCTGTGGACTTTTATGGCTTTCTTTTTATTTTCTGAGGAAGGTTATTTTTTTAAGGAAGGTTTTAATATGAAAATGTTAAAGCTACTATTCATTTTTACTGAAATTTTAAATGATTATCACTTTGCTTGTGAGCTCCATAGGGCTTTTATAGAGGAATTCAGAAATAATTGTCAGATGTACAGTAAATGCATTTGTTAAATCCATTATCACTCAGGAACATGACCAGTCTGAGTGGTTTGAATTCAGCTTATGAAAGTATCCATATCCACTAACTTCACTAGGTTTAAAGAGAGTCTCAGCAGGACTTGCACAAGGGAGAGAGGGAGAGGCAATGCTCAGAAAAAGGCAAATCATGTTAGAATCTTCTCAAATAGCCAGAGAACAGGTGAGTGTGGTGTCACTAACTAGCACTTTGTCTGGATGAAATGCGGAAGAGTTAACTGGGATATGTGATGTGATTTTTGTAAAGCCCATCTTTTTAAAAGAGAGTGCATTCACTTGGTTACCGTCACATCTTGTATGAAAAGGCAGTCTTATGCCTGTGGCTCTTACCATACTGGTGACTAAAGGAGCTAACAGGGAAAGATCAGCAGAGAACAGCAGACCTCATGGGTGTTTTTTTGGTTTGCTTTTGTTTTCTGCATCTTAAGTCTTTCCTCAAAGAAGGATTTAGAAAGGATATATCTGTAAATTGTCGTAGAATATCGTCCTTCTACATGCAAATTTATTTTGATCTATTTGTTAAATAGAGCAATCCGATTCATGTATCTATCACTGAGCTGTTTTCTGATAATCTATGTAGTGTTTCAAGGTAATTGGTTTTGTTCTGTGTGAAAACCAGATGTTGCTTTACTGGTGTAAGGGTCAGACACAGAAGTATTGGAGCAAATGTAGGTTTTATTTCCTTGGGCTGAGTTACCTAGTCTTGATTAGGATGAAAAAGCTCAATAACTCTAACATAACGCAGAAGTAGCAACATCTGAATCCAGTTGCATTTGTTACAACCAGTTCAGAATTGCCCAGTACATGAAGTGTATCTTCCTTTTGTAAGAAAAAGCACATCCACTTCCCTGTTTTCTCCTCTAAACTGTTGAAAAACTGTGCTAAGCTACTTCTGTCAAAACTGGAGGACTCAAGTGAAGCAACAATAGAATCCCATTATTTTGGTATAATAACTCTTCTTTCCCTCTAGCAAATCTTATCAGTCTCTCCCAGTCAGTAGTGTCAGTTAGTGTTAGCAACAAGGGAGCCACATTTTCCTCGTGGTATCCTGTCTTCTTCAGCAGGCTTCTACAGCATATATCTGTGTTGCATGAGTTATTCTCCAAATCAATAGCCAGAAGAGATGAGAGCTTTAAATATTAAGGCAGTTATGTCAGCACACTCCATCTCAGCAGGAAAGCTAAGAGCCTGACAGGTTTGGTTCCCTGTGGTTTCCAGCCACTTCCTCACATATATGCAATTTTTAAAGTGGGGTTTTTTTTGCAAACTTTCTTCTTCCACAGCAGCTTTCTCTCTTGCCTTTGTGTTTCCTGTTCGCTTCTTACTGGACTTTCTTCCATTTAACAGTCCAATATTTCTTCAAAAGAAATTTCTATGACCAGATAATGACCGAACTGGAAAAAACACAAAGAAAGTTCAAGGCTGCAGCCTGAGTGTAGTTAATATTGTCCCTTTCTCACATTTTCTTTGGCATTTCCACGTGCAAGATAAGTTGCTTTTAGGTATAAATTGTGCAGGCATCTCTATTTGGGGCTTTTTCTGTCCTTAATTGTGCAAAATCTTCCACTTATTAAAAGACTTGCAACTCTCTTGGTTTTCTTTTGACCTTGTAGTCAATTTTTTTTGAATTAATGTTTTCATGTATGGAGTAATTTATGCAATATTTTCAACCAGTTCTAATTTGCACGCAGGTCATTAATTCACTCTAAAACCTGGATTGCTTGCAACTGGCGTAAACTGACTCCTTTAACACTTGACTGCTTCCAACCTTGCTTTAAAAGCAGCAGAAGGCTGACAGCTCTCAAACACCTTCCTTATGGATACATAATCCCCCTGTACTCGCACTGGTGAGACCCCACCTCGAGTACTG
>RSEF01000002.1:144448450-144470149 GCA_003993805.1 Himantopus leucocephalus
AAACAAGAATAAAAATCTACAGCATAATCTGAACTAGAGAAACTTACTACTTACAAAGCATGTACAGTAATCATAAAGACAAAAACTTTATTTTTCAGAGCTTCTTGTTGTTGCATTCAGCATATCAGTCTAGTCTTCTTTAAGAATCCAATCCAACTTCACTCAAACTTCAAAATTAAAGACAATGAAGCATTTAAAATGGATGCTATCATGTTCAATATACTGAATCATAGAAAATAATTACTTGCCTTGCTGAGAAGACGGATGCAGGCAATGCAAAACTTTAGTGTTAGAAGATACTGTCTTCCACAGACTATATAAAAGTGTAAAAGCCAGTTTCTTGCTTTATAGTAGATAATATCCAGTTTTACATCATAACTTCTGGCTTCAAATTTCCAGTTAATATCAATGAAAATGACATGTACAACACCATCACACTGCTTAGACTCTGCTAATGGTCCCACATATCTAATGGTACTGGGAAAGTCAAATGGTACAATGAGCATGCAAACAGATAGTTAGATTCCGAACTAGCCTAATTACTGTCCTGGTTTTGGCTGGGATAGAGCTAATTTTCTTGCTAGCAGCTGATATAGTGCTATGTTTTAGATTTAGGATGAGAGTAATGTCGATAACACACTAATGGTTTTAGTTGTTGCTA
Source organism: Himantopus leucocephalus (assembly GCA_003993805.1). Lineage (NCBI taxonomy): Eukaryota > Metazoa > Chordata > Aves > Charadriiformes > Recurvirostridae > Himantopus > Himantopus leucocephalus. Next base: position 144,449,112 of record RSEF01000002.1, read on the forward strand.
AGCAGTCAAGGACTTTTTCAGCTTCCCATAGAAGTTGAGAGGAAGCATAGACAGGACAACTGACCCCAGCTGGCTGAAGGAATACTGCATACCATAGATGTCATGCTCAGTGTATACATGGAGGTTGGCAGGGGGGCAGAGATCTGGGATCGCTGCTCCGGGATGGGCTGGGCATCAGTCAGTGGGTGGTGAGCAATTGCATTTTGCATCACTTGTTTAGTATATTCTATTATTATTATTATCATCATCATCATCATCATCATCATCTCTTCCTTTGTTGTCACATTAAAGTGTCTTTATCTCAGCCCAGGAGTTTTACTTTTCCATCCTCCTTCCCATCCCACTGCAGGGGGGCATGGCGTCTGAGCAAGCAGCTACATGGTATTTAGTTGCCTGTTCAGGTTAAATCATGACAATTACAAAACATTTATTGTGTTTACATAAATGTAAAGGATATCATAGAGTATTATAATCACATAATACTATATCTGGCCTTTTATCAATATAGATTTTTATTCAATGACTATTAAGGGAGTAGCCTATGATGGTGGTTTCTAGATATACTAGCAAAAGTTATTCTGAAATTTGTTAAACTACTAAATCTAAAGTTATTTGAGTACATACTTAAACCCACTAAAATCTTGTATTAATAAATCAAAAACATTACAGGAAAAAACAAACCTCATCATTTTTTGTTGTGAGTAAGCACTTATTGTCAAGAGAGAGACAGAATAAGTACTAACATAGTAATTTGTATGACAATCATAAGTCATTAATTATAGAAAATCATGTGTAACATAACAAATGCAACAAAGAGCAAATACACAGAGAGCAAAATAAGAAATACCCCGTCGGTGTATTACAAACATCTTGCTCTTAAAATATTTTTTGTGATTTACCTTTTGCCTTTTTTAGTTATTCTTCTGATATTTCCTGAAGAATTTCTATATAAAATTATTATCTGTTTTAGTCATTTAGTTATGCTACATAACACTGATTCCCCAAATGAAAAGCATAGTTCCTTTAGCAAGACTGTCATACCTGTGTAATACTCTGCTATGATAAGGGGACAAATTTACAAGCAGAACTGTTGGATAGGGACTAATTTACTAGGCAGTAAATTGCTGCCCTCCAATAGTAGTGTATAATTAAAAGTATTAGACTAAACATTTATCAGTTATAAACTAATCATTAACTTTATTTAGAAGTTTTATGAGGCATTACTTTGTATTTCTTCAGCTAAAAGATATCAGGAATAAATACACTTCTTTTTCAAAATATTAGTCACTGCAGTCTTTCCTATAAATGTTATTTGCAGCTCACTGGGGATTAACTGACATGATTATGTTCTCTTGTTTCCAGTAGCTAAGTAAAATTAGGAAAAGATAAGGACATTAAAACTTTACAAATATTATGTTTCATGTAAACAATTGACTTAGTATTGAGAAAGGAGGGAGAGGATGTGGATCACACGGAAGAGATTAAGACTTTGGACAAGAAGATAGTTTATTAAAATAGAATCAAAGAATCATAGAATCATTCAGGTTGGAAAATACTTTTAAGATCATCTAGTCCAACTGTAAATACAATCAGTGCTATGAAATTAGTGGAGATCCCAGTGTTCTGACTTGTAACCTTCTAATTAGAATGCTAAATTTTAAAATTTATCTGTTTTAAAATTTTTAAAATTTAAAAACAAATAAAGAGGTTTTGGAGATGTGCCAATTGAGTTGAAATGATGAGTAGGATACAACCCTCTGAACATTCTTTTTTTGACAAATCTATCTCAGAATGTAAATTTCACATTTCAATAAACTTAAAATATATAATTTAAGTTTTTTATCTGACTTCTGTCATATTCAGTCCAGTCTTGCTTGTTTTGGAAGGGTTGAAATTATGTTGAGACTAATAGGTATTTTTCCAGCAATTAATTTTAGGCATGCAATTTATTCTGGCTACTGATTCCAGGCAACCAGAAACGAATGTGTATAGTGTGATGGTGACTACGAGATAAGGTTTTCTGCAGATCCTTGAACATACAGCAACACTACAGCAACACTATAAAATACCAAAGTCTCATTGATTATCCTAACAGTGTCTAAAATACCTGGGAAGATCTTAGGTTTGATGGATTAGGCATGTACCCATGGTACATGGGTGGGGTGTATTTCTGCACTAGATTTGCTAACAGACCACTTGTCAGTCTTTGTGTTTATAGGGGGATGTAGAGGAAATAAGGAATTGGATATATTTCTGAGACACACTTACCCTGCAATGCCCATGACCAGAGTTTTCCCGTTTTGTCAAACACTGTGAAATATATGCTATATAAGGTTCTTATGACTCCTTGGAGGCACAAGTCCCTACCTTCACCTAGTGAAATTGCCTGTAAAATTTCAATTTGCCTAGTGAAGTTGCCTGTGAAATACCACTGTTATATGCTCTGTCACTTTTGCAGGCCTCTTCTGTCCTTAAAATACCAAAAAGCATTCAACATCACTTTCCTGAAACTATATGATTCAAATGATTCTAGGATGATCTGCAAAAGGGCATAAAAGTGACACAACGTAGATTGCGATGGATTATGAAGGACCTTTCCGACTGAGAAGGGAACAAGACAAAGGTGTTGTAGTTCTTTCACATATGTTTAGCAGGCTCCAAAGAGTTATGGCTTACCAGTCTGAGCCCTGGAGAAGGTGAATGAGTTTTATCACTTAAAGGAGACATTGACGTCTCTGATCACTTTTCTGGTAGGTGGATAATGGTGGATAAAAACTTGGATAAGAGCTGGCAATGTGCACTTGCAGTCCAGAAAGCCAGTCATGTCCTGGGTTGCATAAAAAGAAGAGTGGTCAGAATCACTGCTGAGGAAGGTGATTCTTCCCCTCTACTCTGCTCTCATGCAAGCCCACCTGGAGTACTACATCCAGCTCTGCGTCCCCAGTACAAGAAAGATGTGGACCTGTGTCGACTGGGTCCAGATGAGGGCCACAAAAATTATCATAGTGCTGGAACACCTCTCCTACGAAAAAAAGGCTGAGAATGGGAAATGTTTAGCCTGGAGAAGAGGAAGCTCCGGGGAGACCTTTCTGCGGCCTTTCAGGGTTGAAAGGGAGATTATAAGAAAGGTCCCTTCCAACCCAAACCATTCTATGATCTTATGATTCTATAATTCTACAATTCTACGATTCTATGATTCTCTGATCATGAGTAGGCTAATGAATGCATGTATTTAAATGATGTGATCACTAATAGTCAGATGGAAAACTTTGGGGATATAACAGACAGCTTCATGTAAACAACAGCTCAGTTTTCAGTATCAATCAATAAAGCAAATAATAAGTTATTTAATAAGAACAGGGTATATCATTATTATAAACCCACAATTTACCTCCAACGAATACATTCTGCAGCACTGTTGAAAGTAAAGGGAAGGCATCAAAAGTATTATTGTTCACCCTGGTTTGAGCAGGAAGTTGGTCTAGAGAATATCTCATGTTCCTTCTAATTTGAACTGTCCTATTATCCTATGAATTGTTATTGTCCTTCAGAAATCACCTGTAGAACAGGTGGAAGTGTTTAGCAGATGTACAAAAATACAACACAAGCACGGGAATCTATCAACTATTAACTGCTCAATTTCCTTGCGGTGCGCAAAGTATTGCTGAAGTCTTTAAAACAACTAATAATAAAAAAGGTCCAGTGATAGAGTTATCTACAGAAAACTAAGACAGGACAAAATGTAGGCAAGGAAATCAAGAGGCCAAGGTCCCAGTAAGCAACAGCACAAAAATACGAGTAAATAAATTACTTCAGACTCTGCAATGGAGATGTTACTTGTTAACTAGATATTCACCGAGACGAAAGCCAGACTAAAGCTATACCACTTGGGGAACGCTGGATGAATTACTCTTAATTGGAAACCAATAAAGCCACTCTGACTAGAGCCTGTAGGCAAATGTTTTGTTTGTCAAGATATTTACGATCAGGTCTATGGCCTAGATTTCAGAATACGATTGCAGGGCACAGACACTGTGTAATTTAACAGATATAAATTTTCCATGCTAGATGATGACTGGGAAGGGAGTGCTGTTAAGTTATGTGTTTATACTTCCCATCTTGTGCAATAAGGTGTAGAGAGGAACAGAAACTGAAGGGAATAATAGAACTACTAAAATTACTGTCAGGGAAAAGAACAATGAAGTAATGATTTTTCAGGGAGCTTGGGTCTTTGAGTTATAATATGGCTACAGAAAAAAAGAGCAACAAACAACTCCAGTGACCCACTAGCATCCACATATTCATCTCGTAAAAGGTCACTGGGGTTAAAACATCTAGAAGCTGTCTCTTCAATTATTTTAAAAGGCTAAAAGAACGATGATCTTTTTCTAAGGCCTTGTTACACTGGATAGTCCCTGCAGGTGAAAAAAGATAATCAGACTGACAAAATTCAGTGAATGGACAGTTAGTGTTCTGTGCTGCACAAGCCAAGAGCCTGGAGACAAGGGAGGAATGTCAAGTCCCAGTTTATTTTTGCTTCACTGGGCTTGTTAACTGTTGCTTTTTCCAGTTGCATAACATTGATGATATTTTGGATGTCACTTAAATCTATTCCCACATGCTCAACTCCTCTTAAATGTTTGCTTTAAGCACTGTAGCTAACTGCAATCTCAGTTACCACAGTGTAAATCAAGAGTAACTCCAGTACAGGCCCTTGAGTGATGTGGTATAAGGTTAAACTCAGTTTAGACAGAAACTCACTGAATATATGCTGTGAATTTTTTTAAGAGTCTTTCTGACACAGAGGTACATGTGAAATTATCCCTGAAAAACCTTTATGTAGCTATTCAATACCTCTACAGCATGTGTGTTAGTTCTTCTTGCAAATAACAAAGCTATTCTTTTCTGGGCTCCTGACTCATTCAGTCACTCTCCCACTCCCAGATTTTCTACTATGCTTGAGTGCCTTGTAAGGAACACAGATACTGAAAAAAAGTCTCTAAAAATATTCCCGAGAATTTTAATGCCAGAATGAGAAAGGCTTATGGAGGTATTTTCCATAGGTTGTTACACTCAAAATCTTGTTTATGGACAAAGGGAAAGAACATTTCATATACATATAAAGCAAAGGTTTTACTGTTAGTATGGTTAAAATCCAATAATTGTTAGCCAGATAATTATTACAGGAAAAAAAATAAAGGCACTTAAAATTGTTAAATACACAATTCTCAGCTTCTACTTCTCCTGGTGTTATGGTCACCCTTCCCCTACTCCTGTATCCTAAGGTTATTTCTGGTGTTACGTGTGGTGGAGCATTACCATGAATTGTTAGCATCTGAAGTCCTTTGCTAAGACAGACAGATACGATGTTCACGTTGATAGTTTCTTCCTCCTCTCTCTACAGTCCACTTGGAGTCATTTTCATATGTTTGGTAGTGTGCTTTTTCTTCAGTGGCCTGCAGCTCCAAGTTACATCCAAATTGGCTACATATGGTGCTTTTTATATTTGTTAGGTATATGTTCTCTTTGTTACCCCCAGAATCAGTTCTGTCCAGCTCCAGACCTGCGTTTCTTTAACTGATTACAGATAAGTTGTTTATAGACAAGGGGTGTCTAGTGGAAAGCTTATGTCCCATCCCTGATCATCCCATGCCTATACTCCTTTATGCTGCATCCTGTTTCTGTACTTTTCAAGGACCCTGTTAACATACGATACCTGTATTTCTCCACTCTACATCACTTCTACCATGGAGTGACTACATCAGTGGACAAAGGAAAGTAACTGATGTCATCTATCTTGACTTCTGTAAGACCTTTGATAACGGTTGTCCACAATATTCTAACCTCAAAATTGGAGAGATACAGGTTTGAAGGATGGACTGTTTGATGGAGAATGAATTGGCTGGATGGTTGCATCCAAAGTTACAGCCAATGGCTCAACATCCAAATGGAAACCACTGAACTGTGTCCCTCAAGGCTTCATACTGGGACCAATACTATTTAATATCTTCATTAATGATATAGATGGTGGAACTGAGTGCACTCTCAGCAAGTTTGCGGATTACACCAAGTTGAGTGGTGCAGTAAATACGTTTGAGGGAAGGGATGCCATCCAGAGGGACCTGACAAGGAGTGGGCCAACGTGAACTTCATGAATTTCAGCGAGGCCAAGTGCAAGATCCTTCACCTGGGTCACGGCAATCCCCAGTATCAGTACAGACTGGAAGATGAAAGTGTTGAGAGCAGCCCTGTGGATAAGGAGTTGGGGATACTGGTGGATTCAGACAGAGCAGGCCTGACAAACCCCAATCCTGAGCCTGGCAATCCCAGTATATAGTTCACAGACTGCTACTAGCAATGACAATACTATATGACAAGGTTATAGATTAACAGATACAGCTTGCAGTTCCTGCTCTGGATGATATTTTGTGGTTTTTTGGAAGGAGTCAGCAGCAGATATGTGATGTAATTGGATGTGCCTGTATCCCCTAAGAAAAGAATCTACTGATATTTTTTTGCATTATTTACTTTTGATTAAGAGTTTCCTTTTTTCCACTGGGAAGGGACCACGTAGACTCACTGCTTCTTAAATAGGCAGAGAAATATAGAATCTGTCTGTCATTATCTACATTTGTGCTCATGTAAAGACCACAAATACATTAAAAAAAAAAAAAAAAAAGNAAAAAAAGGAAAGAAAGATAAGATTATTGGCCCCAGCCCAGAGTAAGTGAGAAGAGCTACAACGTATTGGAAGAACTGCAGAATATGAGCTTCTAAAATGTATGCAGCTATTGAAAATTCTTTATAAAGAGCTAAGTCATGAGATCTGTTTTTCTTCTGTACTCTATTCTTGTAATTAATGCCATTTCCCCATCTCTGCTGTTTGTTGTCTGCCTGCCTCATCATGAGGAAATATTAGCTGAGATAAAGTATGTTTAAAAGCACTGTGAAAATCAGCTAACTGATTTGGATTCCTAAATTGGTCATAGTATAAATTGCAGGGATAATAACAAAGCTTCACTCTTTTGGTCATGAAAAAACTGCACAAAGTCATGATATCAAATGTAAGTAGTCACAAAAATTATCAGCATTATTAGCATTCTTGGTCATATCATTACACATTTGTGCTGGTTAATTAAGCAACTTTGCAAGTATGTTAGCAAGTAATTGCAACTAAAACCTTCTGTCTCATGGAGAAAGAAATGAATTATTAACTTGGTATTTTCAATAGTTTGATAGCAACAAGGTTCCTGTGGATCTCTTGGGTGTGCTATAGAACCACAGTGATCCATCCATAGTGATTTGAATTTTTTTCCAATATTTTCTATAAACAAAGTCTTAGGAACATGGTTTTAAAAAATAGAAGAAAATAAAGCTGAAATTCTGAAAATATGATTTCTCTAGCAGCCAAACACCTCAGTGGAGTTTCAAACCATGAGTTAGATACCTAATCAATGTGGAAGCAATAGTTAAACACATCAAAGTCCTAGACATACACCTCCATATTCATACTTCAGTACCTTCTCCTAATTGCATACATCTACACCACATTTTGAAATAATTAAACAGCTAACTGTCTTTTTCTTCAAGGTACTGCTACATGGGGTTTACAGAGCATTTAGACCCTGAATAGGTATTTTGTTCTCTTTTCTCTCTGCATGAACTCTGAACCAGTTTTCATATCTCCTCATAGATTCTCTACTCATTATAATGTTATAAGGCACTCTGCTATCATCTCTTTCCTGTGGAATCAGTTCCATTCCATTCCATAATTAAAGACAGGGAGAGAAAGAGGCAGAGAATATCTGGTATTCCAGCAGGCTGTTCAGAGTCTCCTGGGAGTAGGAGGCAGAGGTTCTAGCTTGCTCCAGGTACTGTTTATAGTCTTATGTTGTTTTACAATGACTGTGTAGTGTTAAAATATATAACTTGTCTTTCATGCACAGTAATAGAGATTAAACAAGGGAAAGGGCCTGTGATCTGCTTCAAGCAGTCCTAAGGAAGACATGATTTTGCTTTGCTAGGTTTGAAACTAAGGCAGTTGTATCCACTGTAAGTACAATGCAAAGACACATAGCAGCCACAGTCCTATTTTCTGCAGCATCCTGTAAGACAAACATTCTCTGGTGGGTTTGGTAGAGGACCACCTAATTTGTTGATTCCACTACACCCTACTTACAATGACAGCATCATGCTATTTAAAATTGCCAATAAACAGAATTTTATGTTCCAAGTTAGATTAAATAAAGAAAATTTTAGAAGATACTAAATTCTAAGTTCTTCTTTGTTTTGTATTGTGGATGTGCAAGAAATATGGTTCTTAAAAGTTCAGATACAGGCAAGTATACTGGCCTAACCTGTGCCTGGGTTCTCATTTGGTTCTTAGTTATAGTAGCTAACTTGATTAGAAAATATACTGTCTACTCGCTTCTGCATATAGAATTAAATTCAGGAAATATGCTTCCTCCCTTGCTTTGCAGATCTCCAGTGTATGTATGTCTAGTCATGCATATTAGGATGGACAATTTATTTTTACAATCGTGAATACAGAAGGGAATAAACATGACAAAAAGAGAAAAAATATTTATGATTGCATCCAAAATCCACTGATATCAATAAAAATCTGGTTGTTGACTTTTAAAGTCTTTGAATCAGGTTCTCTAATGACTTAAGCTATTATTATTAATATACATCATATATTTACAGCTTTTTTTCTATAGATTTTAGTATCAAAATTTTAACCGGTAACAAAGCCTCACAATAATGTAAACAATTAGTTACATTTACATTGATTGTGTTCTATGCTCATTTCTGACTTGTTCAAAGTTAATTGACTGTTGTTTGTAATAAAACACATTGCAAAATAAAATGGTGTGCTAAGAAGCAGAATTTTTGATATTAATTTTTCATGGTAAAATGAATTCTTTCTAGTGTTTTCACATGCTGAAAAAATTCTCCAGAGGTGAAACTTATGGCTGTTTATAATTAAACAGTTGTACATATATTTTTTAGAATCGTGGAATCATAGAATCGTCTAGGCTGGAAGGCATCTTTAAGATCATTAACTCCAACCATCAACCTAACACTGCCAAAACCACTAATAAACCGTGTCACAAAGCTTCATGTCTACCCATCTTTTAAATACCTTCAGGGATAGCAATTCAACCACTTCCCTGGGCAGCTTGTTTCAGTGCTTGACAACCCTTTTGACGAAGAAATTTTTCCTAATATCCAGTCTAAACCTCCCCGGCATAAGCTGAGACCATTTCCTCTTGTTCTATTGCTTGTTACTTGGGAGAACAGTCAGAAAACTACCTTTCTACAACTTCCTTTCAGACAGTTGTAGAAAGCGATAAGGTCTCCCCTCAGCCTCTTTTTCTCCAGGCTAAACAACCCCACTTCCCTCAGCCAGTCCTCATAAGACTTGTGCTCCAGACCCTTCACCAGTTTTGTTGCCCTTCTCTGGACACACTCCAGCACCTCAATGTCTTTCTTGTAGTGAGGGGAGCAAAACTGAAGACAGTATTGGAGGTGCGGCCTCATCAGTGCTGAGTACAGAGGGACAATCACTTCCTAAGTCTGGCTTACCACCCTATTTTGGACACAAGCCAGCATGCTGTTGGCCTTCTTGGCCACCTGGGCACACTGCTGGCTGGCAGCCAAGACCTCCAAGTCCTTTTCCATCAGGCACCTTCCCAGCCCCTCTTCCCCAAGCCTGTAGCGCTGCATGGGGTTGTTGTGACCCACGCTCAGGACCTGCCACTTGGCCTGGCTGAATATCACACGAGTGGCCTTGGCCAATCGTTCCAGCCTGTCTGTATCTCTCTGTAGTGCCTTCCTACCCTCAAGCAGATCAACACTCCCGGCTAACTTGGTGTTGTCTGCAAACTTACTGAGGCTCCACTTGATCCCTTCATCCAAGTCATCGACAAAGATATTAAAGAGAACTGGCTCCAATACTGAGCCCTGAGGAACACCACTTGTGACCAGCCACCAACTGGATTTAACTCCATTCACCACAACTCTCTGGGCATCGCCATCCAGCCAGTTTTTTACCCAGTGAAGATTACGTCCATCCAAGCAATGAGCAGCCAGGACAGTTACTCCAGGACAATGCTGTAGAAATAATATCAGATGGGTTACTGGTGATTTGTTAATAAATATTGACTTAAGTGATGTTCACATAGGTAGCCTGTTATAAAACATCTGAATATTTTAAGTTAATTTACTTTATTCTTCTCTGTCCTAGTTCTGTACACTAGTCCCAATTATGTCTTTTGCTTTGTAGAGAAAAAGAGTGATTTAGACTACAGATTCTGTTTGAAAAATGATGTATCAGGACATGTCTGGACACCTTTCAGAGACTCTTCCCAGTCTGTTTGTTGCAGATAGTCCTTTTATTTTGGAGGGAAAAGAGTTCAGAACAGGCAGTAGTTGAACACTTGAAGCCAGTCCATGGTTTGATAGTAGTATAGATGCAGCCATTGAATCAATTTGTGGAGGTGGAAGTGTAAATGAATAACTGATAAATCCCTAAACATAAATAGCAAACTAAAAAAATTTACAAAAAAATTTAATACATGCAGGAAACTATAAGAATTTTATGTTTATTCATGTATGTATTTCTTATGAGAAATAGATCTGGTAACTAGGTATTCTGTTGCTTTTAATATTCTCCCAGTCAAGTACAATACCAGCGACGGAGAGTGCCTGGAATGACTGCTAGCAGGTAGTAACTGAGGGAATAAATGAAGAGGGCTAAAATTCAAAAAGGTCAATAACCCTTCACATTCAGACCAACTTTTAAAAGCTCTGTTGCTAGATATACATGTGAAAAATTATAAATAAAACCTTAGGAGTATGTGTTCTACAGATGTTTACCCCAATGAACAAATGAAAATATGTTTATTGTAGTGAACTTTATGCAATTTACAGGGTCTGACACATTCAAGTTTAGTGCAGACCCAATTGCATTATACATCCCTGTTCAATCAACCTGCCCAATTTTACTTTCAGATCTTTATTATGATTGACAGAAGAAAAAATGTATGGAAAATCTTTTTCAGAAGACTATCTTTTTCAGCTTACTGGTCCAATATAAAAAATAAAAAATATTTAAGCTACTTTTAATTTCAAATTGAACAAAAGAAGACCCAGATTAAAAAGGTTGTGTTTTTTCCAGCAATTGCAGCAAATTTTGTTCTGAATTATTATTTTGAAAAAAAAAAAAAAAACCCAAACCCCAAAATGGAAGCTTTTCAACTTTGCAGGGTTTACTTTTGTTTTTCTCCAGCTGAAACTTGGCCATGTTCAGCAAGAAGAGCCTGAAAGAGTTGCATTTTGTAGCAAATGTATCTGATAAAACCCCACTTCCAGCTGTAGTCTCTAGTTAAGACGTTGATCTAGGACTTTGGCCTCAGATCCTGGTTCTTCCAGGCTTGGGCGGCCTGTGCTGCCTTTACCTATCTCTACAACCCCTAAGAAAGACTTTTAAATACTCTCACTTTACCTTTCAAGGATTAGTTTCAGTACATTTATATTTGAATACGTATGAGTTAAACCAGTACAGGAGTGAAGAAGAGCACAGAGGTGTTATAAGGGTGAGCTTCTTGAGGTTGTTGAAGTAACTGTAAGATTTCTGACATAAAAGATAAAATATGAAAGCTCAGGCTTGCTGTATTGGTTACACTAGCATGCTCCAAAAAGCATATGTAGAATCTTTACTGTACTCTGTAATAAATTTCTGGATTTTATAAGCAACATGAAAGAAAGTCTTCATTATCATTTAATGGCGCCTAATTTTGATGATTATGCAGGAAAAATGGACACACTTTAGAAGGTAGATTCTGTCTGGAGTAAATTAGTTGACATGTTGGGTAAGCAGGTGATAATTTGGAAGCCAGCAGGTGATAATTTGGAAGTTAATACAGCCACATCAAAGTAAGAGTGTTAATGAGTGTTATCAAAATCTGTTCATTATTTAAAATTTCCTGTAATAATTCTGATTTGCATAATATTTGGGTTTTTTATATATAATACATCATCTTTAGTTATAAAAATCTCTTTTACTCAGTGGCTAACACTTGCATGTAATACATTACATTACATTAACAGATATATATAATTTGGTCTGAATGCATGCAGTTCATCAAAGATATATGTGATGACAAGTTGTGATGACAAGTTGTGATCACAGGAGGCATAAGCATTTCTATGTTTTGATTTGGAAAACACAAGTAGCCTCTTCAATGAAGATGTGAGACCGGATTTTGTCCAAACAATTACAGAACAATTTTTCACTAATACATTTCCCTAATAAGCCAAAGCCTCAACTATATTGAGAATTTTTCAGAACACTTCCTTCTATTTAGTTTTAGGAGAAAAATAACAATCTCGGGCTACCTCCATGTTACAGTTCTGACTTCAGTTGTTAAGTAGATTTATCTTAAGATAACTTGCATGTTTTTATTTATGAATGTATGAGATCTGTAACTACAAAATTTACAGTCATTCACCTAATGCAATTTCAAATTGCTCAGTGATATTATTCATACTAGCCTCAGTTTTACTTTCTAAAGCAAATGATTGCTCTTCCTGAAGACAGTATTTAAAAGAAGTAGGATTTTAACTTTGAAAATAACTCTAAAGACTACATTATAGTATAAATATACTTTGCTAAACCTTGTATTTTTCAATTCTATTTGTATTAATCTCCCTTTTTTTTTTAAGATACACCTTAGAAAAATAAAGATGAATATCCAGTTTAATTTTAATGGACAATTTTAGCATGTGTTTCTGGAAATCTAAGTCTTGAAAGAAGAGCTGAAGATAAAAATAGATATTTAATACAGCCCAACTTCTTTGGGAATGTAAAAGGAATTTAATCCTACACTTCATCAAAACCTTAGCTGTACAACAACTGCAGTATCTATGTTTGAAGTAGCCAGCATTAGGATCTGAGTCCGTTTCCTAGAAAACAGTAGGTGGGTGAGAAAGCCAGCAGAGTGTAAGATGGAGATAGCCAGCCAATAGGAAAAGATCAGAAAAGGGTAAAGGCCCAGGTAAGGTGTAGTGAGTTCAGAATACTAGCTAAAACAATTACTGTCAATATATTTTGATGTTTCAAGGTGTCACAAAATGAAGCCACAATTTACTCAAAGTCATAAGCATCCAGGATCACAACCCTCCAATAAAAATAATAAAACAAAGTATACTAAATGATATTTAAAATAGTTTTTTCCTTCTTGAATCATCTTTAAATTATTCCTTTAACCCAGAAAATGGTATTCATTACATGGGAACTTGAATCGCTTCATCAGGAGACACTAAGATAGCTCCATAGCAGAAAGTCCAATAATCTGATGGAACAAGTGTTGACAAAGGAGGCATGAGTTCAGATTCCTACTTTTCAGGTGGGAATCATCCCTGAACAGCAGTATCCAATATCCAGAGAGGTCTGTAACCTCTGGTCCCTAATTACCATTAATAGGCTTTGCAGTGATTAATTTTGCATTACTTAATATATGAAAAAGTATTATTTTTTAAAAATTAAATGTTAAAAGATCTGTTTTTAAAGACCACTTTGTTCTGAAACTCATATTTTCAAATCTACTCAGATGCCTAAGACTGATACTTGTGTAAATTTACCTAATGTTCACCACCATTTTTCGGAATTTCACCACTATGTTCCTTCCAAGATCCTGCTGAAGTACTTAGAACTTAGGAAGACCTTGTAGTCTGCTAACACTCCCAAGCTCAAGTCAATGTCCTGGAAGATCTAAAGGAGTATTTAGAAATGAGTAGCCTCTCATCTGTTTCAACAATGAGGCTAATTTTGGTAGGCTTTGCTAAGTCAAAACGGTAATTGTGTAAGAAAGAATACGAGCATGAATAGTCAAGCCAATGTTTAATAGTTGTGTTACTAGGTTTTCTGAATGATTTGAAACAGACATCTGTAATGACATCCTTGGAAAAATGTTTATCTGTCTCCTTTGTTGATGCTGTTGGGTACATAGAACTGACCCTCCAGCACTGGAGGAATACTAGAACATGAACCACTAAAATGTGAATAGAGGAGCAAGGTCTGAATTGACAGGCAGATATCTCATAACAAATTTAGCTTAACTTCATCATGGCATGAAATTGCCACATTATAAATAAATGAAGATAGTTGAAGATTTTTCATTGCCTGACTCTGGATCGAATTCTAACAATGCAATAATAAATATTTCTAATAGAGAAAACTAATATATATTCAACAGTGAACATCAGTGACTAGGCATAGAAAACCAGCTGAATACAGTTCAGTAGGACTGAAAAGGTGGAATTAAATGTCAGGAATGACACAAAAGTTCATGAGGACTTGAGACTAAGCTGCATAAAAAGTAGGTACTTAATGAGATTTATGTAATCATAACTTCAAAATAATTTAAGAACAAAAGTTCCCATTGATACAAACAGGATCTAAGAGTGTAAATATCTTTAATGACTGGATAATAGGCATATATGTTACCATGTTACCAAAGAGGTTTAAAAATCTTCACAAAATATTTCCAGAAGGGCAAATTAATTAGGTTTTCACAAATTTAATTTTTCAAGTCTATAATTTTTTAGAACTTAGAAATGTTTGCGCCATTTCAGCTTTAGGAATTAGTTGAGTTCACCACATACAATCTCTTAGTCCAGTTTAAAATTACTTGAAACTTTTCCAGTGTGGCCCAAGATAAAAAGTTGCTTGTTTTTTTTTTTTTTTTTTTTTTTTTTTGGGTTTTTTTTTTTTTTNTATGAATAAGAGACAGGCAGTTTTGCAAGTCAGGCAATGCATGATAGTTTAAGTTTTAGTCACTGGATGGTAGGTCTGAGCACCTGCCTTCTTGTCTCACCCACACTACTATACTATTTGTTCATCCTTACTGAAAATTACTATAAATACCACCTCAAACTCCAGCAGCTGCTTGAGTTCCTTATGCAATATGCATGGCTCTGTCTATATTAATAGGAACAGCCAATTGATAGAATTCTGATTTTGATCTAGGTGTATCAAAATCAGAATTCTGTCAATTGGCTGTTTTAAAAAGAGAAGATGACCAAAACAGGAGTTATAATTTTTTTTTTTTATGAGAGCAAATAAACACATTGTGACGACATAAGACAAAAACATTTCTGGAGAGAGGATGAAGTACGGAGATTAAGGAATGCAAAGGTATATGTTGTAGGAAACTTGGTTTCTTGAAAAGAAAGAACAAGAAATATTTTATGCATATGAGAAAGGCCTTTAACAAGGCTTGAAACATGAATCATCAGGGATTTCAACTAATGTGACATCGACTACTCTGGAAAGATGTGAATTCATGGAGGTATAATATGCTTTCACAGATTTCTAAGAAATCTTCAAAACCAGAAGGTTTTAGTGACAAGACTTTAAAAAATGAATGATTCTGTAAGAATAAGTAGAAGTTGATAGTTTTATTAATTATTTTGATTTAATTATTGACCATTAAGAAAATTCCTGACATCTATTAAAATACCTTGAAAGTTTACAGAAAGGTACATTTCAAAAATATGGAAGGAAGAAGAATGGTATTTAAAAAATATATTGGTCTAAAACCAATGACCTGTTTGTTGAATGTTCAGACAACTCAGTGATTAGTCTTACAAAATCTTTCTTCATTTAGGAGAAAACAAATGAAGTTTGGAAGTCGTTATAGGAATAATGTCAAACTGATATGAAAATTAAATAAAATAAGTACTTCAAGAGGAGAAAGATCTAACAGAAAAGACGAAAAGGGGCATAATGTCATCAGGCACAGGAATAAACCGTAATTAAAGTACAAAGATGATTAATGAATGTTGAAATGCAAATGTTATACAGGGGATGGTTTTGTTTAGGTTTACATCCCATTGAGCTTCTTTGTAGGATAAGCTGATAGAATAAAGAAGGAAAACCTTCCCTTACACATATTTTATGAATAATTTATTCTACAAATACATTACAAATATTGCACAAGGTTTACCACTATGTTTTCCTATATGTTTTAGTCCTTCCCTTACATGAAGTCAGTAACAAATTGCTGTGGATCTGAATGAACAGGACTATTCTTCAGACATAAAATTTTCCTATTCAGTTTTATGACATTTCAATGTCATCTGCATTACTTCAGCTATATAAAGAATATTGGTTTTGTCAAATTGAACCAAAAAAGAGAATTCAACAGAAAATACATGTATGAAAACTGATGCTGACAAACTTTCTGTAAAAAGCTTTATCTGGATCTTTACTGAATCTTCTTTGGTAAAGAAAGGGAATCAACATTATACAGATAAATATTCATTTAGTGCCTGAGAAATACAATCTCTGTAATAGTTTAGCCTGGTCTCTATTTGTCTACAGCATACTTATTTTGACTATTTTTAAGTAGTCATATTCCTTTCTCCGCTCCCCCCCCCCCCCCCCCCCNCCCCCCCATTTCTTCCAAATGCTTACTTTCTTTTTTATCCACACCCTTTGCATCTGAGAAATGTTGCTGCTATCTTCAATGGAAGTGAAGTTTCAACATTAAACGTGACTTTCAGGATGGCATATAGGTAAACTTCCAATAATTTCCATAAGGGATTCATAAACTTGTGAGGTGTGAATTCAAGGCTAGACACAACAAGCGATAAAGAAACTGCATAAGATGAGAAAGGCAGAAGCCACAGCAGCACAGGAAGCCGTTGCTCAGCATTTTTTATTACTAGAGCCTATTTTAGTTCTTATAAATTTCAAGCTTTCTGAGGTTATGAAAAAAATATGACACTAAACTTGTGTTAAATCCCGATGGCTACTGATAGTTTTTTATCTGCTTTTGAATATCTCAAAACCTGAAATGTCTTACATGGATCCCTAGAGTCAAGATTACATCATGTGGCTGTTATTGTGCCTGAGCTGACTGAAATAGCTTAACTACCCACATCTCCAGCTGTGTGAAGAACCAGGCGACTAGGAACCACCAGAGCTGACATTGTTGAGTTTCTCATGGATGTAGCTGCCTAATGACACCAGTGTAATCCTAGAGTACATTAGCTGGACCTATGAAAAGCCAGCCAGTACAGACTCTGCAACTCTTTGGCTTTTTAAGGTACGCATATCACAGCCAACTGGCTTCTGAAGATTTGAGTTTGTGGCTCATAACATCCAGGGGGCTTAATGCTACAATCCTATGAGACGTGTCAGTGGATCTTGCCTTTTGCTCACTTGCGATCTATTTCTTTAAGATTCTTTCTTGATGTATGCCATGAAGGCCATAGGAAAAGGAGCTTTCCCTCTCTTTTTGATCTCCTTAAAATACTCTGCTATGCTGCATTGCCTAGAAGGAGTTTGACAACTCTGATAGTGCTGGTGTTCTAAGATCAGGGTTCAAACTTCTCTTACCCCCACCTATCTTTCTGCCTCATCTACTGTCATCTATTCATATCAGAATTGTGAGGAAATTGTAAGGAGAATTCATGTTCCAATTTCACATTTGTACAGCACAGTAATTAACATGTATTTGTGGGGAAGTCTCCAAGGTACTAAAAATGCAAATATGAAATTATAATTTATTGATTCAGTACAGTCTGAAACAACGGTGCTCTAAGCAGTTTAGCTGGCAAAATTATAGTGCAATAGTATAAATAACTTATGTTCTTGTTTTCTGTTCTTTAATGAACAGATTTAATTTTCATTTATAATTGCCAATTTAGAAAAAATGTTTTGAAGTACTAGCGTTATTGTTCATTTTTTAGATGAAATAATTTAAAAACAATGCAAAAAAATATTATTTAACCAGTTCCATTCAGCAAGGGAGTGGATTTTTTTTTTATTTTTACTCAGCTTTTAAGTTTGTGTGTTTTCAATTGCATCGCATTCAAAAGCTTCACCAAAAGAAGACAGATGAGTAGACTAAGTTAAGGCTTCTGTTGAGACAAGGACTACCTTTCATGTAATACTGAGCATTCTCAAATCCTTAAGGAAATCTAAGTAATCTTTGAGGTTCAGGCCAGTAGATTTTCAGACAGTTCATTTAATGTATAACACAAATATTCAGTTGCTGCAGCCTTCAGAATAACTCAGCTGTAGGAGCTATGGATGGTTCCTGTCTCATCTCTAACAACTTAGGAGCTAAGGAGTCATCCATGACAAATTGGTTTTAAGACTTCTACTAGTTGAGGCAAAGCTAATCAGGCAGTTCCCAGGAGGCATACATTAAATATTAGCCCATTTTCATTAGCTATCCCCTGATTCTTCTTCCATCCTTTTCTGAAGCTGTACCATTATATAGGAAAACAAAGCAAAAAAAAAATTGCATGTTTCATGGGGTGAAATATCAAACAAATAAAAGACAACCTGACTGTTTAATGTACTAGTAGTCAGAGTATCCATGTGTTCAGAGACGTAAAATTTTAGAGTTTCTGGTCCCTGGGTTCTCCTCGCTTTTGGATTAAAAACCTTTTTAGAAATACAACTAACAAACAAAACACACTCAGGGAAATGCTTAAAAAAATGTTTTAAGAAGCTGGAGAGGTCTGAATGCAGGAAGGGCACTGAATTTTCTGCTCTCCCTACATCTTGAATGGAGGCTTTAAACGTTGGGTCATTATAAAAAGTTGATGGTATCTCTCCTCCTCTACAATGAACTACATTTTCAAGAAAATACAGTACTGACTTCATTTCTGAAATGTTCAGAATCTTCTGGCATGTTGTAGATTTCATCTAATCACATCTTAATAAATTGAGCCCCTAAGAGAATGCAATTTTCCTCTAGCTAGCTGTTCATTATTTTTTCCTGTAACTCAGGCGGGATGCAGATAGCCATCTGCTGAGATATATATGCTCTAAAGAAGATCAGATGGCTGGAAGTAGGAAACAGTAATGTGTTTACTGAGTTTTAGGTAATTCCAGGGCATGGACCTGCTGAGCAGAGGGAGTGCTCAGTTTTTGTTTTATTTAAGGTCTGAACAAGTCCTTTTTTGGATCTGGGGGCTTAGTGATTAAGACCAAAGGTATCCTTTATTTTATGATCTGAAGGCTTGAAGATCCAGTGTGTGGGAAGAATATTTTGCATTAGTAGGCAGCATGTATCTATGTCTTTATTTGTAAATTCAATATACCTGGCAATATTTTCTGACCATGAGGTCATGGCATTCCAGAGCATGGCTGCTCTGGAATGGTTATCTTTTCCACTGTAGTGTCATAGTCTTAACTCTGCTATGAGCACCTAATCCCTTTATTCTTGAACAAAAGGGACATAAACCCAGAAGGATAATATCGGTATGGATAATGAACATCCTGTCAAACAGTTAGGCTAGACCAGGAAAACAGAGTCTTTATTAGGACATCTTTCATTTGAGAATTTTATTGTCCTCTTATTGTATCCAGGAGAAAGTAAAGAAACTAATGCCCAGTCTAGACCAAGATTAGTGTTCTGTGACTATAACCACTGATTTTCTTTCATGGCCAAAAATGTCTGTCTTTCAGCTTGAAGAGTTCTTTGGACCCCTTCTTAAATAAAAAGAAAAGTAAACGTATGGCCCTACATGTTGTATCTACAACAGAAAATTACCTACACCTTGGACTATTCCCTGGCACTGAGAGCATCCATTGTCCAAACTACCTCATCTTATTTCTCTGAATAGCATTTCATCACATCTAAACTGCCTATGGGAAATTATCTCTAGCTAATACTAACCTCTGAGCCTTGTTTGGGATTTGTTTGAGAAAGCTTTTGTGAATCCAAATCAAACCTAAAGTGTGAGTTTTAAGTCCATATTCTAACTAGGAATATTCTTTCATCTTACAGACAATCAAGTTTCAGTGTCTGGAAATATTGCCTGACAGCATACTATTAGAAATGTAGACTGTTCTCCAGCCAGTTCTGATTCACTTCAGAGGAAGGTGTGAGTATAGCATTTCAACGAATATCTTCACTGTGTTCTGTGTAATAGGTTTTCAAGAAATTATACACAAAATTACCAAACACAAATGTCAAGTTTGTTACAACTGCTTTGTCCAACATTATGTGTAAACTGTGCAGCAAATCCAAACTTAATATACAGTTCCAAAGGTAATTTTTGACTAACTAAAAAAGGTCATTTATAGTACTATAATGTCCTGGCTCTAGCCACTTAATTTTAAGATTCAGTAACAAAGGGACACTTTGCTCTTCCAGATAATAGGTATTCTATGATACCAAGATTCACATACAGAACAATTCTATTTCTCCACAGAAAAAGGCAGAGATCTTGCAGAAAATATGAAATCTATGCTCTCATAAAGACAATATTGTGAAGAATATATATAAACAAGTTAAAGAATTAAAGAATACATGTATGAAATGAAAGCTATACACATGTAATTTCTCATTTTCTAGCTTTTGAGGGCTTAAATTGTAAAGTTAAGAACTTAAAGACTAGAATTTTGGGGTTTAAAGTCATCAAAGGTATATGTGCATGTACACATATATGCTTGCAGACATATTGGCTGATGTTACAGTTTCAGATTAAAGTGTATATTATATTTTGATCAAGAGAAATTTGTGTATAATCAGATATGCAATTGACTTACATTATCAAATCCAAATATCAAGGTATACGGTAAAAAAATTTTGGTTTAATATAGCTGCTAAAAATTATCAGCATTAAATATCAGGAACTACCAAATGAGGGCAGAATATGATAATCGAGCCACTTAATGTACTGTGGCTAGTTGGGGAAAATGAAGCACTGTCATGCTGTATGGATGAAAGTATTGCCTGTTGTAAAGCTGCTAACAGAGCCATTTGAAGAACATGCTAATATGAAGCTTTTATCATGTGCTTTATATATTCTGAATCCACTTCATGATAGAAGCTAACATCTCTTACATTCTGTTTAATATTTCCTTTACAGCAGTTTTTTAAGCTAACTATGATGAGTTAGGACACAGACTTTACTGGCACAATAAGTTTACTCTTTAAGGAAAGGACAGTTATATAGACCTATGTTGTGGTTTAGGCCAAATTGGCCACTGGGGACGTTGGGGA
>RSEF01000002.1:144470159-144488608 GCA_003993805.1 Himantopus leucocephalus
ACATCCCCAGTGGCCGATTTGGCCTAAACCACGACAAACTGTTACATACATATAAAGATATCTCCAACTTTAAAAGTGTGCAGCACTTGAAAAAAAAGTGGGAAAAATAGAAGTGTCTCTATTCATATGCTGTCTACATTACTTTTTAATATTTTGTTGATTGTGTTTTGGTAGTTCTGCTCATGTCAGTCTTCATGTTTTGTGTCAAAAGATGTGCTTGGTCTCAGGAACTGTCTCTGGAGTCTGCAGAGACTCTTCACTTGAAGAAATGCAGAAAATTGTCTCCCTACAGAAAGGGCATCTTAGATCGCATGTTGGTAGTTTCATATAGCCTCAGTTAGTTGACCTAACTAGCAGACTGTTTCAGCATCTGTGCAAACAGAAGTCTTATAAGAACCCTTGTTTTTTATACATTTCATAATTTTCATTGTGGGCAATTGATTTTTGTTGCCTTTCCATCTTCCTTGCCACAGGCTATTCATTTCTTCTATCTCTTCTTTTTTGACTGCTTTCTGGCATATTTCCATTGCTTGGGATATTGGCCCACAGGTCCATTACTGTAATGATCGTGATTGGGTGGAATGGCATGAGAGCTCATTTTACATTTCTAAATTATGTCTGACAACCTGGAGAACTTGCATCTTGCAGTCCATTGCTTGTTCCTACTTTTATCCAGCACAAATACAAATTCCAATGAAAACCTTTCTGTAGTTCTGCTGTTCTTCATCCACCTTTTCAGTTCAGTCTCAGAACTACTATTTGTAATAGTAATAATAGTAAATCAGCATTTTCATTGTGGTTTACATTCATAACATAAAGTACAGATGTTAGGCTGTTTTTAACATGCTCCACTCTCTGTCAGATGAAGTGGGACAAAAGGCAAAGCTAATTAAAATAATTAGAAAAGTTCAAGTATGAGATTTGTGTTAAATATCACAGAAAATCCCAGTCTACAGTACGATGTTGATATGTTAATTAGCTTGTACTTTCACTAAAAGAAAATGTTAAAAAAGATCTCCACAGATTTTATAAGCAGAACAGCTTGAATAATGCTTATCCTTAATCTAAGAAATCTTTTCATGAAATAATTATCTGAGCTTTATTATGCTCATTTTTACAGTAATATATTCTTATCTTCTACAAAGGTAAGTAGCATTATTATTAATTGTAATATTTAATTATAAATATTTCTTTTTAGTTTTATGAAGATTATTCATCATAGTCCTTTGGCTGAAACAAGGAGGCAGGAATTTGAAAATAATTTAGACATGAGGCTGGGAATGTTACACCTTTGCATACTGAACTTAAGATACCAATGAAGTTTCAGGGGCTACTCTTTCACCTGCCACATTGACCTGATCCAGAACATTAAATATTTGACTGTCATTTGAGGTAAGAGATAAATTTATAACGCAATCANGTAATGCAATCAGGTTTTTTTGAGGTTTTTTTTTAGTCCATATCCCTTCATTTAAAGATGAATTTAGTACGTCTTGTTTCTGCAACTTCAACAGGAGACAGTGCTAATGGTGATGCACTGGTTCCTGTTCCAGTCAGGAAAAAGAGTTCCAAAATTATCTCAACTTGTTGTAGTTATATTTCCCATAATTATTTTGTGTCTTTAATGTCTTTGCTTCTTCTTATTGTTCCCTTTTAACTTAGTCCTCTGTCTATTTCATAAATATGAAAAATTCAACAAACAATAATCAATAAAATGTCTATGACTAACTATGGTTTATAAATTAATTTTGTTTATTGAGTCAAGCTATGTTTGAAGACTTCCTTATCCTGTTTCATACATGACCCACTTTATTATCAACAGCCTCTGTATCAGCTTGCAGCTAGCTGGTATATAAAAAAAAAAATTAATGAGTTTTTACAATTAATTAAATAAAAGGATGCTTAATTATCCCAGACTGACACCAGAACTTATTTATGGTTTTATTAGGAAATGTGACTGCATCTTTGATTGCACAGGACCATGTGAAAGGAGCCTAACTGCCTTGGAAAGCAGTAGCCAGTTGGCTGGGAGAAGGCAGTCCTTTTACCATTGTAGCAGCTGCTATGTGTACACCAGCCCAGCATGTTCATATCATTGAACATACACTTGTATGCCTTTACCCTATGACTATGCCATTTTGTTGTAGGAAACTGCATAATCTATGTCTGAATATCTCCTCTGTGTGTACTAAAGTTTGTAGGGAATGACAAAACAAATCAAAAAAGATTCCAACAGCTTTGACTTAGCTCGTATTTTGCATGTATAAATAATACAGTGAGAAGTGCAATATCTGTGGACTTATCTAGCTCTGAACAAAGCAGCAGATGCTCTTCATTCTAGGAATACACATATTTTGAAATATTTCAATATTACATTATTTCAATATTATGAAATATTTCAATATTATGAAATATTTCAATTTCACAATACTCTTGTCTAAATGAAGGCTGGACCTAATTGATCAAGCTTTTTTTTTTTAGCATGGCTTTCACCATGTTTTTTCCAGAAGACAGAAACAGTTCTGTGACTGTGAAGTTCTTCAGGCCAAACAGTTAGATGGCTTGTACAAAAAGATGTCTCGAACAGGTCAATATTCAGAAAAATGACTGAAGAGAGACAGAATTTCTCTTTTGCTATCATTTCAGTGACATAAAATTCCACACTTTTGAAATAGGCATGCTTTTTTCAAGGTATGGTACAGACCTTTATTTTTGCTTTTCAAAAAATTTACAACTCAATGAACATCATTGGCTGATCTCGTCCAAATAACACTTATTAGAATGTAACCTGCTTTTGTCACACACTGCCTCCCCCCTCCCCTCCCCCCAGCCTTTTCATTTTTGGTAAGTCTGGGACAGTTTTTGCCTGATTTGATGATTTTTTCAGAACTTTGAGGGCTATTTTTTTACTTCTTCTGTCTCAAGTTGCAGTAGTTTTTAGACTAAAATACTCAAAATAGTAACTTAAATGTGTGATTCACTTCAAGATTGACTGATGGTTTTGATGAAATGGTACAGAGTACTAGAAGGTGAAATAAAGGCACCTAGAAGTAAAAGCACAATATGATAGCAAATTTCTTGAAAGTGCTGTAATGACAATAACAGAGAGTCCAGGGTGATAAATAGTTATAGTCAATTACTGATCACTAAAAGAATACAAGCTTTAGAGATGGACAAATCTGTTCCCAGGCATAGCAGCAAGGAACAAGTATCCAATGTATATAAAACATTCTGTCAGTAATAAAGCTCAGATACAACATAGAATTTGTTGAACAGTGTTGACAGGGAAAGTAAACAGTAAAACAAACATGTAAAAAAACTCTTTAAATAATTTTATGGATAGCCTGTTCTCAACTCTCTTTGGTTGAAATTAGAGAAAATTCAGTCTGCTCCAAAATTATTTTTGCTGAAATAAGGTCCCTATTGACTGCTTTCCAATATGCTTTGGAAAGTAAAATGCTTCAGAAATGTTCAGACACAACCTTCAGAAATTTATAAGAGGATTTTCTGTGAGACTCAGAGGCAAGGGGCATTTTGCACAGTTTGGCAGAAAATCTACAGGGCTGAACTTGCTTTTATAAGTCAATGTGAACACCAAATTAAAATCCACTGCTTTAGAGGACTCATTAATAGTTTCTTTGGGGGTGGGGGAATGAAATAACTCTCCATTTCTCCGTACTTTATGGAACAAGACAAGAATTTGCTCTTTGGTCTTACATAGAAGTCCTGTTGGCTTCCAGTTACTCACAGGTTAGAATGGAAATCCATTATTATCCAAGCAGTGCACTATGAATAAGTTGTGGCAATAGTTCATGAGACTATGAATCATTTATCACAATTTTCATACAGTCAATGAGCTGCAAGATAGATGTCGTACACATCAAAGGTCTGAAAGAAGATGAGTCCTGGAGAGAGTTCACAGGCAGAAGAGAACAGCATCCTTCATAACGTCTTATATGACTTAAATATCTTTTATAGTTGCAGGATACACAACTAACAACCAGGTGAATTTGACCTCTATGGCTTCTGCTCACTGATTTTCTTTTACAGCAGGGGGTTCAGACCAGCTGTCCATCAGCACCCTGGCAGTTCAGCCTGATCACACAATGTATCCCAACCAGAAGCTGACTTCTTAGTCTTAGCAAGTCATCTTTTTAGCAGGTTCAGTGACATGTGATGAAAAAAAAAATGGAAATAAATCCAGATTAAAACACCTTTAGAAATGTAGGGGAATTTGAAACTGCCGTGCCTGTATAATATGTCTCCTCCTCTCTTCTCATCTTCCTCTACTGTCTGTAATTATGGATCTGACTACATTGTTTCTTTTTCATGTTTTTGATTGTTTTTGATTAACCCATTTTCCTATTATGATTTTCAGACAAGTATCTAAAAATGATATTTAGGTATTCCATTATTTTTACACCGGCATGATTATTAATGCTTGTTTTACAGTGAACTTAGTGCTCACGCCGTAAGCCAGAGAAATAATAATAATGTGAAATCTCAATTTATTCTTTGAAAGAGCTGCAGTCTAAATAATGCCTCTGAAACATTCCCCATGGTGCATATGCCTGCTCTCAGAAACATGGGCACCTCATAACATGACTGTTATGAAGTAAAGGGTGTAAAAGATTTACCTGCTTGTTTGCTCAGGACAAGACAGATACTTAAATCTCTGTATCTAGTTTGTCTTCATCTCTTTGGAAAAGCTTGTCTGAAATTCTTTTCCTCATTTTCTCCAGTGCTAACATTTATCATTTCTATATATGACAAACATTAGTACATTGAAAGCAAAGCCTTACTCCTCAAAAGTCTGAAAATTGCCTAAGCTCAGTAACAATAAAATCTGTCATCATAAATTCTAACTCCAAAAAGTGTGGAACTGTGAGCAATTGATGGCTTGGTTCCCTGACTTGAACAAAGGAGCAGGGAAGGCAAGTCTTGGATATTTATGTTGCATTGTGGCTGAAGTCCAGTTTAAATGGAAGCAAAGATGGGAGCTTAGTTGTTTTAAATATATTGTTTTATAGGAAATGTTAGGATTAATGCAGGCTTGCTTAAATTCATAATGCAAGTCTTTATCATCACTTACCTTTTGGATAAAACTTTTTTGCTTCTGTTGCAAGGAAAAAATGTAACTGGAGAAGGGTCAAATCTTTCCTACTTCTTAACTATCATAGTTAAATTATGACTTGAATCTTCTGAAATACTTTAACTCATAAATTTTGCACTACAAGGTCTGTTAGGCAACCTCTTTTCAATTTATTTTTATACTTATACATATGTCTGTGCATAAGCATTTTTTTTTAAGTAAAGATTTCCAACTAAGCCATATAAAAATTCTTCAAGAAATGAAACACAATTTTTTTTCAGAGGTGGTCAATAGTGTTATTTTTAAATCACTTCATATATATTTATTTCATGTATGTCTACATTTATATCTACTATATATCTGCAGCATGACAGATATACTCATGAAAAACAGGTAAAACCGTGATCAAATGAGTAAGTTCAAAAGATACATATGAAACATATTCTAATCATCTCACTGTCCAACAAAAATTATTAATATTTCATGGGACTACTGTGGTTCTGTTGCATTTGTTTTCATTTTCTTCTAAAAAAAATGACTGGATATAATATTTTTATTAGTATGAAGTCATTGTGGGAGTCAAAAGACCTGGGAGATCTTCTCAGTCCTGGAAGTGATCTTCAGTATGATCCTGTCTACCAACTTTACCCAATTTACTTTTTTTATTTCCATCTGTCTCATCTGTATTGACAGTAGGATATCTATGACATTCACTGCCCTTTCCTATGTGTCAGTACAAAGCTAACACAGCTGGACTTTAAGAAGACTATGTGGCTTGGATAAAGTGCTTTAAAGAAAAAAAAAGTCAACTGTCAAAATAAGTCATTCCTAAAAAAGCAAAAAGACTTCTTCTTTTTATAAAGTGTTGCATTGAAGAAGCGTGGCCAGCAGGTCGTGCTACGAGAGCCCCTCGACTTGGCTCTCCTAAGACCCCACCTGGAGTAGTGTGTCCAGCTCTGGAGCCCTCAACATAGGAAAGACATGGACCTGTTGGAGCAGGTCCAGAGGAGGGTCATGAAAATCATCAGAGGGCTGGACCACCTCTCCTATGAGGACAGGCTGAGGGACTTGGGGTTGTTCAGCCTGGAGACAACTCGACTCTGGGGACACCTTATAGCAGCCTTCCAGTATCTGAAGCGGGCCTACAGGAGAGCTGGGAAAGGACTTTGTACAAGGGCATGTAGTGACAGAATGAGAGGTAATGGCTTAAAACTAGAAGAGGATAGATTTAGAATAGATATCAGGAAAAAAAATTTTCACTATGAGGGCACTGAGACACTGGCCCAGGTAGCCCAGAGAAGTTGTGGATGACCCATCCCTGGACATGTTCAAGGCCAGGTTGGATGAGTCTTTGAGCAACCTGTTCAAGTGGAAGGTATCACTGCCCATGGCAGGGGGGTTGGGACTAGGTGATCTTTAAGGTCCCTTCCAATCTAAACAATTCTATGATTCTATGAAGATAGGCCATATTTTTATTAGACTTTTGTTCTGAAAAAGGGATTCATATAGGTTAGTTTCAGCCTGGGATATGGTGGTGTACTGGATCTGGCTGCGATGAATTCAATTTTCCTCATAGCAGCTTATATGGTGCTGTACTTTGGATTTGTGACTAAAGCAGTGTTGATAACATACCGATGTTTTGGTTATTACTAATCAGTCCTTGTGCAGCATAGAGGTTTTTTTCTTTTTCCTACTTTGCACCCTGCAGTGAATAAGGTGGAGGTGCACAAGAAATTGGGGACAGCTGACTGGAATTGATCAAAGGGATATTCCACACCATAGGACATCATGCTCAGCAGTAAAACTTAGGGAAAGGAGAAGGAAGGGGGAACCATTTATGGATACGGCATTTTTCTTCCCAAGTAACTGAGAAGAAGACATGCTTAGGACCTCCCAACCTGTAAGTCACTGAACATCTGCCTGCTCGTGCAAAACAGTGAACAAATTCCTTGTTTTGCTTTGCTTGCAGACATAGCTTTGTTTCACCTGTTAAATTGTCTTTATTGTAATCTAAGTGTTCTTGCTTTTGATTTTCTGATTGTCTCCCCCTTCTCATTGAGGGGGAGGGTGACAGAGGAACTGGGTGGATTATTAGTTGCTGGCCAGGGTCAACCCACCTCAAGTGGACAGTATGTATTATATGTATCTATTTAATCATGTTACCATTCTATGGAGGAGTGCAGAACATTAGTATAAATCAACGCCCTTTCAATTACAGCATTTCTTATCCTTGCTGGTCATAGCCTTTCTCAGTTTATTTGTTCCTAGATAACCTTTTCTTTCCCACAAAATACCAAAAATTTTTGTGTAAAGAAAAACATAAAGGGAAACCCCTTTCACAGGAAAATCAAGTTCAGTGTTTCAGTTAGATTTATTCAAGAGTTTGTTTCATCCCTGTTAATCGAAAGTAGTCTGTACTAGCATTAATAAGCACATCTCCAGATCTGCATAAAATTTTTTCTCTTTGTGTCATAAGGTGCTACGTGCCACCTTCCTTCTTTAGTCTGGCTACATATACTAATATGATCCTTAGGGCAGTACTTAAATTGCTTGTCAGGAGCCTGCACACCCTTACCTTACAGTCCCACAAGCATTAGGGATATTGGCAGAACCTGTTTCCTACTTGGAAGGAAGAGTTATGAGCATCCATCTTAAGGAGCAGGACTTCAGGCTAATTTTCTTAACAGGTGTAGAAACACCTTCCTTTAATACTAAATGAAGCACTAGAGGCAAGAGTTTACAAATCTTTCTGGAGATCCCCATTTTTTGTTGTCTAGCTCTAGACTTCTACAAGCTGAACATGCCTATTTTAGTCTACATCTACTTGTCCCCCTGATCATTTTGCAAAAGATAGGTGCTGAGACTTAAACTTAAAGAAGATTAATTCAACCATTGTTAAATTTTGTTTATGTTTTTGAGAACTTTCACGAATGTTTACATTTTGAAATGCTTTTTTTTTTCTTATTTAGAAGTCAGAAAATATTTTCCCGAAGATTTGAAAACGACGCATTTAAACTATAACATTTTTCGTCTCTGTCTGAAAGGTTTCTATATTTAAAATATATGAATAAAAAAACTTCAGGAACATAAAGAATCCCTTCACTGTCTCTAATGCATTTGGGGGTTTGTTTTGGATAGGGTTTTGTTGGTTTTTTATTGCTTCTCTTTATTTTCCCTCTGAAATATATTTAGGTGCCTAACTTTTGTGTTGGATTTGGTCTTCTCTTTATTGTATAGTTTAGTGAAGTCCAGGACTTTTTGAAAAACAAAATAAATAACTAAGTAGGTTCTTTCCTCTCTCTGTATTTAACAATCACTGAAAAAGACAGATCTGAATGTGTGTACTTTTACCAATATTTTGTGGTTTTGTTTTTTTTACAAAACAATTCCTTTTTTGAAAAATGTTCTATAAATCAAATTCTAATAGTCTGCATTATCATAAATGACATGGAAATGCTGTAACAATGGGAATACCATAAAATTTAAAGCAAAATAAATCATTACTTTTCCAGTGAGATAAATTTTATAAAAATATGTCATTTTTCTAACTTTCAAAGCTCAGTTTTGAAATCAAAACCCTGCTTACTTGCACTACACCCAGAAATGCTCATATTTAAAAATGTTCATTAGTTATTACAGTATCACGAAGCTGGTTTCAAGAAGAGAAAAAAAACCCCACTCTATGATATAAAAGGCATTTTTTAAAGTGACTTTTTTCTTTGGACTATAGTTCTTACTTAACACAGCAACATTTCTTCCCGTTGATCTTTAAAAACATCTTAATTGCTTTCGTCCTATTAAAACATAGCACAAAATTCAGAGGAGTAAACATGCATACACAGACACAGAGATAAGATACTGTTATATTTCTTAACAATTTATATAAATATCTGGTAGCTCATTTCTGTTGGAAGGGTATCTTCTGGAAATGACCTCATTCTGAAAACATACGAAGATGATACAATACTCCTATATTGTCTTAAAAGGATCTTTAGGTCTCATTCTAATTCTTGTGACCTCTAAAATCTGACATGTAAGAATAAACACCACAGATATTTGTAGACTATGAATACCTAGCAGTCACATTAATAACTTTTTGAATATTGCAAACAATTTACATTCTTAGGGTGTGAAAATGTTTTAAATTTTATACAAATCTGCACTGAACAATAGTATTTGAATAGTACTGCATCTGTGGACATCTCAGATGGGCATCTCAGTAGCTTTGAGCAAGACATAATATTGGAATGATTGTGACCTGTCTATTATTCTAATGAAAGTCAAGGAAATATCCATGCACAATCCAATGAGATTCAAAATAGCCCATGAAAACTTCATAAGACACCCACTGGGGATGTGGTATCCTAACTGATGTTTCTTTCATGTCACATTTTTTGATCTGAGGGATAGTTGATTTTACTATTATATTTGCTGTTGCTTAAAATAAATCAAGTCCTGCGAAGAGGTGTCTTCGACTTACATAGACCTCAAGGCACATTGGTATGTTTTCTTATAAACATAAAGGTGATTACTGTCTCTTTGTTGTGTTTTCCAAATACTCTGCTGGCTTTAGTACCTAGCATCTTCTGCTAAAATTTTGTGTCTAGGACTTAGTGTCTCTGTCCTTTGTAATAATACATCCTCTTTCCTCTTTTTTGCAATTCCCAAAGTGAAGCTGAGATATATTAGGAAAAGGAGAAACTGATATTGATCGATGCATACAAGTGGATGTCCAGAGACATCATGCTCTAGATGAAACAAGATAATGGTGTCTGTGTGACCCTGGTTAGATCACTTCGGTGGGCACGCAAGTCTGGTGTAAATTACAAGAAGGACAATGGTAAGCTGAAAGAAATTTAGATTAAGTGGAGAAGAAAACTATTTAAAAGATTTCTATAGAGGCACAAGTGAAGACAGATTGTCCAGTGCTGTTGGAAAAGGAGCAAAGTTTTCTATAATAGAATAAAATGGAAAAACATCAATTTTATTCAAAACATTAAGTTTTTCATAACAGCTTGTTAAATTAATGGGAGTCTTATATTCAATTGTTTTAGTAGGACCTGTTAAAAACAGCTCAGAATCTGATGTAAATATATGCTTTCGGTCTAGCAAATGTATCAGCTGAGGGGATTATAAGTAGAGAGCTATATTATTATTCTGTAATTATATATTTAGAAGAAATTTTGAAGTACACTTTTATGTTGCATTTTTGGCACAAAAATATAGTGAATAGGTTACTGTTGTCCAGCATTATGACTGAAAAGGAATATTTAGTTGAAAACTTTACTAAAATGTGATTACTTTAATTAACTGTTAATTTGATTCAAAATTCTGTTTAAGATATGGTACAGTCCTTGACTGGCATAATCTGCTTTGTCTTATTTTTATATCACAATATTACAATGTTCTCTTTGCTGCCTTCTGCTCTCTTCCCTGTAGGTTTAATATATCAATATCTTCATGAGGAGCCAAGATGTCTTATTTCCCATACTATTTTTTAGAATTCATGTAGTTACGTGTACCAGCGTTCTTGTTCCCTTAGGACCCTGTGTAACTGACAGTTTGATTTCAATTTCTTATTTGATTATTTCCATCCTCTGAACTATCCTTTGCATGAAAATACTCTTAGGCCATGCAATAAATCTCATCTGCACACCCACAAAGGAACACAAGGAGATAATGGCAGGAGAGCCCAAATAATATCTTGCCCAGCTATTCCCAGGCCCATCATAGGAGACGTCAGCCTATCACAGGTCCATCTTCACAAGCCCAGAGGAGCAAGGGGCACAATGACAGGTGGGAACACAAATTAAGGACCCAGAGGAAGAATACAGTCTCCAGGCCTCTAACAGGACAGTCCCAGGAGAACCTGGGCCCTAGTCCCCAGGTGTGAAACCCATCTGGATGAATCATCAGAAGCAGCTCTGTGGGTCACCTTTCAGACTAAGGGTGGGGTGGGGTGGGTTTGGACACATGGGATGCAAGTCAAGAGCATTTTGGAACCACACAGGACTTATTATTGGATGTTTACAAGAAGAAAAAAATGTGGTAAAATATTTTTTAGTTGATTTGAGGAGGGAAAAGCATAGGAAAATAGAGGCCTAAGGGAAGAAAAAGAGCCTGTCATGAAAATAGTTTGCTGGTTGGTATGCTTGTCTGGCCATGCCCCAGACCTGGTCAGTGCAGTCTGTCCTGTCTTCTTATGAAGGTCCACCACCTTCAACTATTTTCTGGTAAGGGTCTCTTTAGTCTACTTGCATGTGGAGGCAGTGGGGAATCTGTGGTGCCAGCAAATGGAACAAGTGAGTGTAGGATCACTAGCCGAGATCAAGCTGGACTTGCTGGTGAGCAGGTGAAGTGGCCTAGGAGCTAGGAGTGTATGTGGGTTTCTAGGGCATAATCCTAGGTGTTGGAGCACCTGTGTTTCTCTAAGGGTGACAGCATAAGAGGATTGACTACTGGACCAAGGGTGCACCAGTCAGCTGTGTCTGGGTGCACATGTGAGTGAGATGAAGTATTCCAACAACTGGAGAGGGGCTGTGGCCTTGGAGGATCATATGTGAAAGTGCCAGTAAAGATATCTTATTGTAGTAGTAGTAGTAAAAGTAGTAGTAGTAGTAATAATAATAATAATAAGTGGTGATGACGATGATGATGATGATGATGATGTATATTTTTCCACTAATGAAACTCCATCCTGCTCAGCCAGTGAGGAAAGCAGGATGAAGCTGCTGGTGTTGTCTGCATTCATGTGAGCACTCTGTGTGGCTGTCTGTAATCTGTGTGGCCAACCATATATATACATACATATATATGGCCTATGGCCAACCACTTATAGACATACATATATATATGTATATATGTGTTGTGTATGTTTATTTTTCAGGTTTTCTATTGGCTGGACCTGGGGGCACAGAACTGCAGCAGCCTCACCTATCTCAGGCTGTTGGATCTAACAGATCTTCTAACAGATACAAAATTTAATCTCTTAATTTGTTACAGGAACACAATACCAAAATATTTGTGCTTCTGTGTTTTCCAGCTTTCTCCTGTTCTTTAGCTTAAATTCCATCTCTTTAACTTCTTCACTGTAAATGACAGCAGCTTGATTCCCTTATGGTTAAAATGAAATCCTTTTCTCCTGTACTGGCACCGTTTTTTCCCGTGTCTCTAGTTCCTGCTGAATCTGCTTTTTACACTATCACCTCTGCCAACCGTTCAAACAGTCTCTCCTCTCTTTCTGGTTGTATGAGCACTTCAGAGGATGCTGCTGAAGAAGTTCTGGTCTTCATCTTCCTATATTTTTGCCTTCAGAACACCTTTTCTACTGTTTCTTCTTTTGATGTTTGGTGAGACTGGAGAGGGCACAAAAATGGAGCTAAAACTTTCACTGCAGTATATTTTCCCCAGGAGTTAAATTTGCTTGTCTTGTTAGTAATAAAACATGAGATGTGATATCAGTGTGTCCTTCACCTCAAGCTGAGGCTCTTCTTATTTGGCAAATGTTTAGATAGATATATGATTTTCACGTTGTTTTTCAAATAAAGCATACATACAAATATTTAAATCTTTCTGTACCCCCTAAGCAGGTTACTACTTTCACAGGATGAAAACACTAGAACTGTAGGTGAACAGAAAAGTAAGACATATTGATAAGTAAGGCTTTGGCAATTTATGTCTACAGAAAGTCAAAGAGCCGTTTGTTACAGAGTAGGTGATTAACTTCATAATAAAGTACGAAGAGAAGTGGTGAAAAACTAGAGTTCCTTCTGAAAGGTATGCCATAAGACAGCACAAGTTATTAGGCAATAATTTGATTCAATGTCAAATTTCAATAGATATTTGAACTAAAATATACGTGCTCACTGCTAAATACTATTTTTTTTTTTTGCCATGTTGGGGTCTTTTCTAAATTCCTGCACCCTTTTTGAAGATATAACGGCAATCATGTGATCCTCAAAATTCAAAATTAGAAGAATACAGGTTCTCATTTTTATAACACCTTAATGAGAAACTGTTTCTTAATAAGAAACTTTTACATATTATGTAACAGCTACATAAACCAAAATTATTCTTTCAAATGGGAAATGAATCAAATAAATCTCACCTACAGTGTTATACTTTCCAATTGCCATTACTTGAAGGTCCATTAAACTCCATGAAAATTCTGCATGTCATGGCTTTGAACTGCTGTTACCAGGCATGTACAACACCCTTATAGAAGAGATGAACTCTTCAATGATTTTTCTGGCTCTTGGCTGCTGCTTATCTTGTTTGAACTCAGTGAGTTACATGTCAACTCTTACCCTGATCTGATACAGACCCTGCATTGAATCAAATCTCACCATAAAATGAAAAATGGGCAAATTTGTCACAAAAATCTTGATGCTATATGAATATGTCTTGGACACCCAGTATCTAAAGAAACACACTCAGATATGTGTCCTTTGGCACCAAATATGATGATATGAAACACTGACCAGCAAAAATTGCTCATGAGTACTGAGTATATGGCAATTCTGAAACATATAAGTCAGAAAGATAAATATACAAATAACCAAACAAGACCTATAAGATATGAGGAAAAAAGTGCAGTTTCTAAAGAAATCAATTCAAGAACTTTTATTTAATTTCAGTTAACTGACCAATCCTTTCAAGTTTTAAAAACAATTTTATGGTAATAGAGCTTCAAACTGGGTGAAAAACAGGGCATGTAGTTGTAAAAGAAAGATTTGAAGTGAAGGACGCATCAAAAAATAGCAGCAACACCAGAGTGATTCATGAAATGAGTGGTGTTGCCAAGTTTGCAACTAAAGATAATTACACATAAACTTGTGCATTCAGCTATAAACTCATTAAAATTGACTCAATTCCCACCCTGCTGTAGCAGTGTTCACCTTAGCTACGCTACCATAAGATGACACTAATCCCTTTGATGAACTCGTAACTCTTAGCAGATAGCACGCTTTCTCCATAAATAGGACACTTGGATGCAAACCACGTTTCTTATCTCCCAGGAGAGCTTCTTTAAACATCAGGCCATAGCAGAGACTGGACTGGAAACAGTGAAGGAGAAAAGAAAAAACTTTCAACCCCCCCTGTTTAAGCTCTGACACTGTTTAGAAAGAAATATTTATTAATGGATTCAGGAAGTGACAGAGAATGATTTTATTGACTCTTGGTAAAGGAACTTGTTTGGGAAGGTGAGTGGCTTGACCCTGACCTCAGAGCTACTTCTGAATTTTATCCATTTATTCTCACAGATAAAGGGCAAAAGTACCTGCTACCACAATGGCCATGAATTCAAAATGAAGATGGCAAGATTCACTGTGTGAAGATCTGATCCTGTCTAGATATGGCAGATAATTTAGTGAGAGGATATTGAATCAGGGTCCTGAGGGTTCTGAAGTGCTGCTGTGCCAAGCTTCTGGAGCCTAACTGGTTTAGACAGAAATTGGACATCAAGTTGCTTAGACTGGGGAAGTAGTTGACAATGTAGAGGTACAACCATTGAGGATTTCTAAATCAAACTGGAAGATGTCCTTAAAGCTTGGGAATATTAGGACTAGGTGACAGCAGTCCTTTTGGTTTTGGTAGTGATAGCAAGTACACTTTAGTGATGTACTAAAACTGCTTTTGAAATCATGGTTCTTTGATGAAAAGTACACAATGTAGAGAGAATGAGTGGGCTGCAACAAAAAAAAAGCAGTAATGACCAAATATTAAAATATGTATTTTCCCCATCAAAACACTCATAGAATAAAATGAAATATGCAGCGTTTGAATATTTACTGGGTTTTGAACAGAAATCTGTTACAAGGAAACAATGATACCTGAACAATACTTTGGTGATAAACAATAGGCATGATCTTGTAAAAATTGAAAAGTTTAAATTATGACAGTTAATCTCATAAAGTATGCTAATCTGTATAGAGCTGAAGAAGATGCAGCTGTGATGAAGGGAGCCACACAGCCCACACAGCTGTTGCTGTGGTAAACCCATGTCTGCAAACTACAAGGCAGAACTGAGATCAGAAAGTGAAAAGTATAAGTAATTGTCAGCGTATTCGTAACCAGGAAATTTTCAAATCTGCGGGAACTGGAATCTGCAGGGAAATCGGGATATGAAAAAGAAGACATGGATGGCAATGTCTAAAGATCTGTCTGAGTGTAATCACAGTTTTGTTTCACGGTAGGACAAAGACATTGTAGCCGTCTTTCGAGTGTGTTGATTTGTAACTATAGAACATAAGTACCTAAAAAAAAAAAGCCTATAAAAAATGTATAAATATTGGTTTCCAGGCAAAAGTAAATTAAACTTTTTTTATATGTTGATAGTTTTGTTCAGCTGTTCTGGGAGTGGAGGACGAGAAGAAGATGTAATCATTTAACAACACAGTTGATTTCAGAGCATTTAGGGGGGCTTGTTTCTATTAATTTGTAACTAACTTAAATGAACTCGTTGGGTTTTTTTTTCCCATCCCCTCCCCATCTTTCTATCCCAAGGGTCTTTAACTATGCAAAACATCTCGGTCAGGATTTGCAGAAAGACAACATGACAATCACAATGCAATCACAACATCAACTCCTGCTTCATGATAGAAGCTTCTCCCCTTTTGATAAGGATTCTTTACTACTTCTTGAATGTAAGTTTAAAAATAGATTTCTTAACTCAGTAGTTGAATTCTTTTTTGTGAACACTGCATAATAGCAGTAGGACACCAGTTTCAAAGAGATTACAATTAGTAATTATTTTACAGTTTTAATCTTAGTAAAGAGAGACACGCTGTGGTGTAATAAAGATACAAACTCTATGGTTTCAACAATGATATTAATGTGTCTTTTGGGGAAAAATTAACAACCTAAAATTACTTCTTATTAGAGGAGTTTGGTGTTGCAGTAATGTGATTATACAATTAATCACTTCCACATAAGTTTTGGAATAACCTAAAATAAAACTAATCTACTGGCATGGAATTCATATTGTAAGCTAGTATACAACAAAGGTCCCTACACACTGAATTTGCTTTCTTGTAGCAGTTTTTATTTTCACTTTTAGGGAATCTGTGTGAAAGAACATATAATATAGCAGAATGATCAACTTCTTATAAATGTAAGGTCTATTATGCCCATTACCTTGGTATCGAAACATAAATTAAGAATATATTTCCCACAACATTTTACAGCTTACTTCATAAACATATCCCGAGCTGAACAAAGTAGCATGACGCTTCTCACATTTACCTTAGTTGTTCTGTAGAGGCCATGGGTACACAGTTTGNAAACAAAGTAGCATGACACTTCTCAGATTTACCTTAGTTGTTCTGTAGAGGCCATGGGTAGACAGTTCGGCCACGTAGAATGTGTGCCAGAGAAGTCATGTCTTGAAAAAGGAACATCCNGAACAAAGTAGCATGACGCTTCTCACATTTACCTTAGTTGTTCTGTAGAGGCCATGGGTACACAGTTTGGCCACATAGAATGTGTGCCAGAGAAGTCATGTCTTGAAAAAGGAACATCCTGGTGAGATACAAAGGTCAGGATTAATACTTCAAAGAATTAAAAATGAGGGGGGAAACTGGCAGTTAGAATTTATGTTGGAAAAGCTGCTTATAAGGCCTAAAATCTTGACTAGAAAGTCAGAGACTGACCTTACAGATCTCTAGCTTATAAATATGATCTTAATTCAGGCAAGCTTTTCTTTACTAGAACTACCTACTCAGTCAAAGATTGCTTGATTTTTTTCTAAATGTGCCTAGCTGTTATGTCTCTTGGTTACAAAAATGTTAGATGGTACAGGACCTGATATTTGACAAGTTTCCAACCCCGCTGTGGAGAACAATGTAAAAATTTTGACCAGTACCTGCACTTATTCTGATTAAATGACTGAATAGACGAACAAGTCTTCAGAGAAAATGTTTTTCACTATTTCTACTGCTAATCTTTTAGAAAATATATCATGTGTACCACAGTTCCATGTCTGCAAGTTACCCAGACCAAGACAATGGAAGTGAGATCTCTGGGGAGAAGCACAAGCAGGTTACACCAGCACTGGTTTCAGTTGCTCCATTTAATAACCATCAAATCACATGAGCTGTTAGAGCACTCAAGTTCCTCTACATTTTACAAGCAGTAATTGAGGTGAGCTACTGAACAGAGTTGAACTGCACACTATAAATAGACCAGAAATGTTTACTTTCCAGGGGGTGGTGTTGTGTTTTGTTTTGGTTTGGTTTTTTTTGGTTTTGTTTTGTTTTGTATGTCTGCTGTGCATAATCACTGAAACATTTCAGAACATGAGTTTCATAAACTGATCAAACCAGGACCAGCAAAGTGAAAATAATAATTGTGAAATGTCTGACTTCAGCTGCTTTCTACCTGCAGTGAGGTTGTTGGTATCATGGCCATTTTCAGTAACAAATACATCTTTTCATTTTTGATGACAAACTTGTCTTCCGACCAGGATGTTCTTTACAACATCTAACAGGAATCAGAATAAAAAAACAGTCAATCCTTTCTGAACGAAGCTTAGTGACAGATGAATTTGGCAACCCTCAGTGCTTAAATGAGTGTTTCACCAGTATTCTAAATGGAAGCAGATGGCAACTTCCTAGAGACTGTGCATGTTCCCTGGGGGAGAGGAGAAACATTACAACACTCCACCATTGCACTGGAGCAGATAATTAGGCAATTAGATCTATTAAAAGCTGACAAAGGGAAAAGTATAGATGAACCTTCTCCTTAGGCTTCAGTATGGCAGCACTTGTAATAGCCTATATAGAAAGTCACAGTGAACACGATTTATGAATTTTAAGACTGATTTATTGTAATTGATGTATGTATGAGCATATGCACACCTAATATATACTAGGTATATTTTACGTACAAACATATATATAAGTTTATACATGTATGTTATATGTGTGATTACAAAAAATTCTCTCTTTCGGGCAATCTGTTAAAAGTTCAAGGCAAAAGTAATTTATGCTCTAATTTCTCCCAGTTAACTTAGTTGCACACAGATCTGTTTCAGGATACCAAAGCGTGAGGACTAGGAGGTATTCTCTTCCACTTGGAGGCTAGTTATCTTCCCCACTGTATCTGGAAGACACAAATGTTCCCAATAGTATAACAGGAGAGAGAGCTTCTCCACTTCTTAAAGAATATATTTGCTAGAAAATCAACTGAGCTTCAGTGAGGGGTACGAGTGTGTGTGTGTGTCTGCCTCCTTCAGCACCAGCCAGATGATCCCAGTTTATTGATTTGTGATATGGAATGAAAGATTGTTATGAAGTCTTCAGCAAAGATTTACAAATCATGGAATCATGGAATCACAGAATTTTCAGAGTTGGAAGGG
>RSEF01000002.1:144538741-144574215 GCA_003993805.1 Himantopus leucocephalus
CTGCAGCCTTCTAGTATTTCAGGAATAACTGAAATGTTCTGTGATTGCAGCTGTGACAATGACTATTGAAGTTTACTTCTTATGTTGCCTGATTTTGTCTGGTCATTGTAGGGAACAACGGGTTAATTATTTTTTTCTTCTTTGTTTTAATTTCATGCTTAAATACAAATGTGTGAGCAGACAAGACACAGTAAATGACTGAAATAAAGAAAATAAAAAGAACATAGGATCATAGACTGTGCAAACACACATGTAAAACCTCTTCCCTCCACATTGTTTTTCCTAGGTTATACAGTATGACTTTGCCACTTCTTTTTTTTCTTCTAGCAATAAGTAGATATGCCTACTTGCACTATGGAGAAAGTGCATTTATTTTTCTTCCAGGAGAGAAAAAGAATGGGTTGCATATTGAGGAATAAACTATTCACAGTTATCCTGGATGCTTTAGAGATACTTGGTTCTCTCAAATGCTACAGGCTTTGAATTGACAAGGAGATCTAACATGAAAAACTAACTTTTCTCTTCATATGAAGGTTGAACAAACAGGCTGAAAGCTACCGAATTTTTTCAACTAGGTCATCTTAAAGTGTATGTGATATGGTTTTGCAAGATATCTCAAATACAGTTTTCTCTTAAGATTTTTCATTTTTGTTTGCTGTCTCTGGAAGACAATTGCAATTACATGGGGCTGATGAACAACACAGAGGGTCACTCTGGTGGGTCTTGGAACTTGTCTGTAACAGATTGCCTTGAAATTATAACACCTCTTCTGCTGAAAAGGGACACATGTTGTAAAGAGATTCCTTAAATATCTCAGCTTTTGGCAACTTAAATCAACTGATTCCAGGGTGAGGGTAAGGATTGCATCTATAATAGGTGTTATGAGTTTAAGATGTGAAGTCAGGACTTTATAATGTATATAGTTCATATCTTTTTATCATGTTCCACAAATGATGTAAATCAATACTATGTAAACATTGTTTCAATTAGACCTTTAGTTTCTGGTCCAGCTGGTATTACAGAATTCAGCTGGACACTGTTATACTGTTAGAAATAATATTAAGGGCATAGACACAATTCTTTAGTGGGCTAACAGTCACATAGTTAAGCCTACAGCCTTCTCTGTTATATTGAAGGTATGATACAATTCACAGTGTACAGCATAAATGTTATA
This sequence comes from Himantopus leucocephalus, assembly GCA_003993805.1. NCBI lineage: Eukaryota > Metazoa > Chordata > Aves > Charadriiformes > Recurvirostridae > Himantopus > Himantopus leucocephalus. Next base: position 144,539,916 of record RSEF01000002.1, read on the forward strand.
ACTTATTGTTTTATATATTTTGATGAAGTTTTAAATTATATTTTTTTTGTTGAGATACTAATGATGTGCCATATATCGTATATTTTTTATTATATTAATATGCAAATATTGTGTCATTTTAGGGACATTCACATATCACCTGTATGCCTGGACCAGTAAGAAGATGGAATTATCCGATTCCAATATGTTTAGGTATGATCAGCATACATAAACTTTCTTAAATATGCCAGAATGAGAAAGCCCGAGAACTCAATAATAGGAGATATGTATAGAGCAAAAAATAGGGAGAACCAGAAGATCTTAATTAAAAGTGAAAATGGTCAAATTAAGCTGAAGATTTTCAAAGTATACTTCACATTTATTTTCACAAAGCTTTTCTGAAATGTCCAATCAGAAGAAGAAAGAATGAAATATGTTCTAGTCAGAATCTATCATCAATTCACTATCAGCGATGAGACCTCCAGAGACCCTTGCAGACATAGTTCATTTATTTATGAATCATTTCCACAGCAGTAATGACTATTATAGAAAATACTAAAATAGAAATAGCATTACATTTTCATCTCTAATAAGTTCAACATAGGGTGTGTCTGCCCAATTTAAGAAGATACATTATTTTTCAAACTAAATTGTATACATGACCATATTAGTATTATTGGAAGAAGCACTGGAATCCTGCCAGAAGTCCAAATGAAACATCTGAAATGCATTTAAATACATTCTCCTTATATAATAAATAACTGTGAGGGATGTAAAACTCTATTTGCACTCTCTTTCACTGAATAGAAATACCTTTTTGCTTGTGTTCCCTAACAGTAAAAGTAATCTGTATTTGTAATCTTGAACGGATGGAAAGTAGGATACTGCAGATCTCATTAAAGATTTTGTACTTTGCTTTTCTTCAAGACAGATTATATATCCTCTTGAGCTGCCTCTCATAATCCTGTTCTTAATCCTGTGAGATGTTAAAAACCTCCTATGAAGTATCAAGCTCCTTCAGCTTAGAATTTATAAATATTCAACAAGATTCAGATATTTGTAAGAATTTTTTCAGGAGTTAGTCTTCAGTTTCTATCATTATGCACTAACTTATATTTAGGAAGTCTGATACAATAATTGCACTGCTCTATGGTAAATTCTGAAGAGAAATGTGCTCTGCTGAAATTTTAGGGGGGTTTATTTTCCTTTTTTCCCCTTCTTTTTTGCAAGTAATGATTTTTAATTGTGTTTCAAAGGATGTAGCAACTATTAATTGGACAGAAGTGTTGAACGAAATTGTATTTACCATAATTAACATTTTAAATCTAATATTGAAGTGTAAGTTACTCTATTCACTGATGTCATGCCTCAAAAAAAAAAACCCAAAAGTTCAAATATGGATTAGTTCAATTTTTGGAAAAATGTGTGTGTATATTTTCTAAGCATGTTTAATTTATCCCATTTTTAGAACAGCAGGATACAAATGCAGTTTTTAAAAGGCCTCTTGAAATGCTTTGAGCACAGGATATTTTAAAAATACACTATTATATTATTCAGAAACTCCTTTTCAAACTAACGTGGAATTGTGTCAATGTTGCTACAAGCTAATGTGTGCTGCTTGCCTGTTCACAAGAGTTGTTCACATGGAGTGCAGAGTAAACTTCTATTCTCTTTTCAGGTGCATGAGTCCCCCATATTAAAGCCTAGTCAATTCAGAGCAGTTACATATGTTTAAAGCACCTACTTGTAAATCGATTTGTTACAGATATTTAGTGGTAAAAGAATGTTTGTGTATTTGTTTAAAAATAAACCTTGTTATGATTATGCTATTAATGTGGGAAGGATCTTCAATGTTGTGGATTAATTTTTATGTCATTCTCCTCCTCTGAAAAATGTTTTTGCTTTTCTTTGCAGCACAATGTGGTGGTGGCATGTCAGACTTCAGTGGAGTGATCCTCAGCCCTGGGTTTCCTGGCAACTATCCTAGCAGTTTGGATTGCACATGGACAATAAAGCTGCCTATTGGTTTTGGTATGTGTTCTTTCATGGACTAAATTTTTGAGGGTTTTTATGGATTCAAAACACAGAACACAGATTTTAAAATATTATGAATATCCTGGCAAAAAAACCCGAATTATAACTCATTTAAAGAAGTTATCAAAGCCTTAAAAGAAAGATATAGAATAGAAAAGCTGCAAGGTTTTTGGTTTTTCATGTAAAATATGCTACAATTTTCTGATAAAGACAAACTTCTTTAATTAGAATTAAGCACAATTTCCTAACTTAACAGGCTTGATTTCTCTTTTTGAGGTCATAAACCCAACAAAAATAAATAGCTGTGACGAATGTTTTAAACCAAGTCACTATCAGTTTAGAAGTTAAATCTTCTTTGCATATCCTAGGTGAATATCACAGCAGCATAGAACTGTTCTTGGAAGGGACTTCTAGAAGCCTCCCACTCAGTGAAATTGTCAGTAACGCTAGATCATGTCCACTATGACTAACAGATCCTTCTCAGCAGGGCTACTACTCACCTAATCAATTCCCAACCTATACCAACAAGGATGTTATGCTATGGATGCAGAACTTTACAATTCTTGTACAAACCATTAAAAAGGGTTTGTTTACTCAACCCTCCAGTTTTTCAGTGTTTCTCTGGACAGAAGAAGTTGTGCCATTTGGTATATCACCCATGTCCCCTAGTTTTGTATGCTCCACAAATTTGTTGAGGGTGCATTCTCATTATTCAGGTCTCTCATGAAAACGTATCACCCCATAGAATATTGTACTTGTTACTGGCTAAAAACTGTATGTTGAATGACTGATTATCGCTCTTGGAGCCTTGAAGTTCCATTGATTTTTAACCTGCTTCCTCTCCATTCATCAACTTCATATATGTTCAGCTTCCACATAAGAATGCTGTAGAAGAATGAGTCAAAAGTCACAGCAGAAGTGAAACTATATTATATCCACTATTCTTCCTTTGTCAATTTAATCACAGAAGGAAAAAATGGTTGATCATCTGTGATTTTCTGTTAGTAAATCTATGCTGACTGCTCCTGAGTCCTTTTTTGTCTTTTATGTGTTAGGAAATTGCCTCCAATTGAACAAGTTCCATAATCTTTCTGTGGACTGCAGTGCACCTGCAGTTGTCATTGCCCAGGTTCTCTTTTTTGTCTTAAAGGTGGATATATCTTCAGACTTTTTCTGGTCCCCAGAACTTATCTCTACCACCATGATTTTGCATAGGTAATATCAGCATTTCAATTACATGGGCAAACCCCTTGAGCAACTTTGGGTGGATCCTATATATCTATCATTGCAAAATCTTTGTTCAAAGCCAGCCAATACAATTGTCTCATCTAACTTTTTATACTTGTGGTACTTTTGTAAGAACACGTGTACTTGGATTTTTTTTCTTTATATACTAGTTGAATGGCATGCTGTTTTTTCAAGCATGCCTCACTGTTTTCTATTTTATACTTGCCATCTTCTGTCATCTTACTTACTTGATGATACAAAATTTCTGGGTCTTCCACAGCAACTGAATGTGACATCCCAAATAGTTTTCCCTTCTGCATCTGTTCAGATTCTTTCTCTCCTCTTTTTAGAGTAACTTCTGTGATCTTTTTGATTATAAGTCCCGTGAGCCTGGTTCACTTATCATTTAAATGAAAGCCAATTGTTGGCTTTTCAGTTTTAAACTGAATAATACTAAACATTCAGTCACATTGACTTAACAGAATCTATCTGTGGAAAATGCATTATGTCACGATAGGGATTTCCATATAGAACCTAGCTGTTATGTTTGCATTTGGTTCAAAAGTCACAATATTTGAGTCAATAATTGATTTTTTTTTCTATTAGCATTTTATTGAAATAGCATCAATACTTTAATTCTGCTGTTACCTGAATTTTAGACAGTTTGATGTGACAGCTTCTGCATTTCATCATGAGTCATAATGCTCTCTAGAATCTTCAGATCCCATGCAAATCCCTGTTAATTTTCCAGTTCATGTATAGGAAAACTAAATGCTCTTTTTTGTAGAAGAAAATTAAGACTGCACAGATTGAAACAAGCTTGATGTTTTTTTACCATTTCTAAACAGGATAAGACTAAAACTGAATTGAAAATTACAGTAACATTTCATTGTAAAAATGACATTTGAAAAAGTGGTGACTAAAACTGTTTTTAGTGATGCTATCGTTCTGGTCCAGTGGAGGCACATACATCTAACTCTTCTGAGAAGAAAATACAAAATCTCAAAAGCACCATCATGGGAACATTCTATAGACTTTCACTTTTTTAAGTGTTTCTAACAATATTTTTTACTGGTTAGAAGTTACAGATCATAAGCTTTTCCACTTTATGTTAGCTAATGGTGTAATATAAACCAATGACACTGTTGATTTTAATCAACTTACAAGGTTATGTTATATGATTTGTTGCTATTGTTTCTGAGATTTATGGTTAGATTTTATATAGAAATATATGAAATACTCACTCAAGAGGGTTGTCTAAACTGCAAAAAAACATAGAAAAAAACAATCTAACAAGCCGAACTCTGAGACAAACAGAGGAAGGTGCTACAGGCTAAGCAAAGGATTAATACTTTGGAAGACTGATATGGTTCAAGAACTTATAGTGAAAGACAGTAGAGTACAGAGAGCAGAATGATGGGGAAAATATTTTAGAGATGATTTTGCATTGAACGAAGTGGATGAAAGAGAAAAAAATTGACAGTATGATAACATGAGTTAGCAATTACTAATGACAACTTGAACTTTGGACAAGTGTTTAGTTCACAGTATCAAATAAAAGGCCAAGCCTACAAATATCATGGATAGAGAAAAAGCAAAGTTTGCCTATAAATAGATTCTCTGTGTAGGAAATATTTGGGAGGCTGGCAAAGTCAAAGAATGACACTTATAAGCAGAAGCTTTCTTATCACATATAAGCTATCTTCAGATAAAAAGAGACAGAAATGATCAAGGTATCAGTAATTTAATTATGCGCCAACCTTTTTTCCTGTAGCATATAAAATGTTACATGCTTCAGAAAACCATTCACAAACTTTACATGGTATCTGGGGAGAAAGCTCTAAAAGACAGTGACAAACTCTATTTAGCTATTACAGTTTAGGAGTTACAAAATTATTCATGACTTTTCAATAATTAATCTGACATTATATCTTTTCCTTTCAGTTTTATATAAAATCATGTTGATTATCTTTGCCAGAAACACCAGCGGGACTCAATCATCTTCTTAATGAAAGTACTCTATTATTCCATAGTTGTACTAACTCCAGACAAAGTACAAATTCTACTTTGTTGTAACTTATATAAAAATATGTATAAACAGGAAAATGTTTTAAAAGCCCTGTAACTACTCAGCTGCTGAGATTTTTCTTCTTGTCCTGCCACATAATCGTTGTAATACATCACCTGGTTAGGAGACAGAACTTGCTAATGGGTAGTAAGCTACCTCCCTGTTCCTTTCTGAATCGATTAATCAGAAACTTCTCTCAGCATATGCCACAGCGTGTGTATGAGAATTAAATAACTGAACTGCATGTTTAGTGGGAGAGGTACTGATGAATGATGGTTAGAAAATATAATTTATATTTTTTGTGACTCAAAAATAATATGTATGTTAAGTGATGTAAGGAGTGCAGCCACCTCTTCCAGCCACTCCAGCCCAGGACCTTCCTGCCCGATTACTGGACCCCAGCCTGGTGCCCAGGGATGCAAGGTCTCTGCCCATGCTGAGGGACATGGCTGCCACGTTCCCATTTGCAGATTCAAATAGTAATGAAGCTGAGTGCAGACACACACACACACAGAGGATACTAACATGGCTGGTCACACAGACTGCCATAGAGAAGGTGCTGCCTTCAACAGAACCTACATACAGGACTCACATAAAACACAAGCACAAGCAGCCAAGTCCCCCTCCTCTTCTTGGGCTAGCAGAGGCAGAATGTCACTAGTGCAGACACACACAGAACACTCTCTAGGTTCACAATCACACACACATTTGCGGATCCCTTGAGTATCTGCCCAGCACCGTTGCCTGGATCTTGGGACCCTTACCTGCTTCGCGAGTGCCCTACTCGGTGGCTGGTCCAGTTTGATGCCCGCTGCAAACACAGTGTTCACACACTTGTTCCTCATGCGTTCCACTTTCACAAGTCCCTCTGGGTGTATCAGCACAGACTTTCTGCCTGCCCGATATCTGGGCCTGGACCCAAGACCTTCCTACTCACTAGCTAGTCCAGCTTGAAGTTTGTTAGCAGATGAGACATGCACGCCCCCACACACAGTGAGACTGGGGAAGACAGAGCCACTTGCCCTCCCAAGCATCCAGCACCAGGCACATGGGCTGTGACCCATGGTCCTGCTCCAGCTGCTACCACTGAACTCCTTACTCACCTCTCTCGCTGGTGTCCCCAATAATTGGTTTTGACGACACACACCGTTCCCGCCCCAGTGGCTGGAAGTTAAAGACCCTCACACTCACTTCAGGCTAGGTGCACCAACACCCGTGCTCTGTCTCCAGTAGCTGGCACCCAGTCCACTCACACTGGTCCCCCCATTAGCTGTCATTTTGGACACAATACCTGTAGAATCATAAAATAGTTTGAGTTGGAAGGGACCTTTAAAGGTCATCTAGTCCAAACCCCTCCCAGCCCTGCCATGGGCGGGGACATCTTCAACTAGATCAGGTTGCTCAGAGCCCCTGTAGGACCCTCCCTAGGTGCAGAGAGCTATGGCCTCTCATTCACTCCAGTAGCTGATGCCACAGGCTACAGGGCACCCACACCCCTTGGCTGACTCCAGCAGCTGGCACCGAATTCCACTCACAGATACAGGTCTCACCAGTAGCTGGCACTTAGTCCTTGCAGCACATGTACACATGGGATAGAGGTGAGATTATATAAAGAGATAGTTAGGAAAAGATTTAATAGGAAGATACAAGATGGCAGGACAGACTCATGATGAGGTGCAGGGCTCAGCCAGACAAACGTACTGACCTGCCCTATTCTACACACAACCAGCCCCTTTTCTGCCCTTTTTTGCCTACCCCTTTGTTCCTCCCTGCTCCCTTTTGTCCTGTGCATGCCTTCAGGGTTTTATAGGTCTATCAATTTCTGCACCCCTCCAGTACGGGATCCCCCTGGTTTACAGTCTTACTAGTTGCAAAGTCCAGGTTGATCTTCCTGGAAGTTGTGCCTGTAGTTTCTTGGCAGCCCATCAGTTAGTGTGACCAGCAAGGTTTGTTTCTTGTTGTTTGCTCAATGTTTGCTTTGTCAGGTCTGTCTCTTTGTATATACTGGTTTCTGGTTTCCCCCTTTTCTGCTGTCTTCCCAACTGATACAGTTATCTGATCAGATAACGTCACTGGAATAAACATTCTTACACTCTCACTCACCTCATCTGTTAATGTGACTGACCAGGTTTGGTTCCCATCACTGCCTCCCTCAGGTTTGTGTCCCTGTGTGTTCTTGTTTATGGCTTCCTTCTTTTCTGATTTTCCTTTGCTTCACTGAAAAACATCCTTGACCAGGTACCCTTAAAGGAGCAGACACTATACTTCCACATACCTTTACAATATATATTTAATCCATATTATATGGATAATTTTCACTGTGCCTCATTTTTTTAAAATATATAGATATATTTTAATATATATAATATGAGAGAGATCAGTTTATGTACAACTGAAATGCAGCTATCTCTGGGGTAGAATTTTGTCACCGTTTTTTTCCAGGTGTAGCACACAAAGCATTTTTTCTTTTAATAGAACTGGAGGCTATTTTATGCAATTGAAAACAGGAAAGATTTAACTAAAATGAATGTATTCAATGTTCAGAATTGAAATTTGCCCTAAATGCACAAACAGCAAACTTTGCCAAAAGGTGGCATATAAATAACGTATAGTTCAATTCCTTAGATCATGTTAATCTTTCAGTGTTAGCATTTCTTACCTTGCCAGCCTCTCAGAATTTGTAATGCATGAGAAGGAAGAATGCTTCAAACTGAATTCTATGGTCTGCATCTGGAAGCATAACACATGCATTTCCACTGGTTACATTATTTTGTGATACTATCGATATAAAATGTACATACTTTGTTTTCCTTCCTGGTATTAATACTGGTGGCTTTTATTTACTGTCAATGTTTTTCAGGTGTCCATTTGCAATTTGTGAATTTTTCAACGGAGACCATACATGATTACTTAGAAGTTAGGAGTGGATCTACAGAAACTAGCACTGTTATTGGGAGACTTAGTGGCCCTCAGCTTCCAGCCTCTCTGTTCAGCACAACTCATGAAACCAGCTTATACTTCCACAGTGATTACTCACAGAACAAACAAGGATTTCATATTGTATATCAAGGTGAGATTTTTACATTCTTATGTGAGAACAAGATGGCTGTTAAAGGTTATTTCTTATTTTGGCACTCCTAAAAGATAAACATGAAATAAAAGATTTTGTAGTTTCAATCCAAAGTGTTATACATCAAGATCAAACAGAAGAATGCAGGAAATTAAGAAGAAAAAGGAAAAATAATTGCATATTCTCTTTAAAAAGCATTTTAAATGTAGGCAAACAGATAACTTCCTCTATCTAAATTTGCTTGGCATATTAATTTACATTGCATGGCTTTATACAGTAAGCAGGTCTATTGTTTGATCTTTAAAAGCATATGGCAATCTCAGTTTTGTGTCTTGGGTTCTGGAAGGGGAAGGTCTAAATATTGTTTTAGAGTACTGGATCCATGTGGGTTAGTACAGAATNTACTTAGCAACATCGCTGGAAGGTTTTTGGTCTGTTATACTCAAATAGGTCACGCCGAGCTGGTGAAGACTGCAAGATCATAATTCTATTTATATAATTGCAGATTCATTTAAAAAGGATTAGGTCACCACTATTCACAAAAAAGGTCAAATGTATATTTTAAACTATGCCTGTTTTCATGATATGAAAAATGTCAAAGGATGATTTAAAGAGTTTTTACTTTAGAGCAGTCTCCGATTACTCTTTCAATAGTAAGAAGTCCAAATTGACTTGAACTCTATGTAACATCCTGGAAGTGAACCACTGTAAAAAGTGTTAGCTTTCAAAGAAAAAGTCAGTTTATGACTTAGATTTTATTCACTTCTTATTTGGAATATGATACAATTTGTAGGAGTAATGGAACTTTAAAATCTACTGTTAAGAGGGCAGTAAAAGATTTAAGAGCGTATACTATTACTGCTATTAATAGTAACAGTAATCATTTTGGAGATAGTGTCATTTGTCAAAGAACTAAAAAAAAAAGTTCCTGTCTGTTTTTAGCCACATGAGAGAGAACTGTTTCTTTCAAACATATACAATGTGTGATCTTCTGATTTTGAAGATTTTGCATAGCGTATTTGTTCTCAGTTCTGTAATAAGAAGTCAATGTTTCAAATCTTCTTGGAGATGATCACCAAGATGTGTCATAGGCTTATTTTCAGATCTTACTTGTTTGCTATAAAATATTTTATATTCATAGTTCATTATAGAGTCTTTTAATTCTTCTGAGAAAAACAAGTAAAGTTATGAACAGGTTTATTTCTCCTCTTCCTTAAACATAAGAATGAAAAAACAGAAAATCCCTGTTGGGTCAGAAAAAAAGCTCCATCTAGCTCAGTATGGTATTTCTAAATGGCAAAAAGAAATGCTGCTTAGCAGCACAGAAGCGCAGCTAGCTTCTTTTGCACTCTCCCTGCATCCACATGTGTTGTCAGACTCTTAATTCTATTACCGTAGGATTTGATGGCATTTTTGCATTTAGCCTTTCTACTGTTTTCATGATTTTTGTGAACATCAGTCATATTGCCCCCAATCTCTTTCCCAAGAAACCACGTTTAGCTATGTGCTCAGTAATGTTATTTATTATTATAGGTGGTATCATATAGGTATAGAAGTCAGACTCACTGATCTGTAATTTCAAGGATCCTCTCTAAACATAGATGTGATTTGCATTAGGAAATCACCACTCCTCTAGATCAGATCTTGAAATGATATGGTATATATCTTGGTTCAGCAGCTCTCTTGGGTGAAAGCCATCTGTTCCTGGTCCTTTGCCTTACTTATTTAGTGTAGTACTTTTGCATTTACTTCAAATTGATCTTGTGCCTTAAACCTGTGTAATACGAGCACAGTATCTTGTTTGGAAATCTCTACACCATCTTCATCAGTAAAGAAGGATACAGAGTTTATTGAGTTTTTCTCTCTGTGGCATCCTAATCCATAAAAGTCCCTTTTTTCTCATTTGTCATGAAATGTCCCATCGGTTCCTTAGCTGACTTCTTGCTTCTGATGTTGTCAAATTTTTTTTTTTATGATCAGCTGAGACATCTTCTGCAAGACATTTTTCAAATTATTTTTGCTCCCTTTGTTTTCCATTTAAATTTGACCTGCTATGTTTTATGACTTTTTGGAAAGGAAGACTTTCATTATTTAAATGCCAACCTTTTCTCTATTGTAGCTTCTTTAACTTTCGTACTCTGTCACTCAGGCATTTTTCTGAACCACTTTAGTGTTTGGTTTTTTTAAATTCTGAATTGTAGAATATGTTTTACCTGGTCTTTTAAAGTACTGTCAATTATCAGATTCCAATCTGCATTACCTCATTTTTGTATAATTTCCTTTCGAGAAAATTGAATATCCCTGTACTGGGTTTATTTGACTTGCTCCCTCCCAGAACAACGAAACCGCATTATGACTGCTATTATGGTGCAGGTTTCCCATGAATACTTCTCTAAGGCTTGAATACCAAGCTGGCTCAAATCTGAAGTAACATCTTTTCTTGTGGGATCTCAAACAGCTTGTTCTAGGGAACAGTTATTTACTGCATTCAAAATTTTATTTCTTCAAGTCATCCTGGTGAGGTGGATATTTGGGTACTCCATTACTACTACCTGTCATATTTTTGCAGGTTATCTAATTTTACTTAACATTTCCTGTTCACTATCATTATCCTATTTAGACATTTGTAGAAGCAGCTCAGTACTACACTTGTATTTCTGGAGTTTTAATTTCCACCTGTGAGTATTCTATAGTGCTCCTTTTTTTTTTTTCTGGTAATTTTTCTTCTGTGGTACTTAATAGAATTTCTAAACAACAGTGATGCTCTCCCACCTGGAGAGCCCTCTCAGTCTTGGAAAGGTGGTTGCCTGGCAACACTGCATCCTGCTGCTCTATGCCATGCCTTTCACTTCACTTCACTTTCACTATGCCGGTTGGTTCAAGAGTTCTAGATCCCATCTCCTGTGTTTTAGGCTCCTATATTGGTGTGAAAGAGCTTCTTAGTCTGTCCCTTGTTCTGTACACATCACTCAACATGCAGTGCAGACTACCTGATTTGCTTTTCCTATTTATAGTAATTCTGCTCTTTGTTATTCTCCTGCACTTTTTTTAAAGGTGCATTGGCTGTTAACCTCCTCCTTGTCATGACATCACATCAGTCTTCTATACCTGTTATTTTTTTCCCATGCTTCTGGTGTAGATACTCTTATACAGCCTTTTTAATTTCATTGTCAGCAGCTTGGATCCATTTTGATTAGGGTGTACTTAAAGGTCCACTTGGAAACAATTTGTAGTCTTAAAGAATCAGTCAGTGGCTTACATTTTTGAAGATCTAAGTGAAAACACAAAGTCTAAATTCCTTTCTACTCTCTACATTTTTTTCTTCATGGACTCTGTTCAAAAAACCTATAGGGTAGGGTGCTGGGTATTTGTTTGTTTGTTTACACACACACACACACACACCCATCAAAGCATAAAGAACGTAAGATCATTTAAACTTTGGTTGTAGTATTGTGTTTTCTTTATGAGGTTTGGAATTGGAAATCAATTTTCATGCATATTTCCAGAATTGCTGTGGGAATGTTTCACTGTGCTTCTCCTGGTGTAGGACCAATGGTTTTGATTGTCACCATGATGGAACTTAAGACATATGAGATGTCCATGATCTTTTAATTTATTCTACTGAAAAGCTTTTATTTCTGAAGTAAAAAGAATTTGTATTTTTTTTCCCCATTATTATTATTTATTTATTTCAGCATATCAGCTACAAAGCTGTCCTGACCCCCGACCATTTCGTAATGGTTTTGTTATTGGGAATGACTTTACTGTGGGACAAACTATTTCATTTGAGTGTTTTCCTGGCTACACATTAATTGGAAATTCAGCTCTGACTTGTCTTCATGGCATCAGCCGTAACTGGAATCATCCTCTCCCCAGATGTGAAGGTATGTTCTCGGTGACATATGAACCCTACATTATTTGTAAGTCTTCCTAAGGACTGTTAACTGAAATCATGTGTTTTTTATATTGTGGTATTTGCAGAGGAATTATTCAATTTTGCACGTGAAAATTTTTGCAGAGCAGCTGAAATATTTCATGTAAACATGAAATCTCTGAAAACTTATCTGAGATAATAAGTTTATTTTTGGAAGGTTAGGATTAAGGTCTGGAGTGTGGAGACCTGTACTGCTTTTTAATCTAGGTGATGTTGCAAAGAAAAGGCTCTGCACTGAATCAAGAAAAAAGGATTGAGAAATTGAATTTCCCAACTCCACTTATATGGCCACTTATGTTCTGTCTTATCAGTTAGAAAGAAAAGTCAAAGGTGGCACAAAGTGCAGTCATCCTCCAATCAATGCCGTGTGAAGTCCTTTCTACATATATTTTTTGTGAATGGGAATTTTTTAAAGATTATATTTTTTAACCTTTTACTTTTTTTTTACTCTGGTACGCTTCTAGCAGGTAAGCAGATTCAAGAAACAGTGGCTGGCATGTAGCTGAAATTTTAAGGAGACAGAATGAATGTATATGATGATTCTATAGAGCTGTTTATCTTATCCCTAGCTATGCTGAAAGGAACCTGTACCTAAGCAGCAGGCCAAAGAAGCTCAGTCGTCCAGTGTCATCAGCCTGAAACACACAAAGATGTTTTGGTAACACAGAAATCTCTTTGAGAAATATCTTTCACCACAAAATCTATTTGTGGAACTGAGGACTGAATTTTGTGCCATACAAAATAATTACTTTCTTCTGGAACCTTCAGGTTTGTCACAATTGTGGCAACATTCAGACAGCAATGTTAGGTTCCTGCAAAAACACAGACACGGAGAAGATACTTCATATTCAAAACTATCATCCCAAAATCCTACACTCTTGGGACCACAAGATCCAAACACATTTAGCAATTAAGTTATTGACTGTAAAGTTCTTTGTATGTGTAAACATAGGTTTCCACAAAGGTGAGATCTGTACAAGGTGTTGAGCACCCACTTTCATATGCCGCAAAGATCCTCCACAGTTTCAGGAGGGGTACTCAGGACCTGAGCGAAAGGCCTAACTTCCCTCTATATTGAATGGTAAAACCTCAGCATTAAGAATGGAATACTCAACACCAAGCAAGTTGAAGAGGAATGCCTGAAAAGAAAAAAAAAAAAAGAAAATAATAAGCTGCCTACTTTTCTGGATTTTTGCATTGTATTCTGAATCATCTACATAAATTTAGATACTTGAATTAGAAGGCTCATTACTCAAAATTCCTCCTGGAATCAGTGAGCTAAGGCGTTTCTGGGGGATGTGGTAGCTAAATTAAGACGTGTCTGATACTGAATTCAGAAGAAGTCTTATCATATAAACAAGCGATGATACCTACACCGTCTGTCTTTTGAAAGGGGAAGAAGTTAATTCATCACAGTTAAGTTTCAACACCCATTTTCTGGATCTTGAGGGAATAGTAATGGCTCATGTCTTAACTGCTAAACAGCTTAGCTCTTTGCTGTTACTTAGTTCTAGCTGTATCTTCTGTGCTTCAGAATCAAGACAAATAATTTACTGAATGGAGTGATTCTATTTCTTTGAATTGCCTTACTGGAACCCAGAATTTAATTAGTAAATTCTAAGATGTCCAAAGTATGTTGCTGTTCTGAGTATCACTTTTGATGAAGTTCCTGAACAGTGGCTGGAAGTTCTTTGTTTCTACTTAATGTGATACGAAAAGATGCAGATAAAAAAAATCAATCTAATTGCTAGTGGAGATCTAACATGTGTGCTGTGCTGCATGATTACAGACTGCCAATACTACTCAGCTCCCAGAGAAATTTCTTAAATTACATGGGGTTTTGTGCAAATATTTACTGTGGTATTTTTAGTAAAGAGTTTCTGACATTTTCGTATGCTACTGATGTTTTTGAATTTTGTTTTTTTTTTCTTTATTGTTGAAGGAAAAAGATAATCAAGTGTCTTCTAGTTGTACTTAGTTTGATTTTAGATAAAGGCCTTGTGTTCAAAAGGATTAAAATGAAGTGGGCTTTTTTGTACATGCCTAGTGCCAGAAACGTACAGTATGTTTTAAATTTGTAGTTGCTTTAATATCTTTATTGTAAGACAGCATACACTAAGACTTGTTTAATGCCTCAGACTACTTTTTTCAGGCAGACAACCTGAATCAAACATCACTAAATGTGGTTCCTGTTTAAACAGTTTTGTTCTCTTCTCCTTGCCTCCTCATGCACCTAAAGTCCCCCTAACTTGTGCTCAGCACCATCTAACACTTTCTGATCCTTCTTAACTCATCTCCCTCACTTTCATCCTTTTGGAATCTGTTCTCTCTTCTTTTCCAAGAAATCTCATTGCCTGACAGTCATCAGCCCATATCTTCACTCCCCTGAGACCCTGCTGCAAAATCAATTCTGTCTGCACTGCTCAAAAACTCTTGAGACTTTGAAGCTAAAAGCTGAAGAAAAGCACTATACCAGCTGTTGAGTCTGAATGGATGAGGTGTGACTATGAAAGTTTCCTTACCCTACAGTTCAGCGACAAAGTATATATATAGACCATAACACATGCTTTACCTAAATACAAACAACGCATAATTCCTATATGTCAAACCTGTATTTCCAACAACCTGTTTTCTGGTTAGAAATTCTTAAGCATATTTTAGGGAATCTGGGTTGTCATTCCATGCCTGTTTGGGGTGAAGTGGGGAGGAATGTATGCACAATAAAGCAAATTATACCATTTTAAGCTTCTCACTTTTCCAGAACTAGGCTTCTATATCATAATTTCTCTTCTTTAATAACTGAGTTGTGTCATATTCAACATGCATCTGAAACCTCTGTGGAGAAAATCATATAGTTTGGACTAAAAGTTTTCCTGAAATGCCAAAAGCTGTATGATGAGTCTTGCACTATATGATGTCTAAAATTAGTGTACTTCAACAAGAATTACAGAAAAGATTCTTACTTTGTCTACCAGAATTTATCTCAGGAAATGTAAAATTGCTGTTTATACTGTTGCACACAATATTTCCATTTTCAAATCCCCCTCTAATTTTCCCCCACCCATCCTCCATCAACTTAACATATCGTTTCTCTTACCTGGTAATCATGGTTGGCTACCTTTTTGTGACAATAAAGGAATTAATGTGTTTCACTGCTAATTTGTAGCTGGCGTTTACACAAAGCCGTAACAAAGTGGTTTTCAATTGTGCAGGGAATAATTTAACCCAATGTCTAAATATTACTTTAGTTCCAGTTCTGACAGTATTTATGACATAAGAATTACTTTTTTTATTTTAGATTTGATGAATAATGTCAAAATAGACTTCTGACTCTTTGCAAAAAGCTCAGTAAATTTGTTTTTTATATACAGCAATGGTTTTACATAATCTAGTTGTAGTGTACCAAGTGTGCTTAAAAGTATGGTTTTTACATGGTCTAAGAAGAATGCAAGAAGCATCTAATGTTTTTTAAAAACAAATTTCTTTTTTATAGCCCTCTGTGGAGGAAATATAACTGCAATGAATGGTACCATATACTCTCCAGGATACCCTGATGAGTATCCAAACTTTCAAGACTGCTTCTGGCTTGTAAGAGTACCACCTGGGAATGGAATCTACATCAATTTCACAGTTCTCCAAACAGAGCCAATATATGACTTCATAACTGTCTGGTAAGAAAAGACTTTTGGCATTTATTTAACCTTCATGTGACACTGGGCAACAAAGTATGAATTAAAAAATATATTTGTGATTTCTCCCTTGACACTGGTGTTCTGTCTAGGGGAAATGAATGATTTGCACTAATACATGTTTTTCAATGTAGCATTCTCTCTAGATAACATTGGACGTGAAGTTTCATAGTCCTTATCTTAAGAATTAAAAAATAATACCAATAATGTGCCTCAGTTTCTCGGTAAAGAAAACATTCAGAAGTATGCTATGATGGCTTATCAACAACCAAGAGAAGTAATACTGTCTTGTTCTGCATCCTGGATACTCAATTGTTTTGCCTTAAAGTCTAACCAAATTTGATCAGAATTTGTACCCAGAATATTCCCCTGATAAAACTCAGATAATTTTGAATCCCTTTGACTCTTCACCACTTGTTTTGTGTATCTAATTTAGGCTAACCTTCAGCCTATTTCTGAATAAATTATCCTTTTGTGTGCATACAGACCTCTTTTCTCTATTTCATCCCACACATACTAGAATACTACTGTCCAATTCTAGCACTTCTTCTGTCTGTCACTTTCTTTCTACCATGTGCTTTCAGTTGTACTCTTGGCTGTGTTAGAAATTTAGTTCTTACAGTAAAAGTAATTGTATATACAAAGGTAAAACCTCGTCTTTATTTCAGTTCTTCGCTGGTTTTTTTTATATTTTTGATATCCTATTTAGATTAACAACACTTCTAGGAGAATGTTCTGAAATTAAAGCATCTATTATGCTACTAATGTGTATATCATGCATGTTGTACTTATGTGTGATTTATATACCCGTATAATCTGTATTTTATATGTGATGGTTATGTAATTAGCTTGTGCCACTTCTGGGCTATTATTTATTTGCAGAATTGATCAGAAATTTTGATAGCCCTTTTCAAGGGAAAAAATATATTTTATTCACAATTCAAATGCTTATTCAAATCATACTATTTCTCTAATAAAACAGAAGGGGAAGGGGTGATGTGCGAGAATTTGGACAACTGTATTACTGCAAAATTTTCAAAAAAAATATATCCATAATTTTATTTTGAAATAATTTTAAGTTAAAATATATTATGTCAATAATAATTAGAAAATTTAAACCTTTAATGTCCATCAATTCTGATTTGGAAGGAAGTGAGTACAAAAATTTAATTCCTTTGCATCATGATTTTGTCCTTTGTACAGTTCCACTATTGTTTAGTACTAACTTTGATTTAATTTTTCTATTGAAATGAGCATTTCATTCTTCCCTAAGGTAGAAGTAATCTTACCAGCAGTATATGTACTGTCTATATCATAATAAATAATACAAAATAATATCAATCAATGTATGTGAACAAGTATTTAGGAAATTAGTAAACTGCATGTCATACTTAGTTTTTGTTAAAACTACCAACATTTGTATGAATGTTTACCTGAGCCAGAGATACAACCAGTTATATAAAATGCATGGCACATCTCTCTCAGCAAGAAATCGATTCAGAAAACTCTAACCTAGTAATAAAAACAAACTTTAAATGAATTCTTATGTATTTATATGTATTATAAATTATAAATGATAGTATTATTTAATTGTGTATGTGGGGAAGCTAGGTTAAAAAATTTTGACATGAGAGAGTTTCTAAAAGTAGCAACCTTAAAGTAATAATTATAAATAAAATCTGCATTTATAAAAGCCCACATGCAGATTTCAAGTGGAATCTTTTATTCAGTAGAGTATAAGCATTTTGTTTTTATTTTAAGTGAAGCCAATATTCACTCATTGTCTTTTAACAAATAAATAGTATCCATCTTTTAATTTTCCTAGAAATGACCAAATTCAAAAGACTGGGGGAGATGAGCAGTATTAGGGTTATTTATTTTCTGATAGCCACATTCAAAAACACAGATAAGTAAATGCGAGCAGAGTTTGTGGCAGGAAGACGAAGTACAATCACAAATTCAATCATTTTGAGCTTGCTGCAATATTTATTTAAAAATATGAATATTACTTCCAAAAGGTGGTTGAATGAAGCATCTTGCTTTCTAATAAATTTTGATGGTCCTCCAAGCTACTACCTGCTATATGGCAATCCACATATAGAATTTCAAAAGGTTTTTCAGCCCTCAATGTCTGTTTTATTGATTTTAGATGACTCATGACTTTTAGAGTAATATAGAGAAATTTTACTACGTTATATTAAAATTTGAAGAAATTAAATTATTTGTTTGGGAAAAAAAAATCTTTTTGTATCTGTTTTTCTTAGGGATGGACCAGATCAAACTTCTCCTCAAATCGGACAATTCAGTGGCAACACTGCATTAGAATCAGTCTATAGCACTTCCAATCAGATTCTGATCAAGTTCCACAGTGACTTTACTACCAGTGGCTACTTTGTACTTAGTTACCATGGTAAGTGTGACAAATTGCACTTTTTCACTGTCTGTACTGATTACTGCAGGAAGAAACCTCATGAAAAAAATTACTTCAATTACTTTTTCTAAGAAGAGTTGCTATTATTAATACGACTGACCACCACTAGGGTAATGCAAACATATGAAAGATTGATATGAATGATGAAAACAAGCTTTTTTCTTGACCAGATATTAAATTTACTAGTAGTCAAGCAAAAAAAAGAACTCACTGTGAAGAGACGTGAGCAAAGAAGGTAGCACCAAGACCCTCCAGTTCCAGGTGCTCATCTTCTCACTGCTTACAATGCTTCTAAAATTCCTTCCTAATCTAAAAGTTTGTGGGGTTCATCAAATTTCTTATAGATACTTGAATATTTTGAAAAAAGTACTGGTCTAGAGATTTCAATGATAGTCAGCTATACTGCGTAGTTAATGTTAAACTGCCCTTGAATTAAATACTGACTGGAAGAAAATGCGTAGGTGTTAATGCACCACATTCTACGTCTTTTTGTAGCCATTCAGACATTCTGTGGCCAAGTGTTCTCTTGTGTTCCTATCATTACAAGAAAACAGATTCAGAAGCAAGGCTGGTTTTAGGTACTTTGTGTGAATGCCTGTTGGATTGACTGTTCCAGGAAACATGGGCAGACTACAGTCTGTTTTCAGGATCCTGATCAGATTTGGGGACTGGAGCTTTCTTTTTGATTTAGTAAAAACCACGGTGAATACAGATAGACAGAACTGGGGGGATTAAAGGAACTGTAATCTAAACAAAACAAAGAGAAAAAAAACCAAAACAAAACTAATGGCCACAGTGAAGAAACCAGCAGCAACAGCACTTGAATTGATTATGGAGTGTAGATTCCAGTAGGATTAGGCAGGGGGGGTGTCAGAATTTTCATTCCAAATCTGGACATCCAAACTGCATGTAGCTGTTTGTGAAGGACAAACTGACCCCTTTTGTTCATCAATATCTGAACTGATATAAATATATCAGTATATGACCAAACACATGTAAAAATGCTTATACCTAGTAATAAAGTGTCTCTAAATAACTTGATCTCCTTGTACTTGTTTCTTTTGTTATTGTGAAAATTTTCATTCCACAAGTGTGGGCTCTAGTGCGTAATAAATATACAAACTGAGGAGCACAAAAGATTATTCATGAAGAAACTTAAAACACTTTTTGGACTGATGTTGTCAAGATAAATAAATCTCTCTGTATCATTGAGTTTGTGATCACTCATATCAGCTACGTACAATTTATAGCAATAAAGGCATGGCAGTGAGAGGGGGCAAATGTATTTAAAATAGATAATTTGGGGATTAAAATAAATGATACCCCAAAATGAGACATTTGAGATAAATTATATGAATTGTTTATTGAACCCAATTTTTACTTATGCTGGTGATTTTTTATTATTTTTTAAAAAAGTCCAACTAGCACAGCCGTTTCATGTTTGCTTGGTGTGTTTTATTTTAAATTACTTTATCCTAAGGTAGGATGTTAGCTTTCTGGCCCACTGATTTAATTGGCTCTTCATTATATGGTTGACAAAAAGGAGTGAAACAGGAAGATGTCAAATATGGGTGACTCAGTAGCAACAAAAGATCTTACCTGGACAAAATAAAAATTTTATGATTGACAAAAGTTTGACTAATTTGTTTACTAAAGGATCCGAGCACCAGAAGCAATAAAGATGTGTATAACAGAAACTGAATCATCATCTACTATTCCTTGCTAACNTTATGATTGACAAAAGTTTGACTAATTTGTTTACTAAAGGATCCAAGCACCAGAAGCAATAAAGATGTGTATAACAGAAACTGAATCGTCATCTACTATTCCTTGCTAATGAGAGATGCTGTAAAATGATGTTATATGAAAATGTAGTATCAGAGAAAACCAGGCATACTTGACTCAGTCATCAACCTGAGTGTACCTGAGTGAGAAAATTGGCAACCACTTCTAAGCTTCTTACATTATTTATGAAGAGGGTTTTGCCACTGACATGAAATAACTAATTAAGAACACAGATGCAACTTCCAATTTTTCATTAATTCTGAGATTCATATGTTTTCTTTCTTTTGATTCTCTTGAAAATTTCAAAGTAAATGAATAGATGTTTATTTTTATTCTGTTAATGTGGGTATTAACTCATGTTTGCATGGCTATGTTAACTGTCTAAGTATGGTAACATCAACTGTGCTTTTTTCCTGTTTATAGCCTATCAGCTCCGGGTCTGCCAACCTCCAACACACATACCAAATGCTGAAATTCTAACTGAGGATGATGAATTTGAAATAGGTAATATAAGAGAAATTAAAAGGAACATTTGTTTCAAAAAAAAGGGTGGCTATGCACAGAAATTTCTTGCTTTTCAGGATGCAGCTCATGCCTGTAATGAGTTAGATTTATATTTGAAAATAATTTTTTTAAGAAGTCATTCCTCCTCCCTATACTTCCTGAATCCCATCTATGTTTCAGAGATCACATATAAGTAACACAGTAACTTCTTTCCAATTAACTTCAGTTTAAAATACATTTTTCATAATGCTGAATATAAAACATTGTCTTATACTGAAACAAACAAAGAAAACCCACAAAAAAGCTCGTAGACAATGGTATATTCTGTATCAGAACTAAGGTTCTGTGACCTAAAGGGTAAAATCGAATTTGTAAAAATTGGCAGTATCTGAGAGGATGACATTCTGACCTTCTAAGACATGTTAATAATATTACTTAGGCACCTGTTGTTCAAAGAAATATGACTTATATGATCAGACATCAGATGTTTGATCAGCTAGTTTTGCTCACTGTATAACAAAGAAAAATAAATTTATTTTTAATATATACCAATATTTGAGTAGTTATATAGGTAACAAAGAGAAAAGACTTTTCTTTTTCTATACCAAAGAGAACTGTTGTGATGTACAAATTTTTATTTTTATTGGCACATAAAACCATACAAATTTTTAATTTCTTAATTAAAAAAAGAAAGTTTCTTATTCTCACGATGCCAAATTTAGATATCATCAAGTGAATCGAGTTCCTATTTAATTTTTTTCCCCTCAGGGTTATATGGGTTACTGCCTTGATCTTGTCTCTTTACTTCCATAATGGTTATCCAATAAATTATATTGCTTAAAGCTTTGTGGACACATGGTTCACACAGCATCAGTCAAACCCAGACAAATTAGCAAACTATCCAACTAATAACGTGGTGGAAAACAGTGATAGATGCAGCATAGTGTGCAACACAATGCTCATTTGCCACATTTCTTAGACTAATCAAAGTTGTTTATGCCAGAGGTCATTTAGCCCATTATATATGGCAGCAAGAAACTTCATTAATCAATAATGTTTTCAAAGCTACGAGTCCCAGTTAATTGCGGTTTAATGTTTCTTTTGTTTGTTTTTGTTTTGTCTTGTTTTATTTTTCCAAACAGGAGACATAATAAGATACCAGTGTCAACCAGGCTTTACATTGGTTGGTAATGAGATTCTGACATGCCGACTAGGTGAAAGGCTTCAAATGGATGGAGCACCACCTACTTGTCAAGGTTTTTTCTCCTTTTTCTTTTCCTTCTGCCAGACCAGCTGAATGGCGATTCCTTAAATATCCTCCACTACCTCTTTACATAAGATGGCACATCACTGAAAATATTTCAGACTTTTTGGTGCTACTCCCAATATTATGAGTTTGTTATGGTGAATATGTGTCAAATAGTAATGCAAAATAATTAGCAATGTTTTGATGAATTTTATGTGTGTAAGGGACTGCTGGTCTATTTTGTGAAAATAATTCACAATTTATTTTTTGGAGGGAATCTACACAATAAATAATGAGATTATTTAATTCTATCTAGAACATAACAGTATGAAAATTTATATGGAAATTTAAAAAAATGCTAAACTAACAGCATGGTTTGGGTGAACAAGATCACGACATCATTTTTCAGTGCAACTTTAAGTGCTTCCTTTTTTATTCAGTGTATTCTAATAATAAGTTTTCTGTATGTGTGTGTGTATGCCTGTGTATGTTCATGTTTTCCTCCTTTTATTGAAAAATGTGAATAGAGAGATATAACACTACCTTATTTTTAAGGTCAAAACAAGGTTACAATCCTGACAACCACAAACATTACAGTTTAAACCAGTCTTTGTTAAGCTGACATTTGATGTGTTATACTAGAATAGAATTTTCCCATCACGTTGAAGAAAATGCAAGAGTTTTGTTTCATACTGAACTGATTAGGGAGCTAATGCAGATAAACCTTGCACATGATTTATTTGAAAAAATGTAGTCACTTTAAAGTTTCAGTGACATTTGGGGAGGTGGGGGGGACACAACAGCACCAAAACCCCACAGCTTCATAAAAGTATAATTTATGTAAAAAAAGCGCATTTTTTTATCCTCCTGGTTGTTGTGATCTTCCTTCATGATCCATCTATTCCTGAACTTAATATTCTAACATCTACTGCAAGATTAAAATACTTCCCCAGATCAGTCATAATAACTGCAGTTGATTTACATTTGTATTAAATGAAAAATACTGCCATCTGGGTTTTTTACCAATCAGATGTTGTTTGGGTTTTTTTTCCCCCCCAGCAATTTTAATTAATTAGCATATCTATAAAACACTCATGATGAAAGATTTATTTGGAAATAGTAAATTAATTGTGAATAAATCTACTACTTTTATAAGTGACGCTTTAACATTTGAATGTTTCTTAGTGATTTCTGAAGTTTCAAACATGCACAATTTAGTTGTTATGAATTTGAACATCAGTATACTGATGTTTAGAATTTAATTATGGCTACAATATTCAACTCAGTTTTCAGTTGTCTTATAAATATATCCTTTACCTTCATTCCTGCAAAACTGGAAGGGTAAACTACTACTGCTGAATGAACTATTTTCTCCTGGGTTTACGCACAAAACTGTGCAAAAGTCAAAATCATTCACAACAGTAAGTCTAGTTCTTAAAAGTGAAAAGTGATGTTGAATCGTGAGTTTTGTAAGAACTTGAACAATGATAATTTCTGAAAATCCAGGCATTTATTTAGGTACAACTGTGTCTAGGAATAGCTTCCAACACCCCAATTTAAACTAAAATCCTAACTTAGTGGACTCATAGCATCTCCAGGCATTGCTTTAAATGTTAAAATGATGTAATAATAGATAGAACAAACAGAGACATATGTGCTGATCCTGAGGCATTCTCTCAGCACGTGTTGCCGAAGGCATCTTTATATTCATTGCAAGACCCAAGACAAAAACTCAGGAATTATGACTTCAGCTACCACAGTTAATCTTTCCTCTATCACATATAATGCTAAATATTGTATCAATTACTAAATATTACATAAGTAGTCTTATCATTTCAGTCTAAAGCTGAATGAAATTAAGACAATCTTCAGTTAGTAGACTCAGAAAATAAATAAATAAATAAAAGAATCAGAGGAATTAGTTAAAACATGTTTAAAATGACCATTCAAGCTAGCTACCTAGAATAAGGAGCAACATAATTTTCTCTTGTATTTATTTATATAATATGTAAGTTTGAAGATAGCAATATGTAAACTAAATTTCAGTATTGAAACCCAGATCAATAGAGAGCTTTGTGGAATATAGTGGAATATAAAATGTATGTCTTTGTTATTTTAGTATACTACACTGGTTTACGTATAAGCTACCATACTTTAATTGCTCAGGCAATAACACATTACATAAGAGTAATAAACTCAGCTCTTCGGTAAGTTCATATTTCTATTAGTTTACTAATTCTTTTCACCAGGCAGAGCATGTGTTTATTGTTAGACTTCATAGTGTTAACTTCTGTTGCCTTAACTTTGTGCATACGCTAGACATTTTAGCCAGTGTTAAGTGACTTTTGGTTGAATTTTTCTTCAATTTTTAACTTGAAATAAATTAATACCCACATTCCACATTCATTTATTTATTGAATCTGAAGAGTGTTGCTGAACCGAATTCGAATAACAATATTTTAGTTTTGAATCTGATGTACTGCAGTAAAGATATAATAGTCAATAACAAATTATCCCTAGGAGAAAATATTGAAGCAAAATCTACTTAAGATTTTATTTGGTGATTTTAATTGTTACAGGTTAGTTTATACTACACTTAGTACCATTTGAAAATATGTTGTCTTTTTTCTGTTTTTCTCTGATGTATATCAGTTGGATGAGCATTTTTTAAAATTCTTGAAGATTTCCTTCTTTAGATCAGAAAATAATCACTAACTTCCACATGTTTATGCCAATGCCTATCATCTTCTGTTGTTAAAATAGAGTAATTTCCATATGCGGCAGGTAACTTTGCCCTTAGTTTTCCTTGAAATTATCTTCTACTTCCAGGATAAAATGAAAGCTTCAGAGTAAGAAGATTCAAACTGTATTTTGCATCATAATTAGAGGACCTTGAGAAAATTCTTGAATGATGACTCAGCTATATCTCAGCTACATTAGCTCACATTCATCAAAAAACTCTAGCTACCTGATTCTCAAGGGAATCCTGAAATTGAGGACAGTTTGCAAAGCAGAATCATATGGAGACAGCAAAACTAGCTGAGAATAAACTAGTGCAGCCAGATAACTATGATGCTTTTCCTGCCACACCTCTGTGTGTGTGTTTGCATGTATGTATGTATGTACGTATTAAGCTTGAGAGGATCAATACTTTCATTTGCTTGAGATAAAGTCTGTATCATGACTGGCCTGGCACCGCAGTTTGCCAGCCAGATTCTAGCCATGTGAGTATTCTCATGTGGAGTGCAGGTGTTATATTCCATCTCTTCTTGATTAATTTAAACAAATCCAGGACATGAGAAGCAACTATTTAAATTTAGCAATTAGATGCTAATTTTGAAAGTGAGAGATGAATATTTACAAATATATGGACAGATTCCTTTCTGTTTTTCAAGGTCTGCTTGGATGGGGCTTTGAGCGACTTAATCTAGTGAAAGATGTCCCTGCTTGTGGCAGGGGGTTGGACTAGATAATCTTTAATGGTCCCTTCCAACCCAAACCATTTTATGCTTCTATGATTCTTATGAGTTTTGTTTATTAAGATGATTATTCTTTTTCTCTCTTCTCTGTGTTTCTGTGTTCTCTATCTCTCTTCATAGTCCAATGAATTTTTCCCCATAAAAATCTGATTTTTGTATTTAATAAACCAATATTATTTTCAGTGTTCTTGAGAAAACTAAGAACCTATTATTTTCTTGTAACTTGTAATGGCTCGGTTGTAACTCACTTTCATGTAGGGGTTAGTTGTGAATACAAAAAACAGATTTTAAGACTCCTCATTAGCAGTGTTCAGTTCTGAATAAACTGTATGCACTTGTTCATATATCACGAAACAAAACATGTTATTGAAAGAAGTTTCAATAACATGGCAATTTCAAATATTTTTTATGTAATGAGATAGTTTTCCCATGTAAACCTAGTGAATCCAGATAAATTCAAAATCAAACCTCTTCATACTTTTAAACACCGCTTTGCTCAATTTCAGCAGCTACTTTAAATCATGCTGGTAAGTCATTTACAAAGTAGCATTTGTCCTGCTAGTATTCTCTATCCCTCCTGAAACTATGACAATTAAGAATAGCCAGACCTCCTATGTGTTGTCCAGCACAGCTGTAAGTAGAAGATTAATAACTTCGGAATATGATGTGGGATATAAGAAAAAATAATTCTTTAGAGTAAGGTGAAGGTGTGGTAGGCAATACCTGCTGAAGAAGTCAGCGGGGATGGAACAGGTGTCTTCTTTTATCTCTGCAGGAAACACTCTCATGTTGTGGGGTCTATCCTCTCCCATCAATGTTTTAAAGAAAAGGGTAAAGCATGTTCGTTTCCTTATTTCCTAGAGTTAAATTTGGGAAAAAAGCTGTTAGCAATCAAGAACTACAGCTTTCTGTAATTTCTCCTTCAGCTGACTTACATGTAGTCAGCAGGGAAACAGTCTGTCTTTGTGTTAGGAGGAGGAAAGTATCCGGTTGTCTGAACTTGAGAGTCCACTAAAAATATGAATGTATAACCAAAAATCTCTCATACACAGGTTTAATAAAAAAGAAGTGGTTTTTAGGTGTAGATTCAATATGCACTTAACATATGACACAGTTACTGAAGGATGATGAGGAATATGGAGTTAAAATAAATAAATATATATACCTAGCTATCTCATATTTGGATTTTTACTTTTAAGTGGGGCAGAAATTGCCTATTTTTTTCCTCCTAATTTGATGTTTATTTCCTCACAAAGTGTTTGTCATATGGTGAACTGTTGTGCCTGTTTTTAAAAGGAGGAGCAATTAGATGAATTGCCCAAAGTCAGCCTGAGATTCTCTAGCTCATTCAGGATTATAACATCAACACCTTGAATGCTAGTCATAGGCTTTGATTTTAAGAAGACTTTGCCACTTTTTTTTGGTAAGAGAGAGGAAAGAAATGGGTGTGTATTAGGTGTGGTGAAGGAAAAATAGAATTTCAAGTGTTTTTCATTGCATGTAAAGGCAATAACCAATTTTCTGAGGTTTCTATGAATTTAAAAACTATGTAGCTGGATTAACACAAGTAATCTTCTTGTCTGATTAGTCCTACTGAGCAATAAAATGTCAGTCTGAAGTGTGTATTTTTTTATTTTCTAGACCAAAAGTATCATGTCTGAATAGCGCTTACATTCTGTGTAGGTACATCAATGTTTTTGGAGCTTGACTGAGGATCTCAAAATTTAGGTGCTGCTTTACACAGATTGTTGGAGGGATTGATTACTTTTTATTTAGAATCTGACAACCCAAAATCACAGTGTCTTCAAGTTTTGCTTTCAGTGCAAGTCTTTACCTGGAATTATTGCTGACAGTAATAGTAATCTGAGGTGAAAAACAAAAGTCTATGGTTCACTTTTTGAACAATGCAACGATTTAGTACTTAAGCACAGCCTAAAAGAATATTTTATCTTCTAGAGAATGAAAGAAGAAAAATGTCATGAATTGGTAACTTCTGAGGGTTGCAGGGATTACTTTCAAGATACTTCAGATTTTTTTTTCTACTGTCTGTTTCTAGAACGTTGTCAGTCTTTCTGTATTTATGGAAACAGAATGAATAATGCAGTTCTTTTAAAATCAGGAATATCTTGCTAACCACATGAAACAGAAATAGTGGGCTTTAGATTTTTTTTATCAATCTTTCTGTTTCACAGTGCTTTGTCCAGCCAATGAAATGCGTCTGGATTCAACAGGAGTAATACTGAGCCCTGGATATCCTGACAGTTACCCAAACCTCCAGATGTGTGCGTGGACCATTACTGTGGAAAAGGGTTATAATATCAGCATGTTCTTCGAATTCTTCCAGACAGAAAAAGAATTTGATATTCTTGAGGTGTTTGATGGTAACTATAGGATGCACAACTTTGGATGATACTTTTTCTCTATATATGTATTTTTACATTGCATCAGTGTAATTGCTATTGTTCATGAATACCATAATTTGTCAGTATAAAAAATCTTAAATAAGCAATTATTTGGATTTGTTGTGCTAAAAAGAACTGCTGGATTACTGTGTTTCAAAATTGTACTACACTAATTACGTTTACAAATAATTTTGTTTCTGGACAAATAGGTACTTTCTAGTGTATACCATGTAATGTTGACTTCCATTTCTAATTCAGATTAATTTATCATTTGTTTGGAGGATGTTTTCCATGTATATTAATTGTATGCATATAATTTATTGTCTGCTAATTTAAACTTTGTAACTTCTTTTTTTTTAATTTTTCTTCTTTGTATCAAGGACCAAATAGTCATAGCCCATTGCTCATTTCTCTCAGTGGGGACTATTCATCTTCTCTAAATATAACCAGCAATGGCCATGAAGTATTTCTCCGGTGGTCAGCAGATCATGGCACCAATAAAAAAGGTTTCAGGATAAGATATATAGGTATGCCAATCAGATTTTCTTTAATGTGTATGAAATTTCAATATAAAACATATTTATGTGAAAAGGGTAATGTAAGCTATATTTTGTAAAATATTTGTTGTATAGCTACATAAAATTCACTGTTGGCTAGACACAAAATACTATATGCTACATATTTTCATTGCCTGTAGTACCTGTTGGATCTATTAAAAGAAAAAGAAGAGAAAGTTCTTAAAACTCTTTCCCTGCTGGCAGCAAGAGGACAATTGAGAGGTAGACAGGAAATATTTACTGGTGATCTGTATCACTCAGAACATACCACTATATTTCCTTATACACTAAAAAAGTAGAGGTGTCTGTATCTCTGGTTATTCCAAAAGGCAGGAGCAATTTAGAGTAAAGAAGAAAACATTTTCATAGTATGTTCTCTGAAAAATATGGCAATGCATCTCATTCTGCTGCTTGCTTTAATAAAGAGTAAACAAACAGCCACAGGACTCCATCCTGATCAGAGGAAACCTTTGCCTGAGAAAACTGTTGACCTGAAGTAAGTTATGGGACATTGAAAGGTTTAAAGAGGAAGTGAAGAACCACTTTTATATTTGCCTGAGAAAAGAGATACAAATAGTTAACAACATTTCTTCAAAGCATGAAAAAAGCACTTGGAAACAAACTTTGAACTTAATTTTCTTTCCTGCAAAATTGGAAAATGGCCGTTTTGGCTAACCAGTCTTGGCTCATCCTTGGACCAAAACAATCAGAGACCAAGTTAAATTCTTAAACAAACAACATTTATCATAAAGTGGCTACCAGGTTGTAAGTCCCTTCTGGTCCACTCCTTTGTCAAGGTAGCCAAGACCAAGTGACTTTGTACTCATGGACTTAATGAACAAGGGAGTTAAAAGAAATATAAGCATAATGACAATAGAATAAGTAAGCAATCTTTAATGTCAGAGAATCTTAAAGTAAATAAATTCTCTTAGATTATAACAACTGTATCTCTTAAAGATCTTTTTGCTCTCATAAAGATTTCTGAAATCTTTTGTTTTTCATAGTATCTAAGTAAGAATTCTGTAGCACTTTTTGTGTCCTAAATAAATCACCAAAAAATACCTCAAAACACAAGACTCTGGTTTTTTGGCATGAATTTGTGGTAACATTCAGNTTTTTCATAGTATCTAAGTAAGAATTCTGTAGCACTTTTTGTGTTCTAAATAAATCACCAAAAAATACCTCAAAACACAAGACTCTGTTTTTTTGGCATGAATTTGTGGTAACATTCAGAAATATGAATGGCACAGAACTTAGGAATGACCTATTTAGGACCAGAAGGAAAAGATTATTTTAAAAGAACTATGTTCAGTATGCCCTTGATGTTTCCTTCTGAAAAAAGTCTACTACTGAAATTTATAAATTTGCAATAAATTTTGTCATGAACTAAAATTCTGTAGCTTACTTGGTTTAAAAAAGAAGATGGTGAAAAAACCCAAAATNGAACTATGTTCAGTATGCCCTTGATGTTTCCTTCTGAAAAAAGTATACTACTGAAATTTATACATTTGCAATAAATTTTGTCATGAACTAAAATTCTGCAGCTTACTTGGTTTAAAAAAGAAGATGGTGAAAAAACCCAAAATAGTTACAGAAGTAAGCTATCAGTATATTTCCTTTGATGCTACTAAAACCTGAAGCCCTTATAAAACCCTATTCTTTTACCTTTACACTTTGTGAAATTGCATGATGTATGCGTGATCAGGACACAAAATATGACTTTTAGTGACATTTTCTCAGCTAATTATCAGATATCCACTGAATTCAATGGTAATTTGTCAAGAATTGTCATCTGGATTCTAAATGTATCTTTTATTTATTTAATATTTATGTTTAAAGCTCTCTACTGTAGTACTCCAGAGTCCCCTCCACATGGTTTCATTGTCAGTCAGACAGGTGGACAGCTCAACAGTATGGTTCGCTGGGCTTGCGATCGAGGTTTTCGGCTCGTTGGGAAAAGTACTGCTGTATGCAGGAAGTCTTCATATGGTTATTACTCATGGGATGTTCCAGTCCCAGCTTGTCAAGGTAAATTCTTTTATTATAAAATAATACACCCCAAGAAACTTTCTTTTTATTTTTCTAAGGTAAGCCATCAGTCTTCTGACTTAAAATGAATAGCAGGTAATCATTTAATGGTCATGCCAAAAATGTTCCAAAATCTTTCCACCCAGTAAAACTTACAAAAGCAATGTATTTTTAAGAAACAGTATTTCAAAAGAATTTGCAAAGACTGGCAGATACTAAAAAAACCCTACATCAATGTGAGGGAAAAAACCTCATGAATTTAAAATATAAAATTATGCAAAAAGTTCAGTTAAAATTGAATATTTAGTAAAGTTCATTTATCATGATCCAAGAATTATTTAAAAAAATGAAAGACCTGAAACTTGCTACGTTTCCAAGAACGGGAAACCGGACCAATAAAGCATTGCCTATGATGCCATTCTAATCTTTCACGGTTTAGATTGAAATTCAAAAGAGAACTAATTGAGTTAACTGTACATTTAGTTTCTTCTGCCTTATAAAAGCAAAATATGTTCTACTTAACAGGGAAAAGGAAATGGTTATTTAATACCCTTCACAATTGTATTCTTTTTCTTCCTTTCCTGTAAAGAATGCTATTTTTCTGATGACTTACCTATGTCGCTCTTCAGTGAACTGTTAGAATGATTTTTTCCATGAAAATTTGCAGATGTCTTTATTCAAAATGTGTACATTTTGATCCTATTGATCAGTGCAGATAAATGCTATTGGAATCTTCCATGTTAATTTCCCATGAGGGTTTTTTTGACAAAAAGTCTTTGAACTGCATGCTTCTAAAGCAAAACTACCTAACTTTTGTCGAAGGTGTAACAATGTCAGTTTCAAAGCCTTTGATAAATTTCTATTAACATATAAAATGTGTGCTTGTATTTTTAAGAACTGAAAGTCCTTTAAAAAAACAAATAAAACAAACTAAAACCAGGCAGTGCATTTGCTACATATCATTCTTCAGCTTTTTTCCCTCATCAGTTATCTAAGGACTGCCTTCATGATAGTTATTTGTAGAAATTGATCAGACTGTTAATTAGATGTATTAAACAATGTGGAATGAGAAAAACCCCACCAAACAACTTACCAAATTCAAATAGCAGATGATTATTCTCAACATACTGAGTAGATTTCAGTAATGGAAATAATTGCAATATTCAGATAATACTTTAGGGACAAGTGGAGTTAAGTGCTTAGTAAACTTATGGTGTCTGATAAAGTACAAAGACTGTTGGTAATAACTGTTAGCATATTGAAAATTATTTAATGTGTGTATTAATCGAATAACAGTTAGTTGTAATTATTCATTTAATAAGCATTAGCTTTGATACAAAATGTGAACTTTATTCAATTCTTCCAGCAAGTCCTTGTGTATGAAAAGTGGTTTGTGGCCATGATGTGTAGCTCACAACAACAAACTCTTCAGATTCTACTTCAGGAATAAGCTGCTTCCATATATCAATCATATGTCTAAGCTTCCCCTTGTTTTTCTGAGGTGAAAATTATCCCCCCTACCCAGATGATACAGAAGATTTATGATACGATCTCTTGTATGAAAAGGTTGAGAACACCATCAGTAAATGTCCCTGATGTTCTTTCACAGAAGATATTTATAAAACACAAGGGCTTTGCCATTCCCCCTACTACCCAGCAGTACGGCTCCACTACAAAGTAATTCTAACTCTTTTAAGTATGGGCTAGTAATTTTTAGAACTTCATGATATAGAGGATGAGCAGCCACTTAACAACTATTTCAATTGCCAGTGAGAATTTACCAACTATTTTTCCAGGTGATATCAGATGGTAACATCACAGTCTTACCTTCTACTTCCAATTCTCCATCTTTTATAGCACAACTAGCAAAGCCATTTTAATCAGTTCTTTCATACATCTGAATACAGGATTTCCACAGATAACCATTTAACACAGAAAAAAAAAAATATTAGGCTTTTTTTTTTTTTTTAAATAGCAGTGCAAAGAAAAAAAAAATCTTTGCAATTTCTTTAAAAACAATATATCTCATTTCAATCTACTTTTTTCTGTCTCCTAAATGAATAATACCAGTCAAATCACAGTAGTAGTTACTGGCATCATCCTATAGGAAATGACAAATCTAAGGCCTCAAAATTTATGGATTCTTTAATGATACATCAACAATCAGCACAGATAGTGATTTGTGGTAGTTTGTTGGGTTTTTTTAGCAATACCTAGTCCCTTTCTTGGCAAACATTTATTACTGCCTGCAGAATATTTCATGACTGTATTTAAACTAATGCTTTCTCTTTATATTTTTCATTTTGTATCTGCACCATTATTATCACTTCTGAATCCTATCCTGTAACTAATGAATGCCAGTAGCCTTTTCAACTACAGCTTTTTTTCCATGTTCATGAGTAATGTTAGAGCAATTTTTAATGTTCTCATGCTTATACTGATATGAATATAAATCTTGATCTCTGAACCTCTAAAAAGATAATACCAGCCATTCTTCAAATCACTTGCATAACAGGACTGAAAGAATCCGAAAAAAACACAGATACACACTTTAACCCTTACGTTATTTATGGAACTAAACATATCACCGTAGAAGATACTCAATGCAGTACTAAGGAATCAGAAAGAAATACTTTAAGCCAGACTTCAGCAATTACCTGAAACTTGTTTCAAAGTTAATACAAAAGCATTTTTCCTCTGTCATGAAAAGAAATAAAAAGAAACTGCTTTGAAACCTAATATTGTATTAGTATGAGGGTAACAATAATACAAATTAATTGCAAACTGCTACTGTTCTAACTTTTAGATATTAACTATTCTGTTTATATAGACATGCATTAAATAAATCATAATGTGAAACTGTTGTCATCCATGTATCCATCTCAGTTTTAAGGATATTTAGCCTCTGATCACAAGTAAATAAAAGATTCCCATGGTTAACTAAATCATGAGGTCTGATTACAATAAACTTTTGAAAGAATGAATAGGTTTACAATGATCTATCTGAGTACAAGAATTAATATGAATTCATATAAACTGACCGAAGATCTCAGAAGATTCAGTGTTTTAAAGCATTTGGTTTTCTCCCAGTTATTTTTTACATTTTTACATTTTAATTTTTTATCCCAGCTTTACATGATTCTGGGTTTAATTATGAAATATTTCTCTTGCAAATAAGTGTTGTCTCATGCAGGCCTCATCGGAATTCAGCATTTATATTTTGTAATATCATACATGGATAACAGGCAAATGCTTTTACAGGAATTCTAGGTAGAGATGTTAAATAAGTAAAGTTTAAAACATAACACTGTATCAGAAGAATTGTCTAGCTCAGTAATCTAAATTGTCCATAACAGCAGACATAAGTGTTGCATAACTGGTGATTGTTATGCAAATTATACTAAAGCATTAAAAAAAAAAAAGAGAATACCAAGAGTACCTGGTTAGATATGATACCTGATGAGTCTTCTCAAAAAATTAAGCTGAAGTACATTTGTAGTGATCTGAAATAAATAGATATGCATCTTCTACCTTCACATTTTTTTAGATATGGCTATAAGTTTAAGATAGTCATATTGATATGCATTAGAATAATTAACATAGCTATGTATAAGATAAATAAGTTTTGTTTTTATTCAAAAGAGATTTCTGTTTATTTCCAAATGCATGGCTGTATTGGGACAAGTGTGAAAAACTCAGTAACTTACCAAATGCCAAAGAAATAGTTGGCATTCTTTAAAGTGATTTGTAAGGCAAGCTACAGGAAATTTAGGTTTCATAAAATTTCTTAATTCTCTGCAAGTTGAATGTCCGAGTAGTTAAGTTCCAAGGAGTATGTCACTGCATAGTTTCGGCAGTCTTGCCTAT
>RSEF01000002.1:144606039-144654183 GCA_003993805.1 Himantopus leucocephalus
ACTAGTCTTGAAAAAAATTAATTCTTACGCATACACTCTCAAAATTACACACCACTTCATTTGTTTGTCTCAGGATTCTCTGTTTTAGATGTAATGACCATTGGTATGGAACAATAAATTATTTATCAGAGGAAGTCTTTAAAGATGAGTGTTTAATCAAGGAGAGTCTCCATGGCAAACAAAGAGAAAGAGATAAGAACCTCATTAGTGGGTAATCACTTTTACCAACCTTCTGCAGAATTCTGTGTTGGATAATTGCATTAGACAAAATTAGGCCAAATTCAATAGAACGGAACCACAAGTGTCTCTATATTAAATGTAAAGTTAGATGTTTCTGATATCAAACATAGTCTCATAGAAGGAACAATTGAAAATAATTAGTTAATTTTTTTATTGAGCATAGATGAAAAATATCTTAATAGTAAGTTGGTGCATTAAGTCTTTAAGCCATTATGCCTGATGTTAAAACTTAAATCAGGAATCTGTCACATTCCTAGGTTATGTTTCAGTAATTTATAACCACTGCTATTAAAATGTGTACTTTGGTGTTTTTTTATTTATTTGTCAAGCTTTTACCCCTTAGATTCTTCAGTGCTATTGATTACAGCATTGTCTTTTCCAAAAAATTTTTCCTTTCTGCATAAGTTTCTGCAGTAAATCAAGTAACCTCTTCATCCTCTTTCACATACGCTGAAAAGTTTGAGTTTCTTCAGTATCTAGACAAAGTGACAATTTTGAAACCTAACAGAACTTGTTTCCTCTTTTTCTGAATCCTTTCCAATTTTTCAACTCTCTTTTGCCCTAGAGAATGGCAGTACTCAGATAATGACCTCTCTAATAATGACTAAAAAAAAATATGTTTTTCATATTCTTATGTGGTAGTCTTCTGCTTACACACTGGAGTTATGTTTAACCACAGGACTACCTTGGGGGCTTATCATTCCAATTCAAATTTACACTGTGTATTTTCACATCCCCTTGGAATCAAAGCAAAATCTATCCAACATTCTGCCAAAAAACTTTGTATCAAAAGAAAGCAAATGTATCATGGTGACTGTGATGACTGACTGGCAAGTGGAAGCATCAGGTTCAAGTCTCTCATCTTCCTCATTTAAGAGTATGCTTTTTTTATGCCAATTCACTTTAAAATTGGCAGATCAAGAATTTGAACAATGGTCTACAGTGGCGTCCATTAGCCTTCTACTTTGTTACATACGTAAGTTTTGTGCAAATTTACATATTCTCTTCAAATCTTTTTTATAATCATCTCCACAAGCAAAATGTGGATTTATGCCATGATTGTGTATCTTCTTCATTACTAACTAACATTTTTCTGGGAATTAGGAGGGGAAGGTTCAGGAGTTATAAATAATTTTACTAGAAAATAGTATTATTAGTAATAACTTCGTATTTTCTTCAAGATTAAGGACAAACATATTAAATAGCTCTAAGCCAAGAACAGGAAAAAATAGAATGGTATTTCCAATGATACTCACTTCCCATATATAATTACTTTTTTGTGGTACTGGTTAACCAGGCTTTAACCCAACAGAATTTTGATTATTTTTTTTAATCAGAAATTTATCAGAATGCTAACTTCAGTCGGAATGTTTTTATAGCCCCTGCAAGACTGCATCAAATTTTTTATACAAATATAAATGTTACATTCTGTAAAGTTAACCTGTGAATCCAGAAAAGGATCTCAAGCCTGCCTGACATAACAGTGTTTCATCAAAATACTATTTTTATTGTATTTGGTTGTGTGTAGTAGTGATAGTTTCTCCATTTTATCAGATTAGCTCCTTTCATTACTCTGTATACATTATTTCTCTCTCATAGTCTCAGAAAATAAGATTTACCCATAAAACAGGATTTTGTACTACTGCCATATTTATAATGTGAGGAAAAGAAAGGGTTTTGAACTACAATATTTGTTAGAATACAAGGGATATCGCATATATAGAAATTCTGAGCTATAAGATCTAACTGAGAATGAGGGGAATTCCCTCTTACTCAATTGTTTTGGTAGTTTCAAACTTCTATTTGCTCAATATCCAAGTCAATACTTGACAAGAAGTCAGTCCTTCGGGATATTAATGGATCCCAAATTTACATTCCCATAATTGTAAACATGTTGAACACAGACAATTATAGCCTACTTATTACTAGGTTTCTAGTTCTTGTTTCTTTAGATATATTTTAAAATAAATGAGAAATATCATTTTAATAGGATATTGACTTAAAAAATTGTAGATGCATATGCTGAGATACATCATATATGTGAGCAAGAGATCAAAATATTCAAAAAGGCTTTTCTTTCTTTAATGACAGTCTGAAAGTTAACAATTAAAACAGAGATTTGAAGTTGTTCATACTAATAAATATAATGTATTTTAGAACATTACTGTAGCATTTCTCTTACCTCTACAGATAGGAACAGGGAAGTCCCATGATGCTGTATTCACAGAGTTAGCTATGCAAGTAAGCTGAGGGTGGCCATCCAAAATATATCCGGTTACACAGCTGTATCGGATTTTGTCACCAACATCAAATCTGGTACCATACAAGATACCCTTTGGTGGAACTCCTGGATTGCCACAGGAACTACTCTGTAATTCTGGAGAAGACATATTTATTATTAATTATAATGTTTTTATAAATCAATACTGCATTTTACTGAAGAATATAGAACACATAAATTATGGCAACTTTGGGTAGGTAGTGTGTTTTCATGGATATTATACAACTCTGAACACTGAAAAGCCATTACTGACTTAGTCTATTAAGTATCTGCTTATGTATCCATATAACCGAAGGGACGATATTATGTGAAAATGAGCACGAAATTTTCCTTAAGCTCCAGCTATAGATATATTCGCATATTTTTCTAATGGATAGCAAAGAATTCATTACTTAGGAAGAGGAAGCAAAGGAACTTGATATGTTTCTGAGTCAAGTTATACAAATGTAAAACAATAAACAGAACTGTAATACAGACATAAAAGATCATTAGATTCAAATCAACCAAAATTTGGAAGAATAGATAAAAGTAGTCAAGACAGAACACTAGGAGGAGGTTTTAACAAACATAAGTCTGACCATGATCAGGAAGCTGTTGATTTAGTAGATTTTAGATAATGAGACAAAAGTGATGAGATACTGTGGGTAACTGATTTCTGAGCAAAGGATTGGTTAATTTAAACATATGGAATACCATAGATCTGGGTGACTTCTACTCCAATGCAGAGCTTTAAACCATTGAGAACCCAAAAAGGGTCACAGGTCTGCTGTTTGATCTCTGAGGACATTTAGAGTTCAGTTTTACTGGGTGGTACTCACACTCCAATTGTGTGCCCTTTTAACTGACCTTTCAGCATCATAAATGTGAGTATGTTAAATATGCAGATTAGTTGCTCATGTCATTGCTGCTATTGCTTTCTTTCTCTTACATAATAAGCTCTGTGGAACTGGATTTGACATTCATTGCCTCGCACGAGGACACAGCACAGGAGTTAGAAGGTAGCCTGTCTCATCTTTGTCACTTCAAAATTCACCTAAATGGTTGATAATCTGACTACTGCTTTATCAAGCTTTATCAAGCTTTATCAAGCTAAGTGTTCTCTCCTCCAACAAAACTTCTCTGCCCTCAAATCAAGCTTTGCAAAGAAGGCAATGCTGCAGTTGACCCCTGCATATTTGTTCAAAGGGATTTCTCTTGAATTCTTTAAAGGTTTTCAAGGCCACCCCAGTTATTATATATCATTATAGCATGTCAAAATAGAGGTAAGAATATCATCCTGTGGATTTTGGTTATTTTATGAATCATATTATATTAACTTGAAAACTCTGCCTGTACACAGTGTTTTTATTTTCAGCTTCTCCAAGAAGATGAAATCTTTCGGAGGCCTGTATTTCTTAGGTCACAAAAAGACTCTCTGTCCTTTGAAGTGAAGAGTATAAAGACTAGTGATGCCTTTAACAGTCACTGCCTAATATTGCTTGCTTTACTCTTACTGCTGTCTCATCAAGAATTGCCTACAGAAGGCAATATATTCTTATGAAAGTATAATATTTTTTAAAGCACTAATTAAAAATCACCCTCCTTCTAAAATAAAACTCATTTTCCAGTTGCAATACTCTATTACTCGTCTAAAAAGAATACTTGTCATTTTCCATTAACTTTTTAATATTACAAAAGTGGCTAGTGAGTGTGTTACTACTTCTAACCCTTCAACTCATTTTGTTCCTGATACTAGATAATGAAGTAGAAAATAAATTGTTCAATTTAAAATATATTAGTTTCTTCTGTGAATATTTTCATTTTGAACATATACAACATTCTTTTTTTGGGGGGGGAGGAGGGGGAGGGGAGGTAGTTCACAAAGTAACTGCATTAGTCTTCTTTGATAGGTAGTATCTATTTTCAAACTGAATGTGACACTGTACTACCAACTCCCTGCCATTTAAAGCTGCAGAATGTTACTTTGAGACTGTCATCTGTCAGAGAACACAGGAATTGCCAAACTAGATTGTAATTTTTGTACAGCTCTGCACAGATTCTTGACTTCAGTGACATTCTGATATTCAGTAATGATATGAAGCATGGAAAAGTATTTCCTTTAAAATCTGCCACATTGTAATTTGGTTGAAATTCTCCTTGTTCATGTACTCTGAAAATAAGCATAATTGAATTTTTTACACCATCCTACTTTTTTACATTTTTACTGTGTATTATTGCTCATCTCCTTTTTAAACCAAGGTGTCCCAATTGTTTCAATCTCTCTCCAAGCAGGATTTTTCTTTGTCCTAGATTTAATTTTCAGTTATTTCTGAAATCATGTGCGTTGTTTGCTTTCACAAAACCTAATTTTTTTTAAAATCAATATTCTACCTGTAAGCGAGGTACATATGAACTTATTTGTCCTCTATTTTTTTTTACATGATGATAAAACACCAAGATCAAAATACCCTTCAATGCTTTTCAATAAGTTTCTATTTCATTAATTCCTATTAATGTCAAAGGAAATTCTGTTCAAAGACTGTGGGTAGAATATGCCTCAGAGATTTCTGCTTAGCAGGAATGGACACACTCCTTTAAAGAGTTTAATTAGCAGAAATTCAGCCCCTTATAAATACTAATTAATAAGCTATTCAAATTAAATCACATTAAATATAATCTCTTTGTGACAATACTTTCAAAAACAAGGCTGGCAGAAGTAGAGACTCTCAACATTCACTCAAGGAGAAATAAGTCATAACCAGATATGGAAATTTCAAATTTATTTTCTTTTTGTTCAGATTTTAAGTCAGGAAATTTTTTCTTTGGTAAAATCAAGAGTAGCATCTGTCCTCCCTAAATTGTTTAAGATTAAAAGCTATAATTTCATGTCCAAATATCCAGAACAAGTATTTGTAAATATTCCAGTAAAAAGTGCATTTGTCATATCATTGGATTACATTCAGCTCAGTGGAAACTATTTTAATTTTCTCTGCTGCAGATTAATGTTCTTCATACACTAAATCTGATATTAGAAATTTAACAACATAAAGAATTTTGTCTTTTTTTAAAGGGTTGATCCACACCTTTATCACAGTTTTTGTTCACAACTATTACAAATCATTACGATCCCATTTTTCCCAACCTAAAGTGAAAAATACCATCAGTATCAAATGTATATCTTCATGAGTACTCACTCATTGAAATACCTATGAAATATCCCAATAAAGGCTAATATTGGTTGCATTTATTACTTTTGAAATTGAATACTCATGATATCCCTACACTATCAATTTGGATATTTCCCTGTATTACTGCATGGCACTAATACTATTCCAAACAGTAATTCCTCTGCCAGACAAACTTGAGTATGCCATTCTAGGGACCACTTCAGTTGTCTTTTGGGACAGGACTTGGCATAACTGGAAATACTAGAACACAGCTGTACACACATATTCTTGGGAAAAACAATGTATGTGTAGTTTGTCTTGATGTCCTGGTTTGAAGTAAAACAGAACCAATTTTCTGTTCAGTACTTTTACTTTGCAGCTAAGCCTCTTCTAACTAACTGAACTCTCTGAAATTAACAGCATATTGTTCAGACACTGTTCACTCCCAGAGTGATAAGGCCTGATTTTTTATAATTTATGCCAAGAAATGGTATGCAGAGAGGTTCTTGTTTAAACTTATTGCTATAACACCCAAGGGCAGCTAACTTTGTTATTTGCCCTGTTGGAGGGTCGGAAGCAGAAAAGCGCAGTGAGGTCCCACCTGCGGGGAGCAGCGGACAGAACAGGTGACCCAAAACTGACCAACAGGGTATTCCATCCCATCTGCCTCATGCTCAGTATAAAAGCTGAGGGATCAAAGGGTCAGCCCTCTTTCTTCAATGGCCGGTGTCCAAGAAGGACTCTGTCTGTTCATTTGCCTTTGATCCCAATCCCTGCCTTCCTGAATCCATATCCAAAATCCAGTTCCCATCCACCGCTGATTCCAGTCTGGGACTTTCTCTGTGCCTGCTGGTGACGTGATAGTCATCCTGGGAGCTTAATACAGTTTCATATATATGGTATATATTTCATTATTTTATTTTTATTATTTTATTAACATTTTTATTAAAGTAGTTTAGTTTCTTTCTTAAACTCTTTTCTCTCTCATCCTTCTCTCCCTGAAGGGAGCTGCTCTCCCTCCTCCAAAGGGAGAGGAGAAAAAGAGAGCACCTGTTTGTTTCAGTGGCCAGTCCAGCCCAAACCGTGACGGTTGACAAGCGAGAATGCTTTAATATTGAAGACTCAGGACTGATTACAGAAGTACTGCATGTAGTAGTGAGTGGATATAATGTCTTATACATTCCAAGGGCCCCAAATATTAGGAAAGTGTCGTGGTTTAGGCCGAACTGGCCACTGGGGACATGGGGCACCCCAGATGGGACCAACAAATGCTCCCCCCCACCTCTCCTATTGTAATAACATGTAGTAGCCTGAAATTGAGTTGTCT
This sequence comes from Himantopus leucocephalus, assembly GCA_003993805.1. Taxonomy (NCBI): domain Eukaryota; kingdom Metazoa; phylum Chordata; class Aves; order Charadriiformes; family Recurvirostridae; genus Himantopus; species Himantopus leucocephalus. Next base: position 144,613,034 of record RSEF01000002.1, read on the forward strand.
GAAATTCGCCTATATTAAATCTTGCAATGGTTTTAGTTGCATGTAGTTTTCCAAAGGTTTTATAAACTAAAAAGGTCACTTAGAAGCATAGTCTCTACCTCACAATATTTTCCTTTCTCAAAATGTATGTTTTGCTTACATTCTTTTCTAGTCTGTCCTCATTCACATTGTTCTGAATAGATGAGTAAAAAGGTCTAGATTTAGATCTAAAAGGGAGTGGACCAATTAACTGATGAGTATAGAAATACCATTGTCTTCCTACTCACATGTCGAAATGTGCATATACGTGCCTGTCCCACTTGAGTTTACAGAGTGAGGGAAACCACAAGAAAAATTTGGAGCAGGCAATATCAGTGCAGTGAAGGAAAAAATGAAAAACTTAATATCTAATTGACAGTATAAACGAATGATTTGAAAGATCTACCATGAGCAATACAGATTTATTAAATCAGAGATTAAATGAAAAAAATCCTCTCCCCCAAAATCTAGGTCTTTCCTTTGTGGTAATTCAACAATAAAAGTGGTTATTCCTTGATTCCAACAGATCTCTCACCTCAAGATACAAGTGGAGAATGAAGAGTCACTGTTCTGAAATCCACATTTGTTTACAGCAGTAATAGAAACATCAGATTGTCTAACAATCAAAACTTCTCTGAAGTTTTTCTTTTGCTTTCTGCATTGTATGTGGGTCAGTCAAAAGAGACTGTCATATTCTGGTATCTATCTATAAATAGGCAGGCAAGAGAAAGTGTGACAAATATATATTTTTTTTCCCCTAAAGGAAAACAAGGTAAAACATGTTTTTTTCTTCTCATGTTCTTAATTGCTCTTTCTTGATGGACAAATATCTTAGTAATAGTAACCTCACTGAGGGTCTCTACTGTTCACTAAAGATAATACAGCTAATTACATTGCATAGTTTCTTACCTATTTTTTAATGAACAGCTTAATTTTGCTTTTTTCTCCCCTTTGAAATTATTTTCATGCCAAAAAATGACAAAGAAACTCGATTATCTGAATTAAAACCACTGATTAGTATAAGGGTGTCTTTTAAAACTGTATCCTGAAGGAACTTTAAATGTAGATTTTTATACTGAGTTTGATTTTGGTTCTAAGTACATTGAAACCAGCACTGCATTTGTCCTCTTTGCAAGTAACACAAGAATGTTTCTATTTATAACATTAAAATCATATGTTATTCTCATAGGAACAAACACATTGCAGCATTAAGTAAATAAAAACTGCATTAATGCAACAGAAACAAGAAGTACAGTAAAAAAACCCTCCAGGATATGTGAAGGAAGCAAGTGATAATTGTAGTACTGTAGTAATAGTGATACCATGAGCATGACAAACGTAATGCAAGAAATGGTCCAGTGTTTGCAATACACTGTTTGGAATATCTGTTTAAGTCAGCTGAAGACACAGAACAGCACTAGAGAGCTGCAAGACCATGTGAAAAGACAACAGCAGTCACTAATTTTACCATATGACAGCACAGTCCAGCACCAAGTGAAAACAACAGAGAGATGATTATAAGCTTCAGTAGCTATGGTTAAATCTGACATTTTCTCATCAGACACACTTCTAAAGTGTTACATGAAGAGAATAACAAACAGGTAAAGAACGAATAGTTAACTAGGAGAGCTGTACGGTTAACAGCACCAACCACCCTTATTTGCCTTTACCAGTCCACTTGACTTCGATTAAAGCTTTATCTGCAGTAAATGCCTGTACAGCTGCTGAGGGCATCAGTTAAACCCTGAGTATGACTGGAAGGTAAATTCACAGAATTACAAAATCACAGAATGGGAGGGATTGGAAGGGACCTTTGGAGATCATCTAGTCCAACCCCCGGCCAAAGCAGAATTCATATAGTGCATGGACTGAGAAAGACCATTGGAAACTACATGAAGTTTTGGAATGGGTGTAGATTTGCAAGTGTTGCAGAGATTGCTCCATCCACACTGTTCTGAAAGTATTCAACCCTATCGGTATAGTCCAAAGCCTGAGGTACTGTATCTGCTACATGTGGTGGCTATTCAGTTTCCCGGGTGGATGAAGCCCAGATAGATGCACCCTGCCTGCCAATGGCTGTGTAGATATGTCCATATACGAGTCATAACAAGATTGTTCCATTTAGACTGCAGTGATTCTGAGCACTTTTTTTTGGCATAGCTGTATTCTATAGGCAGCTGGGAAGAGGCTGTTGTAATTACAGATCGAATATTATTCCAGAGCCCAGGACAATCTAAAATAAAAACTAATCCTAAAACCTATACCATATCCCTATTCCTCCTGCAATATGTATTTCCTACTATGTCTTTTAGAGTTATAGAAAAGAATTTAATCTCTAATTTCTGAACTGTTATGGTAAGAAATATCTCATAGTATCTTTATTCCGCTGTTGCCTCAATGCCTCACCTTATTTTGCCTTATGCTCAGTACTTTGTAAATGCTGCATTATTCCTCACTGGCTGTCCTTACCTCAGTAATTTACAGTAGCCCAAGGTATAAAAAGCTAACTGAATTTAGGAGAAGGCAGTTTACCCACCAAAGGAGGATGTCATAGTACAAAAAAGTTGTGTGGCATCATATAGACAGGGTCTCCACAGAAATTTCACAGACAAGAATAGATATATTAGAATCATAGAATCATAGAATCGTTAAAGTTGGAAGGGACCTTTCAGATCATCTAGTCCAACCATTAACCTAACCTGACAAAACCACATCTAAACCATATCCCCAAGTACCACGTCTACCCTTTTTTTAGACACCTCCAGGGATGGCGAATCCACCACCTCCCTGGCAGCCTATTCCAATGTTGAATAACCCTTTTAGTGAAAAAATTTTTTCTAATATCCAACCTAAACCTCACCTGGCTTAACTTGAACCCATTACCTCTCGTCCTATATTTGTCAAATATATTTCATTAATTTTGTATATTAGATTTACTGTCGTATATAGATTCCTACTGAAATTAGTGTTCCATTTTTCAAGGCATAACATAAATATTAGGAAGATGCATAGTTTTTATATTCAAGATGATATAAAAACCGAAATCAGAGAACAGAATGAAATAAAACACATTTTGTGGAAAAGTACTGGTACTTCTTAAGGAGACTTAAGAAGAAATGTAAGAGTTGACACTTGAGCACTGATAGGCTTGGTGAATTGACTCTTGAATGGTTATAAAGGCTAATCTGAAAGATTTATGGTTTAAATGATTATAAACTAGAGACTAGCTAGTCTTAAAAAGAAAGCATGCAACATCTCTTTCAGCCTCTTGTTGGCAAAGGTCGTCTGAACCAGTACATAGTGTGAGGATACCTGCATATGTCCATGGCTAATCAACCACGCCTCATGTCCGAGTTACTAGCCAAGGTTTCCCTGCCACAGGCCTTCTTCACAAATTGTGTCTTAACATCGAAGGCAGAGAACTTCTGGTATGTTGAACTTTTCAACTTGTTTTTTTTAAAAAAGAGAAAAATTATTTCTGCTACAGCAGATCAGATCACTCAGGATTTAAAACTTGAATTTAACGTATAAGATGTGGATAGGGGATGTGTCATGGACATATCCATGAGATCCATAAGAGAATAAATGGGCACATAGCAAATCAGTTTTCTCCTCATGAAAGGGACTTTGACACGTGAGAACTGGGCACTAGGTGGCATCTGAAACATTCAGAGCTGTTATGTGTCCTCACAGAACAACAAACGTTTTCTTTCATATATATAAGCGGTAACAGAAAATTCCAATTATTTTTTTATATGTATTACATATGCTTGGTATGTGTATGTGTTAGTATATTAAAAGTACAAATGTTTGATGTTTTCTCACAGGACATGCTGTCTCTTCCAGTGAAATTTCAGTCTGATTTCCACCATTATTGCTGGTATAAAGGATTCTTTAACAACACCATTTACAGAAAATATGTTTACAAAGTTAGAGCTATATGCCTATACTTATTTTACTAAATGTTTCTGATTTAGTCACTTTGACAAAAGAAAGGTGGACCTTAATTCTTTAATTTAGTTGTCATTTAGAAATTTTTATGGTTTAGAATTTTCCTTCAGAAGACTGAATCATTATTACAGTTGTTTTTCTAGAACTGCCGTGGAATTAATGTCCTTTCTGTATTTGATGGCAAAGGGCCATAATCAGCCTTCTGGGATATCATGAGGACGTTACCAAACTCTTCAGAGGTCTTCTCTTTTTTATACTTCATAGTGAATCTCAACTGGCAGGTTGAGAGTACTGCTCAATAGGTAGGATATGTAGTGGTTAGGCAGTGCCTTTGTTTAGTCAAGACCCGATTGCTATAATTACTTTTCTGAATGTTCTTATCATATCCTTTCAACAGAACATCTCCTTTAGAAAACGTAAACTCTTTATCCTTTTATGTGTCTCAAGGTCTCAGCACACCAAGTGAAATTTAAAATCCAAAGTCCAAGCTTCCTTTTAACGTATTTTCATGAATGCTTCATGATGCACCAGCACATCTTTCAGACTATATATAGATATGATACAGCTTATTCAGTTAGCCATGTTTTATTATATTGCATAACTGCATTAATACAGATTCACACTCTCAAGAGTGTAAATTTATGGTAATATATAAATAAATGTAAAGTAAAAATATTACATCCTCAAATACAACGTGTCTTATTGTGAATCAAAATATTTTCATCAAAATGCTGAAATGAAATCTCCACTCCATATCAGGATGGAAGTGTAATCCCTTTTCTTTACATCAAACTATACTCAAGGATCCTGCATTCAGAGTATAGCTGAAAACACCGCTGATATGTTAAGCAAGAAAAAGTTTATAATTAAAAGTGTACAATCAATAGTAGTAAAAATATTTTATTTTGCTCATTTATCTCAGTGTTTATGATATGACACAGAAATACCCCCAAAAATGCAGATCTTGCATAATAAAGTGCTACTCTCAGAGTCATTTTTCTAACCACAATCATACTTTCAAGGTCTGAAGCAGATGGCTACCTAATGAAGTCCTTTTCATTAGAAAAGGCCTCTTTAGTTAATGTTCATCTTAGGTATAATATGAACTTTTCATTGAAAATGTCCAGACGTGAGAACATTTAAAAATACTGGGTCAAGGATATATGCATGATTCTGCTTTTAATGGTCCTTATCCTGATAATTTCGCAGTGCTGAATTGCATTATGGCCTAATGACTCTACTGCATAAGGTGAAATAATATAACATTACTGATCTTGTCCAAATTACTTACATGATGATTCATTTACCAGGAAAGACAGTGTGATCAAATTCATGGATAATAACGTGAATAAACAAACATCTGCAACAGGCCATTCATCAAGAAGAAGCGTAAAACCTTTGAATAACTTATATTCCATAGAACTTTGATTTATAACTCAGTGCTGAGCTGTGTACACACAATATTGTGTCTTCCAAAACAGTCAGCTTTCCACACGGGAAGAAAAACACATTCTATTCCAAACACAAAAGCATTAAGTCTGCTTCTCCCATCTACTCCACCTTTCCTTGTCACTGTTAGTAAGAATTCCCAGATGCTCTTCACTTGGGGAACAGTTATCTGTAATGGTTATTTTATTTCAGCATTATGCTATAGTTTTCCTTTTGCAAGAATTAACATTAGTGTTGGTATTCAGCATTCTATTATTGATTTCAATGCACGGACTTGCGCATCTCTTAGAGAACATCTCTCGAGCTTCAAAATTTGTGTGCTTTGCCTTATGCTAGAGGCAAGTTCCCTGGCACATTTGGGAAAACATTTTTGGAACTCTCAAGCATGGAGGAATTAAAGTAGTGTATTTTCTGATGAAACATAGGATTTCCTTATCCAGGAATGATTCAAAAAGTCTGAAAAAAGAAAGCTGAATATGTACCAACGTTCATCTATAAACAAGTGTCACTTGCCATAAGGGGAAATACTTTCTATAAACTATCCTTTGTGGGGCTTGGTGAGAAGTGCTTAATTATAATTTTTTTCTTTCTAATTGCGAAAAAGTAAATAATACAGTAATGCACATAATATAGGACACTATTCCCTCTGGCTATGGACTATTGTGGGTATATATTTTTTTTTCCCAGAAGTTTTAAAATCAAAAAGGGCTATTTGTAATTTCTCGCCTGAGTCCTGCAGGAGCATATGAGTTTCCTATGTTATTCCGGCATCAAAATAATTGTGTTTGAGGCATAAGCAGTAAAAGGCATTTAATCTTATTTTATAGATGCAGTGATGGAGAGCATCTGCAAAGTAATTCATGTGACATAGACATATTAACATTCTTCCTTCAAAGTCTCCTTTTTTAACCAATATAAACTTGAACTCATATAGTCAGCCTTCCCTCAAATACGTCAGCAGACAGAATAACAGCTACTTTTATCCCCATCCCTTCAGGTTACCTGCTGTGGGTCATTGCTCTCTTGACTGATCTGTTATTGGAATGAGCAGAAATGGTCATAATTTGAGGGGAGAGAAAGGTTTATCATTAAAATAACTCAAGATTTGGATTAACATTAACATTAAACATCTGTGTAGGCCACTGTTTCTCTGGTTAGTTCTACATGACAGGTTAATACTGAAACAGCCATGCCAGTCATTTCTCTGAACTTACTGATATTTCTATATTGAGATACTACTCGAACAACACCCCTTCGGCTTCTACTTTTAAGTACTTTCAATATTCTCTCCTTTTATTGAGAAAAAGAAAAATGTTCTAGGAAAAGATAAGTTTAATAGCCTGCTGCAGTGCAGTGCCTGCTGCACTTATGAAGTGTTCATTGCAGTGCTAACTCACTGAAAGATCATATATCTTATAGAGATCTTTGCAAAACTTCTTTAAAGAGTGACAGATTGGTATGTTAGAAGAGCTAAACAGTGTCAAAGAAATGTATGTTATACAAGTAGGCTGTTAGCACAGTGTGAAACAGTAAGGAACATGGAGAAATGTATCCTAAGGTCTGTATCTCACATGTTCAATCATATGATATAGAATTCTACTTTAATGTTTAAGAGAAAAAAATTATAAATGTCAATTGACAGACAAAAAAATATTTTCAGCAATAATTTTCCATTTTTGGTGGAAAGGTGCTAATGAACCAATGATCATTTCAGTTTGACTTCCCTGTCTTTTTTCCACGCAAAATAGAGGTGAAAAGGAAAAATGAGGGGAAATACCTATTTTTTACTTTGTTTCTCGACATCTTTAAATGATGTTTAGAAAGATGTGTTTTCATTCAGGGAAAAACTCTATTTTCATCAGACAATTGGAACACTTTTGCAATTAATGTTGACTTGGCTACCAGATGTTAACTCTGTTAATGTACTGGCTAAATGTAAATAGAAGGCTGTAAGGGAAAAAGAAGATGGAATTGGGGTCAAGGAAATTTATCCAGACTTCTTTGTTTGGGTCTCGGCACCCTGAGTGCTCGACCCAGCATTCAGTTGTGCTAATTTTGGCAGTGAACTTTCTGGATGTTAATGATGACTCAACTAACTAATACATATTAGAATATGAGCATCTGGAAATCCTGAAATCTTTTCTTCTTTGTCAGTTATCCTTAATCAAATATTTACTAACAGACATATGACACTACCTAGACAGGACTACAGTGTTTATGAAGATTTTTTAGTATCTAGCTTGTTTCAAGGAAAATCAAGTCAGTCTTCATTATGATGTATTTTCTTTCCTCTACATATTTGTAATATTAAGATAAATGAAAATTGAGTTATTAACTCTTACTCATACTTATGTGTTTAGATAAGCTGAAATTTTTGAGAATACTTTTATGTCTCTCTGTTTCTGCAGTAGATTATTCTATTTTAAATCTCTTATTTAAGTCCTGTAATGCTCTGCCTTCTCTTATATTAGCAACCTTTGCCCAAAGATAGTGGGAATATGCTAGGACATAAGAAAGAAATGTATAATCTCTCAACTGGAATCCATACATTTAATTCTACTTTCCGATGTTATTTTTACAAGAGGATTTAAGTATAAAGTTTACAGTTATGATAGAGCTGACTCTGTAAAAAGGTAACAAAACCTAAATTAATCAGATCTACAAACTGGAGATAAATAGGAGATTAGCATGTCAAATTTGTATTGTGATCCCCTTTGTTGACAGTTTTAAAAAGAATTTTTCCATTCAACTGAGAAAGCTTCAGGGATAACTGTTGTACTTTAGTCCTGTAACATATCAAAAATTAGATTGCAAGTAGGGAATAAAAATCTTTACTTGTTTACAGATTTTTATTTGCTTTGTGAAACAAAACATATTTTGAAACACATAATGATTTACTAAAATCCAGAGTTACAACTCCCCTTAGCAGCTGAAGGATGATATTGTTGGTATTACTACATTGCTGATATATGTAAAGCCTCCTCCTCCAATATTACAATTTATGGGATTACTTAGTTATTAAAACCTTTGAGTTATTTAGTCGTGTTTGAACAAAACCTTAACTAGTGAATACTAAGCCCCAGATGACAAAGGACTTACTGTTCTTGCTGATGAAGATTATTATGACTGAATAAAGAAATAAAACTATTATTTTTTCCCTATATTTCTATGTATTTGTTTACAGGGATTGTATTTACATACATATCTTAAATTTAAAGATAAGAGAAAATGTCTCAGATGTAGTTTGTTTTCTGGGAATAGACAAGTCAAATGTACGTTTGGTTATGCAAAGCCAAACTTTGGTATAATCATTTCTCTGCACTGTTTCTACTTCAGTCTTTACTGACATCAGTCTGGTGTTGGTGGTAAAAGTGGAAAACAACCCATAGAACCCCTCAAGAATTTGACTGCATCATCAACTGCATTAAATTCTGCTTGCTTTTCAAAAGTCACATCACAGCATCACAGCCCTCTGGCTCATAGGCGGAACTCAAATTCCAAGCATCGGCTGTGTCCAGAAATGCCAGTTATTCTTTATAACTACAACTATTTTCAATTTGTACATGTCAGACTATCAAATGACACTGAAGTAGTTGTGTTCACCTCAGAATTGGACTAAAGGGCAAGTTTTTAACAAGGAGTTAGAAATGGATGTCAAGGTAACATCAAATACATAGCAATCTACATATCAATTTCAAGAAATCAAACTACGCCACTTAAATTCCTAGTAAAATCCTTTCATAAATGCCACTCACTCCCAATCAATACTGGATCCATTCTATAAATTTTATCCTGGTTAATACTGGATTCATCTGAAAGCCCTCTTGATAATGACATCATCTCCACTTAACAATGTAATTAATATCTTTTTTATATTTCTACAACTTAAAATTCTTAAATTCATGGGATCCTGATTGCTTCCAGTTTAAGAAAGAATGTTTTTATTTAATCATCTGCCTACCCTTAACAACTGGAATATGCGTACATTGTATGTGAAGTATATAACAGACACGCTTCACAATACAAGCTGTCCTTTTGAAGATTAACCAGCTAGAACATTTTTCCAACATAATCTGTAAAAAGAAAAAAAAATCTAATTTATGAAACAAATCCATACATCCGTATGTTCATATCAGCTCTTGCTTGTGTTATTCTTGTTGGTTATTTATTTTCTGCTGTGAAAACCACACTAGCTTCAGGTATTTTAGATGATTTTAAATTATCTGAGTCAACAGTTTTCAAGATATACAGTAGAGGATGGTGACAAAATTACCAGCATGTCTGGAGTGCTCACATAGCGGATTTTTTCTACAAGACCTTTCATATCTTAATTTCTAAAGGAAGGTGCTGCTTATTTAATGACTGGTTAACATCTGTAGTGCTAATCATACAATAAGTAGATGACAGGCATTACCCACCTGCCTTTGAAAATGTGGCAGATATTTTACTATCTAATGATTTTATAGGTGATAACCAAAATTACTGAAGGAAAAGTAAAATTTTTATTCAGTTACAAATTTTAGGCATTAGGTATGAATTTCATAATTTTCAAGAAAACAAAATATAGAATTATGAAAGGAGAAATTATTTTTAAACTACATGAAGCACAAAGAAGTTGTGATTTTCAGGGAAAAATATAATTTTCAAGAAAATCCATCAAAAGACGCTTATTATTCCATTTTTTCTCATTTTATCAGTCATCTTCCAGCTTCTGTAAGAGGCAAGAATGAGTTTCTGCAACTACATCCTCCTTTACCGCATGAGTACTACCTCACAGGCATTACAGGTATAGTCCTTGCTCTGTGTCATGGCTGCTGTGGAAAAATGTGTCCTTCACTAGGTGTCAGCAGCAGAATCCTTGGGACCAGAGGAGAGACATGTCCCTTCATCTCAGTTCCAGTGTTGGGTCTACCTCAGCTCAGAGAAGCAGTGAGAAGTCTTTATCATAAAAACATAGAAGTTTCATTCCAATAGTTTGAAAAGATACAGTCCTTGTCTGGTAACTGTACATCTCCTGGAGGTGACATGGGCCTTTCATAACCAGAGTCTCTGAGAGGTTAAAGCATTTCCCTGTTTCCTGGACAGTCTCACTAAGCCTGAGCTATCTACAGTTTTTCGGTATGATAGCTATAGTTAGACAAGGTAATAAAAAGCACTAACATTACCTTGTCAAATTTTCAAGATCATCTCTGAAATTGTATCAGTGTATAAAACATGTAAAAGCTTTCAGAAAACAAGAAAAATCTTTCTGATTAAAATTAAAAAATTGGAAAATGGAAAATGGAAAAAATTCAGTTTAAAGTTTAACATTATAAACAATGAAAAATATCAGGCATCTTTTTCAAATATATCTAAGTAATGGTAAGCAATCCGCTGTGCAATATTATGAAGGAAAGCTATTCCTCAGGTCAAATATTAAATACAAATATAACAAATAATCTAAACATTTTTTTAAAAAAATCACCTGCAAGTGTAGTTCCAAAGAAGCATTCTATGAAGTGAAAAGTTGTGATGTAATCATGGCACACCATGGCAAGTAGATTCAACTAATCATTTAAATATATCATGTGCATGAAATGCATTCAGATAAGAGTCTATATTGTTAATTAACTTTATCAATATATGTTTCATGCACTGATATATGATTACATCAAACCTTTTCATTACATAAAATATTTCTTATCTATGACTTTCCCCATTTCTTAAAGACATTACTATTTTGATTAAAATCAAACTATTTTGAGTTGATTTTCATTTGAAGAATGTTTACCTGGTGAAATTAATTAGCTTTTAGTTTGTTAAAGGTGCTTTGGCATTTGCACTGATAATTACATCTCCCTAGAATTCAGAGTTACTTTTTACTCAATTCAGATTTTACTTGGGGTTTAACTTCACTCTGAATTTTGGCTTTCAATAGACTTGCTTTCAAAACATTTATTTTGGTCAAAATCTACTGCATTGTCATTTTGGAAATATCATTTAATTGTTCCTTTAAAAACACTTTATACTGCATGGCGCACTACTTATATACTGTTTTGGATTAAGTAATTTACGAAAAGATTTTTCATGAAGCTGATACATCCCATTTTTTTCAGATTTTTTGTTTCCAAAATGTTTTAACTCGGGGTAATGTCCTGAAATCAATGATAAAACATAGTATTTAGAATGAAGTACATTATCAGTGCACTGTACTTGGGTTATGAAATTAATATATTTTATTTCAAAATAGGTCAGCAGAATGAAACACTCATACTGTAATTGGCCAGGATAGTGGATTTAATATTAGTCTTGGCATGAAGGTGTTGTGAAATTTTTAAGGGTTTCCTTGGAATCTGTTTTCTACTTCCATTTTTCTTATAAAAGCTTGTCATTGCTAGATTATAACAATAATTTAGTGATCCCATAATTTAGTGCTATTTCTAACGAAAGATTACTAGTAAGGAGAATTATTGCAAACGTGTCTTCTAGCAGGAGTCTGGGACACTATAGAGATTTTGCACGTAAATTGGGATATACAAAGGCATGATGTCAGCTCTCTCATTATCATCAGGCCACTTCATTCACCGCAACTTGCTATCCATCCTGCTGCCACAGACATGAAGGCTTCTACAGGCAACAACACGAGATTTTGACAGCACAGTGTATTTTTTTTTTTGATGTAGGGACTCCTTCTACTACCACGTGCAAATACTTCCATGTTCTAAGCATGTTCAATAGGATGTAAAATAGGATCACAGCAGAAGAGGGCCTGGTTGCAGGAGCAGCAGAACTGAATCTCTTCAGTATATATAGTCTGCCTGTCTGTCTTTCGGTATTTTTCTTTGATGTTAATTAGTGTTAGTCCTTCTTTTTAATTAGCCATTATTTCTACTAGGCAGAAAGTTCCTAAATTACTCTCAGAGGCAGGAAAGGGTCAGTCAGGGTCTATTTTCTCTAAATACAGGTGTGAAAGAAGTGACAATGTACTCTTTTTTGCAAGAAGCAGAGGAAAGATAAGTTGGTTGTATTTTGTGATGTTTTCATGATGAAAAGTAATTTTGATGATGGGAGAAATAACAGTACCATGGTGTCCTAATGTGCAAACCTTCTCTTTCTTTAACTTTTTCCTTCATTTTCTGCAATACCAGAGATTTTAGCATCTAACTCGCCCTTATCCCATTCATTTACCTCTTTCTGGTTTCACTTTACTTCTTTTTATGTCTGCCAGAACAGTCATCTCTTGAATGAGTTGAGAAATCAGAGTCTAAGGTTAGAAGTGACATGTCACAAAAATCCTAAAACTTGGGGGTTTTAAACCTCAGATCAACAGAGTTGGATGTATTTTAAGACGCCATCTGGCAGCTTTATACATATACAACAGAAATTTTGAAATTAAAGGGATTATTTTTAAAAAAATTATGGTTATCTCAAAGCATTATTCATTCACTAGTAGTGGTGATTTGCATGAAATGAAGATTATTAAGCAGCATTCAATTGATTTGTGACACTACACCAGCAATTGTTTGTTCTTTTATGTTTAGTGGATATCATGTGAAGCTTAACAGACAAAGAAAAGCTTTCTAATGACCTAGAAACATATTAATTAGCTTAAACTATGAATCAGAAAGCACTTTCAAACATACTGAAATACCATATGTTTAAAAATCTTTTTTTTTAAAAGAACTCTTTTTCTCAGCTGGACATGTACATGCTCCCTTTTTCCAGGATAAAGATATACCTTTCCTAACTGCTTAAGGACTGTCCCTGAATCAGGAAACTAATTTTTAAAAGCCCTTCATCCTAAGATAAATGATAGTTTCTCTCCTGTCCAGGACTGTGTACCTTGAAAAGATTGCTTTTCCCAGCACTACCAAACCATCATAAAAGTGATTTCTCCTTTTTCCTGCCATCATGGTGAAATTGTTAACTAGTTGTCTTTGGAATGGTTTTGAAGATAAATCCAGTGATGATCTAAGAGTCAAAAAGTTGCCAAATCCTGTGGTGCCTTATCTAAATTTTTAACACCCATCTTCCAAGATAAAATCTAAAAATCTACATTCCCTGTCTTAGCTCCACAGTGGAAAAGCTAAGTGCCAAGGAAAGATAGTTCATAGATGTGGATGTTGAACAAGGGAACATACAGAATTAGCTAGCTTGCAGAACTATGCACAAGGCGTGCTCTTTATACGTATATCGTCTGGGAGGTTGAGGTTACATATACGCTAGTAAGGAAATAGGTCAGCAACCATTCTCTACCCCTGAGAGCCAGTGGCAAGGAATGACTAAAATCCTTATGTCCTAATATTTTTCCCAAGCCACAATGGCCTCATCCATACATGCAATCCCCCATGTTATGCCTGGGAATTGTGTCAAGGCACTAATTAATACAAGCAGAAAACATGCCAGGGAATGAATATTCTGACAATGAAATTGCAGAGATGATTGTCTGCTAGGGTTTGCACCCATTCTGTAGACATATTCAGTTTACTAGTACATACGCAATGGAAGTGATTCAGTTAGCGCTGTAAATGCCCTTTCCATGGGCACTAGTCAGGATCCTTGTAAATTAAAACCCCCGAACTATTCTCACAATGCTCAAGCTGGGATCACTGTTTATTTTTCATTTTGGTGCATTTGCAAGAGGAAGATATGATGCAGATGGAGCAAAGGTATTCTCCGAGAGAAGACTCTGTGTAGGAGACCCTGGGAATCGCTGTTAATAGCAGTATAAGCAGAAGGCAGGCCCCTATTGTAAACATTTTAAATTTAATTTCCAGAATAATGGACATTTTTTCAGAAGCGCTCCATGTGGAGGGAAGATATATTTCTGTTTATTTGTATTGACACCATTTGGATAGAGTATAAAATCTGCGTGTCAGCAAGACTGCTGCTAGGGATGATGAAAGACACTGGTGTAGGACTTTGCCTTCCTAATGTAAATGACTAACAGAGACCAGATAAATTGCATTCTTAAAGCGTTCCTCTTTCTCGTACAACTAAAAAAGGAAGCTTATAGTGTCTAGGTCACATAATACATATACGCACTGTAGACGCTTAAAGTTAGGCGACATGAGTCCCAGATGATATATTGTATAGACATGCTTATACTGAGATTTATCTGTTTCAGTACTGTCTAACCAGACTACTTAAGTTTCCACATGACTTTATAAGCAACAAAACTAGGAAAAATGCAGGGTTGGGCATTTTCTTTCTCAGCTTAAGTAAACGTTTTCTGACTTAACTTTTCCTTTTTTTTTGTATGAATTAAAATATATAACTATTTTCCAACTATTTATTCAACAAATAACCAAATTCCAGTCACTTCCCTGAATTTTAATTTGCTAAATTACATTAACATAAATATTCATGCCAGCTATTTAATAAAAAAAATACAGAAAGGTATTAAAAAAACCCCAACCAGTTTTACCAATCAAAACTATAAGACTAAAATTTCCTTTAATCTTACACATATTCACATATAAATTCAGAAATTTAAAAGCTTGAGAGCATCCAGAATGCTTTCAGAACCCGATTCCTGTGGACCAAGAAATAAAATAAGTTTTAACAGGGCTGTTAACTAGCAAATGCTCCCATGACCAGTTTCCCAAACAACAACTAATTTAAAATTAACAAAGTTGCTCATAATTTTTTTTTCTCCAAGTACTACACTACACACCCTTTAAAGTCTAACAAAACATCAGAGAAAGGAGAAGCACTGAAGAATTCCTTGGGTTTGGAAAAAGCGCAACACAGTAGACACTAATACAAAGTACATACAATTTGCTGGAGAAGTTTAAACCATTTATAATGATTATCAACTGTTCTGGTAACCCAATTTGAGCTTCCCTAGTTTAAATGTTCAGGAACTCTTAGGTGAAATCTCTGCTGACAATTTTTATTTATTTAATTGTGAAAATTTTAGTTCAGTTATACTTCTTGATCTCTACTGTGCCAGCATGACCTGAGTTACAGAGATGACAAACAAGTCACATGAGGAACATTGCTAGCCCCAAAGAGCCCATTAAAAAGGTTGACAAATATAATCCCTTTATCATAGCCAAAGGTGAACATGCCACAATAGTTTCCTTTAATTAAAGTTGATTCCCAGGTCATGATAAAGCTGATAGTAGTGCTGCTCAATAGACAGACAGAGCACAATAACTGAAATAACTACTTCTACTCAACAGAAATAGGTCATATGCATCATTCATTATTGTTTTGCTAGATCAAGTACTTAAATATTGTCTTTGTGCAAAAGCAAAACAAAATATAGCAAACAAAATGCAGCACCAGGAAGCAAAAAACAGACTTTCCGGGATAACGGACGATTATAATAAATGCAGATATCTATACTGTAGATAACTATGAACTTTTCATCTGCATTCCATTTATTAGTTGAAAGTAGCATCTTTAAAGAATAATTAATCAGTTTAATGAATGACAGCTCCAGCATGAGGCTACCTAAACCAAGTTGGGTGGCTCATGCTTTATTTCCCTTCACCTACAGTAAAAGAAAAGTAGAGTAATTAGCTCACCTTCAGACATCAAAATTGTAAACAACTGTGATTAAAGGAGATGAGCCCAAACCGTAATCAATTCTGTAATAATAGACCTTAACATTGTTTACCTAAACTAAAATATAAGAAGTAAGTCTTGCCCATGTTATTTTGTCTTCTATTTCCACAACTAAAACTTTTTATTCACACATTACGTTTTTCTGCATACAATGCAGGTTTTAAATTGTTCAAAGATTAAGTCAAAGAAACTCCTCTAGCTACACACACAGCAGAACAGATTAGAAATCTTCCTCTCAGAATGATTCTGTCTATAACTACTACAGATACTGCAGATAGAATTTTCTATTTAATCTGCATTAAATTGAAAGTGGCTGTACTCTGTCCTATATAATTAGATATACAGTCTCAGTCTTCATCAGATATGCCTGTCACAAGTTGATTTTATTACTTTGCCATGTATCAAAATTCATTTTGAATTCTATAATTTTTGACAGAGGGCTGAAGGCTGGACATCTAGAAATAAGAATATATTTGATGTATTTATAAACACCACAAGGCATGTGCAGAAACATAACATGAGTAGCGACTTCAGAAGCCAAAATAAATAGAGTTCCTTGGGATAACTGCTTATTTATAAAGCTTGAACAAAACTTTCCATTTCAGTGCATGAACACTGATTGTTTAACATGTACATGAATAAGAAATGATTCATTCACTATGAAAAAATAACAAAGTAACAAAATAATGAAAAATAATAATAAAACTAATAATGAGAACAGTCACGGAAAGGTACAAAACGAAACAAACAATAATGTAGTATTCTCCCATTTCATTATATTTTCTAAAAAAATTCAAGCTGAAGTCAGGAAAAAGCAAGAAATGTGACCTAGATTGTTTTTAGGCCCCTTTCCTGTAGAGAGCAGAATTGCATGCAAAAAATTGTTTCCAGTTTATGTATGTTTTTTATTATTATTATTATTACTAACATACATTTAACTTACTGTATTGTTGGTGTGTTTTCTTTGCAGCAGAAGTTACACATAGTGCAAGTGCCAGGACAATTAGGCTATAATCATGCCTTCATTTCACCCATATGATTCACTTAATGTAATTGGGAGCTGTACAAATGAACCAAGGGCAAGAAGTTACTTTAAGTCCTGTGGCCCTCTGGAGCACTGTGAAGGTGCCAGTTTGCACTTGGGGATATTTCCTTGCTTTTGATATTCTGTGAAAGGACTGATAATTTGAGGTACAAAAGCAAAGTTTTGTTTCCATGATACTGGCTGCTGAATATTCTGACATACTTTTTCTATCCAAACGGAAGTTATCATTTGGTCATCCTAACTTGTGGTCAGTCATTCCACATTAAAGAGTAGATTTTACCCTTGCCCTCAGTTGCACTTTGTGGGCAACTATGCCCAAACCTACAGGCAGAATATGTGTCCAGACATTGCAAAAAAAGAAAAATCTTGTCATCCAGAAGCAGGGCAAGCAGAAAATAGAATACATGCAGCATGTCAGTTCATTTACTCTTCATTTTGTCTTCATTTGTTTCAGCTTTATCTGGCATATTTTTCTACAACAATATCAAATACCACTCCCCCAGTTTACGTAAGGTTCATTGTACTGATACTGTCCTATCAAAGTGTCCATCATTGTCGTTGACTCACAGAATTCCTCCCTAGTCACCTTTATAAAGAGGCTATTCCAGCCATGCATACCTTAAATAAACCACTTATCCTGAAAAGTAGATTGCTTTGCACAGAGACTATATTTACATTTCTACCTTGCGAAAGGTAGAAAGCTTTATTTGATGCATCTCAATTACTACCCCAAGTTCTCCATGCAATCTGAACCACACCGTGCTAGTGGAAAGGATAGGAAGGGCACACCAGCTCCAAGATTGCTTTTCACAGAAATAGAGGTTGGGTAAAGCCTGTATGCTTATGAACAAACTGGTAAGAGGTGTGAGTGTTGTCATTAACTTTACACGTCAGTATTCTTATTTTCATTTTTGTAGGTATGTCCAAGTACAGGCTGGAGATAGAATGATAAAAGAAAATGGTAATTAAAGAAGTTGGACGGTAAGATGAGGAAGACCTTAAAGACTACTTCTAGCTCACTATCCTATCTCTTTTACAAGTCCACTTTTATTAGAGTTTGTCAGCTTGAGCAAATGCTCCGAGATATCACAGCTGCTCTGCCATCCACACAAGCAGATTATAGAAAATAAAAATACAAGGTTCCAGTCTGCCCTGGAGCCAAAGGCCTGGGACTCTTGGCACTTGAAAACGGAAAGGGTCTGCACAGTTCCTCCTTCACAATTTAAAAAGTGTCTTATCAGTTTTGCTGCTGTTATTATGTTGCAGGCAGCAGAAACGCTGACAGGAAGCATTTTTAATTCAAAGCTTCTGTTCAACAGTTCACAGCAGAGAAGTGACCTAGAATCCTCTAGATTTTCTGTGGCAGTCAAGCTGGCAGTTACAGACCCTGTGGAGATTAGTTTAGAAATATCACTGTTTCTGAAATAAAATACTACAGTGTCCTGGGTTCTACCTGGTCTATACAGACTCAGGATGGGATTGGGGTGTCTGTGTAGACATGGAGTCCTTTTTTGCTAATCTTGCCAATTTTTTAGCCTCTATAGTGAGTTTCTCATGAAGGCTTTGATGACTATTTCATTTTCTCATTTTTACCTTTTCATCTGTCAGTATAGCCAAATGTTACCTGTTCATTTTTGCTTTTCCTATTTATTCACTAAATTTCAGGAGAGGAAAATTGACTAAAATAGATCTACTTTGAAGAGAACACGTGAAGGGTTAATAGAATTCAACGGGAATTTAATGAACATAGTAAACATTTTTTTTTGTCAGGAAACAAGGTACTTTCATAAACTTTACTTTCATTAGCTGATAAGAAAATAGTTTCAAAATTCTCAAGCCTTAATTAAATACCTACAAAGACAAAAGAGCAAATTCTATCACCGTGTTGAAATTCTCTAGATAAAAATGATTGCTTTATTTAAATTAAAGCATCTGAATATGGATCTATTAATTAATTCATTAGAATGTTAAGCTGCTTATTAAAAATATTGAAATACTGCATCTGTAGCAGAATTAAAATGCTGTACTTTCTTTATATTCTTAAAATAACTCAATATGATATAGTAGCATTAAGGTNGTTAAGCTGCTTATTAAAAATATTGAAATACTGCATCTGTAGCAAAATTAAAATGCTGTACTTTCTTTATATTCTTAAAATAACTTAATATGATATAGTAGCATTAAAGTTTTTTTTCCCAGTTTGCTGCCTCAAGACACCACACCAATGTTACGTTAGTGACAAGGTAGGGAAGGAAGTTACAGTGCATTGGGTAAGAGTGCTGGCAGTCGTCACCGCGACTGTAACAGTTTAGCAGTCGCAGGACAAAGTTAAATACTGAACAGTGAAAAGTACTGATCTAATCCAGGTCAAGCTGCTGTTGAATTGCCATCTTCACTAACATAGGGGTTTTTAAGCCCCTGGACTGCAATGTGGAAAGAGACATCAATGACTAAGGTTGTTTTAGTTTAACATTGCTTCCAAAACACAGCAAATACCTTATGATCGCTATTTGAACTGTGCCTTTTATTTTTTCTCTTGTACTTTTAAATAAAATTACATAAAGATTGTTTATTTGAAAGGGTCATTCAAGAAAAAAAAAACACATCAGGAGCAGTTAGTATTGCCCAAGAGTTCTTCCTCAGCAAGGTGCTTGTAGAGTTCTAGGGATGAGAACAACCTGTAAGCAAGCTACTGTTTTGCTGCTGTTTGATAGAACAGGAGTAAGCTTTAATGGAAATCACCACCAGGGCTCCTCCTTCTCAAAAATCATACCAGTAATGCTTTGTGGGAAATAAGACCCATCGTAGTACCCAGATCTTTTTTTTTTAATAAAGCCTGGGACTCAATACAAACTCTGAATCTTGCCTTTCATCCTGCTATGAGAAGCCAGGGTATTTCAAGTAGTACTTGGTTTCTTTGGATGAAGGAAAAATACATGAACATAAATATATACTAGTATGAAACTTATATTTCAGTAGAGTGAACCCTATGAGAAAGAATTATAATCAATTGATTGTAACAGTATGCAATGGAATGAAATTATAAATAAAATATTTAATTGTATTACTTTATCTTCATCTCTCTCTTACTATGATTTATCATGCTGTAATTACTATTTTTTTTTGTTGTTGATCTGATCCTCAATAGGTCCACATTGTTAAATATTGCTGTTTTAAGGAAATGCATTTAAGTTGGGCAAAGTGTGTTTACAATGTAATAATTTTGTTACTGCTATATAAAAAAAGTTATTTGTGTAACAGGGTATGTTATGTTTTCTTACTAAGATGATCTAAATGTTTGAAATATACAAATTTTTTAATTATTCAGTTGTAACGTTACCCAGATCCTATGTATTAATGCTTTTCTGTCAGACTTTTATTTGCTTATTTTTAAAGTGCTGAGAGTTCATTACAACAAACTCAGAACAGAGTAAAAAAAAATATTGCTGCAAAAATAATCTTTATAACAAATTTGTGAATGAGAATTTTCTTCATTTTTAAGTAAAGCTGAAAA
This sequence comes from Himantopus leucocephalus, assembly GCA_003993805.1. Classification (NCBI taxonomy): domain Eukaryota; kingdom Metazoa; phylum Chordata; class Aves; order Charadriiformes; family Recurvirostridae; genus Himantopus; species Himantopus leucocephalus. The sequence goes on from RSEF01000002.1 coordinate 144,633,565, forward strand.
ATAGATATGAAGAATAGTGCCTAACTGGGTGGTAGAAAATTCCTGAGAAAGGAAGTAAACTTTATGGATTCTTTGAATAATCACCTGGACTAGAAGAGATTGAAATCCCTGATGAAATAAATACCTAATTGTCCATACAAGTGGAACAGCTGCAACAATCTAGATTGAGAGATATCTAGTACAGAGTATCTGGTAGCAAGTTAATTAATAGATTCACATAGTCTAGATATTGAATAAGCACTCGGTTGGAATTTAGCTAAATTTGTGAGCAGGGTGGCAATTTAAATTTAGGTCTTGTCTTTAAGAAGGCGTTTTCTAATCAATACAAGGAATTCCCAACCTGCTGACAGGTAACTTTTGCAGACTGCAAAGCTATTCAGCTACTGCATCTGCTTCTTCTGTATAAGAAATTATATTTACATATCCATATATTACCGTAATATTGAGCCTCATTCGGAAAAAGAGCTACTCATCTAAGATTTAAATTCCCCTTTTCTGTTCTAAATTTTAAACAAATCAACTGAAGAGTTCTTTTTTTTTTCTATAATCTGTAGGCTTCTTTCATCCCCATTATCTTTTCAGCACTCTTTCAAGTTCACAATAATCCAATTATCTTTCTTAAAGTGCTCAGTTTTTCATGAAGTCTCAGTTCAATGACAACTCTCTCACTAGTTAAAGCTCTTTGATAAGACCAGATATTGTTTCCTTTTGTCATCTTTCAATCTTTCTGACAACCTCTTTATTTTCATGGTTCAGATTGTGAAGTCATGCTCCTACAAATTAGATCTCTCTAATATTACAGTGGATTTTCTGGTGACTGGCTATGAGTTTCAGAGACTTTCTCATTTGAAATATATCAGTGGCAACATAAGTTTGCCTTCAGGTAAATCACAGAATGGTTGACCACTACTAAATGNTACAAATTAGATCTCTCTAATATTACAGTGGATTTTCTGGTGACAGTGCTATGAGTTTCAGAGACTTTCTCATTTGAAATATATCAGTGAGAACATAAGTTTGCCTTCAGGTAAATCACAGAATGGTTGACCATTACTAAATGAAANATATATCAGTGGCAACATAAGTTTGCCTTCAGGTAAATCACAGAATGGTTGACCACTACTAAATGAAAAAAAAAGAAGAAAGAAAAAGTTAAGGTTAAAAAACAAATCCAATCTTTAAATTGAGGGTTACTTTATACTATGTACTAGAACTGTTTTTCTTTTTTCTTTTTAAAACATTTATATTTACCAAACAACAGGTCACAGATGAACAAATTCTAGTAAAAAGCTCTCAGTGATTTTTTTGAGTAAGTAGATGAACACTTACCAGAAAATTTTAAAGAATGTGCCATTAATTTAAGGAGCTAACATGACACAGGGTAAAGATAATAGTGTTTAAAAAGAATAAGGCACAAGTCCTTTATTCATAGTAATAACCACTTAACCACGTTTATTTTTTTCGGAGTTGGTAGTTGGCCAGAAAAATTAGCAGACAATATGCAAATAGTTCTCTGTATTGAGTTTACACAGCTTTAATTAATGACATTTAATTAATTTAATTGCTAATGCTGCTCCAGGAGGCATGGACGTTCAAGAAGGTATTCTGTAGTGGCAATGTAATTTAGGCATTTAATCTAGGTTTATAAATGTGAAGTAGAAATATACTCTCTTAGCCCTTTGTCTTTTGTATGCTCTGTAACACATTCAACATGCAAACCTTTCAGGAGCAGAAAATGTGGTTTACACATCTTTGAAAAATGACATGTAATTTGACAGCAATTTTAAAATATCTGAAATATAATTCACTTAATTTCATTTCACTAGATGACAAAGTGGTACAATTACATTTTTAAAAATAAAATTAAAGTCACTATCAATATCAATATGATGAGTTTTTCTTGCACTCAGTATCTATTGTATCAAATTTAGAAGATGCCATAATAACCAGAAATTTACCATAGTGCAATAATATTCTAATTGACTGAAATGCTACGCAGTATCTATATATACATTTTTATGCTTAAGATTATACCTTGCAATGAAGAATCAGTTTAAACAGTTGCATAAACTTTTAAGTCTCAGAGCTGAGCATGTGCGTATAAAGGGCTTTTTTGATTGGTTTTCTGAGGACCATTCTGACAGCAAAGATATGACTGAACTCTTTTGGCAAATTTTCTACTGAAATGAAAACATAATCATGTCCATAGTCAGGTTCCTATTTTAGTTCTCAATATTAAGAGATAAAGTTTTTCACAAAATCAATGGAAAAAAATAGTTCTTTTTCAGAGGGCAATTTAGAGTCCAACTTAAATGCTCTAAGCTAAACTAAATGCCTTAATCTAGTGGTGTAGATACTCCCTTATGATGCTTTACAAGGTATTTTGAAGGTAGAGGTCACCTGGTTACAAATGCTAAAATTACAGCAGTGTGCAACTTCACATGAAGGTATTTCTTACATATCAGTTCAGAAATATAAAGAATGATGTAGTAAAGATTAACAGAGCATGTCTGCTTACTTATAGATTTCATGAACAAGATACCTTGCGAAACTGCAGGGTCTGCACACTGTTGGAGCTATCACAGTTCAAAAATGGGCTCAACATATGTATACAGGGCCCAAGGGTCCCATTTCAGCTCAGCCCGGGGCCGTCAGTCCCCTGCCACAAGAACACCATAGGACCAGTCTCAAGCCATTCTCCAGATGTCTACTGGATGGACCTCTTGTACCTATGCTGTGGGGGCCTTAGATCCTTCAAGGACTCTCAGCTGGTACCCTGTCTCCAGCCTGGCCCTGGCCCCATTTCTTTTTGCTCCCTGGATACACCCTGGCCCTGGTCCGTTGTTTGCCATGTTGCTACGGCTATCAATGGGCCCTGTTACCAGCCCCCAGCTCTGCCCCCATATTCAGCCCCTGAGGGACTGTGCCCTATTGTGGAGTGCACCTCAGTTTCCTGTTCCTTGTCTTCCAGCCCTTTCTGCTCTCTGACAATAAAATTACATTTAATTGGATGTACTTCAAACCAGCTCCAAAATCTGTCTGTATTTGCAGGAAAATAAATCCTTCAGAAATGCACATTCAATTTTTACATTAAATTAGGAAAAGGATTACTTTTGGTTACTTCTTATGGGTTACATAGTGTAGAATCATAAAATAATTCAGGCTGGAGGAACCTCAGGAGGGCTGTAGTCCAACCTCCTGCTCAAAACAAGGTCAACTAGGAGACCAGACCTACGAGGGGGGAATCCTCAACCACTCTGGGAAATCTCTCCATTTTGGTTAGGATGCCTGTCTTGCCATTCACCTCAATGGAGACCCTTCTCCCTAGGCTCCTTACAGGTATTTGAAGAATGCTCTGACACCTCTCTGCCCCCAGCCATCTCTTCTCCAGGCTGAAGAAGACTTCGGCATCTCCTCGCAGGGCAAATGCCCCATGGCGGCCCTTCCCTGAACTTGCTGCAATTTATCAGCATCTTTCTTGTACTGAGGGTCCAATACTGGATGTTGTATTCCAAATTTAAGAGCCGAGGAAAGAGAAATAATTGCTTCTCTCAATTTACTGACTACACTTCTGTTGGTGCAGCCCAGTATGCTATTAGTTACCATTGCTTCCGGGGTGCACTGTTGCCTCAAGTAATAAGTAGTCGAAACTTTTACCTTTATTCTATTACAAGAACAGAGTTTTATATTCCATTAAAGACTGGTGTTTTACCAAAATAACCCACTAACAGAAAAGATGATTTTAGGCCCAAAGGAATGACATGAAATTAACAAAAGCTCCTGATACATTCATTTTCCTTTAAAAGGCAGCATAGCATATCTATAAGAGTTTAAAGAAATTAAAACATTCAAAGGAGTCTGACTGGAATCACAGAAAAGCTATTGGTTTATTTTTCCCTGAAGATGACCTTCTCTGTGATGTGAAAATCAACACTAGATGTATCTTATGATATTTAATGAAAAGACAAGAAGGGTCTGTAGCTCAGGCCTTGAAATAAAGTCTTTGATTTGCTTCAAAACTCTAATGGTACTGCCCTTTAACAAACATACTGTTTGAACATCTGGATGTAGCAGCAAAAAATACCAAACGAACAGATTGAACTGTTGCTGCAAAATAAAAACCAAGTGACTTTGAGTAGACGTCCAGTCTGCTGCTTCTAATTAGTTACTTTAGATTGCTCTTAAATATAACATTTTTCCTGTGTTGAATATCCTTGTTTCTGAAAAAAAGAAGGAATGAAACCTATTCCTTCTGTATTATTTAATTTCGGAGTAAAATCAATTGATAACCATTCTTAGAATTCTGTGTAATTTCTTTGGGAAATGCAAAGTAATGTTTATGTTCTCCTATGCTACGCTTACACAGATTAAAACTGGAAGGTGGAACACATGTTAATCAAGTTTTTATTCTTAAAATGGTGAGAGTGCAATTAGCAGTATTCATTACAAAAAAAAAAAAAAGGAAGGAAACTAGAAAGTCACTTTGGCTTTGCACTTCGCATTTTACATTGTGGAAAGAGATCTGTCGATAAGTCAATGTAAATAAACTCATCTGTTGATGAGTCAACAGTGTGCCCTGGTATCCAAAAGGGCCATGTCCTGGGGTGCATCAGGCACCACATAGCTAGCCAGTCGAAAGCAGATGATTTTTCTGCTCTACACTGCACCGGTGTGGCCCCACCTCAGGTACTGTGTGCGGTTTTGGGCACCTCAGTAGAAGAAGGACATCAAACTATTAGATTGTATCCAGAGGAGAACAACCAAGATGGTGAAAGGTCTCAAGGGTAAGACTTAGGAGGAGCAGATGAGGTCACTTGGTCTGTTCATCTTGGAGAAGGCTGAGGGGTGACCTCACTACAGTCTACAGCTTCCTCAAGCTGGGCAGCACAGGGGGAGGTGCTGATCTCCTCTCTCTGGTGACCAGTGATAGGACACAAGGAAATCGAATGAAGCTACATCAGGGGAAGTTCAGACTGGACATTAGGAAAAGGTCCTTCACTGTGAGGGCAGACGGTCACTGGAACAGGCCCCCCAGGGAAGTGGTCAGAGCACCAACCCTATTAGAATTCAAGGAGCATCTGGATGATGCTCTTAGTCATCTGCTTTAATTTTTAGTTAGTCCTGCAAGGAGCAGGAAGTTGCACTTGATGACACTTATGTGTTCCTTCCAACTTGAGATATTCTATGATTTTATGATTCTATAGGGAATATAGGGAAAAATTAATCACCAACTTACTGAATTTTTCATTTTTTTCTGCTTGCAAAAGATCTATGAACAAAACTCATTTATATCATTATTAATTAGTTTAGTAATGCTCCAAGTCAAAAAGAAGGCACTGGATCAGATGAATTGTAGTGAAGCCCTGATTTTGATCAAAAACAGAGACACTCATACTTAGGCCAGGTCTGTAGGCTATATAATTAAATCTAGAGCAAAACCAACCAAATTCTGTGACTAACAAATTTCCTAGCTTCAGACTTTCAAACAAGTGGACAAATTCAGAAGTATGTTAAAACCTAGTATTGCCTTTGTTGCAAACAGTTTAAAATTGCAAGAAAAATCCACAAGCAAATAACATGTGAAATAGTCAGGTCAATAGGCTGTAGGTAGCAGTTTGGAAGAGTTTGACTTATCGTAGTGCTCTGATGAAGAAAAGTGAATACAATTGAAATACTGCTGGGGCTTTTCAACAGTCCCACTAGTTGAAAGTTCCAGGCGCCCTATGGACTCAATGTGATGTTCATCTGCTTGTAAGACAACTGATGTGACCTGAAGGCAGGAAGAACAATAATACCACAAGTACTTATATTTTCCACCATGTCACCTGCACTTATGTGTGCACCTGTGTGTTACAGTTGTGGCTAGGTATGGGTTATACACCTCCACGTACTAGTCATTTATGCTTACTTTATAGACAGTAGTGAGAAAAGTAATAGGATGTCACTCTGGAATTGTTTGTCTCTGCCCTCTACTATACAGGAAATCTGCAATGACAATACAGGACATTGACATCATCATTGTAAAGTGTATTAGAAGTCTTGGAGGTGAATCCTGACTACCTAATCCCTCACATGAGATGGTATTTATAAACATATGTAGCTGTCTTTAAAAACGGTACCTACAAGATAGTATAGTCGGCTTAAAGGAATGAACTAAGGAAAGAATGAAACAAATGATAATGAAAATAAAAAAATGTCCCAAGAAGGGAAACCAATCACAGAAAATAGGGCAGTATCCTTTTTCTTTCATTTGCATTTATGCCACGGGTATTACTGGAGGTGAAGACTGATGCATATCATGAGGACATGTTGTCTGTCAACTAAATTAACTTGAACAGACTTTTGAAATATAGAGACAGAAGAAGAGAAAAGAACTCCATCCCTCTGAAGTATGGTCTGAAATGCCTCACATGGGAAAGCTAACCTTAGAACTGAAGGGGTTCAGGGGGAGAGGTTGGAAAAAGGAGACCCAAATATCAGGGGAAATTGAAGTAGCCCAGGAAAAAAAATTAGTACTATGTGTATGTTAAGATAGCAACTTCTTAAATCAAGTTTCTCTTTTGTAACTATTTCCAATCTTTTGGATTTTTTTTTCTTTTTTAATTTATCATTTCAAGTCTCTATAGTTATCAAACTGGATTCAAGTGAATATAACAGCCAAACCGTATAATACTTTCATGAATGACCCAAATCCAAACATGACAAACTTGTTCCTTGGAGCATTTGCAACCCAAAACAATCTTGGAAATCCAAGATATTGTAATGTATTTTCTTCTAAGCAGCAAGAGTCAGTTTTGTGTACTCAGTAAATCTGCTAGCAGGTGTTATGCAATAGAAAAGCAGAAAAGTGGTGACCCAATTTACAACTGTAAGACTGTTATAATCTCCTATTGTCATTCTGCATTACATACGTTGCATCAAGATGCAGCTTGATAAATATTTTAAATTAAGGTAAACAGGCTGTTATCAAAGGAGCAGTGTTTTTTCATGCCACCAACTGTACATATCTCATTCATGCTGATAGTATTTGTGAGCCATGCAGCAGGCTGGACCAGAGAAAAGGATGAGAGAATAACACAGAGGCAACAAAATGGTATGTTTTCATCCATACTAGTTCTCTGATCTGGCTCCCTACATAGCGGTGTGTAGGAGTGAGCAAACAGGAAGGGAGAAAGGAAGATGAGGCTGGGGACCAGACTAAATCCATAGCACCTCAAAAGCAATAATGATATTTAATACTAAAATTCAAGTAATATTGTCTCCACTACTTTTTCAATTCCTTTCCCTGCTCTCTAGTTATGGCTTAATCTTACCAATTTGATTGTTACCCCTCTGAAAACTCGAACACTGTGCTTATTTGTCTTGGTCCATTAGTCAAAATTGAAATGTGTTGCCAAACAACACCAATGTGAGAAACTCCTGTGCTATAAGAGTTTTTGTATCATTTTGCAGTTATAACCAAATCTGTTTTATCAACACTTAGCATCTGCCTCCTTTTCTACTATCATCTTCCAAGAATGTCTTCTTTTGATTTCTTTTGCCCAATTAACTCCTTGGTTTTGAGCAACTTTTCCTGGGTTTATTAAGTATTGTTTTATAGTGTACTTTAAAAGGTTTTCTGTGAATAGTAAATAAATAAATGTATTTAAAAGACCCTTTCAAGTGACTGCAGAGCCTTGGAAAAGGTTGAGGTATAAGTCTGTATTTTATTACACCTCAGCAATATGTGAAGTTGGAATTTATTTTAGATGTGACAGTAGCAGAATTGCGGATGGAAGTAGAAATTCTTTTCCATATGAAGATGCTTCATGCCCAGAATAACACATTCTTATGGCTTGCAATGAGACCTCTTGTGACAAGTACAGGATAGAGCAATGCTACACTGTAATTAAAGATGACATAGCATGCTGTTATTTTGCAACACTACTTGTCTGTAAACATCTTATTCTTGTATTTGTTTACTTACTAATAACCAGTAAACTAGAGAGGCAGGGTGCTGAAAGGAATAAGCGTACAGCACAGGCTTTCATTTCTACATCACCAATTTAGACCTGGACACAAACGCTCATGTTGAGAAGCCATAGTTTAGTAACATTTTCTTAGCCTGTGGTTTCAAATAATTTCCAGGATGATGCATATCTTCATCACAAAATCAACTCTACAACTGCCACTAAGTACATCAGTGTTGATTATCTCTTTAGAGAGACTGGGAATATAGTGCTGCAAGCAGCAATGATATCTGGTCCTAAAAGAACTAAGGACACTTATTCCTTAGAGGCACACTGACAGAACAGTAAGGGAAAAACAACATAAATGGTAAATTCTATTAAAAAAATAAATTAAATTTTTGTGATCCTAATACTTTAATATCTTCTTTAATCATATGATAAATATGTAAGGAAATCTCCTAGTCTTCTATTTTTTATATGGAAGCAGTAGGATTGCTTTCTGATATCAGATCTGTTCACTTTCTCTATACTCACTTCAGCTGCTATTTTATAGCAGGGAAACTACAGAATGTAAGATGAAAACCGAAGACAAAGAAGGTATAAGAATTCTGCACCAAATCTTGAGCTGATATTTTTATGAACTTTTTAATGATTCCTTTCTTTACAAAAATTTCCTAAATATAATGAACTGATGTTTTTAAAGGATGTAAACTTGTAGGTTTTTAGATCAAAAAATTATCCAGAATTCATTATGATTTTTCCATAGGATAAACCTCCTTGTTTTAAAGAAATAGGTTAGCTTTGCAGTTTTAAAGCATTTCTAATGTAGAGCTTCATTTTTTAAAAAAAAGAAGTTTTAAAATTGTGTCAATATTTTGGGACAACTTTTTCCAATTACATCTATAGTATGTATCTTAGATAAGTAGCTTAGCTAATTATTTTTTAGCTGTAACATACAACTTATGGTATATGGGATTTTAGTGGCCTACTGCCAACCACCTAACAAAAGAATGGCTTTTTTTTCTTTATGTTGTTCAGGTAGCAATTCATCAACAGAAGAGCAGAACTACTGAAGAAGAATAGCTCCTTCAGCCAGAAGACTAATATTTACTTGTAGATACAATTAATTTCAATTACTTTAACTTTTTTTTTTTCCATATTGTAAGGCATTTGAGTAACCATCTAGTTCATGGTGTTATTATCCACCCATTCTCAAAGCTGTCTAAATTTACACTGAGGTTTGCTTGAATGACTTTATTGGCTAATGAGCAATTGTCTGCTAAGAATTGATCAAAAAAGCAACTATCTTGCCAAACAAACTTCTAATAAATTTTATTTGATTTTAAAAGGCAGAGAATTCCAGTACTGAGTAAGCAATTACTCTTCTCTTCCTATTAAAATAAAAATGTCATTATAATCATGGCTAAATGGTTATAATGGTATTGTTCTGGATAACGTCAGTGAGGGACATAACTGGATGCTTTAATTTACAAACATAAAAAAAAGTTTACCTATTCCCAAGCATTTTAAGAGTCACATAGTTTGTATCAAGCTTAGTGGGAGCTACTGAATACTCAACACTATGAATATTTTATTATGGATCTAAGTGTCCAAATATGAACCATAAATTTAACTCACAAGGGAAAAACTGGCAAACTTTGAAAATCTGTTAAGATGACAAAATAAGTAGTTCTGTATTATTGAGATGCATGTTCCCATCATGAATAAACCTCTCCACCTGTAGAGTTTCCTATTGACTTTTGAAGAGTTTTTAAGATTACTTGCTGAGCATACAGAACCTGTTCTTGCAGATCTGTGTATTTTGGTATTATTGATACAGAAGTTCTATCAAAGCTAACACAAATCAAAGCCAAAATTCTATCAAATACTAAATGAAGGTTGAAGCATTCAGCCATGTAGTCCTAGAGGCCCAAGTGTCACCTATCAGTAGCTCCATTTTTATGAACTTTATAGATATTTCAAAGTCTGCTATTGTGTATTACTACTTCAAAATTTCATTGAGCTGCAACATAGAAAAAACATGAAGGAAGAAACTGCTTATAAACATGGAGGTGCATTTAATTTGATACTTTAATGAGCAGTATATTAGTTCCTACAGAATACTGTTTTCAACTATATTGGATTAGAGTTATCACTACTTGTCTAGACAGGGGATCAAAATGTGAATCTTAAATTAGATTGCCTTAAGATTTGCTTTTGTCAGGGTACTGTACTTATCTTAATAATATGACAGTCCAGTAGCTGAAGAATATAAGTTCACAAAGAAAACCTCAGAATCTCTTGGGATATTTCTTTCAGGACTTGCAGTGTATATTAATTTTTTTCATGAAAAATGACATTGAAAATATAAGAAAAAAAATAAAGTAAGGCTGACATATAATTAAGGTCTCAAATTAATCACTGTCTTAGTTAAACTTCAATACGAGGCATGTATCAAAATGATAAATTACAGTACCATAGGTTGACAAATATGGCTTATTTAACAACATTATTCTGAAAGAAATAAATTAAACAGAACATTGAAATAGTAAGTGGATTTTTCCAGACTAAGGGAGAGACATCTTTTTCTTCCAATAATTAAATATTTCTTAAGGCAGATGAAATGATAGGTTGTTCATTGGTTTTTAACTTTCAAATAATGACTTTTTTGCAGATGTTAAAACAAAAGGATATATTTCCATTCATTTTGCCTGGAACAAAAATATGCATGGTTCTGTTCTCTAATCAATCAACTTATTTATTTATTTATTTATTGAGATTTAGCAAAGAAAATTTAGCATCCAGCAGACAACAACTAAAGTCCAACCAGTAGTTATGGTAGAATAAAACACTAGGTCTATAATCAAGCACATGTGCATGAGCTTTTTTCCTACAAATGATATGTTATTTTGTAAATGAAAGAACAAGGAAGAGAAGTCTATCTAGATGAATTTATCACACATATTCTCTTTAAAACAGGATGGCAAATACTTGGCAGCAGGAACAATGTTTAACTGCACTTTTGCATACTGTTAATAAAGTGACACAGCCATCAAAGTGACTGAGTCTTTGAGAGGTGCTACTGGTTAGACACTCCCTCCTGCATGGCACAGTCCCCTGCCTGCAAGCCAGACCCATAGTCTTGGACAGTGTGCTTCTGGCCTGGAGCCCAGACCCATAATTTCACAGAGCAATTGCCATTTGTTCAGCTTCACACCTGCTGCTTCATGCTTTTCACCCCTGTGAGTGGTAATAACATGGCCAAGGGAAACCTTAAGCAGATCATAGGCTGGTATGGGATTCTGAGGGGAAGAGTGGTGGGGGGCGGGGGGGGATATAATCCCAGATGGTGTTGGTATCCCTCTCAATCCTTCTGGCTAGGAGGAAAGCTCTGGCTATGAGCAAGTGCACCCAGCAGACCAATGCCTAGCTACAGAGTTTTCTTCAAGGGTTTGACCTCAATCACGGTACCTCATCTGAAGATGAAGTAGGACTGCTGGGAAGAAATGAAATCACTTGGTCAAGGCAAAGAAGAACATAACCACAAGCAGATTTGCTTACCTCAAAAGGAGGGCCTTTAAAAATAGCCTTGTCAGGGGACAGGGGCCTAACTACAGAGTAGAAGAGAAGAAAACTGAGCTCAAGATTAGGCAGAAGGCTGGGAAGTAAATAGTAAAATTGGGACACTAGATTTTAAGACATTACATTTGGATTTATTTGGGGAATCATTAGGCAGAGTCTCCTGGGAAGCAATTATGAGGAGGAAGGGCAGCCAGAGAGATGGCTGATTTTTTTAAAAGACAACCAACTATTTTAAGGGGAAGTGAACTTTGGCAAACGACTCATGAGGCTAACAAGGGAGCTTCTTAATGAACTAAAATGCAAAGAAGTACAGACAAAAAATGAAAAACTAGAAAAAAAGGATAGACAACAAGAAAGGAACATAAAAATGTTGCTTCAGTACTTAGGGAATAAATGAAGAAGGCCAAAGTCCAAGGGGCACGAATATGAGTAAGGGTTTTTACGGATTATAAAAGGGATCCTGTAAGTATGCAGGTAGCAAAAAGGACAGGGGAAAACAGACACTGTTCCCACCCCAGTGAGTGGCAGCCAAAACCTTCATCCCCTCCAGTAGCACGCACCAAGTCCCCACTAGCTCCAGTAGCTGATACCACAGGCCAGGGGCACCTACAGCCACAGCCTGGCTCCAGTAGCTGGCACTCAGCCCTTGAAGCCCTCACACACACAGAGGATAGAGAGTGATATTGCACTGAGATTTTAAAAAGGATTTAATAAGAAGATAGGACAGATTGTGGTGATCAGGTGCAGGGCTCAGCCAGACCAGTGTACTGACCAGATCTGTTTTTCACACAGACATCACAACACTCACAAAATGATGAAAATGCAGAAGAATAGCACAAAATAATTGGTGATTTGGTACAAAATACTTTATGTTAAAACTTTAAAAGCCCATATTAAAGACATAGAATACTCTGAAGTGTATGATTTTATTGCAGTACTTAAGAACTTATCATAAGAACTAACAGATGCTAATACTAAGGGCTCTGTACATTAGCAGATAAAAACAGAACAACAGCCAGTAATGGGAAGTTTAAAAATCAGAGTTAAAAAGTCTGACTTCTAAGTGAGGCAGAGTGATCATTGGAATCAAAGAAAGTGAGTTTTCTGAGTCTTAATGTCTTCAAGAGCTGAATTTGTTTCCAGAAGTTATTCTTTAGCAAAATCCAAATTAGTGATTGCAGTACCAAGAAAATGGTGTGAAATACAATGAAAAATAACCAGATTAAGCCCACAGGCCTATTTTCCTTTTCTCTCTCTGGATCTATATAGGAATGGTGGGAACAATACAACATATAAGTAACATATTTAAAATTAATAAGCACCAAGGCAATCTGGTGTTGATTTCGTAGAGTGATTCCCAGCTATGCTACAGCATCACAAGTACTTCTGGCATTAGGATTAGCAGGATACTTCTGAGGCAATGGTGTATTGTGACACACAGGCTACACTGGATCAATTGAAAAAAAAAGTATTTTCCCAGCCAATAATTATTTTATTTAGTGACAATGTTAAGTATTAACTGACAGAGTGTATTTTGGAAATGTTACTTATGATTTTAAAAAACATTGTCTAGGAAGATGTCATGTGGCTATACATCTCTGTATGGTACATGAGAAACAATATTGATTTATAGTTTTACCAGATAAAATATCTGAGGTGTTTTGAAACTTTTAATAGGGTAGATTTCTTGTTATGATTTTTCTTGTCTGGATTGATGCTGAAGTACCAATAATATGATCAAAAGCAGGATAATATTCTACTATTGTTAATCACAGCATAAAATTTGTGCAAATAACTTCTTTTAGTGGAGTTACACAGCAAACACATCAATATAAAAAAATCTCTTTGCAACATGAGCTAGCACCATATTTTATAGCTTACATACTTGTTTATTCTTTATCTCAACTTTGTGTATTATTTGATAACTCTCCTTCATTTACTAAATTAATTTTAAAATATTGCAAATCATAACTTTCCCTTTTCCTTCCTTACACCAAGGGAGTTCAGAACTACCTACCACATTAATGATTGTCTTGGAGAGTCGTACAATAAAGTCAAAGCCTGATAAGCATCTTTCATGTTTGCTATTTCCCTGAATATACAGCCATTTTATTTCTGCATCACATGCTGTGGATAGTAGATACAAGTCTATGAACAGGCATTGTTGGGATATTTTCCATCCACAATTAGTATTCCAAGACCAGAAGTATATGCTAGATAATCTGATGTGACGTCCTAGACAACGTGACAGACACTCATACATTCAGCAAAAAGAAAGAAACTCCAGTGCCTTTTCTTTTCTTGTTATCCAACAGCTTGAACAGAAGTAAAAATTCAGAATTTATATTGCCTTCTTATGTCTGATATGTTTCCTTGTTAGATTTAGTATCTTTCATTTTCAAAATAGGAGTTTCCATGATGAATATATCTGCTTAGGTAATTTAAGCATTCTCTATTTTAATTATTCTTTCTTTTCTTTGTGGACTTTTCTTTAAGAAAAACTAGGCAATCTCAATTTAATTCCATTTTTATTAAGAGCTTGCTGAAGCAACCGTATGACAAAGAGCAGCCATACCCAAAACAGCTATGACAAAATCTGAACAACAACAACAAAGAGCCTGTAGTATCTGTCAGCAGTAAGCCTGGTGACAAATTTACAGCTTAAAGTCTGTGGCTTTTACAACTCCAGCCTAGCAAATGTTTTTTGGGTGGGCCTTTCATAGAGACCACTCCAACATTAACCAATAATTCATTAGTACTCCTTTAAATTTTTATATGAAATCGGTAGTGATATCATTAGCTTAATACAGCCAGTACTTCATGAACCTTACCTAAACCCAAGATTTAGATTATGTGTTGCCACATTTCTGAATTCTACTATGCAGAAGAGCTAAAAATAAATTATCCTATTTGTTCACATTCTGTAGCTCTATACCAACTGCCAAAATTATTTTTAGCATCCACATCCTGGCACATTTAAATCCTACTAGTATTTCTGATCTCCATGCTTCAATAATCCTGTACATCAGCTACCAATTTTTCTTCATATTGCTGAAAGAAATGCATGATAGGTCCCTAGAAGTCACTAGATGGAAATCCTATTCTGTTAATAAACACCATCTGCTCCCTTCTTGCCTGTCCCCCCCATTATTCATAAAGATGACATCAGTCTTGAAATTTCTAACATTGCTCTCAAATCCATCTCAAAAGCATTTCAGCAGAATTGCTGAAATCCTCTAGCACCACTCCAGTACAAACGAAGACTATTTCATTATTTATAGTGTCTAATAATTCAGTTTTGTAAATTAGCTTTAAAAAGATGTGTAGTACTACAAAACAGATAAAATTATATTTCATAGCACTAGTATAAATAATTGTGATTCCTCTCCAGGACATTCAGAGTTTTCACTATAAGAATAATCTATATATTAAGTACTTTTTTTATTCCCTATGATCAGTAGGATAGCACAAAAATGTCTATCATATTTGCCTTGAATAAAGCTTGCCATGAATTCTAGCAGAAAATTTGTTAATGAATTCAATGATTTTAACAATGTCAGCTACCTGTTTAATAGCTGTAAAATAACCTAGTAAGAACAAAAGGAAGCACTGTTCAAAGCAGGACGAGGTTCACTGCTGTATGGGCCAAGCTTCTATGTTGCTTTCTTTCTTAGCAGCTGTATTTCCCCTCCTGTGCTCTCAATGAATAAAGCTGCTTATGTATCTCAGGACAACAGGAAATGGAAAAGTGCATTAAATTCTTCTATTCTGAAATGAAAATAATCTTATCAGAAATGAAACTAAAAGGACACAGCTACACTGTGACTTGGCCTAAATGATCAAATAAAGGATAAATATAGCGTTTCTTCTCTGTACATTAATACTTATATGTGTTACACAGNAAAAAAAAAAAAAAAAAAAAAAAAAAAAAAGAAAAGATGCCAGAATCTCTCCAGAAAAAAAAAAGACATGGAATCAGCAGACTTGTAACTCCCCCATTTCTCACTCCAGCCAGCAAAGCTGTGTTGCTAGACAGTGATGAAATGATAAATTGCTGCTGGTAATTATTGTAGCTCAAGTTTTTTTCTTAAAATCCCTCCTTAATTTTCAATGCATCTCATCATTTTCTGTTGTCACTGTAAGTGAAGTCTTTGTCTTTGAGTAATCTGTTTCAGTTTTCTCTCATGAAACCCTTTATCTCCAGGGGTATTGTGCTATACATAGAGGTGTATTTCTCAGATGTGTTCTTTCCAAAATAATAGAGAAACTGAACATAAAGAAGTACGTGCACAATGGTACCAAAACTAACCCAACTATGCCAGTTGACATTGAGGAAAGATAGAAGGTGAGAAGGAGAGGAAGAAGGAGAGAAGGAGAGAAGGAAGGATGCAGGGACAGAGGATACAGACTGAGGTTCATACTATCGATGGTAGGAAGCCAGAGTGGGTATTTCTGTGGTCTATTGTGTACTTAGTTTGACTGGATGCAATTGCAGGGGCTTACATATGATGGTCCAGCATAGTAGTTCTATTGATGATACAATTTTCTATCTTTTCATACACATTTTTATTCTCAGGAGACCAGAAAATTAATATGTTCCTCTGTTATCATCAAGAAAGTCCACAATAGATTCATATTTCCTACTGATTCTGTCAGGTACTCTGGAGTTTCTTGTCAGCTTTCAGCTCAACTGCAAATATGTCAAGGAGGACAGGAGGTCAGAGAAAGAGATGTTGGTGGGCTTTGTTTATTTGTGTTTTGTTTTGTTTTGTTTTAAAGAAAGTGAACGGTAAAGCATCCCATATAACCATCTGTCTATGTCTTCTATTTCCAAACATTTCAAAGGAAAGTATTTTAAATGATCACTGATTATGAAAGGTATGTTCCTTCTTTTTCAAATCACACCTGGATCTAATCCCTTCAGCTATATAGCTCTACTGCTCATCCTGCCCTCTCATGCTATCTCTGTCTATCATTTTGCTTTATTGCAATGATAGGTTGCTAATCATTTCTGTCTTAGGTTTGAAATTACAAATCCATAATGAAGCACTTAAGTTTGTGGTCTGATATTTAGGGGTACTAAGTATGCAGATGTTTCATCAGGAAGCTGAAAAGGAGCTACTGGGCAATCAAAATTTTGAAAATTGGATACTAGGTAGAACCAGACCTGAAAATGTTGATTGCAGGGTTATACACTTTCACAAAGAGTACAAGAACAGAAAAGGAGATTGCCCTGATGTGATTATCATTTAAATACATCTATTCTCTCATGTCAAGGAATGATGCGCGAAATGAATGTAGCGTAATGAGTTTTCATTTCTTTGCTAGCTGGTTATAAAGACAGATAGCTTCATAGGAAGTCAGAAAAAACAGGAATTGAAAGAAAAATTCTGTCACTGAATGAAACTGCCTTGATGCAGGTCTTAAAAAAGTAGATCTAGCCATGGGAAGGGAGACTCCAGTGAACTAAAACTCTGGGGTCTAGCCTAACTTCTTTCAATATTCCTGACTTCACAAAATAAAGCCTCANAAAAAAAAAAAAAAAAAAAAAAAAAAAAAAAAGAGTATCAAATTCAAGGTAACAAGTTTATGTTTTCTTCTAAAATGCTGATTTCTGTGGTTGAAGGTAAAATATCCCCACACTTCACAGTGATTTAGGAGCTTGAGTTCTCTTAATCAGCATGTTATTTTAGCATAGAAAGGAACTATGTGAGGAATCAGTCATATCTGCAAACTGAACTCTACTGGTGGTCTTCCATTTTATGTTTAATGTTTTTCTGTCATAACTGAAATACATAGTACAGTATCTGTTAGCATTAGTAGTGCAAAACCTTTTGGCAAACAATGTATAAGAACAGGAGCTGATCCCATACATAATGAGTTTGAATTTCCCAATTTATGGCACCAAATCAATGATAAAAAATGATACATATTTTCCTAACATCCATGAGAAGTATATACTACATTTTGTATAGTTAAAAATCCATAGGAATTGCACAGTACATTTCTATATAACAATTTTGTAATAAAGCTGCTGCTGAACAAAGTTACTGAACACTTGAAAAATTAAGACTAGAGTAGCTATAATGTAGCCAAAAACAATTGTTACACTTAGCTTGAACTAACAGACTACAAAGTAGCTATAACCCAGCCAAAACCAGTTACACGTACCTTGATTTCTATTTTGAAATTAGCTATTGCTTATGTGCAAGCCAGAAAAAAAGTGTTTGTAATTGCCTCATTTATTTTCTATAATAATTCAAGGGACAAATAAGGCCTGAAAATTCTATTAAGTTTTTCATTTCATATCTTGACATAAGTACATATAGGAGGGAATTTCTATATGAAGTAGTATTCTGGTGCATCACACCTGAAGGTAAACTATGCCAATGGCTATAGACTTTTTACTACAGACTGATTCTGGGCTGTATTTCTGTGGCAGCCCTTCATTTCATTACCGGTTTTTGGATATTTTCCTAGCTACCAAAGCCTTACTCAGCTAGTTACTTTCTCAGAGATCAGTTTCTGTTGCAGATGGGACTGAGCAGTATACAACAATGGCCTCAGAGCTTCTCCAGGCAGTTTACTACAGCCCCTGGCTTGCTGACAGAGATGCTTAAGGGAATCAGAAAGATCACGTCTTTACAGCAATTTAAAAAAAAGAAAAAAAAAAAAAGAAAAAGAAAAAGAGAAAAACAAGCATCTGTTTATATCCTGTAAACATGTTAGAGTTCATAGTCCCAGTGGGTGCCAAGGAATTAATTAAAATAATGGATAGGTGATATATTCCAACTCTTCAAACATGACTAAAGTGAGCTTGGTCACAAACAAGATCCTTCTTGGAACATACATATAATACTATGAACTTCTGGACTTCAGGAATATTTGTGCCAGCTCATTTACTCCGGTGTCTGTGTGAGAACTGTAGACAATTGTGAAAACTGCAACAGGGAAGTAGCTTTATGTCAGTTTAGAGAACTGAGTCAGCATTTCTCCTATGCAAAATTGTGAGGCNTCCGGTGTCTGTGTGAGAACTGTAGACAATTGTGAAAACTGCAATAGGGAAGTAGCTTTATGTCAGTTCAGAGAACTGAGTCAGCATTTCTCCTATGCAAAATTGTGAGGAAGAATCTATCCATAAAAATTGCAGATATAAATTCAACTACCTAGTGAAATTCAAGAATAACTAGTAATGTCTTGGCAGTAATTTGAATAGGCATACCTTAGAAGGACCAGTAAGATTATGATTGTATTTTTCAGAATTTAAAGAATTTGGCATTATTAAAGTAAAGATCATAAAACATTTGTGTCTGGATGTGACTATAGACGGTAGAGTTTTAAATGTTTTGGTTTTAGATATGAGTCTCTGCATCTGAGTGCATGAAAAGTAAACATTGTAACTTGGATAAAGTTATAAATGTGTATTTGTATACATTTTTGTGTGGTATTTAGTTTTATTATGTATAGAAATCAGTGAAAAAAATGCAGAATCTTTCATTAAGAATGTCTTACCTTCATAGTAAACTTTAAACCCATGAGCACTAACTGCAAAATCACTTGTCAAGCGCAGTGAAAATACAGATTTTGTACTTGTCACAGGTGGAGGAAGATGAAATCCTGTTAACCTAAAAAACAAAAAGCACAACTCATGGTTAGTTGACTGAAAAATAAAACTGTGTTGGACAGGTTGCTGTTCCAAACAGTATTTCATCATGGAAAGGGCAACTGACTTAAAGAAATATAGTTTATATTACTTGATAAAATTATTTTTATATAATAGTTTAAGGAATCAATATAAAATTTTAGTGGCTTTTATGGACACTAAACCAGATAATGTGTATCAGTTTGAGAAAACTGTGCTTAGTAGAGATGATAGTAAGATATAGAAACTGCACTTTAAAAATGGTCCAGATTATCNAATAGATGAAAAAAAAAAAAAAAACCAAACCAACCCCAAATACAAACCACCAGCCAATCTACACTATTTAGGGTTTTGTTCAAACATCTATTGGATTATATATTTTACCGAGATTTCTGTTAAAATTTGTAGTGGGTGAATTTTCTGCAGCAATATGATGAAAGAAAGGGGACCATGATTCACTTTAATGAGGGAATTTAAGATTATTTAAGCTATGTACTTTAGCCTCAG
The DNA here is from genome assembly GCA_003993805.1 of Himantopus leucocephalus. Classification (NCBI taxonomy): domain Eukaryota; kingdom Metazoa; phylum Chordata; class Aves; order Charadriiformes; family Recurvirostridae; genus Himantopus; species Himantopus leucocephalus. The sequence goes on from RSEF01000002.1 coordinate 144,653,245, forward strand.
GGAAGATATTTCTGCTTTCAACTCAAATAGGAAATACAAAGAATGTTGTTGTGAAATAATGCATCCATAAAGAAACCTCTCTTACAAGCAATTGCAGGGTTGCTAGGGCTTTTTTTTGTTTGTTTGGTTGGTTTTGTTTTATTAAAACCACTATGTTTGAGGCACAGATGAAAGGACAATTTTGTGTACTCGTAGCACTGCTGATATGGCTCAGCTCTACATGTTCTTTTCATTTGAAGTACATAAGGTAACACTTACTTTCTCTATTCTAGAAGAATAAGCTCATCAGGGTTCATACCAGACCAACAAAACCCATAGTATTTACCTGTCAAAAATATGTAAAGAACAAGTTGAATAATGTAGCTGTGTGTACTCACCAATGAAAACTAGGCATGCCTTTGGAGCCCAGCTAGCCATGTGTGGAAAATTGTGTAGCAGATTAGGTTTTATTTTATTAATGATTAACGTTAATTTGTTTTCATGTGTTTGTAGTCGAGCCCTATTTTTACTTATTACTTTGAATTTAGAATTATAGAAAAATTTAGGTCAGAAGGGATCTGTGGAGGTCAGACAATCCAACCTCCTGCTCAAAGTAGGCTTAGCATGATTGTTAGTAAAGGTTGCTCAAGATTTACCTTTTCCCTTTCCATTCCTAGAATAAATTCACCATTTCTTTTTTTTTTATACATACATTAATGATCATGTTTTGATTTACTCCTGGATGTGAAACATAAAATTTAGTGTACACATGCACAAACAACAACCAAAGATATTTACTGGTTTGTTAGAAACAGACTGTTAAACAGCTATGTATTGAATAAGACTCACAAAGAAGTTAGATTTTGCAATACACCTTTATAGGATTCCAGAACACCCAGTTCATAGGGTAGACTTGTAGACTGTCCTGGTTTGAGGTAAAACAGGACCAATTTTGGTCAG
>RSEF01000002.1:144654283-144675104 GCA_003993805.1 Himantopus leucocephalus
TAAAACAGATTCAACTTGGTGAAGACTGATTTAATTTATTACCGATTAAAAATAGGGTATGATAGTGAGAAACAAAGACAATATTAAAACACCTTTCCTCCACCCGCCCNACCTTTCCTCCACCCCCCATTCTTCCCAGGCTCTACTTCACTCCTTCATTCCTGATTCTTCTACCTTCTTCCCCTGGAGTGGCAAGAGGGGACAGGGAACAGGGATTTTCATCAGTCCATAACACTTCTTCGTTGGTGCAGACTTCTTTCTTGGTGGCTCTTTCACATCCTACCTGCTGTACTCTTCATCTGAGAAGGTCCCTCCAGCTAAGAGCTGTAAGCTGGTCTCAGAGGAAATGCCAGCTCTTCCTCCCTGCAGGCAATGTCAGATGACATTGGGTGCTGCGGCTAGGATAAGCCACTCAGCCTTCCTCCAGGTTGCCCCACCACATCATTTTCACAGAACAGAAAAAAACTTGTTTTACACAGTAAATTAATAACAGATAAATAAAATAAGTACCACTTTAAATACTTAGCTACTTGTACATTCCTATTTTATACATTACAATGATCCTCTTTTTGATAGAGCAGTGTCTCAATTACAGGTGTATGAATAATTTCTTTGTGGTTCAGAGGCGAAACTGCGAAACTGCAAAACCACGTGTAAAAATCAGCCGTCACTAAACTCATACTTTAATGTCATTTCCTTATTGAGAAAATAAAAAAAAAAATAGGAGGAGTTCCCTAATAATTTCTGAAATCTCAAATAATATGTTGTCAATCATCTCTCGTTTGGCATGCTTGGCTTAAAGACAAGACAATTTTTAAAGACAAGACAAATTTTAAAAACAAAATCAGATTTCAAAACCATAGTAAAAATCCTTGTTCTTTGCAGTTATTAAAAAGAATTAAAAAGAAAAATGATTTATTTTCAAATTAGTGAATGGAAGTATTTACTTTTATGTCTGTTTTTCCTTTTCTTTGCCTGAACAATTAACTGAAGTAATTTCTGATTTCCTCTGTATTCCATTTTTAATGAATTTACTCTTAAGCCCACTGCCCCACAGCAACTCAAACAGTAAATATCAGGTTTGAGAATTATGAGATCTGAATTAATATCTTAATGCAGAACTGCTAAGTTTTATTGTTTCACAAAGGAATTGGAAACAGTTGGATCAGCAAGAAATCTTTTCTTTTTAATTTCTTCTGTTTTGCTTTCATAAGGAAGGCCCGTCCAAATATTTTCATTTAAAATACCTTGTTTTGTTTGTAAGCAATAAAAGCACCAATCCCTCCCCAATGTTCATTTTTATGTGAGAAAAAGATTTATTTCATTCTCTTGCTGGAAAACAGTAGTAAAGGAACAGCTGGCTGATGTACAGACTGGTTTACTTTGTTAAACACGCTTGTGAGTTAATCCACCAAATTTCAATTCTTAGTCTAGAAGAACAGAAAATTTAAAAAAATGAACTACCTATGTACATTTTTAAGCAGAGACCTTCCGATGTTTTCCAAATCTGTAGGTAAGAATTCTGCAGACTGCACACCTTTCATGTTTTTTTAATAAAAACCCCTAAACTGTTGGCTTGATGTCCCAAGTTTTCTCCAATGTTAATATTTTTCATTCCTTCTTTATAAATAAAATAATACATGAGGTCACTGCACAGTGTTTACTAGAAAACAGTTATTTTTCCTACTGGTAACCCTTCAGAAGAGCTCAACTCACCTAAATCACACCCACAACATGACGTTTCCTTGTGGGAAAAGCAGCCAACTGAGGATCTTGCTGAACTTTAATTCATTGCCAGTTAACACAAACATTTGGTCACTGATTCAGGATCTGAGAAACAAAAGAAGGCAAAAACACTTAGCGAAAAGACCTTTTCTTCCCCTTCGCCTGCGTCAACTTTGCTCCAGACCCCTCTTACCCCTCCTGGTCTCCGCGCCCCTTGCTCCCGCCGCACCTCACCCTCAGCCCACCAGTGAGGCGCGGCGCAGGGAGGTGTGTGAGGTGGCAGGGCCTACTGGTTTCCTTTTTCCCTCATCCTGGTCTCCCACTCTTATCCTTTGTTTCTGCATGGGTTCCTCCAGGGACCTCACACCCTTCAGGACGTCCCTTCTGCACAGTTTATGGTGTGTCCTCACATGCACCTCTATGTTTCTTTCTGTGTTCCCCTATGTGCCTCCTCCCACACTGCCTCCTGCCACTCCTCTGTGGCTCCCATTTTGTCAGGCGGTGGGGTCAGCCCCCTTGGTTGCAGCACTGCCTGGAATTGGCTCTGAACTGGCATGGGGCGGTTTGCAGCCTCCCCCCGCACAGGTCACTCCTGCAGCTCCCCTGCCAATTTTGCCCAGTAATGGGCTCCAGGTAGGCACAAGCTGTGTGGGTGTTGGTAGTGTTTTCCCCATGGCATAGCTCATTTTTGTGGTTCTGTCTCAAAAGAAGCAGGTTAGGAGGCAATTTATTCCATTTAACTTCTGCTAGAGCACCATTTAAGCTCCCGAGCTTCCTCACCTTTTTAGCTACAGATGCTATTATTTGATTTTTTTTGCTGGCTGTCAAAACTGTATAAATTTTACAGCTATACTGAGCATACAAGTGCAAAGCGAAGGGATTTGAGGATGTGAATCATGTCAATTTATAGTCATCCTTGGGTTTATTTGGAATTTAAAATCTGTGAGTTTTACAAATTGCAACAAAAAGCCACGGAAAATGAGACTTCCATATGTCCTCAAGAAATGTTTGATGTCCCTCTTCTTAAAAGCTGGATGAATTTTATGTAAGTTATTAATGACAAATCTTCTGCAAAGCTATCCTTAAAGATTTGCAGTTGATGGATGCTTTGCAATCATTTCATTTAAATTACTGAAAGCTGCAAGGTTATTCTGTGGATAAATTACGAGGAAAGGCTGACACTTTTTTATTATTGCAGGTTTGTAGAAAAAGAAAACATATAAATGTTTCTCAGAAATTATATGTACACATCTACATATTTTTCTTTATATTAATATATGAGTACACATAATATATAAACAATATTATGTAGTATATATAATATATTATTAGATATTATTAGATATTATTTTTCATTATATATATCTCTTTCATTATATTTGGACTTTTTAGAATGTATCAGAATATTAAATGAAAATAAAATGTAATATGCATTGTACTAGATGTGCTTTCTCTGTACTTTAAAGACCCCTTCATTTATTCTCTGACTCTGAATATTAGATTATTGAGACTAAGTTAAACTAGTTCGATAACTAGTTTTTATTTAGTGGGGCAAAAGCACCATTGCCAAGAGGCTTGCTAACCTAGGGAGGAGGTCTTTAAACTAGGTTTACCGGGGTTGGTGACCAAAAGTTGCAGGTTTATCGGGGAACGCAATGGGGGGAAGCATGCATGGGACACAGTGATGAGGGATTTTCTTGCACTCTTTTTGAGAAAGTGGGGTGATCGGGGACACACCTCAAGTGTCTGTACACAAACACATGTAGCATGGGAAACTGGAGATGTGCAACAGACACATCCAGGCTCTCCAGGAAAGGTGGGCAGGGAAAAAAAGGAGTAAATGTTGTAGTTGGTGCAAAGGAGAGGGCAGAGGGAACTCTGCTAGAAAATGGCATTGCCTACGGAGCTTCCTACAGATATTTTTGTGACTGTCTATTAATCTACTACTGTGTTCATTTGCAAATTTCGTAATCAGATTATTATACTGTAGACTTTAAAACTGGGCTTAAGTTTTTGGGGGCTTTCCACTTCAGCCTATGTAGTTTCCTTTAGCTGCTTGTCTGTGGCACAATGAAGAAGCTTAATAAGAAACACATTCTAAACTGTTTTTTATGAAAGCAGTATAGGATGTGCAGGGAAAAGCAAAGCTGTAGTGTATATAAGAGCAATGAATTAAACACTGGACAGGTGTGACATTGGAAATTTGTGAAAGTTGATGATGGATAAACCAGAAAATTCAGACTTGTGGAAAATTAAGTTAAAAATGTGTTATGAAGCTGCTTCTCAATGCTGTGCTCTGTAAAAGCAGTCTCAGTGTATAAACATACAGGCCTACAACGGGGAAAATACTAAGCATAAAATGCTTGTGTAGTAATAATATTCAAGTCAATATAATTCTGAGCTTCATAAAAAATAATTAAATAGTTCTATGTAATTGTTACAGACATATTTTAAAACATTCATAATGGGCGCCTATTGAAAACATAAAACCCCCTCCCTAAACAGTGATTAGTGGGGCTGTTATTTAAGTGAGATTTTTAATTCCTTTATTTTTTATTTAGAGCTAACCTCTGACAAACTTTCAGAAGTAGCAAAAAGAGACAAGGTCCTTGAGAAAGAAACTACCTTCTGATTCAGAAATGTTTGTATAACTTAAGTCATAGCTAAAATAGTCTGCTGCCTTTTTAAAAGACAATAATGTTTGCTTTCTCATGTCAAGTTACTGCCTGGAGAAGATAATCTCATTTTCTTTATCCTTTACTTTGAATATGAAGGTAATTGATTAAAAATCTTAGTTAGATAATACTGGTCGAATTTTATAACAAAACATATTTTTTTTCTGTCAGAATCGAGATTACAGCTAAAGCATTGTGTTTTGGAAAAACATCAAAAAGTGCCGTCTGCATAATTAATTTCCATTTCCATTCTACTTTATTGCATCAAGTAATCAGCTGTTTCAGAAGGACGTAAAAAGCAATATCTTTCATTTAGAAACATCCAAAAATACTTAGAAGTATTCTTCATTTTCCACATAATTATTTTATTCATGTAAGTTGTTAATTTATTTTTAATGTATGGTAAATATGGGGTGATAGAGTAGAGAATGACATTTTTCAGGGTTCCTGTTTTCTTCAGTTGCCCATCAGAAATCTTAACAGTTAGATATCAATATTTAAGGCAGCAGTTCAGCCTCAAATAAAATTCTGTAGATGGTTAGAGTTTGTGTAGACACAAGCATACGTGCGTGTGTTTGCTATGCAGAAGCAGGTAAAGTAGTTTTTCACCATGCTGGAATCAGTAGTTAGTGTGATGTGTTTGCCTATATTAAATGCTTTTGAAGAGCACTGGAGTTTCTCAAAGAATTGATTACTTTCTGGTGTAAAGATCTTTCATGATCTTCAGATGAAAGGCAGTTTTTAATGTGTATATTTAAGAGCAATAATTAATATGACTGTAAAATGCTTAACTGGGCATGATAGAGTGCTGATTCCTTTAGATTGCTCAGCTAATTTGTCTGAAATAAGACTGTATAAAATTTGAAAGAGCAGACAACATTTTGTCTGTGGTTGTACCTGAACTACACTGTGAAGTGTATGCCATGAATTTCATATAGTCTGCATAGCTAAGACCAAGGTGTAGAGGGAATACTGCAGGTCCTCTCAGCTTTTTGTGACAGGTTTCTTCAAAAGTGGCTCGCCTTACTCAGAACATAGTAGCTAATGTAAATATTGTTTAAACTTGGAAAGTTGCTATACTCTTTTTTTTCTCACATTGTTTTCAAAAATAGAAAACACGTCGATTACACTGTGATGAGTTGAATTATGCACTTAAATTTAACTGTTCGGTACACTATAAATATCTAGATAGATAAGATGTCATGATACTGTGTGTCAGATGATTAAAGCTTGATCTACTATGCAATCTCATTGAATTCTCATTAAAATCAATAAATTTGCATGGTCTGATAAATCAGTGATAACATTGCCTCTCTTTGATCATCTATCTTCTTGAAAATTAGAGTTCAATATTTACATAATGTTATTGTGAATATCACTGAAACCTACAAGAATAAGCAGAAAATTAAATTTAAATAAGACTAACTAGAGAAATATATTTTCAAAATTTATTATGAAAAAGGAACAGTGAATAGCAAATGAGGAAGATGGTTAGAAAATCTAATGCAAAATTTTATTAAATTAATTTTCCCCAGAAATTACTTAGATGTATACTCATTTCACATTAATTTCTTTATGGGCATTTAGCCATAATTTAAAAAAGAAGAAAAGAAGAAAGCTGCTTGTATCTATGTATATAAATAAAAAACAGTCTATGTCTACAAAAAGCAAAATAAGATCCCCAAACCCTCAAAATCTTTGTACTCTCATAATCACCACTCACATCATAATATCAGTAATACTCCCTCTGCATAAAAGCTCTTATGCATATTCAAATGTAGATCTTCATTTGAATTCATAATACCTTGAAAGCTTTTCTAAGCCAAGTCCCCACTTGCATATCACTTTGAAAAATCTTCCCCTTTCAGCATATGGTTAAGATCAGAGAAGTATATTTGGAAAAATGACATCTTGGCAGCATGTGTATTTTTTGAATTTATGCCTTCATATCACATTTGCAAGTTTGTAGGTTAGATACATTTTCCCAGTATGTGGCAAAATAAATTTAATTTGAAAATATGGGTAGGAATTTTTAAAGTGGGTTTTTTTCCCCCCCCCAAGGTCATCAATGTTATCTTTGTATTTGTAATTGCATAATGTCAGATTCTATCAAGTCTTAACTAAAGTATTGTCTTCTCACCATTCCTGTGAGTGTTTTTCTTCATATTTGGTAACTGGAAATGAAAAGAATAGGCACAGATACACAATTCTTTCAAGGTACTTGGGTGCTTAACTGCTGTTTAGGTATTACATTTTGACTGCACAGATTGTAGTTAGGCACTTAAATATCTTTGAGGACTCCTACCTCAGTGGTTTGACAGAGTTAATTCAGAAAGCTGTGGAAAGGCAGAGAAAGGGAGATTCTCAGGGCTCCGTACAGAAATCACTGCAAAGATTATCATTCTTCTCTTTCTTCCTTGTTTACATGTCATTATTGGACATGTTACAAGTGATGAAGATGGGCTACTGTTAGTCTTCATAAATGTTCTCTTACCAGTTACTCTTTTATTTGTAATGTTTCATAGCTGACATCTAAGCAATTATGCTGTTTCAATGTGATAGAAATACAGGTGCTAAGAGAGGACTGCACAGAAACAATTATTACATTTTCTTTTATTTGTCAGGGTCTTATGCACTATGAAGTCAGTGGTAGAACTGCTGTCAACTTCAGTGTTTGTCAATTTACTTGAAGATCAAATCTTTTTGTAGTAGCTTCACAATTTAAGTCACGAAACATTTTCATAGGGATTAATGTTTGTTAGCCTTCTCCCAGATGTAAACTTTTACCTACAAGGATCTGACTGCAAGAATGGAACCAAATAAATCACAACCAAATTCTATTGTAGGTGGAAGACTACAGGAACACAGCACAGTAATTCTGTTATTTATTGTGCTAATGCTTGTATTACGGAGGCTAAGATGATATCTGGTGTGCTCTTGATTATATTTACAGCACTTAAATGTAGTTAGTATTAATTTTATTTGTAGCAAATTTGCTACATGAATCAGAACAAAATGCATGATGATTTGTCTGGGCCATTTTGCTGATGGTAGCAAAAGTACATTTTGAAAAAAATCTCTAAAGAGATGTGGCTCAGAAATAGCGGACATGCTCATGGACACAGCTTGTGTTTTTAAACACAGTCACCCTATTTATTAAGTATAGGTAGAGTATAGCAACATTTTAGTGAACAGCTTTTTATATTTCTAGGAACTAGGATAGGTTTCTCTGTAATTAATTTGTGAAAAGCAAAAAAGAAAATTCTGTAGTACAGTATTTTTCAAAAGCACTTCTATTTTTCAGTCTGAAAGAAAGGTATTCCAAAGTCTTTAGCCTTGCATGATACTCCTAGGTTAATTTGTTCCATGAGCTGGAAACCTATTTCACATGCTATTATTTGTCTTTCCAGTTTGCATAAGCTTCAGTAATTTAGCTATGAAAATTTACCTATAAGAACTTTTTCAAATTAGTACTTGATAAAACATATTTCAATCAATATTTAAAAATCAATATACAGATCCTTCAAAATCATTGAACCAGTATGTTAATCATTGTTTTAATGGACATTTTACTTATGTGAACTAACAACTAAAAAGTATTCTACTGATTGTCCTTAATCCATGAAACCAAAATTTCATTATTACCTTTTTTATATTCTTTTATTCCTTTCCCAGTAAAGGACCTAAACCTGTGATGAGGTTCTTCAGTTTTGTTGTATTTAATGGATGCTAAGTGCACTGGCTAATTAGTAAGATTAAACCCAAGAGATGTTTTTACTTCAGTTTTTCTATCTGGTCATAATAATTTAGCAGAATTTTTAAGAGACAAAACCTGGTATTTTAAACTACTGTAATTAAGAGGTTTCTTACAGTCATTAAATTTTTTCTTTCTGTTAGAAGTCAGTCATTATGTGTGTCAGAATTCTTTAAAGCTTTTTTTTTCTGTGATGTTTTACTCCTTAATTTTTATTTTTTTAGCCTTATCATTAATTTTTCAGCAATATTGACTGTTTTTTCAGGCTCTAGGGCAAGTTTTATTCATGTTAGCATCCTAATTAAGCAGAAACCAGAACTGTTTTTCAGGTATACTTCAAACATTTGGGTAATAAACTGAAAAGTAAATGCGATACGGTATTTCCCTCTAATAACATGGTTTTTCTGTATACGTTACTTGAAAGGTATTTCCATTTCTGAAAGTAATAGCACTACATTCACAATCAATCTTATTAGCTCACAGAAAAAATTTTGACATGAGAGACTCAAAAACAATTTTTGAGACAGTAGGCATATATGTATCATTAAGATAGAAGATGTATAACATCAGTCGCGTTTTTTTACTTTATTGAATGAAATCTGTGAATCACTATTTGAGACTTGTTTTCTCATAGAATTGGTTCTGTCGGTGTTACAACTGATTTTGTAAATCTCCAATATTTACCAAGTTTATCATAAGATTGTATGTTAGGAAATAGAGCATTATTGTGTCAGAGTCAAATACACTCTGACCAGGTTCTTTTAGATATGCCACTTGTGGAAGATGTAATGTTTAATATCAAATTTACTTATTTAAAGATAGTTGATTTTACACAGGACTTCTAATTTAGAAGAGTGACACAAAATATACTGCATAACAACACAAATGTAGGTTATGCTTTCCAAAATATATAGCAATTGCAATATACAGTTTTATCACATTACCAATGTGATTCCCATTATAGGTATCTATAATATGCTCACCGTCGCAACACTGGGCATCCCCAGTCGCTGGAAGGAATATGTGGGTCGAAGCCAGCCCGTTGCTCTCTTTGAAGTTCTATTGTTAGCTGTCTAGTTATACTCTATATTGGGCTGAGCCAAATATTCAATCCCCCCATGCTGGTCAGGCTAACTCAGGGAGATGTTCACACTCCTAATGAACTCGGGGGGAAACATTTCCACTATCAGTTAATCCACTCAACTGTTGATAGCTGTTTATCTAAAACAAAGGCCACCCTCTGACCCTCTTTGTGTTGAACAAAAGTCAGATTCTTTGCAACAGCTGTGCTCAGTCATACCCTGCATTATTCCACGAACTTTATGGGCACATCACCCTTGCCCATTTTGTCTGAGCCTTCTTCCATTTTAGGTGTTTATTGGTGTATTCACAACCACTAAATAACTGGTTGTGAGAACTGGGCAAATAATTTCACAATTGTACACAGATCATGAACAATGTATTCCTATGGTCATATTTGAAATACTCGATCTATTAAAACTTACACCCATTAAAATGACTGATGTAAACATCATAATTGTGAAAAAGTCTTGCATCTGACATTTGGTAAATCACTCATGAATGGCTTTGGTTTGAAAACTGAGCAGCCGTTTGAAAATTGGAAAAAGATTATTGGAGAACAAACTTAAACATCACTAGAAGTTCACTAAAATAAAATATGATAGTACTACTAGCATAAGATGGGTAGGTTTCTCATGCTTCTTTTCTCAGTATAATGTGACTGCTGCACGTCATTATCAGACTGCATATGATAGGGATTAAATTCAACTTGCTTTACCAAAAGATTTTTAGTTAAAGCAAAAGAGGAAATAATGAAATTTTTGCATGCTGTTGTAAAATGAGTGAAACAATGCTAATCAAAATAATAAATAGTAGATTGTAGAAATATGTGCAGACACTGGTATAACAATTTTAAAATAATTGAAATCTGAAGCAATTGCTTGTTAACACCTTAACTATACAGCAACATTCCAAGTTTAATATGTTAAAAACATGTAAGCAATTGTTGACATAAAAGGTAATGAACTTCTCTTCTCAACAAGAAAGTATACATTTCTAAGGGGTGATTTTAATGATATTTACTATTTTATTTTTTTTAACAGCTGAGGATGCATGTGGAGGAACTATGAGAGGATCCAGTGGTATCATCTCAAGCCCCAACTTTCCTAATGAATATCATAATAATGCAGATTGCACATGGACAATTGTGGCAGAGCCTGGTGATACTATCTCGCTCATATTTACAGATTTCCAAATGGAAGAAAAATATGATTATTTGGAAGTAGAAGGTTCTGAACCACCTACAATATGGTAAGTCAGCTATTGCAATTTTAATGTGGTAAAAAAAAAGGATGATGATATGTGGAAGGATAAGTTTTGTTACTTTTCCTTTATCGATAGATAGTCTTGCTGAAAACAACCAACCAACAGTAATGGTTGTTACTATGGCATAAATGCTGATATTCTAATTATGGCTGTAAAATAATTTCCAAATATATTCCAAGGATGTAACATGGAGATGAAAGACACTGCAGACTCATTCACCTTATTGTCTGTAGGTCTAACCATTCTAACCATTATTGTATCAAAAATGTGTATATTCAGAAACAGAATGGAATGGACTGGTAAGGATTGGTGGAGTCTTCAGGGAGTTTCATAATGTCAGAACGTGAATGGCATGGAGTCCTTTCAGCACAGAGCTGGGGGAAGTAGCATTGGTCACACCTGTTGGTCACAGAGTCTCTCTGGAGGAGTTTCTGTACAGAGAACTGTATACCTGGTCTCACTAAATAATGTGTGGGGGTTATGACTGGTGTTACACTCATCTAGAAATTTCCATCCTGATCTGTGAGATACAACACCCTGAGATGAGTAGCCACAGCACTTGTTGGTTTTGGTTTTAGTCCATATACACTACCTTTAGAGAGGATTTCTGTTTGTTTCTTTGTTGACTTAGCAGTAGTAAGAATATTTTTGCTAGGCTTGCGTCTGCAATTCTTGATTTCAGAGTAGATGCATTGTGTAAAACAAGTAGGAGAAATAACATAGTGAATAATCTTTTTCAAGATCCGGTTCAGTTCATTTCAAAAAATAAATGATACATTCTGTGGTTTTCTGGTCTAGTAATTTTATGGTAACATAGCCCGAAGAAGAAACTTGTGAATATGACAAATCATTGTGTTTGTTATATTGGTTTAAATATACTATTAGTTCACAAAACAGAGGATGTAGACAAAACCATAAATACCGGTGATGCTTTCCAGTAAAAGCTTAAGTTCTTAAGTGGTTCATAAAACATCGTGAGGGTTCTGCACAACAGACAGAGGCATTTGAACAACACGTGACACAACAGGTGGTTGGCTAGCTGTATTAAGGTCAGTAGAGTCCTGTTTTGTTATTATCAATACATAAAAACACCAAACATAGCATAGACCATATAAAGAATATTGTTTTTAATTTTATAATAAGAAAATATCCTAAATTAGATAATTGTGTAATTTCGAAAGTATCAGTCTCAGTTTCTACAAGTGATGCTTGTAAGTAATATTCCTTACTACTTCAGGGTGTAGTAGAAACCTATACACTAAGTCTCAGCTTTAGCAAATAGTATTTCATAATTTGAGTTAATTCATACTGCCACCTACGTAGTTAATTACCTGTATTAGAATATTACTTAGTTGCCATTGAGTTTTTCAAGCTGTTAAACTGAAATCTTTTGAACTAGCTGTCAGCTAAAATAATTTTTAAACAATAATTTATAGTAATTATTAGTGAGGTAACACCAATGACATACAGACAATATGAATCACTTGAATAGCTAAATGTTCATTCGATTATTCTTGTATATGTTTTATGTATTCAGTCATGAGCTTCAAAGAATGATTTAATTTCTTTTTTTTTCTGCAAAAGTCTGGCTATATTTAAATGATAGAACAAGATTACTTTATATATGGAAATTCTCATGTTATCTGTTTACAAAACATAAAAAAATACATTGCTAATATTATTGCTCGTGTAGAGAAACAGATTGAGAGCATATTCTTTTTTTAGCTTGTCATTTATATGAATTAGACTGATGTATTCAATTATGCAAAAGTATCCCCCCATATGTTAGGAAAAACAGATTTGGAAAGCTTGATTAACAATAATTTGTTAATTAGATTTACAGTGGTAATATGTTATATCCCCTTAGACTATACCTTGAGGTTTAGTTCAAGATATCTTAGTTTATAAAGTCTACACAGAAGTATACTTCTAAAACTAAAATTAGGCCCTTGATCTTTCATTCTGGAAAACAAGTAGTATGTAATTTGTACAATTACTAAAATATATTGGTTGATCTCGATAGTAAGTGGTATTATAAAATCTTTTCTTAGACATCTTGTTGCTTTACATGACTATTACACCTATTGATTTAAAAAAACTTTAAACTTTTTTTCTTCTGCACATCTGATGTGTAATAAAACATCCCTACTTTTTGTTCTAAGTAAAAAAATGAGCTAGAATACACATGAAGCATATAGTCTGGGGTTATCCATGAGAGAAGACTTGGAATTCTTCATGAAGTGCTAACTTTCCATAGTCTTCCAGTCAGTTATTATAATATTTCAGTTATGCTATGTCTTTCCTTTAAGAAAATCTTGATAGGCCATTTTAAGTAGTGGGAAAAAAATTGCATAGATGCCCTTCAGGATTTTTGTTGCCTGATGTCAAGGGCTGATTCTGATGTTTAGTAACTTGAATTGAGTGAAGGTGTTTTCATTTTGGAAGTGAAACAGAGAAAATGATTAGTTTGAGGAAACAATTTTCCCCATTTTTTCTCAACAAAACAAAAATCTGAAAATAAATGAGATCTAGTGAAAAGTTCCTTTTTGCCTAAGCAAAAAGTTAAAGTTTGAGACATTAATTGGTGAAAGAAATAGCAATGTAATTATGGGATAATTTATCCAGCATATGCAAGTACGAAGTTAAATATTCTGAGAGTATCTGAACACGTAAGATTTTTCTAATGCTTGCCTCTAGGATACTTTGGTTGAAATGTTTCAGTGTCTTATTTTTCTGTTGGTCACTTTTAATGGAATATTTAATAATCACTGAGCAGAAAACTAGAATGATTCTCTAGGCTGCTTTGGCATGGGTGTCCTGGATTCCAGCATGTACTCTAGTGTGAATTATTAAGACAATTGTTAAGGCTCTAGTTAAATTGTATAGACAAAGTGGTAGAACCTCCTTCCCAGAATACTGTATGAAAGATGTGCTTAGAGCAGTCTCCTGATGACAGCAGATGAGGACACCAGGTAAGGATGGAAAGTATATATTTCACACTGTCCTAGGCAAAGACATTAATCTGTATCTTCTATTCCTGATTACCAGTTTAATTTATCTGTTGTTGAAAAACAAGTTGACAATTTTACAATTTTTCCTCCTACATGTTCGGAGAGCTTGATTATTACTAAAAAAAAAAAAATCAGCAAATATATTAGACTAATTGAACTTGATGATTAGTTTTGAATTAAGCAATACATTTTTAGTGGATAGACTGGAAAGTGATAGAAAATAATTGCTGTCATAAAGTATGTGCTTAAAGCTCATTCAGGGAACTACTCATGTAGTCTGAATAAGGATCATAATTTCTTTTCAAAGAATACATTATGTAATTTTTTTATTATATGTTAACATGAAGATGTGCATTAATGTGAAAGTGTTTGAGAGTGTAGCAGTGTCTCAAATGTTGTAGGGAAAATGCACTTCACTTCTACCATGACAAAAAAACGAACCAAACCAAACCAAAACAAAGTTTTCAGCTCTGTTCTGTCTGAGTAAAGAGTGTACTTCTAAGAAAATATTTGCATAGTGTTTAACATTTGATCTACCACTGGCACGTTCATAAAAAACAGTAGGACATCTAAGTACTCTATTATCAAAGATAAATTTGAAACATGATATAATTTGTCCCTTTAAAACAACTTACCTCACTTCTCTAACTGATAGTGTATTCTTGGGCGTTTCAAAAAGTTTCCTATTTAATTTTCATAAAATGTAAATAAGGCTTAGAATTTTCCATAGTAAATTGAAGTATTGTATTGTCTAGAACAACACTCTGTTTCTGATTTTAGCCAAATTATAATTTTTTCCTGTATAAATCTAGATACAGTGTAAAATGATACATACTGAATGAAATTTATGTTGGTGATGCCATGGACAATTGATTTCTCTTCTGAAATATATTTAAATATTTCATTGTTAGGTATTGCTTATTTTGTGCATCGTATTAATTGCATTAAAATAGACAGCTGTTAGAGAACAATGGCTAACAAAATGAATTTCTGCCTTACAATGATGATTTTGCGCATTTTTTTCCCCAACAGAAACACTCCCTTTGCATTCATTTTAAATTTTCTGTGGAGAATGAAATTACATTTTGTGAAAAAATCTTTCCCTTAACTTAGATGCAATAAAACCCCATCCAGTTTTAAAAGTTTTTTTTCTGAGATACTTAAAACTCCTTTGATCGTTATAATAAACTTCTTCAAGATAGCCTGTTAGCTTAAGACTCCCTTGTAGATTGTATGGATAAGAAAGAATAAGAACAGGAAAATGTGGGTATTTGTTTGGGCTGCCAAATCAGAGTTTATTCCAAGTAACGAGTTATTTGTTTCTTATCAATTTGGGTCTATCCTTGACATGGGAATATTCGTGATGAATTTTTCAGTGGATATGATGTGTTTACATTCAATTTTTTTATACTGTGATCTTAATTTGTTTACTCTTCTGCATAGCGCAGCTAAGAACAATTTAATGAGCACACCTTATTCATTACAAATTTACAGCAGTCAAAATTTCCCTGTAAGACTTTTGTGATGCCATTTCTCATTTAAAAAAATAATATTTATGAAGGCTGGAAGCTCAAATAAAAATATGAGAAAACATCTATTCCTAAATAAATAATATCAGGGTACTGATTGACCAGTAGCTTTAAACACAGCATTCTTGAATTTCACAGTAGATTTTCTTTTACATTTTATAAGAAGATAATTACATTTTAACTTCAAGTGTTGTTGTTGTAATATTGAACTTGCTGGCTTTTTTTTTTCTGAATCCAAGCTTACAAACTCTGTTAATCAAGTTTTAAAATATTAGTAGTATGTTTAGAAAGCAGTTAGGCAAATAATACACAGTGTTTTATAGAGAAACAATATGCTTAAATAAATATTTATGCAGAATAAACTTTATGTTAAATAAACTAAAGGTAATTTACCTCTAAGTTAAATAAATTTCACAGAGAAAAAATTAGTTTTGGTGATGATGTAGCATGGTATTGAAGTAACATCTGAACGTCATTAAGAATAGCCATTTTGGATGAGTAAATGTTTATGTTTGGAGTTCAGAGCCTGATAGTGGCAATAGCAGTTGCTGAGGAAAAGAGTAGAAGACACCAGGATATTATGGTGTACTCTTTCCCCTTGTGTAGACTCCCAGATTCTGTAGTTAGTGATTTAGGAACTTCTTGAAACAACATTTGTCTTAAAATCATGTGTTAAATAGCTGTAAACAGATCTTTCTTTTGTAAATTAGTCATCCTTCAATGGTCATTCTTCAAGACTCTCTGGAGAGTACCAAATGAGTGGCGTTTTTATAAACCCAAGCAGGCTGTATCAATGAGTTCCCTGTTATCCACACAGTCATATATTCCTTAAAATAACCTTAATCGATATATCAATCATAACTTTCCTCTAACGAAACTGTATCATGCCTTTCCTTGCATTCATCCCTTTATATACAAGTTATCTTCCTTTTTACCATTTTAATCAAATGGTAAAATCAGCCTGTGGCTTTCTCTTTACTTTGAAATAACTTAGCTCCTCACTTTCCTCTCAAGTCCTGGATACCTGATCATCAACGTTGTGTGAGGATCTGTTCTGCTCAAAATTCCCCCCTCCCTGAGACTGAATGAGATTCATTTGTGGGATCAATATGTCCAAGGTTCCACCTCAGCTGGTGGCATGAACAAGAATATTTTGAGCTTGTCTTCATTATTCATAATATTGTAATTGATCACTATTCCAGGATGGCACTATGCATTTTGACAGCATCACACGTTTTCACAAGCTTGTAGACTTTATACCATGATGTAAAAATATCACTCTGGAGGTTTACAATACACGTGACAACAGCACATTACCACAGACATTTTGAGCAGTAAGAACAGAAAAAATATACATCTTAGAACAATGGAGAAGAGTCCAGAGGAAATTTTGTCCAAGTGCTACCCAACCTGAATGTTGTCCATTCACTCTAGAGGAGCCTGATGCCACGGGATCGTTCCTTGGCACAACTGGTTTTAGCACCATAAGCCTCCTGTAATATCTAGAATACAGTCTCTCACTCTCATATTCCTCAATGATACTTTTTCTAAAATATACATGGCATCTTATGTGCCATTTTCTATGGCTTTGCTGTCATTTGCAGTTGAACAATGGTGAAAATTAATATTTCCTGACTCTTAATCCCATTTTACTAGTGCTATGAAAGAACAAAATGATAAGTATTCAGTGCTTTGAAGAACTTGTAAGCAATATTAGTGAAGTATACATCAGCTAGTGCTAATTAAAATCAAAGTGAGGATGAGCAAATGGATGATAGTTATTATTGAAAAGTGTTTTGTTTTGTTTTGTTTTTTTTTGCAGTGGGGAGGAAGATGCAGTTAATTCGTATTAGATATCTACACGGTAATTTTTAATGGCAAGTTCAGTTACAATAAAAATTAGCCTCCAGAAGGCATTTAAAAATTAAGTATACTGGTTTTGATGATTAACCTACAACAGAGACATGCATTAACACAACAGGTTCTCAACCATATCTTTATAACAAAGCAGTTATTTGATTTATGCAGCCATCCAGTGTCTGAATAGGTTAGATTTATTTTCAGTCAATGTACTTGATCAAATGATGCTCATATGTAAGGCTAGAGGAAAACCTCTGCCTGACATAAATGTGGCAGCACAGGGATAGACAATCACACCTTGGTAGTACAGGTACCAATGAAAACAATGATGTGCTGCAGAATAAAACAAAACAGACAAGACAAGAAGCATAGGTGTTCATAAGCAGAGATTAAAATGTGGGGAAAAATCCCGCCTCAGGCCTGGCAATTGTTTTCTTGAAAAAGCACTTCAGATTCGAAATGGACAAGTATAATTGTTACTTTTTCATTAATGAAGACTGTTGACATTGCCTTAGATATTATTACTGTTTGCTGACTAGTTACTATACGAAGTTTTTCAATCTGTACTTAATGCTCAGAGGAAGGACTCAGGAAAGTAATGTTTATGAGTAATATGATCCTAATAAGGATGCTAAATGACCCAGATGATAGATGGTTTGTAATCTGATACAGTTGAATTCAAATTTTAAGAATAGCGGCAAAATTGATACTGCTTAACACAGGAAAAATGTCTTCAGAAGAATGTTGCCGTTATAACCAAATAGATGGAAAAATTTATTCAATTAGTAAGGCAAACAAAGTGCAGTCATAAAAACCTGCTGAAAAGTGATTAGCAGAGTATTTGTTTACTGATAGTGCATAGAATTAATTTTTTATTGGATTTAACTGCAAAAGTAATAGGTGTAACTGCAAAAAGCAGCCAAGTTTTGGATTGCCTAAGTCCTTCGCCCCTTCTAAAACAGCAAACAGAAGATAACAGAGATAATGTTTAACTGTAGAACAGGGTAATCAGAAAGTCAGGAATAGAAGAAATACTAACAATAGAAGTATTGTCTGGTTTGAATCTTTGATAATCCATGCATTGCACATTACAGTTTTCATCGTCTTTTTATGAAGGATGGAGAACATAAATGAAGTGGTTTGCTTTCTTGGATACAAAAGTTTTCCATAGAAACCAGGTGTTTCTGCCATTCAGCGTTTGCCTCTGTGATTTGATTTTGTACATGGTAGTTCAGCATTTCACCTGTGACGCTTCCATGAGGTCAGTCAGAGCAGTCCAAGAAGCACAGTGCATGCTGTAATGTGTAGGGTCAGACCCATTGGTAGTGTTAGGAGGGGAATTTGTTACAGTGATTGTAGAAGTCAATGGCACATTTTTCATTGCTCTGTTGTGTGATTCCATTTGGTAGCCATCATTTGAAAAGGACTTTGAAACTGACTTTACATCTGGTACTCTCAACACGCTTACTGAAACATCAAAAAGATTTGAATCTAAGAGAGGAAAAAGATATCAAATCATATGTTTAACAGTAGAGACGGAGGCTTCTCTTTGTTATTTTGTACTACTTGTTCTTGTGTGTTTCTGAACAAATAGAAGGCCCTTCCATGGTACCCTGTTCCAGTGACTTTTTCTGCATTCATTTCTCAGGTTGTACGTCAAAGTGTAATGCACAAACATGTCTCAAGCTTTTCAGGCAGAATAGACACATATATCCGTGAGTTACATGATTAAGATCTTAATTCTGTCACTTAACAGTAAAGACCTTGAACTCTATGCTTTTTTTAAAAAGACATATTTAGTTACCTTGTGACATTTACAATAAATGGACTCAGTCCTTAGCAAAAGGAGAATGTGACTTTAAGAAACTGTCATATCCATGGAAATACAAACCAACCAAGGTGTAAATCCTGTGTTTAATCTTGGAATTCAATATGTTCTGTATGTGTCTACATAACTAGGTTGTAAGGGAACACAAGACAGAATGATAGAATCTTATAATCACAGCAATTCAGCATGGAAGGGAACTCAGGAGCTGTCTAGTCCAATCTGCTCCTGAAAGCCTCCAAAGATGGAGACTGCACAGCCTGTGTGGGCAAACTTCTTCAATGCCTGACTCTCCTGGTGGGGAAAAAAAAGCTTTTCTTCTTGTCCTTATTTGGAAAGAATTGTTTACAGTCAGAATCAACATGCAAAAACTTATTATCTCCAAACATCTCTTTGAGGTCCAAACACCTGTTATGGTCTCTTTCTTCTTCATGGATAAGCAGTAGCATGACCTTTCCTCTGGGCAGGTTGACTGATCTGTCCAGTCCTAGTTCATGAATTGAAGACACACGGGTTCATGTTAAACTCCTTCCTTCCCCTTGTTCATGTTGTCCCACACATATAGAGGCATGTACGTGACCAGAGTCATGAATCATCCTGTCTTCCTCTAAACTACAATAACCTAAATCTTGTCTGGTACGTGTCATTTATTACTATACAATAGAGTCAAGCCTTGGTGAGGCAACTATTTGTTAAATTACAGTCTGTACTTTGCATCAGGCATGGAGTCAAACACAGTCACAGAATCCCATTGTCTCATTATGGTACAAATAAAAACTTTGCATGGCCACAAAGTGATACTGCTTTGGAAAAAAACATGTTTCCACTCTTATTTCCAGCTCATTGCTGACCTCATGTTGGCTCAGACATTTACATACACAAAGGAACAGTACCAGAAAGTGATGCAGATAAGAACTAACTTTTTTCTTCCTGTGTTAGTAAGTAACACAAGGGTTGAAGAGAACGGTGAGGCACATAGGGAGTGATGTATCAAGATGGCTTGATAGTTTAACTGGTTCTTGAAGGAGAAGAAAATAAAACCTGAACTTTATCATCAAAATAAAACCTGAACTGTTTTCCTCTCAGGTACTGTAGACTGGATGACAGCATCCATGCAAGGATTTACTTTTCTTTTTTTACTTTACCTTCAGAGACTTCACAGAGTTAGTCAATTTCCTTTATATTTTTCTACTGTATCCTTAGTATATTTTATTGCTGTGATGGTATAAAATATTTTATTCTGATTAAGGTACACAACGTTAGGAAGGCAGTATCTCATTGTTCTCGTAAAAAATAGTATATCCTGGTGGATAAATGCACTTCTCTTGAATAACTATTTCTGAAGCTGTTCCTAATTTCTTACCTTTCCTATGTTCAAACTGGAAAAAGGTAGATTTACATTAGATATTAGGAAGAAATTTTTCACTTTGAGGGTGGTAAGGCCCTGGAACACATTTCCCAGAGAAGTTGTGTAAGCTCCATCCCTGGAGGTGTTTAAGGCCAGGCTGTATAGGGCTTTGAGCAACCTGGTGTCTGGCAGGGGGGTTGGAACTAGATGATCTTCAAGGTCCCTTCCAACTCACACCATTCTATGATTCTATGAGTACTGAAAAAGTGAATATTTTTAAGCCTTATCTAAACATACATGTTTTCGTCATTCTGATGGTATTTTTTAATATGTATGAAGTTAATCTCATCTGGAGTCAAACAGATACCCACCAGCAGTTTTCAAATGAGCAGTTATACATTGGATGGGCTTTTTACGTATGTTCTTCTCAACAGAGATAGAATTATATTATATTATTTCCCAAAGTGTTACCAACGTTCAGAAACAAATTGAAAAATAATTCTCATGAATCCTTATATGGTAGAAGAGTACTTGGATTTTTCCATCATCCCTCTTGGGCAAAGATTTATTGACTACCATGTTTGTGCTTCCATGGCCCCCTTTAACCCTCTTTGGATGGAGCAGCCCAGAGTGCTTCCAGTATTGCTTATTTGTAACTCTGTTTTGTAGAAGCCAGATAAATAATAGCCTAGACCCAGGCCATTTTGCTTGACTAACCTGATCTCCTTCTACAACATGGTTACCCACT
>RSEF01000002.1:144675204-144693447 GCA_003993805.1 Himantopus leucocephalus
GGTCCCTTCCAACCCTGACCATTCTGTGATTCTGTGATTCTTATCCTTAATATCAAATGAAAGCTAGTCTTCCAAGATCACTAGAGATGTACATCACCTTAAAATGAAGATTTACCAAATTTTTGCTAATTAGAATGAAAAAGAGAAGTGAATAGCTCCCTCTTGCAGAAATTAATCAAACTCATATTAGTTCAAAATTAAAAGAAAATTATTAATTTTCTTTATTGTCTTGAAAATCAAAATGAAAAATAAACATTTTGGAACTTTCATTAACTCAAGTTTTTTAAAAGAAAAATATAATTTCAAATAATTTATTTTTAATTCAACATTTCATTTTCAATTACACATTTGTTGTGGACAGTCATATCAAAGTGAAAAGCATTTGCCTTTTAATTTGCAAAATTCTATGCCACCTGGATTTTCTTACTTTGCACCTCAGTTTCATTAAACCTGACAGTCTCTTGTGTACAGTTTTGGTTTGTAATGCATTAACGCCTTGCCATGAAATTGCACAACCTCTATTACTCTTGTAGGTAAGAGTAATAAGAACAAGATGTGGTCTCTTCGGATCACAGAGAAAGCCCCTATCCTCTTTATAACCTAGTCTCATTATGACATTATGACGCTTCTTTTTCCATTCCTGCTTATTTATGACATTCTTGTTGCTTGCCATAGATTGGACTGATATACATAGTGCTCAGATGCAACAGTCCAGAGAGGCTCTACTTACATACAGGTGTGTGTACGCTTATGTGTTTCTGTGCAGGAGTACAAAGTAAAAATACATCTATATATGTTCACATGAAGGCACTTCAATATATAATTACATTTTTGGATGTAAAGAAAAAGTTATTACATAAATAATGAAATAAATTGCTATAGTGTACTGAAAGAATACATTTTGTAAACTACTAATGCTAAGGTTTTTTACTTAGACTCTAAATTTTTTCACAAATTTTAAATTTACATTTTGGGGCACCCATATATTAGCTTCTTTTTAAAGACTCATTCTAGTCTTACTGTCCTCTTTCTGCTCCTTCTGCTTGCAAATCTTCAGCTGGACTTTCTTAAGAAAGAAGGTTAATTTTGTGGAAATATACACTTTTAAAACTATACCCAAATGGCTTTCCTATATGATTAAGTAGTGGAAGGTGTCCCTGCCCCTGGCAGAGGGTTGGAACTAGATGATCTTTAAGGTCCCTTCCAACTCAAACCATCCTATGATTCTGTAGTTCANGTAGTTCAATGATTAAAAAAACCCAAACTCATATTTTGCCCAGTTCTTTATATTTCACCTTTGTCCTGAAAAACAGAAATACTTTTTCTAGCCTTTCTTGGTGCAAATACTAAGACTTCCACAATATGTGTAGTTTGAAAGATTTTTAATTTCTCAGTCAGGGTAAAACATACATAGTAGATGTCTAGAATCCTTACATCCTTTCTTTTTGGATTTTCTAAGGGGAAGGGAACAGTTCTTACTAATACAAATTTCCTGTAGAGTGACAGGCACCTTAGCATTATATCAGTTTATCACTTGCACAGTCGTTTATTTCCTTTCAGTCTCCCATCTTCCTATGGCTTCTCTCTTATGACATTGCATATGTGTAAGGTACTGCGTTCTATGACTGTATGTTAAAGTCTTCCTGTGCCATTCAGCCAGAGACATTGGTGAAAAGAAAGAGGTCTACAGATAAAGCAAATAATAACTGTTAGGTTTTGTGCTTTCAGAGGTTTCATAATAACTTTTTCATATTTTATTTTATGATCATGCATGTATAATTTAAAGAGTTTACTCCTGTTGTGCAGGCATGGCTACAATAGATAATTCATTGAATTTTTGTTATAAATCAGTAGGCTGAATTGAAATGATAGAAGTGAGAAATGCAAGTGCCATTCTCCATTGTAATGTAGTGTTTATCATGAAGCCTAATTATGAGTACTTAAATGCTAGGGATGTTAATCAGCAAACTACTGATTGGAGTACTAGTCATATTTGACTAATGAGTATATGCTGTGCAGCAGGATGTTCTACTCATCCTGACACTGCACTGAGTTGACAGGATGTCTCTTAGAAACAAAGATGTATGTTGTAAATATTAAAGCAGTTTTATCTGTTCATATAAGACAAAAAAGTGTTTGCCACCTCCTGTGTTAGTTTGTTTCACTCTTATCTGCTTGAATGAATTTTTGTGAATCCTCCATAAGAAAAGACCTCACATAACAATGAAGCCATTCAGTTTAATTTAAGAATAGTGACTAGTTAAGTAGAAAAGAACATTGGAGTGGTCTTACATGAGCACAAAGTATTTTTTATTCAGTTGCCTATAAATCCCTACTGTTTCCTCACACCAGGGAATAACCAGGTGGTATATAAACATATCAGATAAGTTGAGCATCAAGAGAAAAGGTATTCAAGGAAAAGCATCACCTTTATAAATTAAATTTAAATTGAGCACTTTTCTAAGCCAAACAACCAAGCAAAGGCATTGCACGTAGTACCCCCTACAAATTTCTTTCAGCTCATCTTACTAAAAACTGCCCTCACTTTTTTTTTTCTTGGGTGCTTACTAATTTCTTTCATCTCCTTATTTTTCTGCTGTTTGAGGACGTGTATGTAGTTTTTAAGCAACAAGTACATATGAGAAGATTTCTGTTATGTTTTTGGAAATTCAGCTTCATGTCTTGACTGGCCTGATAGTTGCTTTGCATTTATGAGGTCAACGTCTTTTTACACTTTATATCTCAAGTATGTTTTTGATAAAGGAAGTAAGAAAGCAGAGCAAGACTAAAAGATCTGTTTCCAAGATTGCTTCTGTTTTTTATAGATTAGCGGGAAAAACAACTACTGGAAAAAGCAAGTTATTGCCTAGTAGATTTTAGCAATGTATCATAGTGAGTTCATGTAAGAACTAGCAAAAAAAAGAATTTTTCAGTTCTCCTGCTTCTAGGCTTATTCCGCATATTTTCTGTAACTCCCTATTACTTTACTTCCGTGTTCTTTTCTATGTTATTTCATAGCAGTGGGACACGGATAAAAGAAAACACATATTTTGAAGGTTTAATTTGACTTCTTGTGTTTCACCAGACTCCTTTAGATCTTTAGGCTCAGACTCATGGGACACAAATGCCGAAATATGGAGTTCCTCAGGACATCGGCATTAGTCAGGCAGTTCCTTGAATGGATTTCACAAAGCCGAATTAGGCATCGAAGTGAATCTGAGAGAGAATTAGCAATATCTGAAGGGTCTTTTTAGGATCCTGCTGTTAATTGTTTCTTTTTAATTCTGAAACACTTTTTCAATAATCCATCAGAGAGTCCATTAAAGCAGTATGATTGATGTAAGGTCTGTCATAGCAAGAAAGAGAGGAACCACTGTCAAAATACCAAACTGGTGTTTGGGATTGCTGATACCATCTAAAACAAGACAGAGAGATATCTAGCAGCACTGTAACACTCAGCTTATCCTTGACAGAAGCAGCACACATGCTGTCTCTAAACAGGCATTTTGCTTTATAGTGCTTTCTAAATATGATTTTTAAAATTTTTTGCTATAACTTCTGCTGCTACTTTGGATGGAGCCTTAACTGACACAAAGCCACTGGAGTGTCAGAGCAGACTTAAATAATTCTATCCTTGCTTGTAGATGATTTTTAAGGGTAGATGTTCAGAGTATGATTCTTTCATAATATAAAGTACCTTCATGATATTTGTGCCTAATGGAATGGATATAATAAAAGAATGTGTCAACATATCCTACATGAAGTACTTAATTTTTCCCAAAAAGAAAAATAATTTTATGCTATAAAATATTATATGCAGGTAATATTAACCTTTACTAACAAACCATGTGTTTCTGGCCCTTGTTTTCTGCAATACAAACCAGCTCAAGGAATTTAAAATTATTTCTCATCTTACTAAGGCACCAAACTGAAATTTGATTATTGTATTAATCATATAGGATAATTAATACTATTATATTGGTATTGTAAAATAGATATGTGGAGAAATAATTAAAAGAATATGATCAGAAAAGGAGCATAGTTTTAAAATATGGCTTACTTCATACGGGTTTATTGAATTTGTTTTAACTTCTTCTCTTATTTGTGCCTCTGTGTGTTTCCTCAATTCCAGATTTCAGACAGAACTCAATTATGATGTTTTGGAAGTTCATGATGGACCAAATTTATTATCTCCACTTCTGGGCTCTTACAATGGCACGCAGGTCCCACAATTCCTATTTAGCAGTAGCAATTTCATTTATCTTCTTTTTACAACTGACAACAGTCGTTCTAACAATGGATTCAAGATTCACTATGAAAGTAAGTAATTCTGAGTTGTATTATTTGATTTCCCCATCAATGCTTATCCTAGTTATAAATATAAAGGTGCACAGGTGTCATCTTCAGTAAATTCCTGTTATTTATCAAATTGAGAAAGATCTAGTGATGTTAAACTGCAAAAGGTATGACCGGTAATTTCACTTACAATTTAATGTCATCGCTGTACTGCTCCATGCTTTAGGAATCAGAAGATGGGAATGGGAAGCAAATGCCTTTCTTCTGGATGTTGCTCTTACATCTTGTTATTCTTATCTTTTATACAATACACTTCTGTGTGCGTAAAACTGCACAAGATCAGGAAGATTATGAAAATTTAAGCAGATAACTGAATTACTATTCAGATTGATGTACCTACAGCTCTGACTGAAGGTAAAGGGAAATGCAGTTTACACTAATGAGCTGAAAATCAAGCTATTGACTTGCTTGATTATGGATTTTTAGGGATCTAAAAACATGCATATGTGATTTCTTCTGACATATAGAAGTATTCTTTTTCCCTTATTATAATCATATAAACTACACTGCAGAAAGTATCTGTAAGATTTCATAATTTATGAAGTCTTAAAATTCATATATGTTGATATATTATCATGTCATTTACTTTTTGTGTTTCTAAATATACCTTCTATTGTAATAAGTCATATTTTCATGTGAAATAATATTTTTTCTCTATTCACTATTTAATTTGCTTAGTAAAGGTAATGAGCACATTGTTATCTATCCATTTCTGTTTCATACTCCTAGTGGCTGGAACTACCACCAAGCAATTTTCAGATGTTCTTAATTTTTTACATTATTTTTGGCCATTTTCATTATTCCTGACCACTAATTATAAGGATATTAAATACAATATATGTTGAGGTGACTTTGCCAGATGGCATTTGGGCTAATTTGAACTCCAGTGAATGTCAATTTCTGGCTGTTTATCATAAAAAAATCTATTAATATTTCAAGATTCTTTACTGTCCTACCCTTTACCCACATACTTCCATTTGTATCATCATCTACATTGAAGAAATTATGATTTTGTGAAGTTCTCATCCATTCTGAAGTTTGAAGGATGACTATGATTATACATAAGGAAAACTAGATTAATATTGCCAGCAGAGATCACTAAATTCTTCAATTTATTGGCTAAATGAATATTGCTAAATAGTAGAATTCACAGTTTGGGAATGGGAACAGCAAAAGAGGAAAGTTGCACTTATTACAAATATCCTTATATCAAACTGTTTTAACTGAATAAAGTTGGAAAGGAAATCTGAAGTTTCATTATAAATGAATTCTTCGATTTCATTATAAAATCCTTTTTTTCTAAAATTGATCTCCTCCCTACAGTTCTCTTTACACTAGTGAACAATGAAAGTTACATTTATACTATTAGAGAACATTGAAAATATACATATTTACCATTTTTACACAAAATACACTATTATCAGTAGCTGTTTTTCTGCTTAACTTCCTCTATTTATATACAGACATCTAGTATTAATTTTATTTTTGTTTAGTTCTTACTGGTTCATCGTCTTATACTATCCAGTACAACCCAATTTGGATTTCCCTTTTCTGGATAATAACGACTAACGGTCCTCTATTCAGCATTTCCCTCTTCAAATACTCTATTGAAAGCTGAAGTCTTTTATATGTTCTTATTTTTTATGCTAATTATTTCTTTCCACACTGAATTTCTTTGTAAGGAAGGACATCTTATGGTTTTTGTGTGGGAATAAAAGGAATAAAACCCATTAAAAATCTTACACTGAATGCTGCTTCTATTTGTTAACTTCAGTAATATTGCTAGAGTTTTTTGTTTCTTAATTTGTTTTTTTTTCCCTGATTCTTTTATAATGAAGTTAAAATTTTCACTGGGAAATAATCTAAAAGGCTTAATTTTTTAGCATACATTAAAATTCTCTTTATCAAGTCAACTTCTCTTTACTCCTTTTTCTGCTATTCTTTATTTTCTCAATACCTCACATATGAAATAATATTAGGTGTAAAAATTATTTACATAAATAATTAATCTATGTAAAAAATTCAAGGATGAATATCAAAAGAAATAAAAAGCATCTTAGCTAGGATAACAATGTTTGATCAGGAAAAAATAAAGGCTGGAAATCAGAATTTTGAGTGATCATCAAAGCTTTTGAACATTGGCATCAGGGACAAAATAATTTAATGTTACTGAGATAGGATCACACTAAATATCCTGTAAACTATGTGATGTTTTTCTCTGCAACAGTGGTAGGATGCAATTCGTTATCCATAACATTTTATAACAGTAACACAAAGAAATATAGTTTGAGGAAATTCACTGAAAATGTGTGATAATGAAGCCTTCACCCCCACTCACAGCACAATGAATTACTTAAATTAATTAAAAAAAACCCAAACCCAAACCCTATAGGTTGTTTATTTAACTCTTGTTTGTTTGTTTGCTTGTTTGCTTGTTTTTTAATCTAGGTGTAACTGTCAATACTTACTCTTGCTTGGATCCTGGCATACCAGTGCATGGACGTCGTTATGGACATGACTTCTCTATAGGTTCCACTGTCTCATTTAGTTGTGATCCAGGTTATAGGCTGAGTCATGAGGAGCCTTTGCTATGTGAAAAAAATCACTGGTGGAGTCACCCACTCCCAACTTGTGATGGTAAGGATGAATAGATAAAATACAGAGTACCTGTATTTTATTTATGCGTGTTTTGCCAAACTATTATTCCTCAAAATGAGTTAAATAGTGGAGCTTGTAAAACCTCTACTTTTAAGAAAAAAGAATTGTTAGCAATATGTTGTATAACTCTGTATGATGATATCTTTAGTAATAAAAGTAAAGAATAATGTAAAATTTTTTAAATCGTCAGGTTATTGAAGATATGTCTATCTGAATATATGTTACTGTGAGCTAACTGATTGCCAATTAGCTCAAGGCATGCAAGGTTAATGTATATCTGCTAGTAAAGCACTTATTACAAGCCACTAGCTAGCTTGTACATGCTACTAGCTATTTGAGTTTGGTTATCTATGTATGGACACAGGTGGTCTGACATACAAAACATGAGATGCAGTTTATTTATACCTGTCTCGAAAACTGAATTTTCTCTTGTTTCATGTCAGTCACTGTGTTGGTAGCTCGTTAGCAGAACTTGACACCCCTCAGTCACTGTAGGAATTGATTAGGGCCACATTATGCCTGATGATTAAGCGTATGATTGTTAAACCAGACAAAAGTTGCACTGAGTAACGTGTCATATATTTTGGAGTCTCCACCACATCGTTAAACAAGTCTGCTTGAAAAATTATCTAATAATTTCAGTCATCTCTGGTTATCAGAATTGTTCACTTTTAATCTGTTTTCCCAGTTAGGGTGATATCAATTACATTCAATATTAAGAAAGTATATTGTCATTTTCATTAATTTGTGTATTTGAGATGTTTTCCTCTCAAAATATTTTTTTTTTTCCTTTGAGCATGGTACATGCTTTTGTGATGATAAAAATGTTATCAGGAATAATGTACCCACTTAATTCTAGAGTAGTATTTAACAAAAAAATTCCACTGAACTTTTATAAGCTACATAATGCACATGATAGTATATTTTTCTAAAACAGTTCTTAGAATTTCAGGACACTCCGTTAGAAAGAAAAAGTTGAATTTGAATAACGACTACCAAAAAAGCTCACCGAATCATGTATGATTTGACATATGGAAACATTCATTTCTACTGTATTCCTGTCTTTAAAAAATGGTAGGGGGTTTCTTGGTCTTCAGTTTATTTAGTTAGCAAACACTGTGGTTTTGTATTTCAATATGTTGAACATGTCAGTATGTGATGATATTAAAAATTTGCAGTGGTAGAAAGGAGACTTTCCTGAAAACGGCACTCTGTAGTTCAGCAAACCTGTTTCCTAAAAGATTCTGCTTCTCAGTCAGGTTCTTGGAGTGAAGAGTTGCAGGGTTCCCACAGCGCACAGTCAAAGGGATTATATTTTGCTGAATAGGCCATAGACACAAGATGTTTTTTCTTATGGTGATAGGCATTAGATGGTAACCATATAAAACAAAGAGTATTAACACATTCCCTATGAATACTGTGCTCTGCTGTGAAATAAACTTACATATTGTGATAAATTTCTTCCGCAAGATGCTGAACTAGCATGCAATTCATTAAGTAAATGAGATTTTTTTTTCTCCAGAGCACATTGCTAAATGGCAATTGTCCATCGAATAAATATGCTCTAAAGGCAGGATTGAGTACATTTATTCTAGTAAATTTAATCAATTCATGGTTGAACTCATTTTAATTTCATTGCTGAATTTCTTCTCTGGTGGAATGGTTTTAAATAGGATCCGGAGTCCTTGCACCCCGAGGGAAAAAAGGGCATTTGCTAAATGGGCTGTTCTTCGCATAAACTGCTAGTAAGGGTTTGTATTAATCATGCCACTAACAAACACATTGGTCACTGTTCCTGCTCATTCGATATATTACTCTGACAGTTTCTGAGAAACAGAGGTCTTTCTTGATTGTTCTTTTTGATAAATGCATCTCTTTTTGATAATTACACCATGTAGTGATATGCAGACAGACCATGATAATTGTGCAGACCGATCGTGACAACTCATGAGTGTGTTTTGGAGGAGGAGAAGGGTGTAGAAAATACAAAAATTTAGACTTCTTAGAACCAGTTCTTCCTCAAAGTAGAAGATCATGTTGACTGCAATTCAATTCTTTGAAGGAGCGTAAACTAGTTTTTTCATGAGGTGATTAGATGTTACACAGATAATCATCATAAAAAGCTTATTGGGGAAGTCACACTTTGCTGTCTACAGGAACGTTTAGACAATACTGAGAATGGTGGTTTAAAAATGATTATGACAGACTGTATAACTCATTCGTATTTGAATAATTGATGTGCATGAAAGATTTCACAGGTAATTTCCTTAGTTTTGATTTTTATGTGTATCCACACAGGTAAGGTGTTCACAGTATTCCTTAGTGCACATATGTATTCTCTGTGTTTGTGTATACATATGTATGCAAACATAGTTTTATATATATAAAAGTATAGCAAAACATTTCTGAGAAAAAAATTAGAGTTCTCTGGCCTTTGAGGATAGTAGGATTTTTTTCTGCTCTTTAAAGATAAATATTTAAGAAAAATATTTTCAGAATCATATAACAGTTATAGCTGAAAGGAATGTCAGAATGTCATCTAGACCAAACCCATATTCCAACAAGCAGGTGCAGTCTGGATGTTAGATCAGTTTTCTCAGGATCCTACACAACTGAGTTTTATCTCCATAGAGGGAGACTCCATTTCTTCTCTGAGCAACCTGTGGCTTGGCCACACAATAAATATTCTTAAAGTCTACTGAGAACTTCCCATCTTCCAGCTACATCCATTACCTCTCATCCTTTCACTGTGGTGAAAACTGCTTGAATTTGTACAGTACTTGAATTGCTTTATAGTTTTCAAGACAGCAACTCCAGTATGTTAAAATAAGTTATACAACCATAAAATTAAGGCTTTTTCAAAGAATGAAAAGTAAATCCTATGATCTTTATTAAACCAGCAGTCTCTTTTCAAGAAATGAATTAGTCTGTAGACTGTTAAGAAGATACTGTTAAAAGTGCTTCAGTGTTGTTATGTATAACCATTTTCTGCATAGCTATATTGGCAAAATACTTTTCTATTATTTTCAAAGGAGGTGGCACTGATCAAGGACTAGACTGACTTTTTTTTCTTTTTTTTCCTTCTTTGGTTCATGAGTAAGAAGCTTTTTTATTCACAAAGACCAGAGAAAAAGATAGGTATTATTGTGTACATTTATTTATTTTGAAATAGTTCATCTGGAGATGAGGTTTGGTCTATATAACATAAAGCTGGCACACATTACCTAGGAAAATAAACATACAAATAAATAACAATCACCCTTTTCAAATAAGAATATGTACAGTCCTTCAGAAAATAGTCATACTTAAGAAAGATAAAATAGATGTTTTTGAGCTTTGCTTAGAAAGTATTACTTGTATTATGTTTACACAATTCCTATCTAACATCCAGACGTGATTCACTGCATACCTATCTATCTGGACATCCCTTAATTTCTTGACTGTAATCTCCTCCCAATGCTTAACAATAAGACAAAATATTGTCTTAGCATGTCCTTTCTATATGAATATTATAACAGAATTTGACTTGTAAGCTTTGAATATATGTGAGAAAACCTATTCTACCCAATATATGAAGTATTGTGTTAATCCAATTTAAAGTGACAGGAAAATTAATGTAAAAGTTAGATACCTAATTAGGAGTGTAAAGTGCTTTTTATTCCCTTCATCATAACACGAAATTGAATGCTAATACATAATAATTCTTATTCATTATTTGAATTAAAAATAAATATTGTCATTCCACTTGATCTTCATTTACTTAAGAAAATTAATAAATAGCAAGAAAAATGTTCAAGCAAGATTGAAAACATATAAAGTTTATATTGAAAATGCCTAAATGTCCAAATGAACTAGCAAATATGACTAGTGCAGTACCAGGAGGAACATATCCAGGAAATACGACAGAGGTGTTATGTCATTTCTGTTAAGACATCTCTAAGCCTAAAACAATACTTTTATTAAAATACAACTGTTAAAAAATCTGCTGCAAATATTCAGTGGGGCGGGGGTGTACCAGAATTGGAGATAGATAGCATGTCTTGGTCTGTTTTAGATTTAAATAAGAAGGTAAAAATACAAGTTTATGTTGAGAGTAATCTAGGCTACGCTAGTTTCTATTAAGTTAGTCTCTTGTGTAATATAATTCAAGTCCAAGGTTTCTTTCCAGAAGCTGATTATAATTGGTGTCCATATTGTTATTCACTTGTTACTACTTGACTGCATCCCATTTTAAGACACATTACACCTTCTGTAATTAGGGAAGACAGATGCTGAAGTATCTTGGTCTATGAAGCAGAGTATGTAAGAACCAAATTCTAATTCACTGTTTCAATAATTTTTAACTGTATTTCTATTTCCCTTTTATTATTAAATTACACAGTAAATGAAAATCACCTTAGAATTAAATTTTTAGTTGGAAATTAGAACTAATTAAGCAAATGAATGTGTGTTTGGGGGCCTCTGTGTGTTTGTGCACATATATACTTATATTTAGATTTGTATATACACAAACACATCTATGTATGAATAGGTTTATCTTATATATATACACAAACACATCTATGTATGAATAGGTTTATCTTCTTTTCACTGTCTGTTTCTTTCTGAACTAGCATATGTTACAAGTCTTTCTCGATGACACTTGAAACCATTTGTAAAACTAATCATTATTAATAATCAATTATAAATGTGTGTTTTCTCTTAACATCACTTTTGAAAACAAATAAGTTTCAATTATTGATACTTGCAGCAAGCTGAAGTTACTGAAAAAAGCCATTTTTTCTGAAGGCTTCTGTACTTCTGTGCATTTTCTCTTTTTTTGAGAAAATTGAGATACTTCATTGTATTTTAGTTTCTGAGTTGTGGTTGGCGACCTATGGCTAATCTCTTGAAAAGCCTTTATATATCAAAATGGTAAGTGATATAATTTGAAAATGTGGAAAATGTTAATTTCACATATATCAACATCTTCAGTCAGGCTAAAAAGAGACAACAATATGGCTTTTATTTACGGCATTGCTAGTGAACACCTTATGTAGAAATATACAGATACATGTATTTATATAGATCTGTATTATTTTCTCTTGCTTTACTAAAATAACAAATACATTCTCTTGATCGTTTTCTGTCCTTCTTGGGTATAGCGACCCCCTTCTTCTCACATCCAGTTTTCTTCATAACTTCATATTATTGCTATACCCTTCATAACTCTGAGACTTACTTTTGTTACATCAAAATAAATTAGTTTTAAATAGGTAGTAAACCTTATTCAAAGACCTCAGATGACAGAGAACATAATTAGTGATTGTTGAGTTTTATTTCGTGGTATAAAAAGCAAAATTTAAGAGGTAAGTGGCTTTTCTGTGAACAACTGTTAAGCTAGCTATACAGGCTGACCTCTGCAGGAAGGCATTATAGAGACTGACTTCTGCAGTAAAATATAAATAAGTTAAAAATAGAACAGAGGACATGAAAAAAATGGAAAAAAACCCAAACATCTATGAACAAAAATGTCACAGTATAATGTAAAGTGTCCTAGCTATATGTTTGTGTAGCACAGCTGCTGTGACAAGAAAGACAGGTAATACTTGCAATTGTTAATGCAGTGGTCATAGAGCTGGAAAATGATCTACTAAAGTAGATTAAGAAAACCTGTCTCATTTAACTGATCCAAAGTCAAAGATCCTAATGTGTTATGCCAGCCTTCCAAAGCGAGTCCTCAAGACTGAAAAGAACATAATGACAGTTTAGCAGAAGAACGAATGGGTAAAAATGGACCATGAATAGGATTTAGGATAGAGGATTTAGGATAGAAATTATGAGACTATTTCTAGTATTGGAAGATTGATTTTCGGTAACAGTTTTATAGTAACATGAAATATGGCCTGAAAAGGAACTTGATAATTTTATGAACGACACCAATCAAGTGCTTTCATTACAACTATTCATGTATTTCAGAGATGAAGTATGGCCTGCATGTCTCCCACTGAGAAACTGATGAGTAGCCTGAATAAAGGTTCTAAAATTTTTTGGGCCAAAAATTAATTTCAAACTATATAGGGTTATTTTCCAAGCTAGGCTTGTCTGCTGTCACTCTTCCTTATGACTGACCAAGTTACAGAGCAAAACAAATGCAGTTATGATAATTTACAATGAAATAAAGTGTAAGTAAACAACCCAACACTGTAAGAATTTATTTCACCTAAACAACTATCTTAGCCATTGAACTCCACAGTTAAATTCTAATCTTCATTCACAATTATCCAAAAGTTGCTTCTTAAATTGTCACATCATTTCTACAGTGCTGTAGAGGCACTTTATACTATACATCCAGGTACCTATCTGTATTTCATTCAGACACTTCTATATTTTGTTCACTTTATTTTTTGCTAATTTTTTCTCACTATTGTGAAAACATAGTAATGGAGGGGAAAAAATGGGCATGTCTTGATTCGGCTTCTCTGGTTGCATAACAAAGAAATTATTAATTATTGTGTTAGCAACACAATATTCCATTTTCCACATTAAAACACCAAGACAGCACTTCATTTATTTATGTATTCATTCTACTTTTAGTCTCTCCTAGCCTCCATCTCTGTAAAATCAGATAAAGTGAAAGAAAGGTTTCTTGTAGAATTTGGAAAAATGTGGGGAGTTTATCTTCTGCTGTTTTTATTTTCATGTGTTTCTGTTTTCTTTTGCACTCTGAAAAAGAGTCAGATACTAGTAGTGATATTATATGCTTGGGCTGTTTGCCATCTTATCAGGACCAGTGCACATTTTATATTTCAGATCTGTCAACTTGGCTTTGTTTTGTAAAATTCTGGTCCCTTGATGCCTTTTTTTGCCATCTGCTAGCCTTCATAGAGGTACGCTGAGTGCCTGATGGCATGCCATAGATGTTTTGTCACCATTTGCATTCCTGAAAGCTTTTCCAAATACCCACTGTAAAGTACATTAGTTGTTTGGGCTGTTTCCCGCGATTATAAAAACTGATTGTGTTTTCTTATTTAGTAGGGTTGACCTAAGCTATGGACAAAGTGGCTAGTTAACATCAGAAGCTTCAATAATATGCTGTCATAGCCCTGATTCTGTTTTACTAATGTCTAAATATAACAAGATCAGGTGACAAGTGGACAGAGGTTACCTTAATTTTCTCCTCATCAGAGAAGCGAGGAGGAAAATTAGTGTGCTCGGAGGTTATTCCCCTGTGGCAACAATTATGAGATTGGGCAGTTGTGGTCCTAGAATGTCCTATTTCAGTCTTCAGTACTGCAAATTTCCAGCTTACAACTAGTCCAAAAAGGCTAGAAAGTTGGTAGGATAAATAGCACACACAAAGAAATCATGAGGCTACCCACACAAATATACAAGTTTAAAACAGAAATGTGGTTAGTTAGAGCAACCAAACAACTTTATCTAGGCAAAATAGGGTGATCTTCATCCTAGGATACAAGATGAAGTTCCATTTCTTCTTTCTAAGTAAACTGTAGTTAAATGTATACTTCTTTTTATTCAGTGCCTTAAAGACGGTGATGGCATGTAATGCAGTAACCTCATTACGAAAAATTATTGACCTTTATGAAAACATTTCACAGTGCTACTGAAATGTCTGAAAAAATGCATGTATTTCCTTAACACAAATGTCTGCTTCGGTAGAGGGTAAGACAGAAGTTACATTCTGGATATTCTCTCAATTCACCGTATGGCTTGTCCTCAAATCAATTTTGAATGTATTTCTACAAGCAGAAAATCATGACTGGTCAGCATGTTCATTCTCAAATAAATAGCATTAATGTCAAAAGCAAAGATAGGTATAACTTTCATGATTCACCCCATCAATGTATAGCAGAAATTGTCATAAGCAGAATAAATATCAAGTTCTAGTAGAATAAATGGCATGGGGTAACAAATTGCTCGCAACACCTTTCTCCTGAAGAAATATGAAGATATTGTTTCAGCCCTGTTAATATACTGAAAGGCCAAACTTCTCCCACCTTTACAATCCATACTGTTGAGTACTACGTCAGTAGGCGCTGCTGACGTTACAGGAGCAGTAGGAGCAGGTTATACCAGCTAGTGCAGGTGGGGCAGCCCCTCTCAGAAAGAGGTATTGCTCCTCCAGCCTG
Source organism: Himantopus leucocephalus (assembly GCA_003993805.1). Lineage (NCBI taxonomy): Eukaryota > Metazoa > Chordata > Aves > Charadriiformes > Recurvirostridae > Himantopus > Himantopus leucocephalus. Next base: position 144,690,348 of record RSEF01000002.1, read on the forward strand.
TGACAGCCTCCTTCCCTCTCACTTGCCGGTGTGGCAGCAGGCTGGGAAGCACAGACATAAGGAATAATACAGCTTATACAACAAGCGGAAGAGGGATTTATAGTTGTATCGACTGGAATTGCAGACAAGTAACTGCCATTGACCTATCTCCCAAACTGCCTTTCAACAGCTTCAGCGTTTGCTAAAGAGAAAACTCTATTGTTAAAAATGGGAATGCTGAGTACTGGCTCAGGTTAAGGTGCAGGCACAGAGAAGCTATGGTTGATACCAATAAAAATTCTGAAAGGACACTGGTTGAGAGCTTGACTATATATGGCTGAAAAGGGAGAGTTTGTGTTAATTACTTTGGAAGAGCTGCTCATATTAAGAACTACAATCAATTTTCCTAAACCAGTCTATATTATTTTAATTAAATCTGGTGGCAGTAACAAAGTTTACTGTTTTTTTGTATCTTGGAACATTTCTATAAAATAATTTTGGTAATGCATATAATTAGGCTAAGAAAAATAAAAGGAGTAGATGTTTTTAATCTCGAAGCAAAAAAAAAAGTGGAAATATGCATTTATTTTATAATGTATGCCCTTCTAAAATAATCTATATTCAGAGAACTATGATGTAATAACTTTGCTTGGTACTGAGTTTTAATCACTGTTATTGATAAAAGATAATTCTTAGCTGTAAGAGCCTCTCCACTACTAAAAGTTATTCAATTTAGTATTTCAAAAGCTCTGCAATGGAAAATTCACCATTAAAATGTAATGGTGAATTGTGAAGATATTTATGCCACTGTTGTAAGATTTTATTTTTGTATTTTGTATTAATTCGAGCTGTAATTTAATTTTTATATTGCTCAATTACTGATTACTTTTACAAAGTCACTATTGATACTATAGAAAGGCTTATATTGGCAATTGTCATTATCACTTGCATTAATGATATAGATGCATATCCAATAATTAGATACAAGAAAGGATGTCATGCTTCCCTGCAATAATATTTTCAGTCAGTAATTCTTCAATAGCAAGATCCACTCTATGCCATTTTAAATCTCCAGCCTTAGCTTCTGGCTAACGTGATATTGTTTGGCTCCGTATCTTCTGTCTTCATCTTCCTGCTGAACTTGTGACTTTCACAGTGTCTCAAGAAAATGTGAGAAACCAGCTAAGAAAACTCACTTTTCATTTTCTTAGTACATATTACAAAGTGTATTAATTATTCATTGATTATATTTCTTTTGATATTGTGTAAAAATGGGATGTAGTTGTATGTGTAATTGCTGAATCATTTGACCAACAATTTTTAAGTAATTTTAAAGCCAGAAGTTTTTTAAAAATCATGTTCTTATATTTTCTCTCATCTCTAATTTTTATATTAATTATTTTATTATTATTTTCTTTGTTATTTCTAGCTTTATGTGGTGGAGATGTTAGAGGACCTAGTGGAACAATTTTATCCCCTGGTTATCCTGATCTGTATCCAAATTCGCTGAATTGTACCTGGACTGTGGATGTTACCCATGGAAAAGGTAAATAAATCCTTTTCTCTTTTTCCACCTTTTTTTTTTTAATATATAAGTCCAGTATTCTGTGCTACACATGTAGATCTAAGTTAGCAGCAATAAACTAGGAATTGCATTGCTGATTTCTGGTTTTGTTTATTTTTATTGTAGTAATTCCTAGAATTCCAGATGTGGACTACGACCTAGTGCTTTCCACAGAACAGAAAGTCCCTAAAAGTTTATAGACCAAGTAACAGATAGTTCGATGTGTGCACACTAATTCGTACAGGTGAAAGAGAATAAATGCTTTTCCTGTGTTCAGGAGGAAATGCCTTATCTTAGAGAGAGATTAGCTGGAAGTAGTCATTCATATTTAGAGTTGGTATCAATACAAAAATCTGAAGTGAAGACTTAAGTGAAGATGTTATTCATATTATGGCATAAAAAAGGAATGAAGTTAATGAGAGGAGGTGTTTAAAAAGTTGCTCATTATGCTAAATTTTACATTATGACTAGCTGTCAACAAAGAAATGTCAGAAAGAAAAGTCTTATTATTTTAAAGAAAAGAAACTGTTTCAGCTTACTGAGACACATTTTCAGGGTGGCAGCATATAAATGGAAGTTTAGTATGCATGTATGGATTGAATAAATAATATAGTTTAGAAATAAACTTAGCAGGGAAAAAATAATGGAACATTTAAAGATGTAAGAAAGAATTATAGAATGACTGATCACAGAAGCTGAGATGGGAGATCTTTAAGGAAAGGATGGTTGTTGAAGTCACATTTCAGGATAAAGATGTACTACTGTTTTTAACTTTTCTCTGAGAAAGGATCTTAGTACGAGTTATTTCCAAGAAATATAAAACCCACAGGAGAGGTTAGAAAATGCTTAGGACACAAACGGAAGTTGGGAATTCTAGGTAGCAAAATTTCCTTGAAATATTGTGTCCTACTTGCTTTCAGGTGAAAGGTTTTGGGACTAGAGGAAAAGAGATGGTCAAACTTTCAGATTTTTGTTGGTATTTTATTTTAAATTTGGGAGTGACCGCATAGTCACTCATTGTACTATGAGTGGAAAGACCTAGAGAAGCATAAGAATTAAATGTTAAGGGAAGGAGAGAAATAGAGACAGGTGTCATAAGAGCAACTGAATCTATATAGGGTGAGGTGGTATGGACACAAAAAGGAGAATTGCATCTGCGACACTGGAAAGAATACAGAAAAAGGAATGAAAAGGAAAAGAAAGAAGGCAAGTTCAATTCTGAACTTCATCAGTTTTCTCTGTGAGGGCATGAAAAATGTGACAAAGTATACTGATGATGTATTCCTCTAAGAAGGAGTTATTGATAACATAAAAATAAGACTTCCCTCACAGAGAGTTGTGCTGATCTGTGATCCCCTTGTTCTATTTTGTACAAATAGTATGATGGTTCCTCATCTGGATGTTAAATCACTCTGGCTGGATGTTCCATTTAAAACTCCTTAAAGTGTTAAAGTGGCAAATTTTATCTCAAAATTATTGCTCCGCAGTCTCTTTTTGCTAATAAATTATGCCATTGTGTCAACATAATTTGCTTGTAAGTTGTCCTGATCCAATATC
>RSEF01000002.1:144693547-144748781 GCA_003993805.1 Himantopus leucocephalus
GGACTACAGCCATAACTCAACATCCTTGCGAATGTTTGAGACATTCCTCAGTGAGGCTCAGAGGGCCCTACCGTTTGTTTCAGGGAATTTACAAGTCATCTCTTACATAAGTATACACAGTGAAACAGCATTCTGAAACTACTGAGCCTACATCGGATGCTACACGTGCCCTTGTTACCTCTAGGTATGATACAAGGCTTTTAGAGTTGCAGCAAAATAGGTACTCTGGATATTTTGTAAAGGAGAAGAATATAAGTTTGTCTGGATAAGCAAGAAAGATTGATAGAAAGTGTAAGAAAACTGTTAGCCCTGCAGTCACTTAGTTTGCACCCCATCTGAAAAGCCATTGCATAACCAGTCCAAGATTTATAAACTGGGCACTGAGGAGAAGTAGCAGAGATGGATAAAATTTATCTTCGTTAAATAATACATGACTGAAAATTACATAAATTCTACAGTAAACATGAGCCCAGATTAAGCCATATTTTTCAGAATTCTTGAAAGACATTTTATTAACACTTTCATTTTTCTTAAATTAAAAATGGTATTATGGAGGAAAGTACTTGAACATTATTTTTTTTTTTTAGAAAATTAAGTACATTTTTTATGATTTATCTTTCTTCTTGAATCGTCAGCTAGAGAAGTACTTAAAAGGTAGGATAAATAAAACCTGAAATTCTCAATGTGGTTATATTTTATATAAGGCTATTGAAAAAACCACCATATATAATAAGAATCCTGAGAAAAACATTATACAGAAATAATATATACAGGGAAAGAGAGTAATAGTATAAACATACACATTTATAAGCACATATACACTGATACATATACACACACATATTGATGCAAGCACATTCTTGTTTGTGTCAGTAAGTTTTATATTATCTTATGGAAATGTTTTTAAGGAAAAACATTATTTAATATGAATGTTATGTTGTAATTTGACTTGGGTGTTTTGACTCATGCTTCTTAAAGATCTGCTGGAAACAAAGAGTGAGGATTGGCTGTGAACAGGAAGTAGGAAATATTATATGAACTTCTCATATTTTGTTCTTGTCGGCAAAACGGTATTAATACTTTAAGCTCTTCCTGTAGTACTGCATGAGGAAGATAGCTCTCCTTTTATGACAATAAGTCACAGGCTTACTTAGTTTAACTTTAAACTTCTGCACTAAAGTCTTATGTCTGAGTAAGCTAGTCCATTAGGCTACTTCTGTATTTAATGGACAAACACATGTATCTTCTGGATATGAGTCATCCCAGCCTGAAAAAGTATCTAAAGCAGACGGAATGAACCATCCTCTGAACGTGCCTTTTTATCTTTATCATCTAATGTCCAGGGGAGTTTATAGTCCCCAGATGAATTGTCCATGGGGAGACTGAGTGACTACGTTTTAGATAGTTACCATTTGGGAAAATTAATCCTATACACATAAATGGGTTAAAGAGAGGGAGAAAAACTTTGTTCTGGAAATCTCATTTTCTGCTCTATTTCATGTTAAATATAATTCCAGCATCAGAATCTCAAGGAGTATCTTCTACTGGCCATTAACTAACTAGTGGTATGATTTTTTTTTTTTTAAGGAATTCAGCCTTTTTTTTTTTTACAAAATTAGGTAGTTTAATGTCAGACTGAAAAATGTAACTTGTTGCTCCAGAATGCAGTTGGGTCCTTTTTTAAACACGCATATTTATATTGCAACTTCATACTACTATTACATAATAGCAGGCAATTAAATGCGTATGTTTAGTTAAGATTTCTATTTTACATCTCTATACGATGCATTGCTAAGAAAAAATGTTTCTGTGTTTCTATGTACTGTCTTAAATAACATAATCTGCAATATAAATATATATATATTAATTTTTCTGTTCAAGCATATTTAAACTTCTGGAATTCTGCAATGATTTTTCATTTGAGTTCATGTGAACCAGCATTATGATTCTTGAATATCCATTAAAACTTGACATGATTTTATTTTATTTTTTAAAAATCTCTTAACTATGGAATGGAACATATACTTTAAATATAGTTAATATGTCTAGTAATTGGTATTATTTATGAAGAGAAAAGGAAGCATCTATCACATATTATTGTGTTTTGTCTGTAGTTAGCATGCAATTCAATATATAGTGAAGTGAAATTTGTGGAGTATCAACGGTATATTTTAAACCATTTACTAATAGAACTGTTAGTTTATCCATCCCCCAACAGCCTGGATCGTAATATTGAGAAATAACATTAGAATGCTATGTTTTCCTGTCTTCATTTCAGATTTTAAATATTCCCTTTATTAAGAAAGAGGCATGTGAGGTAGAATGAGAAGGAATCTACTTGAACGTATCTTTTAAAATTCTTCTCTAGAGAAGACACAACCTGTCACACAGCATATATTAATACGATTAGAGTATTTTCTGAAGAAAACTAAATTGTACAGCTACTGCTGGGTTATACCTTGGGGTTTTGCTTAGAAATGTCATGGCAATCTGGAAAATTGATTGAAACATTCCCTTGAGTTAAACCTTGAGTTTGGTGTTTGAACAATACTCATTGAAGCTTAGCTGTGTTTCACTGGAATTCCATTATTTTGGGTTACTACCATAAAATTTTCTTTGGTATTTCTGATGTTTTTGTTGCAGTATTCATGCATGCATAAAAACAGCCAGAACTTATTTGGAGTGCAGTAAGTCCAACAAATGTGGCTTGAGTTTCAGCCTCATTCTGTATATATCACATTTTTCTCTTAAGAGCTCCCTTTTCATGTCAGATCAACACTGTCTCCTATGTAAAATTATGACAAAAAAAATTGAAACATTTGCGTTCATCAATCCCAAAGCTAAATTTATATGTATTAGCTCAAAAGATATGTAACCTAACCTTGATTCCAAAATTCAGTGTGTGATTTTTGCCAATTTATTGTCACACAATCTAGGAGAATAAATAGTATGCTCAAAGCAGATGAATGGCTTTGCTCATAATAATTATTAAATTAAGAATTTTCAAAATCCAGAATAGATTTCTTGGATTGTCTAGTTTTATCCTATGCATAAAACAGAACCCCATCCTGTAATTTCTACCAAGGGCTACTAAGGAAGGGTGTGTTTATCTGGATCTGCAAGCTTCAGCAAGTCAGGGAGTTGGGGTGAAGCAGGTGTCTACTTGAAAAGGCTGAATAGTTCTCCAGTCTCTTTAAAGGGAAGTACAATCTAGAGGTCTCTATGATCCAAGGGATTTCTCCTGTTGCTCCCATTTGTATGTCCAGCTGACAGCAAGACTAAGCATGTATTCCAAAGATGCCAATATGTGCATACACATATACAGCTGGTCACACAGACTAACAAGACAGAGACCAGTGTTTTTATTGGCACACACAAAAACACCAACAGTACTGAAACAGGCATGAACACCATAGGCAGCCAATGCTATTTCTCTGGTTGGGCTGATGGGAACAGGAGTTTGCTAGGAGTGACACAGACTCATACAGGCACGTGCATCTGCTCCCACAACATTCCAGGTCCTGGCCCAGGAGCTGGCCCCAATATTCCATTCCTTCCAGGTGCTGCTCCCCTGTGACTGATGGCCCTTTTTCCAGTTGTTGCCCCCGACCTCATCCTGCTCACCAGGCAGTCCATACTAATGTTCACTAGTAGTCACACATGTGCTCATACTCTGGACAGAGGACACACTTAAACACTAAATAGTCAGGAACAGAGTTTAAAAAGAATAGGGGACAGTCTGCGGTGGTTAGGTGCAGGGATTAGTAAGAGAGCCTTAACCTTCTCCATTTACCTACACTTCTTTTTCTCCTTCGTCCACCATAATCCCTCCATTTACATTCATTTGACCCTAAATATCCCACAAAAAGTTTTGCAGTCTCTAAATACCATTTAGAAATCTCAAGATTTACATAATCTCACAAATTCCCTCAAATACTCCACAGTAAATTTCTAATTTCCATGAGATGCAAGATAATCTTCTTTTCCCCGTTCTAATCAGTTATTAAGTCCTGATTGAACAGATACAAGATTACAGTAATACATGCAATGGACCATTAGTCAGAAACTTAAGAGTTCTGGTCTTTGTTGATGTCTCCAACAAATCCTGCTCATTAAAGCTTGTATATGTGTGTATATAATTTATTACTTCCCTCATTTCTTGTCTTTGCTTTTTATACTGAAATGTCCTTGACTACGTATTGCCATAAACCAGGTGTCTTTACGTTCCAGATAGATACCCTTACAACCTGTGCCATTGAGTTGCATTAATATAAAAGTCTAATGCCATTTAAGACAACCTCAGGGATGCAATGTATTGTAAAAAAAAATAAAAAATCAGGAGAACTGTAAAGCTCCACATGAAGTCTAGAAAAGATAACCTCTAGCACCTGAAGGGGCGTGAGGTTCCTGTGTTTAGACAACTGAGTCAAGCACAGTTTATCTTCCTTCGGTCTTGGATTTTGTTACACTGTTTGAGAAGTTCTTTGGCAGGGGCCAGTGGGGGAGTAAGATGAGCAAGTATATGTTTGCTTTTTGATTAAATTGTGTCTACTATTAAAAATCTGTTGTCCGTGAAAGTACCCAAAGATCATTAATCTTCATACACTATGTTAATCTTCCGTCACATAAATGGATCTTCCTAAGTATTACATCATTAGATGTATTTTACAGAACCTAAATCATTGCTTTATAACTTATGATAAAACTGAAAATGCTATTACACTAGAGGTCTCAATAATCACTTAAGCTAGGTAATGTCTTCTCCTGTTTCTTTTTCTTGACTTTTTTGTGCATTCTACCCAAAGATCATGGTCTAGCTCTTAGTCACAGAAATGCAGAAAAAATATTTTTTCTGTCTTGACCTTTAAGTCTTTTTATTTCTGTTGTGTTCTGGCATATATATATATATTCCTTTCTAGATGTGTGATTTGTATCTGATGGTTTGCAAAAAACCCTAGTGTTAACATATGACGCATGTCCCTCTTTTTGAGAGGAAGTGCTGCTGTTACTGTATGTGCCATGAGAATATAATGTCATATATTTTATAACCTTTCCTTTCACAACTGCTATACAAGGATACCGGTGACTGTGAGAAATAAGGTTTACCTTTCCCATTCTGCTGTAAAGAGTTTGCAATTTTGAACTGTTCAGTGCATCGTTGGATTTTACATAAATATGCAAGCATATGTCTTTGAATTCTATAAATCAAGCATCCATATTTTACAGCTACATGCAAAAGTGAAAGGTAGTGTCAAAACCGAGAGACCTGCTACAAAGATATTTTAATATTAAAATCAGGAAAGACACTAATTTTTAGAAAAAATGGATTATCTTCATTTTCTGAACCACGGTTTATAACGAAATACATGAATTTAATCCCTGGCTTAATTGCCTTGATGTTAACAGTGTGATATGTAAATCTAATTCTACTTTTTCTAACAGGAGTGCAGTTCACCTTCTACACCTTTCATTTGGAGGATCATCATGACTACTTACTAATCACAGAGAATGGCAGTTTCACTCAGCCATTAGCACGTCTGACTGGCTCAGAGCTTCCTTCACCAATCAATGCTGGTCTCTATGGAAATTTCAGGGCTCAGTTGCGCTTTATTTCAGATTTTTCAATATCATACGAAGGATTTAATATTTCTTTCTCTGGTAAGGAAATACCTTCAATACCTTCCATACCTGGCTCCTGAAAAAGATTTTTTCAGTATTTTATGTAAAGAGAAAAAAAAAGTTTAAAAATGAAGTGATTTTGATTAATACATATACTGAATCATAAAAATATATGTTGTTTCCTAAGTACAACAATCAAAGCAAGCAAACCTCTGTGCCTTTGTAGAGACATTTCTGCTACATGATTAATTAGATGGCAGTAAACTGTAAGACACATTACCAAGTGAGGGAAGGAAACAGAACTAGCCCAATTTCAGTCAGTGAACTTCCAGATGAATCCTAGAGTCAATCATTTAGGCTTTTATGCTGTGCCATTGTTTTCATTTGTTTTATGTACCTGGAACATTTATGACTCTTACAAGAACGATAAAGCATGTTGTGTTATGCATCTTAAAAATGTGAATATATTCATTAGTCTTATTTTTTAGTGTAGTATAATTGCCAATTTTACAACATTCACACATCCATTTTGTTTTTAAATCTGAAATCTGTATTGAAATATACAGAAATTATTCGACTGCAAGATTACAAATATGACTGATAGAAAACATGTTCTCACTCGTACGAGCTGACTCGATCTCTTGTTTTCAGAGTATAACCTTGAACCTTGTGAAGATCCTGGGATCCCACAATTTGGTAACAGAGTAGGATTTAATTTTGGAGTGGGAGATATCCTGACATTCTCCTGTTCATCTGGATATCGTTTAGAAGGAGCTTCAGAGATTATTTGTCTTGGTGGTGGCCGACGAGTATGGAGTGCACCTCTGCCAAGGTGTGTGGGTACGTGGTCAGCTGCTTTCATTTGCTTGTATGTGTAGTCATTGTCCATGGATTTGCAGATTTACAGCATGGAAAATCATGGTAATACACCTCTTACTTTTTAATGTACTCTCATATTCTTCATATCTCCTTAGTCAAATTTATTTACCGTTTTCTTAATATATTTAATATTAGAACTGACAGTGGACTTCATAGTCTACACTTGAAAGCACTTCAAATTGTGGGCATAATGTTTATTCTTATCATTTTGATTAATAGGTTAGGAAAACTGGGTATAAATTTAAATCAGCATTTACTAGTTCAGATGCCTAATAAATGACTCTTATTTGTCAATGCAAGCTTCCAAGTGATACCGGTATTACAAAATTGTGTGAATGCAGTCAGAGCACTTAGACCAGAGTTGTTTCATAAAATTAGGTCCATGTATAGGAATGCAGTCAACCTGGGTTTCCTATGTAAGTTAGAGAACCATATCCTCAGAATATCCTCAGAACAGTTGTTCTGGCTTTAAAATGATAGTTAAGGTATCTGAGGGAAAACATTCTCTGATGATTCCTAGCAATCTCCACTCACTGTAGAGGTAGTCTACATACATAGCTTTGACTAGAAACTTAACTTTTAATGGCTAATCTTGTCTGAGCTGAATTCTTCTGAGCTGTCTTGATGTTCAGTTCTGTTGAGAACTGTTAAAACAACAAAATCTCTAAAAAGTAGGATAGTTACTTGTCTATGTTTTTAATTTAAGAGTATATGCTATATGGAAAGGTTTATATGTGAAAATATCTGCGCATTTCGAATATTTTCTTTTTTCATACTAAATTGTATGATAGTAAAACATAAGTTTCTGTCAGAATCTGATTGTATAATAACTATTGATTATGTGCTTGCTCTTATCCATTGGTAGTTACATAATTTTCATGTCCAAACTATTCCTATGCTTACCTTGGTATAACAAAAGTTCTGAATTTGGTGTATGCATAAGCAATATTTATGTATGTATCTACAAAAGAGATGGTTTAGAAGCTGAGTCAGTGTAGTGCATGAATAGAAGCTATTTTTGTGTTGAGGTTGATGAATTTTTAACCATAAGAATAATAAGGAATGAATGCATGGTTGTGAAGACAGGTTAAATTTTAGGAATAAATTTCTGGAAGTGTTAATATACTGAAAATAAATTGGTAAATTATCAGTAAAGAAGAACTTGTGCAGAAGCAGAAATGAAACAAAATTGCCATTTAGTTTTCATGATATAGAAAATAATGTTTCTGTTTGGGGGAAGGAGAGGGGAAAGCTGGAACACAAGGAGTAACTTATTTTCCAGTCAACGTATTTTCTCCTTATCTTTGAAAATGAAAGATATTCTTCACTAGAATAACTTAATCAGCCATTGCCGCCCCATAAATATGCAGCCTTTTTCAACTTTGTGCTTAATTTATATGATGAAATATATTTATATGATACTTAATTTATATGATGAAATTCAAACAACTGGAGAGTAGAAATTCCTGTTGACCACTTTTATTGGATTCAGAAATTTACATATTGTTACTGTTGCTCATGTTGTACATTTTCTGGCAAAGTGATTCATGAGCTTTAATGTTTATGATATCATATACAGTTTCACATACACACAACCTCAATTGGGAACCAACCACTGTTCGTCGTATTTGTGTTCAGTTTGTCAATACAAGAATACAATACAGAAAAGCACAGATAAACTGGAACAAGTTTGGTGGTAGGCCACCAAGAAGTTTGGAAGCTGGAGCTGTCATACCATCATGCCAATCTTCATGTCATATTGCACATTTGTGTAACTTCAAACAACAAAAAACCCCTAGTATTCTGGAAGTAACACTGTTCTTAAAAGATTTTGGATAGTCTGAACACAGAAAAAGTTATAGTTATGCTTTTGGACCACAGGGGCACCACGCAGAACCTAGAGGACACACAAAATCAAGTAGTATTTATTATAGACCTGCTTGGGCTTCTCTAGACAGACTTAGCTCTGAGCAATGTAGATGGACACCATACTTCACCGTTTAGCCTGCGAGCCAGGGATCTCTTCCAGGAGTAGATACGTTTACCAGTGTAGACACACGTAATGTGACCAAAGTCCTTCTTTAGTATATGATGAAAGTGCTTCCATTCACACAAGAAATCCTTCATGATGGCCACAATTATTTACGTGATGAGAGATAGCGTTTGTAGCCTTCAGAAAAAGTATGGGCATAAATAGGGTGTCAGAACAATTGGTGTTATCTATGACTGGTTTCTAATTTACATGCTCCTGATGTTTAAGACTCTAAGAAGCACAGAGGTTAGGACCAATAAGAATAAATTTTTCTGGTGGCTTTTATATGTCATTCACTGGCTGCAAATGGACTTTACAGTATGTTGCACTATTAATAATCCAGAATTGACTAAATTCAAAATTTGAAAAATCAATGGAATCATCAATATCTTGTGAAAATTCCTTAAACAAGAAGAGACTGAGTTTAATAGATTAACAGTATTTTACATTATATTTTTTGTTTCCAATGCTTAAAATTCAGTGTGATTTGGGTTATAAGATCCCTTGAAAATTGCCATGCAGTTAAATTGCCATGCAGTTAAATAATCCTCATTTTGGTAATACATGTTTATAGGCTTAGGTATTCAGCTGACAGCTGGCTTAATATGAGCTTGCAGTATACCCAGGTGGCCAAGAAGACCAACAGCATCCTGGCTTGTTTCAGAAATAGGGCGGCCAGCAGGACTAGGGAAGCAATTGTCCCCCTGTACTTTGCACTGGTGAGACCGCACCTCAAATACTGTGTTCAGTTTTGGGCCCCTACCTACAAGAAGGACATTGAGATTCTGGAGCACGTCCAAAGAAAAGCAACAAAGCTGGTGAAGGTTCTAGAGAACACGTCTTATGAGGAGCAGCTAAGGGAACTGGGGTTGTTTAGCCTGCAGAAAAGGAGGCTGAGGGGAGACCTTACCGCTCTCTACAACTCCCTGAAAGGAAGTTGTAGCGAGGTGCATGTCAGTCTCTTCTCCCAAGTAGCAAGTGATAGGACAAGTTGCACCAGGGGCAGCTTAGATTGGATATTAGCAAAAAATTTCTTCACTAAAAGTGTTATCAAGCACTGGAACAGGCTGCCCAGGGAAGTGGTTGACTCACCAACCCCAGAGGTATTTAAAAGACGTATAGATGTGGCACTTAGGGACATGGTTTAGGGTGCTCTTGGCAGTGTTAGGGTTGCGTTTGGACTTGATGATGTTAAGGATCTTTTCTAACCTAAATGATTCTATGATTCTATGATTCTCTGTTTTGGTTATACACATCTGTTAATTTCTTTTCCTGAAAATTTGGCAAGATTCATAACTCATTGATTTCTTTTAAAATTAAACTTAAGCAATTTTACCAGAAGTTTAATGCAAAGGTGACTTAAATGTGTTGTAACCTTTAATTTACAGACAGAAAATAAAAAAATATGGTAGCTAGGTCAATATACCCGGTCTTTGAACTAGCCATTTCAGGTTGTCCATGACTCATCACAGGATGATCTTCTGCTGTCTTTGCTGTTTTTCTGGTGCCACATACTGAATCAAAAGAACAAGACCAGCAACAGAAGATACATTTACCAAATATGAGATAGGTCTGCTTGACATGGTGCAGAGACCCTTGGAAATTAATACCTACACTAGATTTCCAGTAGACTCAGAACATTTGAGAGTTAGTAATTATTCTCTCTGTAAGTTAGTAATTATTCTCTCTTCAAGTACAGACAAACCCAAGCAGTACTGTCTATATTTCTGAAACTAGCTTTTATACCTATTTCATCATTATGCCATGCATATAATTATGGCCAACTAAAAGTCCAAACTACTGACCATACTATCAACATTTGAAAATTCTCAGTTTTATTACTCTCTGACTTGTTCCAAGTATGGTTTTATTGCCTTTACAAACTGAGAAAATAACAGATTGTGCTTTTCAGTATATTCATCCGTATATTAGGAAAACATCACACGTACATAGCTGGGACATTTTTTAACTGGCCAAAACTCTAGGTAATTTATCACTCTTCTCATCTCCCTCTTCTACCCCAGCCAGATATAGCAAAGGGTTAGCCCATCAGTTAAAACAGTCTTTTTATGGGTCAGAATTTCATATTTGTATTCACCTAATGTTCTAGGTCCTGTAAAGACAAATAATAATTTAGATTTTCATGAAAATTATAGAGAATTAATGGACAAAGAACTCACTTTTTTTCAATAAAACTTAAGAAAATTTCATGTGAGATTCTATGAATTTTTCATTAGTCAAAAATATCTGTAAGAAAAAAATGTTAGCAAAGTGAAGAGCTTGCATGCTAAAAATTGATTGTATAATTAAATTAATGTTTCAAATTTTGTATTAGTTCTATCTTGCTTTAATATAGTAATTACTGGTCTGAAAGTAAACTCTATGATAGCAGCTGATTAGAAGAGTTAGAACCAGAAGAAAACTTTGAAGAACCTGAGAGGAAAATGCTAGATGAATGAACAGATAAACTGATAAAATAACTGTAAGACTGATAAACACCACGAGGGGAAAAAAAAAGAGTCTCATTGCAGTTATACTTCTCAGGAATACTAAATTAATAGGATTAACCTAAGAAAGTGATTTAAGAATCACTGAAAACAAAATAAAAATGATGTGGTAATTCATATAGACAACTGGGGACAAAGACTGCTTGTAGTAACTTGTAGTCTCACTGGAAATATTTCCAAATCTATCACAATAAAAATACTGTAGAACTGGTTGGAGTTCAGAGAAGGGCTAGGAAAAAAGATAATGAGCTTGTACACATTTTAATATAAAAAGAGAGATGACTGAAATGTTTTCCTATAATGAATGGCAAAAGTAAACTAGCTTAAGAGATTTAATTCTATTTTCCATTAAAGCAAGTAAAAGGGCCATTCAGCTGAAAATAATACTTTAAAAAAAGTAAAATTGTTAAAAAGAAATATTTTTCCATTCAATGTTAATTAAATTGGGGCAATATTTCTGGTCAATGATATTAAGAAATTAAAAAAGCTATTGTAGATTTAGGTGGATAACATGATTATTCAGAATTCTTACGAGAATATTTATCAAGCATCCCTTTCTGGATGCACAGAAGGCCAGTGTGCTGAGTCCTGAAAAAGAGTAGCCAATCATAATATATGTTAAAGCAAATAACTTACCAGTGAATCAGAAAATATCTTTCCTCTTCTTACTCAGAAGCTGGATCAATAAATGACGTATATTAACTACTATTATTCTTCTTCAATTTATGAATATATTATTTTTCAAATAAATTTGAATTTAAGATTTAATAAATGAAAATTTGAAATTAAGAATTAATAAATGAAAAAGTAATGTTCAAATCACAAACAAATATTTGTTACTGAATTTTTAAAGCTGAACTGTTCAAATGATTGCATTATCTGAATTCCATAGGGTTTGATGTTGTGCTGGAACAAGTTTTATAATAAGTCTTTTCTATACAGAAATATTATCTGTATTTCTGTTGTCCATGCCATGTTGGCATGGAAGGTTACAGGCTCTTCAGGAGAGACAGGCAGGGGAAACAAGGAGGCGGTGTTGCCCTATATGTCAATGACCAGCTGGAGTGCACGGAGCTCAGCCTAGGGATGGATAAAGAGCGGACTGAGAGCCTATGGGTTAGGATTAAAGGGAACTCAGGAGCAGGGGACATTACAATCGGGGTCTGCTACAGACCACCTGAGCAGGAAGACTGAGCAGATGAGGCCCTCTATAGACAGGGGTGGCATCGCGTCCACAGGCCCTGATCCTCATGGGCGACTTCAACCACCCCAACATCTGTTGGAAGGGTAACACAGCAGGGCATAGGCAATCCAGGAGGTTCTTGGATTGTATTGACAACAACTTCCTTGTCCAAGTGATAGAGGACCCTATGAGGAGAGGAGCTATGCTGGACCTTGTCTTTACCAACAAGGAGGGGCTGGTAGGCAGTGTCAAGCTCAAGGGTAGCCTGCGCTGCAGTGATGATGAAATGGTGGAGTTCGAGATCTGTAGGGCAGCGAGGAAGGTGTGCAGCAAGCTGAGCACCCTGACTTTAGTAGAGCTGACTTTGGCCTCTTGAAGAATCTGCTTGGTATGGTGGCATGGGATGAAGCGCTGGAGGGAAGAGGGGTCCAAGAAAGATGGTTAATATTCCAGAATCGTCTCCTCCAAGCCCAGGAGTAATGCATCCCTACAAAAAAAGGCGGCAGGCAGAAAAGCCAAGAGGCCTGCATGGATGAAGAAGGAGCTCCTGGACATGCTCAAAAGTAAAAAGGAGGCCTATAGGGGGTGGAAAAAAGGGCAGGTAGCTTGGGAGGAGACATCTGAACTCTGAATGCATCAGAACCAATTCACTACAACCCTATGAAAACAACTTAACTGCATACTCACAAACTCAAGATGATATCTGTGTTCTGTATTACAAGCGGGAGACATTCACCTGAAAACATGTTGAAAATGTTGGCTACTTAGGACTATTCAGAGCTTAGATTTTGCTTTGGGAAAAAGCTAAAAGTGAACAAGTATTCATTCTTAGTCTAAGTAATTTTTAAAGAAGCTATTACTCAGAATCAAAAAAGAAATTTTTTCACTGTACATGTTGAAGTTCAAAGCAAGCAATTTAAAGATTCTTGACTCTTTTTTTAATCATTAGATACATCCATTTATTAACAGTTTGTACTGGGTTTGGCTGGAATGAATTCATAGCAGCCCATATAGTGTATGTTTTAGATTTGTAACCAAAACACTGTTGATAAGACATCAGCATTTTAGCTACTGCTGAACAGTTCTTGTCCAGCTTCAAGGTCTTCTCTGTCTCTCATGCTGCCACTCCAGTCAGTAGGCAAGGGTCAGGGAGGGGACACAGCTCTGACAGCTGACCTGAATTGACCAAAGAGATATTTCATGCCATAGAGTGTCATGCTCAGCAATAAAACTGGGGGAGTTTTTTTCAAAGTAGTCGCTGCTTGGAGATTGACTGAGCATCAGTCTGCTGGTGGTGAGCAACTGCCTTTACATCACTTTTTTTTTTCTTCTTTTTTTTCCAACACTTATTAAACTGTATTTTGACCCACAAGTTTGTGTTTGGTTGGGTTTTTTTCTTGCTTTTGACCTTCCAATTCTCTCCTTCATCCTGCTGTGTGGGGGGTAAACAACGGTCTGCTTTGGGAACTCATCTGTCAGCTGGGGTCAACCCATCAAATAGGTTAAGATCCTATAACATACAGACTATTTCATAGTCATTTCATAGACTATTCAGACTATTAAATATATGCAGCACTAAACAAAGCAGTCTCAAAAAATATACTGTAGTGCAAAATTTCCTGGTACTATTTTTCTTTTCTTTCTTTTGTCTTCTCCCTTAACATACCCTTCTGAATGTTATTGAAAAATTGGGGAATACACCTGAATAAGCAGGAGGAAAACTCAAGGAAATAAATGTGAAGTTTTATGATTTGTAATCAACTGCACAGAAAGATAGATGTAAGGACTAACAGTCAATCAAAAACTTGAATAGCTCACCAGTATGGCTGGCTTCCTTATAATAACATGAGATTAAGATATATAAATGTAAGTCCTGTCTGTGTCTCTTCTGTTTGATAGTAGTAGGGCCTCAGATTTGAGTAATGTATTGAAGTTCATTTCAAAGGATAGATAAGTGGACAAGTGTAGAAATTCCAGAGGCAAGATGCAAGAATGACCACAAGTCTGAAAAGACTAACAATTGTCATGTTTTGATACTAAACATCAGTCTATAACATGTGGAAGTAGCTGAAGAGAGAAGGGGGAAAACTTATCAAATTGAATATATTCAATTTCAATGGTTACTTCTTCCCTCAAGAATAAACCACCCCCATTTTTAGTTATTTGCTTGTAGTGTTTTTTATAATTTTCAATGCTATAGTTAACTTGCAAGAAGTCAGTTTGAATTTCCCTGTAACTGTGTTATAGTCAAAACCAAACAAGAGAAATTATTGTTGCTTCAAAAGAAAAATAATGAAATAGATAAAATTAAACATTTCTGATAATCAATAATGGAATAAAGATGATTAACGATCTGTAAGAATACCGTCATTCCTTAGTTTTGTGCTTTCTTTTCATGCTTTATTCAAGTAATGACCAAATGCAGTGTTCATATTCAGCACACACACTGCTTTCTTGGAATTACCTCTATTTCTAGTGAAATGTAGAAAGTAGTCTCTTTTATGCCAGCATTTCTTATGTCTTTTTTTCACTCTCCTTCCCTCTTCCATTTTCATTTTTCTTTCCTGTTCTTTTTTCTTCCTTCCCTTATGAGGCTGCCCAATAGCCAAATTGCATTACCTTTCATTAGAACTGTCATGTCAGAAGTTATAACCCATAATTATTTCTGTGTCTACGTTAAGAAAATAATCTAGTCTTTTCATAGCTTCCCAACTATGTAGGGCCGTTTCCTTTGGTTTTCTCAGGGCCATAAAATTTCTTTCCAGTCTGCTAAAACTTAGCTGGAAGATACAGACTTTAAAATCTTGTTTTCTTGTGCTCATATGCTACTTCCACTTATATTTCTCCTTATAACATTTTCTGTCCATGTTTATCAGTATGTCCTAAACAGCTAAGGTCAGAGTCTCTGATGTTCTGGTCATACAGATTTCCAAGGAACTATACCCTTCACGGTTATGAAAAGCAGACATACAAACATAAAAAATATACAAGCATATCCATTATTCTTTGTCATGTTTATTGCATACTTTTCAGATAAGATCGTGTATGGATCTTTGCTGGCAAGGATTTTTGCTACAGTGATAGTTTTATCCTGTTTACTGATGTAGCTTCTTTGCCAAGCTCAAGTTAACGTGCTTTTCAGGCAATACCTGGGGAGTGAAAAATAGAAATGTCTGAAAGGTTATGCTGTATGAGAGAAAAAATAAATTCGGTGTTGAACTGAAGCACAGTTATGTTACGAATGAAGTGAAGGTTGTGCCACAAATACATTTGTGGTAGTTGCAACGTCCCTTAATTAGTGGGAGCTATATTAGCTACCCTCTGCACATCTTTTTCCATATTGCCATTAGAGTCTTGCTGCATAACTTTACCCATTTCATACACAAAATTTAAGGCAAAGGTTGTTTTAATATTTTGGGTTTGAAAAGAGGTCCTTTTGCTAGTTTTATTTGAGTTTTCTTTTAATATGTGGAATGTTTTGGCAGCATGAATTCTCACTTTCAGGACAGTGATATTCGCTTGTAAATGTGTCATTGATTCTTCTCGGGAAAAATTAATCCTAATCTTTCTTTTGTTTGACAGAAGTAAATTTATTCCTTTAAATATATCTCCTGTAATTTCTGAATATGTTGTATTTCTGTTATTTTCTTCAGGGATAGGATATCCTGAACAAAGCAAAATACAGACACTGAGGGCTCACCATCTGTTAGTATAATGACATTATAATGTGATAAGCACTTTCTTAACATTTCTTACGCATTTTAATATTTTACACAAAGTTTTAACTGTTCCTGTTCACTGTGTGGACATTTTCACTAAGTTCCAAGAGTTCTCAAGTGATTTTGTGTTCTGTTTTGGCTTTGGGTTTTTTTGTGTTTTGGGGTTGTTTTTTCTTTTTGGTTTTTTTTGTTTTTGTGAGATGGCTACAGTTAGTTTGAAGGCAAATTGTGCACATTGGTTGTTTAAATTCTCCTAATATAGAATATGTATTTGTTGATACATTTTACTATGTTAATACTAATGCAGAAGCTCATTTGTCATTCTATTTCTCCATCTTCCTTTGGTCGGTTGTGGTGCAGGAGAATATTTTTTAAAGTATACTGGACTCCTCCCCATTCTTGTCAGCTGGAGTTATTAATTATGAAAAAAAATAATGTAAATAATTGTTTCCAACAATTATTTCTTTGGTATTTGGCCATTTTAGTAGAAACACCAGCTTGCTGTAAAATTATGTGTAGGCCTTTCTTAAAAGTTCCCAAATCTGACAATAGTGTCTTTCATTATAACATACACGATGCAGTCACATAACAGCCAAAACAGCCTGTACAAAGTATAATGAAAGTAAATCTAATACACAGCCATATGTATCTTTTGATGTTAAGATCAACTCTGCATGTACTGCAGATACATAATAAGAAATTGCAGCTATTCATTTTTGGCTTCATGAAGGAAATCTGGTCTTTGGGTACAATATAAAATAAAAGTGAAAAATACTGTTCTTATTCATTGAAGAAGACAATGTTCCTTGCATTTTCTTCATTGGCATAGGGTTACCTGTACTTAACTCTGTCAGGATACCCAAAACACTTGGAAAACGTCTGATGACATCATCACTCAGGTTATTCAAGGAAAGAATTCTTCAGTGACAACTTAATCCTATCATTATTGTCTTGTTATCCTCTGTTTTGTTTTGGCAAGAGTATATTTTCTTGCTTACATCTGCCACCCATTGAAGAAGTAGAACTTCTGAAGATTAACAGTTTTATAAGAAACAGTTTGTTGACCACTGAATATAGGTACATTTTTTGAAGCAGCTGTTGATTTGCAGTCTACCACCACTGTTGGTTAAAGATAAAATCCTTTTTAGAATGTTTCCACTTATTCGCCCAGTCAAGATGCTGCAATGTGGATAGTCTCCTAACCAAGAGATAACATCTTTTCAAAATACAGAACTGCTATTTGTGGTTCTTACCTTTTGATTCTAAGGGATTGTCTTGAATAAAGCAATGGCTGAATTTCAGTCTGTAGCAGCATGTCACATTTTTTTGTTCGATAATCATTTATGATGAGCATTTAATCAGATGAATTGTGAGGCACCTTGCAAAATACTCCTAATAGAGCATATTTTTTTTAAAAAGCCATTCATTGAAGAATTGTTTTCAAGTGGTTAAATTACCCAAACAGTTGCATTTCATTCCTTGGTTACAATAACAATGGCATTTTATATGATTACAGAATTTAAATACGCTAATAAACAGTATTTTAAATGCATCTGTTTTATTATGGAAATGTGCAATGAACACACATTCATAACCAAAAGCATAACAGTCATTTCTTATAAATAGCTCTTTATATCAGTATTTCACCTTCATTATTTTTCTTTGAGTTTTTGTTTATTTTCCTTTTTAATATTGAAATGATTCTGTATTTCTGGTAAAGTCCAGAAACAGTGATTTAACTCAATCTTAGTCTAACATCCTTGTACTTTATATAAGGCTGAATTAAAGTCTTTGTGGAAACATAGCTGGATGTTGGAATATTTTCCCTATACCTTTTTTTACCAATAAGCAGAGTGTGTAGGGTAGGTTCTAAGTTTCAGCTGAAATAAGTGGATTTAAAAAAAAAGCAACAACTTTATCACTAAAACGACCTGAATTTCATCTCTATTGAATAGGGAATGTTACTAAAATGAAAAATTAAGCCAGTGCAGAAATGTTTATAATTTCTGATAAGACCTCTAAGTACATTTTTAAAGGATGGTCACAGACTTTCTGTTCCTCTGTGATTTTTCCTGTACTTCTGAAATAGTGTTTTGTCCCTTCTTTTCTCTCTTCTATATTTCCCTCTTAAATTTTTTCCCTTAATTTTATCCTGATTTGCCTCTTCAGTCTCTATTTTGTCACACTCTCTAATGCCTGTTAAAATTCTTTCCCAAACACTTAAAAAAAAATTGCATATGTTTAATATTTGTATTTATTTTAACTTAAGAGCTCACAACATTTTTTCCTCATTTTACTCAGCACTTAACTGCACATAAAAGTATTTTGGTCTTTTTTGATTTACGCTGTAGTACTAACATCAAAGAACAGAAGGCAACCACATGTTACCTGAAGTCCCATGTAATTTTAGGCAACATAGATGTCTGTTCATGTTTACAAATAGAAGCGGGGCAGATAGAACTATCTATGGTACAGTCTATCTGGACAGTCTTATGATACTAATGGCGTATCTTCCATGTTTGACTCTGCACTTGTTCAGAAGCATACTGCTGGTTTTTGTGTGTGTGTTTCGTGTTTTGTGGTTCGTTGGTTTTTTTTTTTCAAAGTCATAATTTGCACTGGCAGGAGGCAAGTAGAGAAGCAAGGGACTAAATGTTGATTTTGTGAGAATTCCTCTGAGAAGTGTACAAAAGATACTGTTGTAGGCTGCAATGCATGCTTCCGTGGAACTGTAATGATATAACTGAATGCTATGGAAGAAATTCTTTTATACTGTTGTTTTCAAGACTACTGTTACTAAACTTCCTTTCTTGTCTGCTAACACGAGGGTAGAGATCATATATAGAATCACAGAATGCTTTGGGTTGGAAGGAAACTTTCAAGATCGTTGAGTCCACCCTCCTGCCATGGGCAGGGACATCTTTTACTAGATGGTGTTGCTCAAAGACCCATCCAACCTGACCTTGAACACTTACAATGATGGGGCATCCACAACATGGAACACAACATTCTCCGTCTAAATTAAGAAAAGTACAATCAGATTGATAAATATTATGACATGAAAAATTTCATTACTTTTAATAGAAAAGATAGCGTGGTTCTCAAGTATTAGTGATAACGGTCCTAATTGTTGGCTCATTGTTGCATTCAGATTTTAAAAAAATTGCTTTGAATTACAGTTCTGACAAAACCAGAGTTGTTGGATCAACTTAATACCATAATTACCCAGTGCCTTTTGACTTTTCTGTCTCTCTGGAATGGGAAAGGATATCCCACAAACTTGAAATTACAATCAACTTACTCCTATGTATCGTAATTCAAACTGCCCTAGGGATTCTCGAGTAGCAAGTACACATTTATTTGAGAATGAAATCAAAGGATAGACATGATCATGTGGACTAGAGGGTTTTCCACTTCTGCCTAGATTATGTGTATCCAACCATTCTAAGATGAAGTGATGACACCTGAATTATTTGGGTACTTGTTCTGTATTGCTATTAAATTAAACATAGTCATCAAGCATTTCTTCTGCTTTGATATGTGCCTGATTTAGCTTTCTGCACAATGTTTTTTTTAGCTGTGCACAGAAAATTTAGTTAATCAATGGATTTTTGTCATTTAATATACAAATTTCATATAAAAATATATATATTTCAATATCATGGACTTAGCTCTTACAAGTCTGGTGAGGGAATTATAATAATGCTAATAAACAATAATAGCTCTTAAAATAGAGACCATAGATTTTTTAAACATCTTTACAAACCATTAAAAGTACCACAAAGTTTTACACAATACAATTTCTTATTCTGTGAAATTATAAACCAATTAATTTCCCAGGTTAAAATAACTGGGTTGCATTCCCATGAGACCGGGTAAAATAAATGGCAATAATATTGAAGTAATCCTGAAAATGAACATAAACACAGAAAATTTAGTGTTACAGTTAAATTTAAAAATAATCTAAATCTGTTAAAAAGAGAGGAAATGCTCTTGTCCTTGCACTATAGTGACCGTGTATCAAGACTATTAAAAAAGGGAAGGAAAGAATTGTAATAGTTTGTCAATGTTAATTTAAAATACCTGGTACCTCAATGTTAGTTAGTTATTAATGCCTGATGTAGTATCGCCACAAGTTTTTATGTTTTCAGGGTTATTTTGATATTAAACTTTTAACCTTTATGATTTTAACAATTACACCAGAGTCCTCAATTACGTTTGGTTTTTTTTTTTTTTTTGAATGATAACAGTATTACTTGGAAACACTTTCTTATTTCTATTTTTAACTCTTCATCTTAAACCCATTTCATTCATTTTTTCTTTCCTTTTTTTTTCCCCCTGGAGGTTACTATTTTTCTACTTATTTATTAATGAAATTATTTTTTTCTGTTATCTGACAGATATAGCATAAGTTTTTTCTACTGTAATTTATACCATTGACTATGTTGTCTATTTTAGTAAAATAATATTAAAGAAAGATTCTCTTTTTTCATTAATCTGTGTCAAAATGTGTGTATGTGCATGTATGTATATTTATACACGTGCATGTATATATAAATATGTCCACATATAAACTTCTAGAGTACTTTTATTGAATTCGTAAGTCTTTATGAATTTCTGTATTGGAGAAGTAAAAACAAGTATATTTCCTCCAAAACAAAATTCAAGAAAGATCCTTTAAAACATTATAATTATGGAATGTGCCATTAATATGATTATAACTCTCCATATTTCTTAACACATTTTTATTAAAGTATTGCAATTTAGAAATATTCTTGTAGCCTTCAATCACTGTCATGAACTATATTTAGAACTATATTTTAGATATAAATATATGTTAACAATGTTAAACTAAGTTGCATTAACATTCCCATTACCACCATTACTAAAAATATTTATGTTTTCTATTAAAATATACCTTAACATTTTCTTTTAATTGCAGCTGAATGTGGAGCATCCACGACAAATAATGAAGGAATCTTATTGTCCCCCAATTATCCTCTTAACTATGAAAACAACCATGAATGTATTTATAGCATTCAGGTACAAGCAGGGAAAGGAATCAACATTTCTGCCAGAACATTTCACTTAGCCCAAGGAGATGTTCTTAAGGTATGTAAGCATGTATTTTTTTTGTTATTTCTAAACTTTTAGTTCCTCATATTGCTGAAGTTTATCTGTTTCTGGTAGTACACTATCAGGTAAGCTTATATTATCTCTTGGAAAATATGTGTCTAAACCCATTCCATTTCTAAAAAGTTAAAAATTAGGCAACCTGACTTGTTTTCATAATCTGCTTCTTTAAACATATATTTTTATGACCATGCATAATTAAAAACTAGATTGAAACTGTAAAACAAATGTTGCCTTAATGTGTATCTGTATTCTATTCTTAGTGTTAAATACTCATCAATTCATCTTTTTTAAATTCTGTTTTCTTCCTCAGTATCTTCATATCTTGAGCTGTGATTTGAACATAATAAATATTACACCCAGAAGCTTAATTTAATACGCTGTCTACATACTAGATTTTGTACATGAGATTTACGCTTTAAATGACTCTAATCTTGTGTGGTATGTAACATCTCCTGCAAAATCATTTGTGGATTTGTGCATTAAACAAAGAAAAAACAAAGGGAAAATTGGGATACTAGAACATTCAAGAGCCTTACAGAGTGACTTCTCCCTATAGATTCAGTAGCATTTACTTTAATTTGTTCACATAGTTTTTACTATATTGCCCAAAATACACATTTCCAGAAATATATATTCTTTATCCAACTACATATTTAAAGCTGATGATGATCAGGCTGAGTGTCTTTTAGCATGTAACATCTAAATGCAATAAGATATCCATAAAAGAGATTAAATAATTGCTATTTTTTCAGAATAATCAACTTAATTAAACTTGCCTCTCAGAAATCAAAGGAACAAGAGATACCATGCCAATCATGTTTAATAAAAAAAAAAAGGTTTTCTGCCGTATTCTGCCACACAAGTATTAAAATAAGAAAGATTACAGAAAGATATATTTCCTAAGAAACAACTACAATGCAGACTGGGTTTTATCTCATCTAACTTCAGCCATCTGTCATTAGTTGTCAGACTTCCAAAAAGGGGTTAATTATACCTAAGGCATAAGCAGACCTAAACAACCAATGTAAGATGAAATCAGCCAGCAAGAAGGAAAAAAAGTTTTAAAATAAAAAAAGGATTATGCTCTTCTTAAAACAAAAGACAAGCAAAACAAAATAAACAAAAAGCTACTAGATACCTAGCATGCACAGATATTTTTATTGTATTTTGGCCTCACTGCTTACTTCAGAACCAAGCAGATAATTTTTAATTTTTACATTAATTAATACAGAAAGATTTAATTTGAAAGATGCTTAGTATTTATTAACATATAAATAGCATGGCAAAAAAACCCAAACAAACAAATAAAAAAACCCAGTTATTCAAGTTACCGTTAAAACATCCAGATAACATATGCAGGTATGTAATTTTAACAGTTTTGGGATTTCTTAATGAAGCAGAAGAATTAGTGAAGTTATGGTAAGAACTTTAAATTAACCAACATTAGCATAAGACTTGAAGTCAGGTCTTGTGTTTGAACTGGAATCCTTATCCACCCAAATCACTATCCTGATATTTCTGTTCCCATTTTTTATGCCCACCCATCATAAGTATATGGTTCCATTTTCCTCAAGACTTTTAGATGAAACCATCCAACTCTATTGTCTTAGTGTAAAAGTCATAACACTGTAAGGAGGGAGCTACAGTTATATACAGTTATATAAATATAAACTTTTATATAAATATAACTGAATATGAATATAAAGCAATTCAAACTTTTTTCTTCTTTTTTTCTTCCTTAGTCATTTAATGCACATACAATTTTGAAAACATCTATGCACTTAAGATTTCTCAAGTGCCATTCCAACCATGTGCACTACAGATGTTTAACTAGAAAATATTAACTTAGAGACTTATAAAAGTATTAATTTATTTATTTATTTAATACTGCTACTCAATTAATGTGAACTTAAGAGTAATGCCAAATTAATTATAAATGGAGGGAGGCTACCACTAAGCTGTAAATGTCAATGGTAGAAATATTTACTGTGTTTTGCAGGTGTGTCTATTAGATGAAAGTACTATCTAGTAATCAGAGTATTTGTTTTCAAGTCAACAGCCTTGAATTATAATGAGATGAAGTTCCTCACAATCTATTAATAATACTACAGGAAATGTTCTTTATTATGATTATCACTTTTTTTCAGCCTGTCCAACATTGTAGCAAGACAGAGGCGCTTGACTTCTAATGTTGTGGGAAGAAATATCTGTGGAAACCATCATGTGTTTTCTTGCCTCATCTCTCAGATGAAGGTCTTACAAATCGTCCTAATCCCATCAGACTCTTTTTTCATGTGTTCATTTGATAAAGGAGTCTTGTTTCAGGAAATACAAAGCATCAGTCACACATTCCCAAACTCATTCTCATGGGACCAGTTCTGAAGTTGTCTGTTGATCCCTATTATTATTGATTATTTCTCATCTCCAGGAGCTGAAAAAGAATCAATGGAAGATTTGGTGTGTGACTGAGTTGGGAATATGCCTAGTATTTGTCATTAATATCTTCAAGATCAGAAAAGTAGCCTTGGTTATCCACATTTTTTTCCTGTATTCTCTTAGACTGATTTACATCAGTAAATCATCTTTGAAGATAAGTTTGCAGGGACTTCCTTTTATTTTTGTAGAAATGGTACATAAAAGGAAAAAAGGGGAAATACTGCCTGATTTGCCTATTTTGCTGACTGTGGAGAATACACTTTTGGCTACAGGAGTAAGACATTAAGGTTATACTTTAGTTTTAAGTGAATCAATAATAGTCAACAAATGCTGTAGACCTAGGTAATATGTATCACTATTTTGCAAATATACATAAACATTAATGCATTAACCAAACTCTAAGAAATCTCTGAGGTAAGTAAAAAAAAAAATATGAAGTTTTCTGAAATAAAAAATGGCAATGGAAGGAAGTTAAGTTTAGAAAAAAAAATATCATCCAGTCTTACAGCAAACAACTGAGTGACGTATAGTTCCCTTTTAACTATGAACCAGGTAGGGTAAGGAATTCACCATTTGGAAACCAAGATATATAAACAACAGCTTCCAGACAGGGCTTCCTTTCCCCAAACACAAATGAAGCCACCCCATAATATTTCATAATTAAAGCTCAGGTTTTTAGCTACAGACTTTAGTTAAGGAATGGAAAATGCATCTCTGTTCTTCAGGACTGATAGATGAAACTTTTGGCAAAGAAGTTAATCATGTACTTTGTGTTACTTTTTCTGTCAGCTAATATTTTAGAGTACTAGAGCTACGCAGATAAAATTCCGTTCAAAGTCTGAATAAGCTGAATATTCTACTAAACTTTTGATACACTTTTTTTAATCAAGTCATGAGGTCTGCTGCTTACCATATGAATTAACTGACCGTAGATCAAAGTTATACCTGACAAGCAGTGTGATTGAAACAATGGAACAGCTGGA
Organism: Himantopus leucocephalus; assembly: GCA_003993805.1. Lineage (NCBI taxonomy): Eukaryota > Metazoa > Chordata > Aves > Charadriiformes > Recurvirostridae > Himantopus > Himantopus leucocephalus. The sequence continues at coordinate 144,718,042 of RSEF01000002.1, forward strand.
CTGGGAATACAGCTTTAGAGGGAAACAGCAAATTTAACAGAAATAAATCACTGCCCTTACTGTTACTCCCCAGGCAGAGAAGGAGGATTTCCCATTTATCAATTCTGAACTGCTATGGAACAGAGGTTTCAGAATATATAATTTGTTTTTCATTTGCTTCATTTAGTATACAATTCTCTTTTTCTCTTTTTGATGTTACTGCCCTGGCTACTGACATTAATGCTGGAGGTGGTTTTTTTTTGTTTGGCTACTTGGGTTTTATTGGAAAGTATAAGAAATACATGTGTGTCTACATTTTTTTTTTTTTGTGTAGGGCTATAACCTGCTCTTGATAGTGCCACATTTTGTTTTAGTATTCATGTAAGTTTCATGAAGACTTCAAGATCTGTATATTCATTATATGTCAATCCATTTAATATTAATCTCAGAAACTGTATAACGATCGTTTCCTTCTTTGTAATGGTACTGATAACTCAGTTTGTGCGCTATATTTCCAGAATTCAAAATTTTTGGAGTAAACTGCCTATGTGGGAGGCAGGGAAAAAGAATACATGTTTTTCAAAATATGAGAACATTGATAGCTTTCGGCAAACCCTTTAGATTTGCACGGAAAGGAACAAAGTTGCCATTTGTCCATTCTTAGTGGTGGATTTCTGTTCAAATCAGTTGAATGTAGAAAGTATTCTTTTATGTCTAAGATCTTTCAATATACTTTTCTAATTTACTGAGGGAAAAGCATCTTTGATTAAAATTGAAGCTTGAGCAAAGGTAATATGATTGGGGTTGGGTTTTTTTTCCAGTAGATTTCAACATAAATAAAAATGTACCTACATGTGATACTAATTAATGAGTAATTTTCTGCTAATGTCAAAAAAAAAAAAAAACAAACCCCCACCCCAAAAAAATCTGCAGGCAGATTCCATAAGTGAACCTAAAACAAAAGAGAAAGCACATCAAGTATGAAAAGGACTGAGATGGAAAGAGAACATCAGTTTTTTGTGGGGATTTTTTTTCCTTTTGTATTAGGTTATGTGCTTGGCACTATGTAGAGTGAGAGATGATGTGCCAGATGAGATTGCGCCTATGTGGAAAAAAATGGCTTTAAAAAATATTTTTGATACTGTAATGAAGCAATCTTTCTTTTTCCTTCTACTAAAACACTCAATGCAGCAACAGGCAGGTAATAGTGTTTCAGTAAACCAAATAGAAGACTGTCATTAAGTGTCCCCTTCGCCTGTGCTTGGCTCACTCTGTGCTCCTGCAAAATATGGAGGATTCAGTGTTACTGTATTTGTTTGCTGTCTCACTTGTGGGCCAGCTTTGAAATGCGTGCACAAAATTCAGTTTTTGAGAGTTTTTGTGCAAAGTCTTCGAAAGGAGGTAATGTGTGGGGCTTTTTGTTAATTTGTTTCTTAAGAATCTCCGCACTTGCTATGATAATCCTTTTAGCAATATCATCCTGAAAACATGAGTGAGAAATAGGTAATAAAATGTAGGGGACAAAAAAACTCCAAAACATATGGGCCCTTTTCTGTCTTTATATTAGTGCTTCTATTTGCATGTGGTATAAATGATACATTTGACAGGGTGTTGACAGCCTCAGCTCTGAGCTGCTGATTTTATGCTATTTCTTCTCTTTATAAAGGCACAAATCTTCATATCCATATGCCTTTTATGTTTCAATGGCAAATCTCAAAAATAGTTTGCTTAAAATGCACAATTTTTACATTAACTTTATACTATTCCCTTGCTGAAATTTTATGGAGTTAAATAAATTTGCAGAAAAAAAGGCCATTAATTCTATTTAAATTTTTTTTTAAATGGAGCCCCTTGAAAGCTTAGAAAGTCTTATTTATTCTCTAACTGTAAATGCAAACATAACCCCTTGTCCCCAAACTAAACATTACATCTATCAATTCAAATCATATTTATGTAAACAGTGTTCACAATTAGCATCCTTCCCTATAACATTTCAAAATATCATTGTAATATGAAGAACATTAATGCAATTTTCTGTGCCTTTGCTCCTCTCTATGAATTAAACATTTAACAGACCAGGCCTTTAAACAGCTTATAAAGATGGACCTCTGTTTTCCAAATAGCTTGTCACTGGCATATTCAGGCATTATACAGTCATGAATCAAATATTTTTGCATTAATGCTACAGGGTGACTTTAAGGAAAATGCATCCAGCCAAATATTTTCATAATGATTATTCTTGGCCGTACAGTTAGCACCCAAGTGGCATAAATCCAGATGTGCTGAGAAGGCCTATAAGAAAGAATATTCCTGTTTTAAAAATAACATGATGATGCCACCTTAATTCACATATCATTTCATCTTCTTGATCAAGTTCCGAAGCTGAATTAATAACTCATTCAAAATCTCTAGCAAAACTCCCACCTGTTGTAGGAAGGCTAGAAAGAAAACGCTGGTTCTGCAAATCTCACAAGAGAATGTAGGCTGTTACCACTTTCTTTGCAATTTAAACTGTATCATGTAAATTACATCTAGAAATTTATATTTCATGCCCACTAATTTCAATTAAGCACGAAAAAGACAACATGACTTAAATTGAGTGTTATACTACAAAAGACGCATCAATTTATTGTCCTAAGGGAGATTCCACTATGTCAAGAAGAGGGGTATATGTTACGTTGAACATTTGAAAGTCAGCAAACAAAAGAAAAAAAAATTAAATTTCGTGTTCAAATGAGTCATATCCCTCCCTCATTCAAAGGCAGTTCTACTCAAAGAATCATAGGATTTCAAAAGTGTTAGGGTACTTTCAGTTTTGGTCCTTCATAGAAATGATATAGGCTTAGAAGTATTATACAGTGGGACATCTAGTTAGACCACAAAGTAGAACTAGCGTCAACTCTGGAGAGATGTCAGTGTGTCAATGTGAAAGGTTTAATATGGTAGGACAGTTAACAAAATTGCAATGAAGTATGTGTGGGGAAATTCTAACATGAAGAAAATTTGTATCATAAAGTAGCTTATGAAAAGTTCTGGCAAAACATTGAGAATAGTTGGTATAAGTTATTAATAGCTTCATTTGGTTAATTATTAGTGATACACACATAGCAGAAAATAGATTACTCTTATGTAGTGTTTAAAAAGAAAATAAATCCTGAATCTTTGGGTGTTATTAGTTATAAGTAGCTTGGAGAGATTAGGAGAAAGAGCATCAAATTCAAACTGGGTTTTCTTTAAGTCTGTCATGATGCAAATATCTCTGTAGGACATCAGTAATTCTCCTGAAATGGACGTTTTTCTTTTGGTTACTGAAATAAAACTAAGTTCATTTCACAACTATTTTTCTAGGGGGTTGGTTGATTGGTTGGTTTTCATTTGGGGTTTTTTGGTGTTTTTTTTTCTGGCTTGATTACTAATCTCAGCATAGTTTTAAAGAAGTTTTAAGTAAAACTAAGAAATCTATTTTAATACTAGTAATACTATTTAATATTATTTTAATGCTATAAGTTAAATTTATTTTTTAGTTGATAAGCATTAATTGCACCTTTTTTTGCGTTAATGTCTTATTTTTACTCCCTTTAAAGACTGCATTTAAATGTGCAATTTGCTTGGAATTTATTTGCTTGTTTCAGTAAAGAACAAGGAATGATGCCAACTCATTTTGCTGTGCTTCTTAAACTGCTATACAATTATATATTCTTTAGATATGGCTAGAAATGGCTTATTTGAATTATTTCAGCATATCATTACATCTAAAGTCATTATTATTACTAGAGACATGAGGATTTCTGCAAAATAGGATTTACGTGTATAAGTCATTCTCACCGCTGGGGAACAGGCATCATAATATTTCACATTCACTTCGTTATCCACTACTATTGCTGGCATATTTGTTTTGATTTCATTGTGGTATAGATTCCTGTTTACAAATTCAAGCTTTAATTACATTTCAAATTAATAGAATTAGACCTCATTTAGAATTGTTTTTTTTACTAAAGCTTTAGAATTTCCCTATATTGCAATTTGAAAATTATTCAAAGGTCAATTTACTGATTTGCAAGTGAATTTTATCTTAAAACATATTTATCGAAGTTTTAGTTGTTATACAAGTCACTAAATAAATCCTACAGGACACAGTGTTTGGGTTACCAATTATTGTGAAATTATGGTTTAACTGTTTTCAGGAATGATAGGAATGCAACAACCTGTGATGTGTTAAAGCAACCAACCTTGTAAGGAAATTTGTTGAGAATGGTTAAAAGATTGTTTTGTGTATTTAGTAGTCTGATAGAAGTTTCTGTTTCAAATATGGAAAAGAACAACTCTTGAAGAAAAATAAATGAAAAAAGTGCTGTACTCCAATTTACATAAAGATTACATTACTCTTTCAACTCACAGAAGCAGTCGTTCAATTTACTTTATTTCCCAGTCTCCTTTACTTTATAGTTATATTTGAACCTCTCTTTACATAGAAAAAAAAATAATTAGAGCTCTAGTTAACAAGCCAAAGTTAGGGAGATGTGAGATTTTCTATTATGCCACCTCAGTGACTTGAGGCAGACACAACTACACAAAATAGGTGTTTGCTGATAGGTTGTGACCAGCATTGCAATACTGGCAGGGAAAGAGAAAACAGAGGTTTAAAAGCACTGAGCTGATATGGCACCTCTGTCCACCTCTGTTGTTATACAAAAAGGGAACTGACATTTTAAATTGTGCATTTCAAAAAATCACCACGATTAAGTCAACTTAAGAGAGGCAAACAGCATATCCAAATAGTATTTCACGTTGATGGGCAATAGATATCCCTTTGCAGAGCTGCCCTCCCTCTTAATGGAGATGTACAGAATTATTTTGTAAATCAAATATCTCTTTTTTTTTTCTTCATAACTGTAAAACTTGCATCTTTTTCACAGATCTATGATGGCAAAGACAATACTGCTCACCTGCTGGGTGCATATACTGGGGCATCATTAAGAGGTCTGACGCTAAGTAGTACTTCAAATCATTTGTGGTTGGAATTTAACTCAGACATGGAGGGCACTGATGAAGGTTTTCAGCTTGTGTATACCAGTAAGTATTTGAGAAAACTGTAGTAATAGGTTTATGATTTTAAAGGAATGAAAAGTCTTTGCTCATAAGATGAAAATGCAGTCAAAAGACAAATAATAAAATCAATAGCAAATCACTCATCACTTATCAAAATAATAGTTTCATAATTGTGCCTCAAAAAACCCAAAACATGTAACATACTGAAATCTTGCTTTGACAGTACTTTGTGTAGTTTGATACTTAAACCGCTGTCTTTTTTTTCTAGAGGGTTATTTTGAAGCTTTTTCAGTCTTGGAAAGGATAAGAAAAAACATAGGATAATTTTCAGTTAATTGTATTAGCACATAAAAATATTTAAGCATGTGAGTAGTTTTAAACGTGTAACCAAAACCCATTGTTTCATAGAGGTAATTCATAAGTAAAAGATATTCTCCATCTTAAGACTTGTGTCTGATACTAATTTTGCACTAGACTAACAATTTCTGAGTTTGGATTATTGTTTAGAATAATCCAATTTGGAACCAAAATAATAAAGAAAGATTCCTAACAAAAAATTCTCACCTGTATGTAGGCTGACAAAATTAAACTACAAAGATTGGAACAGGAAAAATCTTTTCATATCTCTAGCTTAGAGGGTAAACGGGAAACAGTGATACACATCTATTTTATCAAGTGGCAACTTCTGAAAATATGATTGGTACACGTATCTATTGACATGTAATGTATATGACTTCTTTAGTGTACAATTATTTCATCATTGCTTAATTATTATATAAAACTGATTTTTTAGCAAGCAGAACAGTATTATAAGGTAATTCTGCAATGCAGCTGTCAACATCCTTTTTTTCTCCCTATGCTTAAATCATTCATTTTCAAAAAATGTTCTTATATTTCAAAAACTCTCCATCATGTTTTAAAAACTAGTTCTGATAAAAATAAGTCTAGCAGAATGAAAGGAAAATATTTCAAGATACTACAAGAGTATGTAATTATTTTTCAGGTGAAAGTTGCATAATTATACCATGTATAGCCTGTGATAGCATAGGACTGTACCCTATGATTAAAGATAGACCTTCCACTGTTGGGTTACTATGTAAATGTCAAAGTATTTAATTTTTCTTATTTATATTAGTACGTCCGAGCCCAGCACTTGAACCTTATCATTAACATTTCCTGTCTTTTGAGACAGGCATTCTTGCAGAATGTGCTTTCTTAGCCTGAATAGTCATTAGCCTGAACAGTGCTGAATCTTCTTTTGTAGGTATTTGTAGAGTTGGAGGAGAAAAAGTGAGAAAAACTCATGGGTCAAAATAAAAATAGGGAAGAAAGAGGAAAAGAAAAAAGAAGTGATGCAAAGGCATCACCTCCCACAAACAGACCAGTGTCCATCCAGTCTCTGAGCAATGGCCACTTTGGACAGACTATCCCACAATTTTATTGCTCACCATGACACTATACGGTATGGAATATCTCTTTGGTCAGTTGGGTTCTGCTGTCCCATCTGTGTCCCCTTCCAGCCTTTTGCCTGCCTCCAGCCTACTTGCTGTGGGGGCAGAGTGAGAAACAGAGATGGACTTGATGCTGTTCAAGTACCGCTCAACAATAGCAGAAACATTGGTGTGTTATCAACACTGGATTATCCAATCTAAAACAAAGCACTGTATGGGCTGCTATGAAGATAATTAACTCCATACCAGCCAGGCTCAGTATACTCCATCTCCTTTACACTCTCCCTTCAGATTTATATGCATTGATAAAGTTCCCCCTGAGCCTTCTCTTCTGCTGGCTGAACAGTTCCAGCTCTCTCACCTCTACCCATAGGAGAGATGCTACCATCCCTTAATCATCTTAATGGACCTTCGCTGGAATCTCTTCATTAACTCCACGTCTCTCTTGTACTGGGGAGCCCAGAACTGGATACCATACTCCAGATGTGGCCTCAACAGTGCTTAGAGTAGAGGGGAAGGATCACCTTTGTCAACCTGCTGGCAACATGCTTCCTAATGCAGCCCGGGATACCATTGGCCACCTTTGCTGAAGGGGGAGATTGCTGCTCTTGTTTAGCTTGGCATCCACCAGGACCCCCAAGTCCTTTTCTGCAAAGCTGCTTTCCAGCTGGGTAGCCCCCAGCATATTCTGGTGATGGGGTTGTTCCTCCCCAGGTACCAGACATTGCACTTGTTGAACTTCCTGAGGTTCATGTTTGCCCATTTCTCCAGCCTGTCGAGGTCGGTCTGGATGGCAGTATGACCCTCTGCTGCACCAGTCCTTCCTCCAGTTTGGTGTTATCAGCAAACTTGGTGAGGGTACACTCTGCCCCATCATGCAGACCATTAATGGAGATGTTGAACAAGATCGGACTCAGTATTGACCCCTAGGGCCCATCGCTAGTTACTGGCCTCCAACTAGACTTTGTGCCACTGATCATCACCCATTGGCCATTTCCCATTTTGGGAAAAACAGCTAATACTTGTTTTGTGCAGATGTAGACAATGAAACCTTCCAAAAGTACCATGGGCTTACCCAGATGCTTTTAAGCAATAGACACCCTCACAAGCTGTAATGACACATTCTGTGTCTTCAGGGACACATTGTGAGCATTCATGCTCTTTCAGTTGTCTAAGATAGCCAACTATTGCCTTCATTATGCCCCTAGATGCCAGGTGCTTTTCCAGAAGGATACAGTTTTCGCTTTGGTCCTGTTGCCAGAACTGCCAGCACTGTGTGGATAGCTGATATACACTTAGGGCACCAAAAACACTGCTCGTACCTGCGCTTAGGCAATGGAGTTACATGTTCACCCTCAAGAGGGAAGTGATCAGTTAAAAAGCCTACTTTGGTTCTGTGCCTGTCAGCAGGCCATCCAGAGATGAGGACATCTCAGGGATCAAGGCACATTTTACCTCTTTTCACGCAGTATGATCAACAATTTTCTTAGAGGGCAGGAAATTCTAACTGGTCAATATGTATCCAGACTAGGAATATCAAAAAAGGTTCTTCAATTGGGACTCACATTAGCTTCTTTTAGAGCTTCTGCAGAGCAGTCTGTACTGGGAAACAATAGCTTGGCGAGGAATGAGAAAAGTTCAGGTCAGAGATCGTGGAGGCTCTTTGGGGGGTGAGCCCTCAAAAGAGCTAAAGGAAGAACTGGAAAGATACATCATTTGACCTTTTTTTCTTTTTCCCTTATGTGAGCAACGAGCCTTATCCAACCTGAAGCATTTTGTCTGTAAAAATGAAATAACTAACATTTTTTCAATCAATTAATAGTAATGATTCAGTACCTGAGGAGAGATTCTGAAAGGCTACCAACTGTTGACCAGATGGACAAATACTGTGTAAATAACTTCACTGAACAAAGCAGATATGAAAACCCCTTCATTTACTCCCATGTCACCTACATATAGGAATATCAATCTGACACAAAGTTCTTTTTTTACCTACAAACTGTTTGAGCTGTATGATATTGATAAAATACATTTCGTTTTGAACAAAGTGAAGTTTCAAGCTGTTTCTCAATTAATAATAGAAAACCTTATTTGGAACAGAAAATCTTCCCCCCAAATTACAGTTTTTTCCCCCAAATGTTAATATGCTTCCCTGTTTCTGTATAATGCATAAGTCATTTTGTTTCTGTCTTGTTCCACATCTCTTAATTCTCAAAAATGTCCAAATTCTTTGGTTTGAACACTCTATATCATCATTATCATTGTTCCCTGCACGTAGTTTTTAAATTTACAAACTAATGAATGCAGGTTTAGAGTAGGGATTGATGAATATAACAGTATTTCTTTGGTGCCACAGATGCTGTTGTGCCATTGGTGTTACTGTGCGTCATAACAACAAAGAAATCTGCTGTGCAATTTTGTTTATGAGCCTTTAAATGTTTATTCACAAACTACATTGTCATCCAAGTATATGGACAGTCACTTTAACTTCTATTTTATAATTTATCATATAATTTTAGAACTGATTGATAATGATAATCAATTTCCTTCTCAGTCTTTATTTGGACTCTTAGGAAAAAAGATGTTATGACAGTTTGGTTTACATGCTCTAAGTGAGGGGTATAGACTATTATCCTACTTACACTGTTTAAAAACAGAAAATAAACCTTAAATATGTTGTTACATGAAGTCTGAAAAAGTTTGATTTCCATTGGAAAACAAAAAAAAAATCCTTGATTTCATTAATGTACTTACCTGTTTGATTTTATAACTACAATGTTTTATTCCTTCCTCAGGTTTTGAGCTTTCACATTGTGAGGACCCTGGTGTGCCACAGTTTGGGTATAAAATTAGTGACCAGGGCCACTTTGCTGGAAGCACTATAATTTATGGATGCAATCCAGGTTACACACTCCATGGAAGTAGCCTCCTAAAGTGTATGACTGGGGAAAGAAGGGCATGGGACTATCCTCTGCCATCATGCATTGGTATTAGACTATTTCGTTTTATTTTATTTTTTTATGTACTTAAGCTGTTATGTGAAAGTAAGAAAGAAAAAAAATGTAAGATTTGTTAGAGCTATGTGAAATTTGATCTGTATGTATACCGATCTATTTACACATACATTTACAGATCTGTCTACATAAATATCATCTAAGTCTACGTGAGTGGTGTTGCCTTTTTAGGTTTAAAAAAGATAGTAATTATTAAACATTCCCGCATACTGAAATTCCTAATACATGAAAATGTAGTTCTAGCCAGCAAATAGTCAACATAAAAAGACAGCTTAATGAGAAAGCCAGGACAATACATGTTTTACGAGGGTTTGTAAAACTAGTATTTTTTTTTCTAATTGTATCTAAATAGCATTAAGCTAGAAAACTTTCCATATATTTACAGATAAATACTATAAAATAAATTAAAATAAAACCTTAAAGATATGAAGAGATATAAAGTTATATTGTATTTTGGCTTCTGTTATGTGGCTGTGATGAACAACACAATATTATACACTTTATTACAGTATTACAACAACTTTATAAGTTGTGCAGGTACCTAAAGGCTCAATTTCTTCCATAGGAGAGCAAAAAGAAGACAAGACTTAAATATTCTCTGTGATTCTGTGTTTCTAGTAACTTTCTTCCTTTTTCATCTCCTTTTAGAGGAAATTGTGATTGAGTGAGTAGCGGAAGCAAGGGAAAGCAAGGAAACAAAATGTACTTTGTCCCAAGATTTAAGTTTGACAGAAATCAATGTACTTTGGCACTTCTTTATCAAGACCAAGCCCATTTAGGAAAAGTATGTAACAAATAAGAACTGAAGAGTTCTCTTAGAGTAATAATCATGGAATAAATGCTTAAATCCCAAATTTGTGATAAGCCTTAAGTAATTTCAACATCATTTAGGATACATGAAACCAAAGAATAAGGAGGAAAGCGTGGCATTGGAATGTGCAACTAGCAAATAGGAGGTATACAAAGAACATATGACGGAAGTTGAAACAAAAAGATCAAATAAAATCTGAAGGTGCTAGAAAGTTGAAATTAAAAGTTTGAACAACAAATTACATGTTCAGTTCCATTATAAGGATTAAAAATCATAGGATGTATCACCATAGTAGCACTCAGTTATATAGAGGAGTGAGTCCTTGCTTAGTTTTAAAACAGACCAAGGTAAATATATCTAAAGTTATTCCTTCATTTTTTAATTGATTATCTAGATTATGTGCTGTGCACTATTTACACTAACTGTGGGGCATTCAACTTTCTCATATTCTAAGCAAATATTCAAACCCTCAACTAGGCCAAATTTAGAAGGTCTGCAGGATGGGAATCACTAGAATAGCTCATAGATGGGAGATAAACACTGTTGTTTTATGCCCCTTACATGACAGAGGCTGTTTGGAGGAAGGTCCCTGGATTTAATTATTCAGCGGTCCCTCTCCAAATTAGATGTATGCAGCTCAAAAGATACAGGTTGGCCACCTTTGAATTAGGCAGTGAGCTAGATTCAGAGCTGATATAAACTAACAAAAAATGTCAACAGACTGAAATCCAGAGCTGAATCTGGACCTCTGTTAAAAGGGTTGATATGCTGCATATACTTAAGGTTTTATATTCTTTTTTTGTTTCAGTAGTCATAAACCATCCAACTCAAATAACTATCTTTAAAAAAAATTACATAAATTAAGCACCTTAGTTTTGTACTGCCACCAGACTCTTTGTGAAAACTACATAATATTTATTACAAAATGTTCTTTATAGGTGAATATATTTAGAATGTGAATCAATCTGTAGTGTAAACTTCTTGAGTTTTAAATTAATCTTATTCAAAAAATATCTATTAATCTGCTATTCACAGGGAGGTTAATTATCCATTCAGTTTAGAATACCATGTATTTTTACATATTGCTCTTCTGTAAGCAAATAAAAGTACATAGATGATATCATTTACATGAACTTCAGAATGATTTATATTGATTTTGTTTATTTCAGTTAGGTATTTATCCATAGCCAAGTAGTATAACATGTTACTTGCATCCAGAGAGAGTTAAACAGCTGTAAAGCTGTTGTCTGTATCAACAGCAGTATCCATCCCAACCTGAAGATTTCATTGGTTTGGCTAAATAGATTTTAAAAGAATTTTAATTAACACAAATGAGATTTTGTTTAGACAAGATTAAGAAGTCAAAAAGTTTTTGAATGCCAGTTGTAAATAATGACACTTTCTAGTTTTTAATGTTAATTAAGGATCACTGCAGATACTTTAAAATAGTCTTGGAGCGATGAAGTATGAATCCTATAAAATCTTAGACATCAGTTGGTGTCTTGGGCTGAAAAATAGATATAGTAAAAGACAAATGATGTCTTAGTAATGGTACAACATGAGGAAATAATTGGTTAGAAGAGATCTGGGAAGCAGAAGGGCAGTTAAGAAATGCACAAGATCAGTAAGAAAAAGAATGCTCAGATTAGAAATGTTCCTCAAAGAAAACAGCAAAATTGCATCACAAAGGTTTTTGCACAGGACTGAGACCCCTTTTTGATATCTCTTTAATAAGTCCAAACAAAAGCTTGAGTCTGAACACCTCTTACTCATCCATGACAAAAACTGACAGTTTTTGAGACTTTAAATTCTGTAATGGCTTAAATAGCGGGAGGTGAAGATGAATCAGCAGTAAAACTGTTCTAACATTTCTGGTTTATAGGAATCCTTCTTTCAACATCCACTTCTAGCTAGTATCAGATTGAAACTAAGCTTCTTTGCTATGGAAGGAAATTGAAAAAAAAAGGCTGTTTTTGCAACGCTGATGCCCTTTATTTCCAGAATACTTCTTTATGAGTCTGGTAGCTCTATGCACTCAAGTTTCATGCTTACAAGAACTTGGTCCCAGCCCACCTCAAGATCTTTTAGGGTCTACAGATTGTTCAGGCAAATCCTGAGAACCTGTGAAAACAGTGGTGCTTCACATGAAATATTTTAGGCTGACATGTACAAATAAAATTTTGTCCTGGATATTTATGAGGAACATAAGTCAACAGGCACTTCAGTTTGCTGCTACTATCACAAATTGGCTTAAAAATGCTGCTGTTCTTGTTTTAGTATCATTTTATGGAAAAATGTGACATTGACAAGACAACAGCAAAACTGTTTTCAAGCAGTTGTAATAATCATAAATCTTACACATGTAGTAAGTGTTACAATACAACATACTATCCATGGAATTTGCAAGAAACAATGTAGTATAATACATATTTCCTTTAACTTGATATCCTTAGAAGAATCTTTAGCATTGACGCTTGGTGGCAAAATTAAGATTCTTAATTAGGATTGTCTTCATAGTAAGCAATCTGGAGATGTAAGATAAAAAGGGGTTTGCTCTGTTACTGCTGACTGCAACCTGAGAGGATGCTGCTTTCTGAAAAGTCACCAGTGGCACAGCTGATTCAGCAACCAGCAAAACTGGGGACCTGGAACCTTGCTGCAGAAATAAGCCACTTGGGAGAGAGATGGAACCTTCAAAAATCATAATAGAAAAGCAAACCGGTTATCCTGTGTGATAATTAGAAATTATAAACTTGTGGTTGTTCAGTGGTCCTGGATGAAATGTAATTAATTTTTAATTTCATTGTTTGACAGTGAGTAATTTTTTCTTTATAGTGTGCTCTATTTATAACCCTACTCTACTGGAAGAATAACAGACTATGCTGTCTTCTGAGTTTAATAATTGCAAAAGACTGTTTTTAAAGAGTATTTGGGAATTAACGGATTGGCAAAGTGCTTAAAAAAGATATGAAAGGCCACCTGTCTCTGCAAATTTGCTTTTATTATGTCAGAAAATCCATCAAGAGTAGCATTTCAATTACATTTTATCACAGAACTCACAGATCATAAGGTAATAAATCTCTTAGCTAAATATTTTAGGTGATGTTAAATCAAAATAAAACTGCATTTTAGTGATACCAAGACAAGTAATCAAAGCGTTATTTTGGCTTTGCACTTCACAGGAGAGAAAGCATTAGAGGGACTTTAAAAAGAAAGAAAGCAAAATAGGAAGGCTTTAAAGGCCTCAGGGATCTACATTAAAAAAATCAAGTCTTCTCAAAGATTAGGTATTAATATTATGAAGTACTCAGCTTTGCCTAATGACTGGTTGAGGCCATTTAAGAGGGAGCTACTTACCATCTGTTAACCTCTATGAAATACTAGATCTTCTTCATGAGGACAGGTTTTATAACTTTTTTTTTCTAGGCTGAAAGGCTGATTTTCTCTCTAAATAGCCTGCTTTTATTTAATATGTATCTTGCCTTTTTTTTTCTTTGTTAAATATATTTTATTTTCTACTTACTCATTTGTTTAGTTTTCTTAATTTAACTCTACTGCTTTAGGGTGACTTTTTTTTTTTTTTAAGTAACAATCCATGTTCCTTTCATTATATAATGGTATGTTTTCTACTTATTATCATGTATTCAAAATTATTAGAAAAACATAGGTGCCAAAGGAAAATACAAAAATATTCAAGTAAACCCACATTTACAGGTTCCTTTCCCAAGGCAGTTCAAGTCCTTATATGTTGTTTTACAATCTTAGGGCATGCCATCACTTTAGTTTGCTCAATTGATTGCTCAGATAAATAGCTGGAAGACCAACTGTAATGAATTAAAAGTAACACATTGTTTAATGTTTTTTATTAGCTGAATGTGGAGGCCGTTTTAAAGGAGAATCATCAGGAAGGATCTTATCGCCTGGCTATCCTTTTCCCTATGACAACAATCTGCGTTGCATGTGGGTGATTGAAGTAGACCCAGGAAATATTGTCAGGTACTGGAAACAAATCTTAAAATTATAACATATATTTTTGTTTATATAATAACCAAGTCTTACCTGTAGAGTGGAGAAAAAGGGGATTTAGGTTTCAAAATTTAAGATGCAGCTCAAGGGTGTTATTTTTGTCATTCTAAGTCTGAATATGTAGGTTTGTGTTGAAACTATCTATTTTTCAATAAATATTGATGAAGATCAAATTTCAGTTTAAAATTTGTTATAATTTTATGAAATGTTGGTGAATTTTAAAATAATTCATATATCTATACACATTTGCATATATACAAACTAGAAATGTTAACTATAAATCTGTTTTAAAAATATCTAATACAAATGTTCTTTTAATGCCAAGACTGAATATGTACGAAGTAAAAAGTGCTGGAATCAGCAGAACTGTTTAGTGGAATAGTCTATATTTTTTGAAAAACCCTGCATTTCAGTAGTTCTTTTAAGTCAGACACTTATTCACACTATATTGCTAATTGCACGAGTTTACAGTTCTATTTAATTTGTTTTGATGGGAATGCGATACATGATATTGTCTTAAGAAAAACAAAATCATTTTGTGAAAAGATTGTGTCGGTATTTATAGATTATTTGAATGGCTAAAGCAATATATTTATTTCATGTTGACAAAAAAAAATATTAGTTGCAAAACAATTTTTCTTTCAAATACATTTCTGTGTTGCATTTTTAAGCATCCAGAGATAAAGGTGTGAACATTATGGAAAATCACCAATGAAAATCAAAGTTTATTTGCTTTTTGGTTTAGTTTTGTTCCTAAAGATATGTTGTTGAGTAATATGAAAGCTGACAATAAAATCATGGTATTCTTACAGCCTCCAGTTTCTTGCTTTTGATACTGAAGCATCCCACGACATTCTACGAGTTTGGGATGGTCCACCTGAGAACGAGATGTTACTCAAAGAAATTAGTGGATCCCTTGTTCCTGAAGGCATTCACAGTACACTCAACATAGTAACTATCCAGTTTGACACGGATTTTTATATCAGCAAATCTGGATTTGCCATACAGTTTTCAAGTAAGTTGATGAATTTAATTTTTATTTTTTTTATAACGTTGCTCATTCACAGGTAATTGTAATGCTGGGTACAATTGAAATCAGTGACAACATTTCTGATTATTTTAGGGAAAGAATTGGCCCAGACTTACAGATTTATCGTAAAGCTGTATTTTTGTCTTAGAAGAAAAAAAAAATAATCATGTCCTTTGCTAATTTGGCTTTGTTTCAAGGGCAGCTGGGGCAGTGCCAGAATGCTCATAATTATGATTAGTGTTTTTCACAAAGGAGGTGATGTAGGCACGTTAAAGGTTCCGTCCTTTTCTAATCAATAAGAGTTTCTGCTTTCAGAGACATCTGTGCAGAGTTTTCATTCCTGCTGTGCTTGTATAGGATGAAATGGGAAATAGCACTACAGGAACAGCAGTGTCCTTTTCCCTTTTGCCTTCTAGCACTATTTCATCTTATTACAGGCAGCACGGTGACGAATCTAAACAGTTACTTAACTATTATTGAATCCCTTTAGACATTTTTAGTGCTGATACAGAAGAAATCATTGAGTGAGGTCCATTTTGACCTTCTTTCTTTTCTTGGTCAGCGAAAATTTTTTATATTTTTTTTCAAGATTAGCAAGATCTGATCTAATATCGTCATTTTGTCTAGCAGTAGCAATGTTTCTAACATGGGTTGACACAGAAACTCTTAATGATAACATTATTTACCTTGTTCTGCTTCCTGTGCTTGGTAGTTGTATTAGCCCTTGTTTTCCCCCTATCCTCATTCTTTCTATGTGTATGATAAATACATGTGTGCGCACACAGTAATTTGAAGGAAGAATGAAATATGTGAATGAAAGGATAAAGTAAAAGACCTTTAATTTGCAGTGAAAGTATGCCTCTGCTCCATCTGCTGGTTTTTGAAGCCATGAACAGTTTTTAATTCCTTAGCTCCAAGATATTTTTGCCTTACCCCCTTCCAGACCCTGCTTGAGAGAGTCTCACATATCTGCTTTCCAGTCTCAGACATCCTACTCTATTTAATGTTGAGGCCAAATAGGGAATGGGGAGAGCTTTATGCACTGAATTTACTCAGGTAGTCATTTAGGGTGAGTGGAAAAAGAGATTGATATAGAATAAGAATGGAGTTGCAAGGAAAAATGGACGGTACATGGGAGTAAAGCCATAAAGCAGCTACTGATGTACTTCCAGTGCTTTACCTGAAAAGAGGTTTTAGAGTTTCATCTGAAAGGAGAGG
Organism: Himantopus leucocephalus; assembly: GCA_003993805.1. Classification (NCBI taxonomy): domain Eukaryota; kingdom Metazoa; phylum Chordata; class Aves; order Charadriiformes; family Recurvirostridae; genus Himantopus; species Himantopus leucocephalus. Next base: position 144,734,620 of record RSEF01000002.1, read on the forward strand.
TATTTTATTTAATTCTCCATGCTCTTGCAGACTGTTGAGATCTAATGATGACAGTTTAAAGGATCCATGAAGTGTTACTGCCTCAGCATTTCTCTTACTCTTCAGTCCAGGTTCACAAAATCACAGTGATCCTTCTCAAATACTTGATGTTGCACAGTTTCGGTATATACGCCTTATCAGAATCACAGAGATTTTGTTGTTGTTTTTTTTTGTTTTTCCAAGTTAAGATTTTAAAAATAATGTATAAAGACCTACACAACCTAAATTACACTGTTGCTATATGAACATATTTTTTTTCACTAACCAGGAAAGAAATATATTTCAGAAGATGGAAGAAAGAGTAAGATAATTCAGTGCAACTTTGTTTCAAGTTTTCATATACTTTCTTTGAGTTTATAATGTTGTCTGAGTGAAACAGATGGTGTCTGCGTACTTTAGCTACAGTGTAATTAACAAACAGAAAGCTCACACAAGGGAGGTATCTGCTTTTACTTTCCTCTTGCCATTTCATGAAATAGGGTATGAGTATTTAAGTGGATTATTGGCCCTTTTACCTCAAGAGGAAAGCAATTCAATGACAACGGGTATTTTATGTTCAAACCTTTTTAGGACCTTGAATACTTTATTTTTTGTCTTATTTTCTTAATCCTTAAACTAAAAATCTGTTTCTAAAAACTGGATTAAACTTCTTATCAGTTTCTTACAGTTTTTCATCTCATTTTGTCAACTATTCATACATAATTCTGCATCTGTCATTTATTTAATGAGAGAAAATATTCACCACTGATAATGTGGTATAATTTGAATTTGACTCCTTTACAAATCATCCAATATAATTTCTTTCTCATTGCCCCAATTAGTCTGTTTTATTTGTTTCTTTTTGTTTGCTTGCCTTTTTGGAGGGGAAAAAAAAAGGGGAGGGGGATTTTGTTATTTGAAATAGTAGAACTATTTCCATGATTTTAAGATTCATAATCTCTTTCCATAAGCAATCAATATGAAGGAAACTATTTACTTTATGCTGAATTTCTAAGGAGTACTGCAGATTTTTTTTATGCTTGACGAGGATAAATTTTCTAAGTTAGTATAATTGTGCATTACTCTGAAAGGGAGAAGAGAAAGTGATGGATTTGGGATGAAATAAGTGAGATCAGCCTGCTCATGCTTCTGCACTTTTCACCACCATCATGTACCTAGGACTACTGAAAGTACAGCTTGTTTTATATATCTGTTGTAAACAAAGAAATAAATGCCACTAGTCATGACTTCACATCTCATCACTAGGCAGAGCAGACCTTTGGTCTAGTATTGTCTTTGATGTGTAGTGTATTGTTTTCTTGTTAAATGTCCGCAAACCAGGACTATGGAATCTCTCCATATAAACTTTAATACTTCTCAGTTTCTGTGGTCTCCTTTGAGATGGCAGAGAAGGAACACAATAGAAAGCAGAGCCCACAAAGCCTGAAAAACAACGTACAAAATGATGTGTACAAAAGCAGAATATTTAAAAGCTTTATATATACATGTAAAAGAAAAATAAGAAATGCTGGGGATTCCCCAGTAGGATTGCAATATGAGGATTTTGGAACACATCTAAATGGGATTAACAGATTGAATAATGTAGCTAGAGAACAGGTGCCAGCATTCTTCCCTTAAATTAGGAGAAGAATGCAAGTTTGACAACAGGCCAAAAGCAATATGCAAACAGGAGGTAGCTGTTACAGCATATTTTCTCTGAATTGTTAGAGACAAAGCATGAAAAGCCCAGCACATACTGGAAAAACACCGGTGAAATCAGCAGTCTCTTCATTTGGTCAGTAAATTCTGCACAAAATAGAAAATGAGACCTTCAACAAAAATGAAGGAGAAAGATAAGGGAACAAGTGTGTATTTGCCAGAGACATGAGCTGTATATCTCAGGGTCAGACAGAAGTATTAAGCATAATGAAACATTTTCTTCAGCTGACGTTGCTTCATTTCACCAAGCTGAAAGTAGGAGCTGAAAGAGGAAAAGACAGAGAAAAAGAACTGAAAAAAGTTGAGTGGGAACACTAACGTACAAAAAATTGGGTGATAATAATTGTGTGTGCTTAAAATAATCTTTTATTCCCTTTAATATGCATGAAGTGTGTAATATCAGATCCTACTGAAGTTGATGAGATTATTTCCATAGATTTCAAGGGCTTTTGAATCTGGTATTAAAGGGAAGTTTTATCTGCTAACTTTAACAGTTCAGGTGCCATTTATCATTCATGCAGAAAGGAAGGATCTGTAATCATCCTTCATAGCCCATTATTTCACTGTTAATAGCTGCACTACTGAGTCACTCAGCACCACAAACTGCATTCTGCTCAGGCCTAAGTGTGCGATCACTTTTCTGACTAATTAAACAGCACACAATATAGAGCATTTTTTGAGCATTATAAGGCAGCTGGTGCAGAACTAACCTATAAATATGTTATGAGTATTTTGGAATTTTTTGTAAATAGATGCTCTAGCAGTATTTTATATTATGTGACAGCGACTTCTTATATAACAGGATAAGCCTTTAAATGCTTGGATTTACTCTACTGTCAAACTACAGCTGTCCCTCCTAATTTTAAGACTGGGTGAATGGCCCTTTGGAGTTACTTATCTCTGTAGACTACAGAAAAAGACTAGAAAACTTGTGTCAGACACTTACCTGGATGTCTTTAGTTTGGTAATATTAATTTCCAGTCTAGAATTATAATGCATGATATTGCTTACTTTGATTACATTTAATGATTAAATGCTTACCAGTCTGCTTTCTGTATTTATGTTTAGTGCTGATTTACAGCTACACTGTCTTCTAAATATCCTGTGCCTGATTTTTTTGTTGTTGTTCGTTGGTTTTCACTGTTAGGGTTTTTTTGGGTGTGGTCGGGTTTTTTGTTCAATAACCCCATATTCGGCAAGGTCATTTAGGAAGATTTTTTGACACTGAACACCTCCTTGTTTTTGTTTTTGGTTTCTTTTTTGTCCAGTTTTACAGTAACAGAGTTGTCTACTTCTGTCATGTTTAACCTGACAGTGATTTGAGAATGGGTTTGGGGAATTAAACTGTTTTATTTCTCAGAGTGCTGTTTACTAGCAATACTGGTATAAGGACCACTTCCTAACTTAACTTCTTCACTTTTCTGAAGCAGCAAGATAAGATTTATTCTTCCTCATGTCTATTCCATAGCAGAATGAACTTTTCATCTTAAATGTTTTCATACTCTACTTTGCTTATTTCTTTCAACTTTGAGAGGAGTCCTTTGGATTTAGAGATTTCAGGGTGACTATTTTCCTACCAGAAATAACCGTAAATGTTCACACTTCTACATTTAGCCCAGTGTTTTTGTTTTGGTTTTGCTGGGGGGGCATTGGGATGTGTTCTCTTGGATTTTTTGTTCGTGTGTGGTTTTTTTGTGGGTGGGTTGTTTTTTTTGCTTATTGTTGTTTAGTTGGTTTGGTTTTAGCATCAAGAGGCTTAAAAGAAAGAAGCCCTTGAATAAATTTGTTTCCTTCTATCACCCGTTGCCTTTCTTCTAAATAGCAGATTTAGACCCATTTACGGGTCTTTCAGTGGTAAAAATGTTGTTCCTTTCACAGTTTTATAGATGATATTAACTGCTCAGTAGCTATTATCTTTTAGTTCTGTAGTGTATAGGATATGTGTATTTTATGCAGGCAAATACCAGGAGTTAATGCTTCCGTGTAAAATGCCCTGGTAATGGCTTGTGACTAGAGAGACCTGGAGTTATGGTATGGATAGCTGAAAGCAGAAAGGAAGTATTGAAAAAAACAGGTTAATTTATAAGTACGTTGGAAATGATAAATAAACAAGTAGTCCTCTTGGTCATGTCACCATAAAAATAACTTACTTTAATTATATTGAAGATTGAACTTCCTTAATTTAGAACCCATGCAACATAGTTTGGCCAAACCCTTGAGACTTACATCAATACAAAGCCTACTCACTTGTCTTAAATTTACAGATGTAGAGTTCAAAATAGACTTTGTCTGACTTGTGACATAGCATTTCATAGAGCTCAAGCTGATTTGGTTCCAAATTGGGAATGTCATGTGGCTCAGATTAACATTTTAAGTTAATATTTCAATTTCCTATGTGTGAAATCTATTCTTTGAATCTGAAAAATTGTTTTCTGTTAAAGCAATACAAAATTGAACATCGTACTTTAGGTTTCTTGGATAAAATTTGTAATTCTGGTAGGTCATTTTATTTGCAAACAAAATCCATTACAGATCTTTACAATTGTCTATGAAACAAAATAAATTTGGAAGTGCAAAAATATCTTTATGTGGAATCATAATGTTATAAATGAAACTACTTTTCTATTTCCGAAAAGGTTCTCTTTAACTTCCTCATCAATTTTTTCTCTTTAGTTAATCCTCTTTCAATAAATTCTTTAAAGTTAATTATTGATTGAAATAGCGCACAAGACAGTCAAATGTTTCTATAGTAGTATGTTTGTACAAATCTTTGAAATTATTCCAGCTAAGATACTTTGAAGATTTAATTAATAGCATGTATTTTATTTTCCATTTTGTATTAGTCAGTAAAAAATATAATCAAAAGTATATAGATTATCTTATTTTGTGTAACAGTTGTCTCCCTAACAGATAGCTGTGGCATCAATAGAAGGACATTACAATTTGGTCTGTATCCACATACACAATTATATGATTTTATTCACTGTAGCAAATCAGAGAATGAAGGGATAAGGAAGCCTGACAATCAAATAGTAGCCTATGCTTAATAATACAGTTTGCCTCTTTAGACTCCTTTGGGACCAAAATTATGTGCCTTGATTGAGTGGACAAAGAGTATAATGTCAATGAAACTTTCAATTGCTATCAGCAAGTGAGTAAAACTGCATGAGACCAACACTTGCTACTTATTGTCTTCTATGTACAAAGAATCATCTCCCAAACGACTCATCTTGTGGAGATTTCACCCTGAAAATTAGTCTTTGCATTCATACACTACATTGGTTATTCAACAGTCCTTTTTTGCAATTTTACATAGAACTATAGGCAAACTGCTGTGTGACTGGCAAATTCATCAGTTGAGGTTTACAGGAATTATTTTGATGAAACCATGTAAAGGTGAAATTTTACATCTTTAAATGTATGTGAAGTTCATCCTGCCTCATTGAAATATCTTCTTAAAATATGTTTTGCATGTAGGACAGTAGTAGTGAGCTGGTTTTGCAGTATTGTCTGAAAAGGTATCTTGTTAAGTATTTGGTACAAAACACAGAAGAAAACAGCATGGAATTGACATTCAATCACATGACTGGGGAAAACATTTTCCAATGGTAAATAAATCAAATGCCATAGTTATTCTGCTCTCAGTTTTCCCTGACAAATTCTGGTATTGTGTTAATGCTACTTTAGAGATGAATTTTCCATTCCTCATTTTCAGTATCTGTAGTATCTTTTATTAATGATTCATGTGCCATCCTTTATAGATATACACAGGCACACATATGCACGCACACACACACACATGATGGGCTCTTTCCTGCAAGTACAGATATATCTTCAGTACTATTATCCTTTATTTACACTCAGATTACAGTAGAATGCATAAATGTACAGAAGGGACAGCTATTTTGAGGTTTATCTTCTGTTTCTCCAAGGTCTTATTGTCCTTCCGCTTAGGCATCTCTCGTTTTCAGTCAATGAGTGTAACTGAAGTGTGTTTTCTATTGTATGTAAACTATACCATAAGAAAGAAAGATGTTTGAAAGTTTTATTGCTAGCTTGTAATGGAATGAACATAGCACAGAAATGTACCTAAAGAGAAGTAATATTTTAGGAGAATGGCCAAAATAGACTTAAAGTGAGATTCCTTGAAGGCATATCAAACTAGATTTACACTTGATCAGTCATAGTTTTTCATGTTCTGTAATTAATCTCACTGCTTTTTTAAAAAGCTTTCACTTGTGGAATCCAGAGCCTCTTTCTCAAGCTGTAATTCTTTCAAATTCTATATATGGATTTTTACATCTCATATACACCTTCTTTAGTTTTGAGAATAGTTCTTAACATGGAGGCTACTTCAACTTTGTCAGCTCATTGTCTGTTCCTACTTTCCCTGTTACCCCATCCCTGGCTAGGGTTGGGTGTTTTGTAACATAGTTAAATTAAAGGGAGATTTTTGCTATTTTATTGCCATAGAAATATTTCTTTTTTTCTTAAAAGCATTCCAGTAAGCTGCCTAATCTCATAAAGGACAGATACAGCAAAGTCATTTGACTGAAGAATTGCTCACCTTTCAGTCTTCTGCATATGACTGAAAAAAATTATTGGTGGACTGGTAACTTCAGTTACTGGCTGGACATATTCAGACATGCAGTCTGACATATAATTCATTTACATAGAGGAATTTTAAAATCTTGCAAAATAAAATGAAAATAAGAATCAGATCTTTATTCTTCCTTGTATTCCCATTGTTGTTTTGTGAAACTGTAATCTGTATAATGAGAATAAAGAAAACAGAACCTGTTTTCTGACAGTGTTCTGTAACTTTTGGTAAGTGAGCATACTATAATGCTTCCCAAAATAAAAAAAAAATTAGTTATCTTAACAAAGATCAGAGTAATGACATTCACGTGTACGGACAGAAGTTTACCAAATAATGAAGCCAATTCTGTATCAATGCCAAACTGTTCAATTCTAGTACGAAAAAAAATAAAGCAAAAAGTCAACAAAATCTGCTTTCATCAAACAAATTAAACACCTTCCTACTTACCAGGTGTCAGGAGCTCCAAATTTGGCCCTATCTTTAGGAACTCCCCAAATATTAATAGGGTTTTGAAACTGTAAGGCTATAATGCATATATACAATTTGTGATACTAAAAGAAAAACCAGAAAATTTAACTTTTAAGATAGGAGCAATATCGCCCTCTCTTCAGAAGATTTCAGTTCACCCAGAATGCAAAATCAAGGACAAGACAAAGCAGCAGTGCTGTTCTGTTGCACAACTGTATCCTTAACAGTTGCTACAGAACAGGTTGCACACTGTTCTGTAAAGAATCAAATTAAGCAGATGTATTTTCACTCTGATCATCTTAATGATATTTCCAGTAGAAATAGTATTAAGAAATGGGTGATCATTGGTAAGATTTTTCAATGCATGAGTAGCCCTTGTGTGTGGTCCAAGATCCTGGTGATTGCTTCTTTCTGAGAAGCTATTTCTATCTCCCCATATTCATATATGTCATCTAAAATAGGGGTAGATCTGGTATAAAAAGCTCAAAAATCCCTATAGTTCCAAAAAAACCCAAACCCCAAAACATGCAATCTAAATGAAATTAAGATTTTCAAAACACTTCTCCCCAGCTGCAGTGCATTGCCAGCGTGATTACATATTGTCACACTACCCATTTTCTGCTGAGTTCCAGCAATTATCTGAAACCATATGTCAATTAATTTATTTGGGGCTGGGTTTCATACTCAGTGCCAAAGCTATGAGCAAATGCTTAAGGGATAATAGATGTTCAGAACTGAAGAGTTCATATTTATGGAAAAAGAGATCTACTTAAGAACTGGGAAAAAATAGCTCATAAGGTTGTCCAATAAAACATAAGAGCAGTGTAGTGCTTCAGATAGTTTTAACAAAATGCATTTTAACAACTAATGCAAATTGACAACAAAAAACAATAAGAAAAAATAAAATTACATTATCTCATTAAACCTGTGTCTGTTATCTCCCTAATAACCAAAACATATTTGACAGTAAAATCAGATGAAGTCCCTTAGGAAAGAACTTGATCTCAACCTCTTCCCCCACAAAAAAAGATGTGAGACTGTACAAGGCTACAATGTAAACAACACTTTTAAAACAGGTTCAGTTAACAATTGCTACTAAATACTTTTGTGTGACAATCAGTAGAATGCATAAAATAATCTGGATACAAATTCTGAATACAATAGCAATGAAATAACATTTTAGTATGCAGTTGGCCAAGTTGTCTGCATTTTCCAACTTGAGTTATCAGGTTCTAAAGCTTATTGGAAAACTTAACATTAATGGTCATACAAACCATTGCTGTTGGAAACACAGAAATATAAACCACCAGATTTCATAAAGAATCATATGCAATACAAAACAAAACCAACGTGATGAATAGTTAATAACATGGGACTGGGCATTTATGGTAACCATGAATTTGTGATGTCTTTCAAAACCACCTTTATTGTTGAGCCTTCTTGGAAAATCTAACAGTTGAATCTACACTGATTAAACTATGTATGGAGTAAATGTCTTAATAAGCTCCAATATGCATCAAATATATATAACAGTTTAACTAAAAACCATGAATGTGTGGCAGGACAAAGATGCAAAACCAAACCAGGCAGATGTTTCTTTTTTTTTTTTTTCCAAGGCTTTGGCCAAATTTAATTTTTGGTTTGGTTTGGTTTTTTCCCCCAAATGATTAATAACTCTCCTACAAGTCAAATAAAATTATTAAAATCAAGTGTGTTGTGATAGTTAAGAGTAAGATCCTTGAACCCAACTCTATGCATGGAAATTTAAGTAATTATTTAAGTCTTTCTATGAGCAGCAAATTCAGTAAAACATTTTTTAAAAACTCAGCTTTTCCCAGCTTTTTCAAACTTAATTTGTTTGTGTTTTCTTTCGAAGTTTCTTAAAGAAAATAGTCTTTCCCTGTGCCAGGGTCCTGAGTGCACAAAACAGGCCTTACTGGCCCTGAGCATCCTCATTTGGGAACCTCGTTACCCCCTGCCTAGGAGCCTCATTTCAGCTCAGCACAAGGCTCCTGCGCAATGCTGTGGGAGTCTTGGTCTCCAGCCCTGTCGATGGACCCCTTGGACCTACACTGTGGGGAGCTTGGCTCCTATACAGACCCTTCTGCCCTATGCTGTAGGGAGCTTGGCTCCTGGATGGACTGCAAGCCAGTCATATCACTGGATTATATTGCTTGATTTAGTAGTTGTTTTCAGAGGGTAGATGCTTTTCCCCAAAATCCCTCCCATTTCCCATTTGCCAAATGTATACTTAGAGCAGAGTGTGTTATGGGGGCTACCAAGCATGGCTTTACTTGCTATTTTTTTTTGATAATAATTGTCTTCAAAAGATTGCTAGTTAGTCACCTCTAATGCTTTTTTGCAAGTTGGGATCTCCCAGAAAACTTTGTACTCAATTTATGTGTATGTGCGGATGTATGAGCATGTGCATGTGCATGTGCCTATGTGCCTACATATAATGCATCAGAAGTTTAAGAGAACAATATCATACAAAGACCTTACTGGTTATTTATTATCAGGGTAATATTACCAAAATGGGAATATCATTTGTTACACACTGGAAAATAGGGAAAGAAAAAAAAAAAAAAAACACATTACCTTGTAAAGGACCTAGCAGCAGTCTCCAGTGTGCATCTTTCTATCCAACTTTATAAGTTGTGGCTGTTTCTGTGAGCCTGGGGACAGCCAGCAAAATCCCCACTGAGGGACTATGCAGGTGCACAAATTCACAAGAAATCTGTAACTCACTTAGTGAACTTGTTTTACAGGACAGAAAAATTCACTTGACTTAACCCTTCTTTTGACAATGGCATGCACACAACCTTTGTTTGACAACTAGATGTTTGCAAAGACAAGTACGTAAGACAGCTGGGGTGTGAGGATCATTAAACTTTGTGTTACGCCCCCCTTTTTGTGTTCTGCCCAAGTTGCAGTCCCTGTGAGTTCAGAGGCAGACAGGGAAATCATCATGGAGGGCTGCTGGGGAGGAGTGTTATCCTTTCTGTTCCAATGTATAACCTTTCTTCAGTCATCTGTTTCCTGTTCTGATGTGTGGTACCAGGCTTGGTGCTAGGATGCATTTGGCCAGTGCTCTGGTGTAAGAGGGTAATAAGACTCAGAAAGGTTCACTGAGAGTTATAGAGATATGGTGGAGATGGGGCCTACTATCTGTAGGATGAGTACTATTCCTATGACTTTGTACAGCAAAATGACCCGTTGCCTATGCCAGACCCTTGGATTGTCAAGGTGGTTGCTGCTACTGCTCTGAGAAAATTTGGAGCGTGTTTCCTGGAAGCTACTATTAACAGTCCGCAGCATCTACTGCTCCATCATCTCTCACAGTTCATACAGCAAGAAGAGAAGCAAGCCAATCTGCTATCCCAGCTCTAGACACTCAATATGGACCTTCTCCCAGAAATTCGTTCAAGAATTTCATCTTTGGTCTGATCTTTTTGGAAGATCTGCAACAGAAACTTATACTGATGATTTAGCTGTTTTCTTTCCAAGCTTTTATTTCATTTAGAATAGTTAAGGATTATTTGAACCTGAAACTGAAGCTAGGCCTATGTATTGCATTCTTTGAGCTATTGGTTCTTGAACTAGTCAAGAAGTTCTACGGGACAAGCCACATCAATATGTATTCTATCTTCTGCTTCTTATCAGACAGGAGAGATATGAACTGTGGTCTACCCCACTTTACTAATTTCTGCGGTTTGGGATCTTTTGTTTGCTTGAGCTTTTGTTTGTTTTTTCCCATGCAAAATAAACCTGGCCTATTTTATACCTCCTAACCTATTTACAGTTTCAGAATCTGAGACGAACGAAACCCAAAGTTAAGTGCCTAAGATGATGTAGTTAAGAGTCAGGTAAACAGAGAACTTGCCTAGACAACCTAGAAACCCCTGATTGTGCAAAAGGTTAAACTCTTTTTGTTGAAGGGGTGTGTTGTCCCAAATAAAATTCTGATTCTGTGCTTTATTCTTAATATTTTCCCATTTTAATCTTCAAACAATAACTGACAAACTTAGATAGAATCTATGAAGAAATGCAAAGTTAACAAACTGAGTCTATGGTTAGAATTTACTTAAGAATTATAATGGCTATGCTCCTAAGTCTCTGTTAGATCTACAGCACAAACAGAAGTTAAAAATAGATTAAAAAAATTATCTTAGCAGTGCTTCTGTTGGTAGAAGACAATAAAACCACTGTGGCTGTTTTATTCTTTCTTTTTCAGGAAAAGTTGTATAGAAGGTTGGCTTTGAGATAGCAAATACCAGGCTGACCTGATTCTCAAACAGACAGTATTAGAGATGCAGGGAGACTGCAGTGTCCATACGGGTAAACGCATTACATGGAGTCTGGGACAGCTTGAATTTTGAAGGTGCAGTCTGTCAGGATTGGTTCAGGCTGACGCAAGCTTGAATGACCAACAATTAGAGAAAACCTTTATTTAAAGTGATAGGAGTTTAGAAGAACGCATTGCTTTAAATAGGTTAAGAATAAATTTTTTTGACATGCTATGTGTTATGAAGAGCTTGATGTTTGGAAGGCTTAGAGCTTCTCCCCTGATTTTGTGCTTTAGAGGAAAAAATAAAAGAAAAAAGAAAAAAACTGGTTTTTTCCCCCCTAATTCTCAAATAAATGAATAAAATTCCCCTTTCTTTTCTCTCCAGAAGACATGACCAAATTAACCCAAATAAAGAAGTAATTTTGTCTCAGGGTTGGGATTCAGACTCTTTACTGATATTAGATCTGGCATGCATTAGAAAATGAAACTTAGAAATCACTGTTAACAGCAATAAATCCCAAGACATTTATTATATTGAGCCCAGCATCAGCAGAGTCTATTACTGCCTTGTCACACTTTTAATGCCATGTTTCAAAGTATCTTTCCTGCATGAAAATGGAGCTGTCATCTTAGGACATTACAGTCACATATCAAATTGCCTGGGCTTATCAACCTTTGGACCCTCGCAGTAACTTTCTATTTTTCAGGCAGGAATGACCAATTTACAATAATTTAATTATCTGATTTATTGTTTAAATGTTTTTCAGAGCATTATTATTAAAGAGATGTATCAAAATGTTTTTCTATCCCACATCAAGGAAATTTTTAGACAGATCTGTGTTTAAATTCATTCTGGGTATGACTGAATGCTGGTTAACAGATTCTGCAGCTCTATAGGAGCATTTGTACAGCCACATACAGCTAGTCAAGTGATGATTTAAGGTACTATCTCTTCTCATCTTAACTGCTCAGAACATATGAATATGATCATATGAGTGCTCTTAGGAGAAATCCAAACAAGTTTGGGAAGGGGCGACGGGGGCGGGGGTGATTTTTTACATGGCTTGGCTGCTATGAAACTCCAAACCAAGATTCTGCCCCACTTCCTTCAAGTCACACAGCAGGAATGGGGTAAGATAACTAAGTCTCCAGAGTAAGTATTACTTGTGCCTGTGCATTAGTACGTTTTCTTGAGAATTGTTGGTCTCATATTCAAAGTCTACATTAGGGAATATTTTGTATGGATATCTGAGGCATTAAGTCTCACTTGCAGGTCTTCTGGCTATTTCTGTATTAGCAAGTAACATACACTACCAGGAGCTGATATAATGATTGAAACATCTGGTAATGCAACACTGCTGGCAACACTGTTCATATTCAGAGATATTCTTGGTTCAGATTTATTCTAGTGTAGTTCAGAAGTGTATCTTCCAGTTTAGTTTCACCCAAAAGAAATCAATTTATGTGCTCGAAAACCATGCCCCAATGTAAAACAAAACACAATCTGGAATTTTATTTTGCAAACACACTCAGCTCCAAACACTTTCTGCCACCCTGAACATGTAGAAAGACATACAAGCTCTGTGTGTCTAATCTGTCCAGAATTCCTCAGCTATTGAACGGTTTAAGCGTTGAGTCTCATTTATCTCCATCCTGAAGCTGGACTTCTTGGTCAAGAACTGCCTCTTTGAGTTCTTAATATAGCACAAATCTTTTGACTGATAACAGTGTAATTATTCTGCCCAGAGAAAAAATAAAATAGGTCTCTGAGTTTCGCTGTCTTCATTAGGGAAAAAAAAAGCTCTCAGATGATCACACACAAGTTTATGTTACACACACAGTCATTTTTGCACCTGTCATGCTGCTTGTACTTAATAGACACTTTTTGGAGTTTGTCTTTTTCCCATCTAAAATGTAGTTTATAGCAATTTAATTGATTACATTTACAAATCATATCTCACTGGTTATTCAAGACAATGTGACCATAAGAGAAGTCTGTTCTCAACTCTGAGTTTACAATGATTGTAATAGAATGGAACCTGATGTATTATTTTCTTACTTTATCTATCAATTTTAATGTGTCACGATGAACTTTAGAGACTATACATGAACTTACAGAGAATTGTGGTAGCCTGCTCCATTTATTTTGCAGAAAGCTCTGAAGACTGCATTGCAAAGTTATAAGGGACTTTATAATTCCTGAGCTTTTTGCTTACTCCACAAATTTTCATGGGGAATGATGAAGGCAACGACTGAGGTCCCTGAATATGTAACAGGAAAGAAAAATAGTTCTTGTACTGGAATATACATTTCATAAGTAAAACAGTGTAGAAACTTCAAAAGGAGAAAAAAAAATAGGCTGAAGGTAGGTAATGAAAAGAAATATTAAAAAAAAACCCCAAACAGAATAAAGAAGCAAACAAATAGTTGAGAATGCTGTACTGAACACACCCTATCAAGACAATTATAACAGACATCCTCTCTGAAATCAAAGAAAAAGACACAGTCATTAACAGTAGTAATGATGGACTAGAGTCAGGCACATGAAACAAAAACTAAGTAGCACAGCAGATATTACATAAAGCTGTGATTAAGAAATTCTATTTGAATATACAGTTAATATATGTTAACTCTTAAGAAATGCATTGGTTCTATAATTATGTACAGTACTGAGATTTTGCTCCTCTGGTTTCCTTCTTATGTCATTATTTTTTAACCTTGCCCCCAAAAAGATATTTCTGTATTNAATTTGATTTATCAAAAAAATATAAAATTTCTATCTCCTTTTTGAGGCAAATATATGACATCAAGTGAGTCAAAATAAGATTTATTATAACAAATGTATTCTTAAGATAGAGGTTACATGTCTAATATAAATTATTCATACAGGATTTTTCTCTCAATCTAAAAAGATTGATGTATCAGGATGATGATTCCTTCCATTCCATCGCATGAGAATCTTAAGTGTCTAAGACAGAAGTAGATGTTTCTCCCTTGTGATATTGACTGTAGAGGGAACAAGGGAAACAAGCCTATTAATAAGACACCTAACTTTCACATGGCCAAAAT
>RSEF01000002.1:144748881-144764076 GCA_003993805.1 Himantopus leucocephalus
TCAGAGTTGGAAGGGACCTCTAGAGATCATCTAGTCCAATTCCGCTGCTAAAGCAGGAACTTGGACAAAGGGTAATGGCTTCAAATTGAAAGAGGTTAGATTTAGATTAGATATTAGGAAGAAATCTTTTACCGTGTGGGTGGTGAGGCACTGGAACAGGTTGCCCAGAGAAGTTGTGGATGCCCCGTTCCTGGAAGTGTTCAAGGCCAGGTTGGATGGGGCTTTGAGCAACGTGGTCTAGTGGGAGATGTNGCCAGGTTGTATGGGGCTTTGAGCAACCTGGTTTAGTGGAAGGTGTCCCTGCCTATGGCAGTCGTGCTGGAACTAGATCTTTAATTTCCTTTCTAACCTAAATCATTCTATGATTCTATGACTCTATGAAGTCAATGCAAATAGAAAAAAAAACAAAAAAAATTATACAGAAAAGTATGAATTACCAGAAATTAAACCAAGACCTACTGTCAGAGACAAAAAAAAGAACAGGTAATTCCTCTGACATTTCAGTTTTCAGGAAAACATTTATTTGGAAGATGAGGCTTCAGGCTTTTTCCCAGGAAAAAGAGCTTATTAGGAGCTTTTCCCAGCTCCTAATAATGTGAATTATCCTCCAGGTCATATGACAGAGGAATGAACATGTAGTTCAAGGTCCTCTCTCCTTCCTCATAATGTGTATGCATATGGTTTTTAGCATGTTTTTTAATCACTAACCCACCATTGCTACAGTATGCAATGGTGTACATGAGACTGGGAACTAAGATTTCTTGTTGCAGTCATAATTATGAATGTTTCTGTTTTAAATATCATGGTATAGAATTGCTCTGTGATCAATCCGAGGACCTTTTTTGTTTTCTTTTTTTTTAAAGAAGAGGCAAACAGTACAAATGAATATTTTGAGTACTGTTGTTTTACTATAAAAAAAAAAGAAAATAAATCATAGTCAGTTCATGACAATATTTGAGATTGTTAGACATATCTTTCATATAGAGATATTTTGAAGTATGGATTCAAATATTTCTCATGATTAAACAACAGACTGCCATGAAATGTAACAACATTTTTAGTGATCAATAAATGATTTCTTCTGGTAGGAACAAGGTTTTTACACTCAGTCATAAATGTGATTTCCCACTGGAGAGCTTTTTGTTATTCTGTAAACAGTTGCTGTTTGCTACCAAAAACTTAAAATTAACTATAGTTGGTGAAGCTAAGAGAAATCATTAATCATCATCTCTGTCACAGGAATATTGCATCTGCATATGTTAATTACATCTTGTTCTTAACATACACCATGAAATGCCAAATGGCTTAACATATTAGCCTGGATAATCTTTGCATGTGTTCATAAAAGAATGAAGTCAATGATTTGGTTTACTTCCCACACTTATTAGAGAGGCTCAAGGTCATTTTAAATAATGATTTCAACCAAATGCAAGTCATGCCTAATGCACAGAGGACTAGGCCATAAAAAATATTTTGTGCGTGCAGGTAAAATAAAAAAAAAAATCAGCTTTAAGCACTGAATAGATCTTTGAAAACTAGTCCTCTATGATTCTGAAAACCTCTGCTCAGCTTTTATCTAACACCAAAATCATCAGTTATTGACTTTCAGTGTCTGTAGAACATCATATTTTCTAATTTTGCACATTCACCGGAAAGCAAGTTTTGACAGACTGAGCAATTCATCAGTCAGATCATGTTGAAGCCTGACCAGACCCAGAACATCAGTGTTCCTCAACAAAGATTTCCTATGGGGCTTGATGTACCAAACGTTTTCAAAGAATACTTAAAACCATCCCAAAGAATTGCCCTTTCAATATAATAGAGCCATGTTCTCCATTTTCTTTTTAATTCTGAATAGAGAACGTATTTTTGCCCACATTTTATCTAAAATGCTCAACTTCAGAACAAGACCCATAACTCCTTTGTCTATGTGATCCATTAAAACTCATCTAGCATCTCACAGGAGTATGTCTTTAGATATATCACGTTATTCAGAATGGTTATACAGATGGTTGGTACTCTATCCTCCTCTGTTGAGATTCTACTATTCAGTGAAAATATCCATATTAATTGCAACAAGAGTAATTTTTACATAATAGGGTCTGACTTGGGACCTTGTATCTGTTTCACGCTGATGTTGTCCATGCTATTTATCATGGAAATGATCAGATACTACTGACACAAATTCTCTCAGAAGAGAAAAAGGTTTTCTATGTTCTTTGAATTACACTCTTTACAAGACCAATTCTATACATTGTAAAGTATGTCCCTTGAGCCCAGAGAGCCATCTGGAGTGTTGAAAGTTCTCCCTTCCTCTTCTCTCACCTACTTAGCTCCAAGCATAAGAAAATTGAGAATACTCATTAGTAATATTTGTCTTTTCCATTTTCTCAGATACCTCACTCCCCCGTAAAGCTATATGGCTAAATAAGGCTGACAGGAATTTAACAGAAGAACCTGGATTCTAAATCATATTAAACATTTAAAAGTTTAGAGAGAAGGAAAGGTAAGTTTTTAAAAAACTTTTTGCTTCTTACCTAAAGCATTAGATCAAAATATTACAGGTATAAACGAGGTTCAGGTTTTCACTTTTTTCTTAAAAATAAATAAGAAAATGAAAAAATAATATTTAATGAAATGTATTGTATACCACATTTCATTATATCACTATCAGTTTTAATGGAGTTTCAAAAATACAACTGGCAGAATGGAGGAATTGCATTTTTCTACTAAATATATTTTTTATGTAGGTGAGACTGATGGTCAGGGGCCAAAATTCAGCTCTCAAACTGTTTCTGCCAGCTCCATGTAATTGAAAGCTGATCAATTGATATTGTCTTTCTCAGAGGTATATGTACGTTCTGTTTTTCTTGAGCTAAATCCCACAAAAATGGAAAGCATTGATTACATGGTAAATATATACTATAATATATCACAGCAACATATCTACAAATCTTCATTGACTCTGAACTGGAGGAAAAACTAATATAACAAAAACAAGTGCAAATTGAAAAATTAAGGTGTTTTTATGGAGCCTATTGTGTGACGTCACATCCTAAGGAAGTGTGGGGTTTGTCATCTTTGAAATAAGGCCTTGTTCGTCCAGAAAAAAAAATAGTCCAGTTAGCATCAGTGACAGATATCCACTACACCTTCTATTATAAGATTTTTTTTTCCTTTTATTAAAATGGCAGTCCTTCCAAGAAAAACTCTCTCCCTTTAGTGAATGTTAAAATAGATAGCACTGGAAGATTGCTAAATAGATTATAAATGGCATGAATAGACACAATTATTGCATCATTGATAAAGAAATTATCTTTCATTACCCATGAAAAAGGCCTCCCAAAAGAAGAAAACCTTTCTCCTCTTATATACAACAACCTTCCTCACCAACTCTTCTCTAGAAAACAATATTCATAACTCATTTTAGAATGAGGAAGAAACTTTTGACTTCCATTGCACACAGTCTACAAGTTTGAACATGTTTCCAAATGTTTGTTAGGACCAGTTTTCCAATTTGCTGCCACTGAAGTTTGGTGTTCAGTACTATGATGTTTTGATTATTCTTTATAGTTGACAATTTACATATTTTTTTCTGTTTTGCTGGTACTTTACCATCCAATTTGCAACAGAAATTTAAGTACACAGCAAAGAAAATCCATATTTTAGTTAAAATAAATACATTGAAATTGGAAATGGATTTACGAGCTTTTTAGTCTTCAAATTATGAAAAGGAACTGATGATTTTGAGGAGATTTTATTTTAACTTACAGAGCAAGTGTTAATTTTATAATTTAGCATTTTTGTGTTAATAGTTTATTAATATCTGGATACATGAGAAAGGTTTTGCGGTTAATCTTACAGAATACGTGAAAAGAATATTTATTTTTTTCTGAAGTGGTTATCAATTAGTGGTGAGCAACCTGGTAAACTGCTGGTTTAAAAACCGGTAATAACAAAAAAACCCAAATATCTGTTGTAGACATCTGGAGTATACTTAATGTTCTATTTAAGTACATATATATGTTTTTTATCTGTATACTCTGCTGTAAATTTCCTAATTCAAGAATACAGGTAGACATAGAGGATGACATGACTATTAAACTCTATCCGCAATAATCACTTGCAGCATTGTTTAGCCAATGTTATTAAAGACTTGAAAAAATATTTATCCTGAGTTATTAAATATTTCATTTTTATTAAATATATCACTGAAAAGGGTTTTATACTAGAAGAGATGTTTATTAAAATTGCTTTTTCTAATTTTGTATCTGTTTCTTCCATATGACAAAGCCAGAATAATAACAACAGCAAATATAATAAATGAAAAACTGCTCTTACCATGACAACTGGGCAGGGCTCTGTTCCAGCCCGGTCTTCCATCATCTCCCATGATACATGTTAGTGTAGAATATCCTTGAAGAACATAACCTGCATCACAGTAATATGTGACAGTTGACCCCAGTTTGTAATCCATTCCAAGTCTTGTTCCGTTCATTATATTTCCAGGATCAAAGCAAGACTCACGAAGCTTTGCTACAGAGGAAACAAATGCAGACATAATTCTAAATATTATCAAAACCATTACAAATATCTTCTGGACTTCTTTCAAAGTCTCCTTTGAGCACCCTGTAGACACATAATGTTCCTTTTTTGTTGTTGTTGGTTTTGGTTTTTTTTTTTTTAAGAATCCTTCCATTCTACATCAAATGTTCTCTCTCCTTCATTTTAAAGACTGTACAACTTACTATGTAATGACCAAAATCATGTTTCCTATATTCCTACTAGATAATTCCTGCAGAGCTCCATTATGAGAACTATTTTTCCAGAGTTCACTGTGACCAGTGATGTAGTTACATAGTTAGATGAAGTTAGATCTATGGACATTTTCCAAGTAGACAAGACACATCCTAGTTTTAAAATCTGTGATCTGAAAATTGGTAAGTGGAGGAAAAAAATACAAGTAGTTTGTGACAAAATAAAAAGTATGCAAACAAGAATTTCTTCAAAAGCAATAAGCCCCAAGTGAATATCTATTTCCATGCATACTGTATGATATATTTTCATATAGCTTTTCTTTCCTCACCAGAGGACAAAGCATGAAAATATTCCTTAAATTTATGTCCTTTTTTTTTGTTATTTATAGCAAGTTGTTTCAAAATATTGGAATAAATTCAAACATATGTATATGCTCTTATCTTTGCTTCCCTCTTCCTTCTATAATGTTAATACTAGTGTGCTTAATATCCAAGATATAACAAACTGCACAAAAATAACCCCTTGGCACTTCTAATTAGCAACATTACTATGCAGATGAGGGAAAAGGTAAACATTTTGGAAAAAATTGCAATGTTTTTCCATTAATGAAAAAACAGTAAATATATTAGGAAATGGTAGAAGCTGGAATGAAGCAGATGATTTTGTGCTATGCAGGATGGAGTTTGGAGTAATTTATTTTATCAGGTAGAAGATAAAAATTTCAAATTTTCTTCTTTATCATTTCAGGGTGTTGTGGAGAAGATCAATAGGGAACACATCAATGTTCTGCAAGATCAGTGACAACTTTCTAATATATCAAAAGAGGTGTTTTTTACCACGCATATTTCCACTATGGAACTTTCTGCTACAGGTAGGTACAGTTGCCAAAAGACTATATGAGCTTTGAAATTCCTGAAACGTTATTCAAAAGCCTTGAGTACCAAGACTCTTCATCTGATTCTGGCAGTCCCTAAGCTGAAGTTTCTGAAAACTTACAAATAGGGAGAAACAACTATGTATTTGACTTTTATATAGTTTAGCCATATGTCAGCTACTGCTCATTGCTAGAGGTAAGCTAATGAAGTAAGTAGATTGCTGGTTTGACTCTGTGAGGCCATTTTTATATTGCAATATTTCTGAGAGGAGAGAAAGAATTCCATTACAAAACTGTGAAAGTATATTTACATTTGAAGATGAAAACACAGAATAATTCCTTTGAAATTTCAACTTCACATTTTCCAAAAGAATGTGAAGATCTCCTAATGTGGTTAACAATTTATTAGGATTTGCGTATCTGATCTACAAAGCGTTCTTCTGATATGAAAACCAGTAAAATAACAGGCAATATCTACATCACATAGTTAATTATTAACAACAGGTATTTGATATCCACATTGATTCTTTTAGGTAGTTGTAGTGTGGTGCCTGTAACATCCATCTCCTATTCTGAATGGCGGGGCTTCAAAATATAGTGTGACATTAGAAAAAAAAAGCTAAAACTTTTGTAACACTCATATTAAAAAATCTCGGTGGACAATCAAAAGTTAAGAGACACAATTTACTAGAAATTCTGTAAGAGATCACATAGATATTAATAATTGTTATGTAAGTCAACCACACTGTCACTTGAGAAGTCTGGCAGAACTTAGGGCAAAGTGAAATTTCTCAAATTTTTTTTTTTAAGGTTTTTTTTTTTTTTAGGATTGTAGCAAGAGGTAAATTTCTATAGAAAGAAAATATTATTTTTTCTTCTTGCTGAAGTGATATTGATATATTTGTATTGATATACAACTGATATTGTGAAACCACCATTCTTGAGTTTATGTCAAGAAATCCATGTTTCAGAATTCTAGCAGAACCTTGGATAAAGTAGAGATTAGTATTATATGAGGAATTAAAGAGAGAAGAAGATAAAGTAATCTATGATGTCTGGTGCATAAATCAAAAACAGGAAAGACATGATCTGTCACAGTACAAATTTTCTCTAGGGAAAAATTACAGCCTTGTAATTTTCTTTTCCCCAAAGGTACAGTTGTGACAGACTTCTGAAGTTGCTGACTAAACAGTAACAATGTCATTATAGAAATACAGTTTCTTAATAACTATTCTGAAAAGTAAAGCCTGAAATACTTAGCACCTTCAAAATACTTTTGGAAACTTGAAGTAGCTGCTGTAAAGAAAAAGTCAGTATACCACACTACAATACATAAAAAATGAAATCAAATGTAGCAAAAGGATTCATAAGGTCTAGCTGAGAGCCAGTGAAAGAAAAGAGCAAGTAAGAAGACTGTATTAGCAAATTTATAAAAATAAAATAGAAGTGCTCCCAGTTGTCAAGAAGAAAAGTGCTTCACCATCAACGTCATATTGTTCCAACTGAAGAACTCAAGATGTTGATGATCCCTGCAGCCCTTCCCCTTCCTTTCCCAAGAATATTAGTATCGTTAAACTGACAACACAGAAGGGCAGTGGCAGGTTTAGCAGAACATCAGAGAAAATGTTGGACAATGTATGCGCTACAATTTTAGCTGTATTATTATGAAGACTTTTTTCTGTCTGTAGTAATATTTTTAAAATTATTTTCTGTAATAATTAAGAATGGACTGAAAAGAATTGTTTCGTTAGGCAGGTCAGATTTGAGTTACAGTAACACTATATTCTTGACTGTGCATACTAGTTGTAAATTCTTTTTGCCCAGAGTAAAATTTTGCAACAAGCTTCAAGGAAAACAGCAATTAATTGTCTGATAACTTTGGCATACCACTGGATCAATTAAGGCTTCTGAAATACAGGCTGGAAACAGTGATATGAGCTGCTGCAATCTCGAGTTCAACAAGGAAGTCTCTGTTGGTTAACATATGGTAATGATGCCAAAACCTTCTAGAAAACTAGTATCTTAGTGCATGGAAAACAACATTGAAAGCCAAGTGAAGCAGGTGCTTTTTCCAGAACTTGATGATTTACTACTCCATCCCTAAGTCTCAAAGAGAACAAAGCCATAATAAACTGCTTAGAGAGAATATTACAGGCATACCTAACTACAGCAAACATTCCATAATTGTTCTCCAGAGCACTTATTAGAACTAATAAACTGCTCCTCCATTATAAAATAGAAATGAAGGGAGGGAGAAAGGGAAGAATAAAACTCAGCCAGAAACATGATTACAGACCAGACCTGAGACACAGGTGAGGTCTGAGATTTGTATCTGAGAAATACGGCCTGTCAATGAAGTACGGCTTGAGTAATACTGCCACTTCACATAGGATTAGTGTACATACAGGACACAGTTGTGGCTGCTACAATTTGTGTGAAAAAGTTAAGTTCATCAACTCAGAACCATTTAGGTTGGAACAGTTGTAGCACAACCCCCACTCAAAGCAGGGCAATTTGATTAGGTTGCTCAGGCCTTTGTCCAGTTGAGTTATGATTTCAAGGATTCAGATGACAGGATATCAAAGCAACCAGTTCCAATGTTTGACTGCCCTCAGAGTGATATTCTTTTTTCGTTAATATCTAATTGAAATTTCTCTCATTGCAACTTGTGCCCATTATCTCCCATCTTATCACTATGTGCCCCTGAGAAGAGTCTGGCTCTGCCTTTTCTATACAGTTTCAACATTAGGTAGTTGAAGCAAACCTAGTTTCCTCAGCCTCTCTTTGTATGTTATATGCTCCACCCTCCTAATCATCTTCATGACTGTCCATTGGACTGGACTTAATTCTGTGTGTCAAAATTGTTCCAACACTGGTGAGCCCTTAAATGTAGTCCAGGTGTGATCTCAGAAGATTCAGAGGAAAGAATCACTTGTCTGGATCAGCTGATTCCACTCTTGCTTTCAGTCTTCCACTCCCAGCCTAGAAGGCTGATGGCCTTCTTTACCAAAAGGACACACTGATGGCTCACGGCCAATTTGTACACAAGGCCCTACAGACCCTTTTCTGCGGAGCTTTACCCTATCCAGTCAGTCCCCAGCCTTTATTATTGCACAGGGACTCCTGTCAGCCTGATTCTCCAGCCTCTTAAAGACCCTTTGAATAGCAATGCTGCCTTCCAGAGCACTGACATTTCCCCCCAAAGGGGTGTTGTCCACAAACTTGCTCTGTCCCATCATACAGGTCATCAATAAAGAGAATGCTGCCCACATTATTAATCATAATTAATGCTAGCCAAGAGTCTGAGCTCAGCAATCAAGTCAATTTTCCACCCACATTATCATCCAGTTATCCAGCCCGTACCTCATTAATTTGGGCTCTCAGGATACTGGAGGAGAGTGTGTCAAAGGCCTTTCTGAAATCAGAGTATTCAATATCCTCTAGTCTCCCCTTGTCCACACAGCTTTTCGTCTCCTCCTAGACAGTGATATCTTGGTTGGGCACGATTCCCCATTGTAAATTCATGCAGGCTGTTCCCAGTCTTGTCCTTCTTTGTTTTCGAAATAGTTTCCAGGCAGATTTGCTCCATAAACTTTCCAGGGATTGAGTTTAAAATGACCAGCCCTGTAACTCCCCATGTCCTCGCTCTTCTTCAAGGTGCATGTGACATTAATAATTTTAATTCACCAGGAACAGCCCTGACTGCCATGATCTTTCAGAGATGATAGAATGCAGCTTTGCAGTGGCATCAACCAGCTTCCTCAAAACTCTTGTGTGCATCTCATCTGTTCCAACAGAGATGTGTACAACCAAATGTCTTAACTGCTCCCGACTCTTTCTTCCTTCACTGTGGATAATGCTGCACACCCACAAAACCTACTAGTAGGTTCAGGGAGGACCAGGGGACAAAACATACCAGTAAAAAACAAGGTAAAAAGGTATTAAGTACCACAACTAATTTTCCTCAACTAATCTAACCATTCTTGGCTCTTGAAAATGTTAATCCTTCACAGAATGGCAGCTCTTATTCAAACTAATTGAGAACTTCTGAGATGTACACCTTACCATTCTTTACCTTCCTCTGCCTTTTCCCTCCTATTTATGATATCACACCATTAATAGTTCCTCCCTGAAGTCTGCTGCTCTGTACGGTCCCTGCCAAGTCACACATTATAAGTAAAAAAAAATAAAAAAACCCACTTGGTTCGTAAAACATTATATTAAGAGTTTTCTCCTCAATAGTGTGATTATTCATTTTGGCTAAATTAAATGCATGTCAGTTTTCTATTGCAGATATCATGCTTACATTATTTTGATATTCACAATCCACTATGCAAGAAACTAACAAAAATCTGTTAAGAACCTTTACAACTGCTTTTTTGCCAACTAATAACAGTTATATTACTTTCAGATTTTAAGACATGACAGTAAGTGTTCTTATGATACTCCTAAAATAAGCTAAGCAGTGCAGTGTCATATTTAGCAGATAGTCCCAGTAAAAACAGAATAATTCACTGAGTAAGCTGGCCTTCTGCTTAGGGGATTTTGAGCTGTTAAAATTTAATAATCTTTGCAGTTTTTTAATGGGAATTAAAATACTTCCTTTTGTTTATGTCTCATTGTTCTAAGGTAGATGTTGAAATGCATAGTCCAGGTATTCTGACAAAAGAAGAAAATATAGCCATATCAGGTGAACAGGGAAAATTAGGATTAGCTTGGTTCCTTTTTCAAACTTCCCCTCATCTACACACACACAAACACATAATCTAATGCCTACATCCTCCCATTACTTAGATTTCCAGTCCCTTTACAAATGTGGTAAAAATCTACATTTTTTTTTTGGCATCGTGACTCTTGGAAGCACAGAAAGAAATAAGAGATCTTAGTAGCACACACAGGCTAGCAGTAGTGTTAGAAATAGTATTCTGCCTTGACTCCAAAGTACAGCGGTTCACTTCTTCATTTAAACCTAGACCAAGAATGAGAAGAAACTGTGTCCCTAATGAGTATCTTTCATACTTGGATAGGTAGATGTGAGAAACCTTTTAACTCCATGAGACAAGTCTGTAATCAACAGCACAGCAGAAAAAGATTGGTTTCTCTGAAAAATCAATGTACTTTGTTGTTTTTTAGAAGTTCTGCATCCCTGAACTGCTTTCTGTAGCACTTCCATTGGCATTTATCATTTTTCAATTCAATTGAGAAGGAAGAAGAAATATTTTTAAGTGGAACAGTACATACATCTGGGCTCACCATCAACATGTTTAAGACCTATTTTTAACTTCTTAGGATTATCATATACTGTGGAGAGAACGTCCTTTACATCTGTAGAATCCAATGACTTTAGGAAAGTAAAAGGAGACTGTGGGTTTGCCAAAGCAACAAATGCATCAGCTTTTCCCTAGTATACCTTTGCGTTTACTAACGGCTTTCAGAATAAATAGGTAAGAAAATAAGTCCAAGGAGGTTTGGATGGATTGTCTCTGTACCAGCAACATCCATATTTTCCCTCTGGTTGTCTTTATGGATTATTGGATATTTTCATATTCATTTAATATAAAATATTTCTGTTTCTTGAGCCACACAGAGGCAGTTATGAAAGCCCCTACTGATTATGAATTTCACAAGGCCGGATTTTCTTGTTTACTGTGTTATGACCTCAGACAGATCTGTCTGAGACAGGTAGACAGCTCTACCATGGCCTCTCATACAAAGGTCTACCCAAAATATTTTTTAATTTTCCATATTGGTCTCCTAGAGTCCAGCACATTGTTTCATCTTACAGGATCTTAAACATATGTATGCCAACATGCTCTACTATGTAAAGGAAAAATAAAAATAAATTATATTCTGGAAAAACATGTATGTATGCTGTTAAATTTTGTCACTGCACCATTATTTTTGAAACATGTTAACTGCTGTCAGAATTCTTTTTTCTTTGGGTTAATGCATTTAACATTATCATGTATCAGCTAAATGAAATCATACCAGAAGCCTTATCTTAAATTAGTACCCATATAACATTGTAACTTGTATGTATAGATAATACACATTACCATACCCTTAGGCAAAACCAAAACATTACCAGGCATAAAACTATGAGACAATAAAACAGATTAAAATTTACACTCATGCATTACACTTTTTTTAATAGAAAAGAAAAAACATTTTTTTTTACCTTTGTACTCCAGGTGGAATCCAGTAAAACTAACAGATCCGTCACTCCGAAAAGCCAGATGCATGGTGTTTGAACTGCTTTCTATCCTCTCTGGCAGCTTGCTATCTTGAAAGCTCCCAATCAGTGGGCTATTACCGTCTGGCCCATCGTAGATATAAAGAAAATCATAATTTGGTTCTATACTGAAACTGTAGAATAAAAAAGAGAAACATTAGATAGAATACGCTTTGCCTGATATTCTCATATTTTATTAGCTAAAATAAAAGTTCTCTACCACGGTTTTCATAAAAGGAAAAAAAATCCCTCCACTGTCAGAACAATGGTTTGTAGAAGTGTTTTGTTACAAAACAAAAGAAATACTACATTTATTGGTTCTCTGTTTAAAACAATATTTTGCTGCGAGCCAGAAAAAAGAAGTAAATTTTTTAAATAGGTTAAAAAAAAAAAAAAGTAACTATATTTCTAAAGCTTTATAGAAATAAACGACATAGATCTACTGGAACTCTTGGCAGAAATGCTTGATGTTATAATGCAGCCAGCTGCCGAGTAGAGTGAACACAGCTTCCAGTCAGACTGAACACTTTCACACAGCCAGGGGATGATCTTCCAGTAACCCTGAGAGCAAGCAGCATTTTGCCTATAATCAGTTTAAATTAAAAGCTGTAGTATTGAAACCTCATCTTTTCTTTTGAACTTAACTTTGGTTAATTTAAAAAATGTAATTAAGCTAATTATGCAACTATAGGTAATTAATTAAATTAATTAACTTTGAAATTAATTTTAAAGGCAGAGAGTTATCCAAATTTACTCATAAGATTGTCCCTGTACAAAAAAAGGTTAAAAAAAGATTGTTAGTAAAAGAATGAAAATCCAACCACTGGAATTATTTTGTCTCTACTTGACACTAGCTCCTGATTAAAATAAATGTAGGCATTGAAGACCTGGTACAGCTCCTTCAGGGAAGATATTTTTAAACTTTTGGATGATTTAAAAAAAAATTTCCTTACAAAAGAAATACCAAAGTCAAATGTCAGCAGCTTCGATTTTTAAAGTGCTGTAGTTTGACTTGAGTTTGAAAGGGTTAGCTGGAGTAAGCCCCAGTCAAAAGCATGTTTAGCAGTACTCAGTGGAGCTTCCAGTTTGGTTTAGACAGGAAGGAGTTTTTTCTCACTCTGGAACAGTCTGTGAATCATAAGTGAGGTAAGTCTCAGTAAGTATGCAGTCTACTTAAACCAAGACTTAGCTTGCCGGCTTCTCTCAAGAATCATAGCAATTGTCCAGATTTTAAGAACAACTTTACAGTATTTGGGAACATCCAGTATAACAAGGACTTAAATTTGATGAGACATTACAAGTACAATTTTTAACTTTTCTGCGACATCTTCGTATGCCCCAGTTGGGATGCATATTTTTCACACATAATATGTGTATTAATTTACTTTATGGGTTACATACAATGCAGACAGCAAAAGTTTCTCTGTGGATTCTATTAAACTCAATTTAATCTTGCATTGTTATAAAGGAAAATGCTAAACCAATTCCATTTAATAACCTGAACAACAGGAAATATCCTGTTGCAGTATCCTGAAATGATATGGACTAATAAAACTAAATTTAAGAAATACTCTTGAAATTTTGCTTTAATAGCGGTTGTCTCATACAAAATATGATGAATCAATAGGTTTCATCATCAAAGACCATCCTCCTGAGTTAAGGAGATTTCAGTGAGTTACTCCGTGCTGCCTCCTCAGGAACAGAATCTTGATAAATTGAGCACCATGCACTTCCACAGTAGTCGGTGTAAACTGAGTTAAAAACTGAATATGAGCAATGAGCTCCCAAGCTCCACCTCTGTGTGCATTAAATACTCTAATGACTGCTAACAAAGATAAAAATTACTAATCACTTTGATAGTTATATTAAATATACATATGTTGCCCTACAAAGCTCTGAACAACTGCAAATAATACAGTTACAAACATGACTAAAAGTTATAAACAGGTAGCAGTTTACCTGATAAATGCTAATGATATAACATAATCATTATTAACAGTGATAGTCCAGTCACAATCTCTGCTGTGGGGATAAGGATGAGGGAAGTTTGGTGAAAGTATAAAACCTGATGAGCCAGTCAAGTTTCCTCCACAGGGAGCTGTGAATAAAAATAAATTGGAATTGAGGAAAGAAGGTAAAAGAGAAAGAAGTACCAGCAATCTGTTCACTGACATTTAATGTCCTCTAAAAGTTAAACAAGAAACAAGTGAAGTATTTACAAAGCTTTAATAGAAACAAAAAAGGTATTCATATTTCTCCTTAGACAAATACTAATACTCCTAAGTGAAGTACTTGTTTTTGAACTCTGTGTCCTTTTATTTGCTTGCATAACATTATGTCAAGGCTTTTCTGAAAATACTGTGAACTTGAGAAATGCTCTGGCTGCAGACATAAAAAAAGCTTGACTGGATAAGCTTTTCACTTTCTACTTCTTGTTAAAGGCATTCTAAAAGAAGCTTCTTAGGTTATGAAGTATGATCTGTTTACACTGATAATGTATTTTCACCAGACAGCACTGATTAGGAATTCAGATCAAGACTGACAGAACATACACAAAATTCAACAAAAATGTTCTAGTAACTGCAATTTTCAAATGCAGAGATAAATAAAATATCTTTCAAGCACACGCAGAATAGAAGAAACACATTTCTTTGTGTGATTTTGGGGATCCTAAATATTGTGTTTGTGGTCCAGAAGTGTTAATACTTAATAAAAGAATGAAAGTATCACTACCCTCATGAAGATTTGTACTTCAGCATTCTTTAACTTCATACAAAAACAAGAGAATAAGCACTTTTTCTGAAGATCTTTTTTTTGAAAGAACTTCATAAATTTTATTCAAAAGGTTCTAGATAAGATTTATAACGGCTTATCATGTTGCAAAATTGAATTCTACAAAGTGATCATCTGCAGTACCAGTGAAAGGAGTTGATCACTCAGGTCTTCTATAAGAGAGATTCTGTGTGATCACTTATAGAATCATAGAACAATTTAGGTTGGAAAAGACCCTTAATATCATCAAGTCCAACCACTAACCTAGCACTGCCAAGTCCACCACTAAGCCACGTCCCTAAGCATGACATCTACATGTCTTTTAAATACCTCCAGGGATGGTGACTCAACCACTTCCCTGGGCAGCCTGGTCCAATGCTTGATGACCCTTCTGGTGGAGAAATTTTCCCTAATATGCAATCTAAACNTGGAGAAATTTTCCCTAATATGCAATCTAAACCTACCCTGGTGCAACTTGAGACCATTTCCTCACTTGTTACTTGGGAGAAAAGACAGCCACCTCGCTACAACCTCCTTTCAGGTAGCTGTAGAGAGTGAT
>RSEF01000002.1:144765076-144775943 GCA_003993805.1 Himantopus leucocephalus
TTTTTTTTTTTTTTTTTTTAATCAATCTGGTTTTCTCCTGCAGTATTCTTTCATCCAAGTCAGGTCATTACATTCACTTGTCCAACTCTGGATGAGTGGACAGAGTGTAAAGCCTTGATAAGGTTGAGGTACGCACCATCCACTGCTCTCCCCTTATCCAGCAATCTAGTGGTTTCTTATAAAAGAACAATCAGCTTGGTCAGGTGTGATTTACCCTTGGTAGATTCATGCTAGGTGTTCCCAATCAAATTCTTCACATGCCAGGACATGGCTTTCAAGAGGACTTGATCCGTGGTTTCCCCAGGAATTAAAATAAAGGTCATCCTGCAGTTACAAACATCAAGGTTTTGGCTTTTGTTGAAGATCACGCAACTTTTTTCTGGTCTTTGGGGATCTCACCTAAGCTCAACAAACTGTCAAAAATGATAGAAAGTGGCCTTTCAAGGAGATTCACCAGCTTTCTTAGCACCCTTGGATGTAGTTTGTTCTGTCTTAGAAACTTTTCAAGAAAATGTGCTCAAGATATGAAATGTGGGAATACATTCATCATCTACAAATACAGGAAATACGGTACATAGGTAATAGAAATTCAATACAAAATGGTTTTTTCCTTGTCTGTCCCAAATATCACAAACTTCTTTCATGAGGGAAAGAATAATAAGAATAGCAACATAATAATACCAACAAATATCCTTTAACCATAGTTTGAAAATTTCTCTTTAAAGGTCTTGCTGCCACTTTTTTATGTTTCCACATTTGGTAGTTTGACTATGAGGAAAAACACAAACAGCCAGTGTTTTATATTAACTCAAATAATTTTTCCAGGGTCATATTGTCAGCAGCATATACCTCATTTCTCACAGCTTTCAGCTATTAATGCTTTGACTACAATTGGAATGTGACAAAAAGCAAATAAAGAACATTCCATTTCAACAAGGAAATGAAAAAGAGTTGAAGATTATTTAAAAAAAAAGACTTCATAGAGATTTGAAAGGCTTTATTGCTCCGTTTGACTAAAGAAAAATCAAAACCAACAAAACAAAACCATCTAACAAAAAGCACAACAAACAACAACATTTCTTGTTGCTTTATTTGTATTTGTTCAAACAGTTCTAGGAAAAGAAGAATATAATTCATAATTCAAAAAAAAGAGACAAAAACCAGGTTCAAACTCTCCCCAGAACACAGACCTCCAATAAAAGTTAAAGCTGTCCTGAAGACACAACACGAGATATCCCAAAGAAGACACAAACTCACTCCTAGCTTCAACACTGATGAGATTGTTAATGTCAAACCTACAGAACTAGTCAGGTTTTAACTGCTGAAGAAATAAAAAGTTTTGCTGGGCTGTCCTGGTAGACTATGATATTATAAGTGCTTAACTCACGTCACATTTCATTTGGGAAGACAAATGTATTCTATAAACTAGTTCTCCAACAAATGATTACATCAAGTAACCTAATGTAGTTTTCTCATAGAATATATGCTAGACAGTAAATGTATTCATACCCACTTATATTTATTCTCTTTTAGGGCTACTATTCTGATGTAGCTGGTGGGCCAATAGATTTCTCTAATTATTATTTTATCCTAAATAGCAAGAGTTTCCGTGGTTTTTGTCAAATTTAGAAAGATAAATAGCTGAGCAAAGCTGATACAATGAGCTTGCTCATCTTGTCTTCTATCAGACATCTCTATTAGGAAGACTTAAAGGAACTGATTCTGAATTAAAAAAATTCTTAGGTGGAATATAACTATTTACAGGAGTTAGTCAGAAAAAAATTACTATTTTCCTTTATGCTTTGTGATTTCTGTATTTCGGAGATTACATCCAGAGGCTTACATTTCATTTACTTTCATAAATGAAATTAAGTTGAACAAGATGTTATTTGAATGACAGTTTTAAGTTAA
The DNA here is from genome assembly GCA_003993805.1 of Himantopus leucocephalus. NCBI lineage: Eukaryota > Metazoa > Chordata > Aves > Charadriiformes > Recurvirostridae > Himantopus > Himantopus leucocephalus. The sequence goes on from RSEF01000002.1 coordinate 144,766,988, forward strand.
ATAAACCATCTCTAAACCCCATTCATGTCCATTTACATTTATAGCAGATCTTTCCTTTGTTACTTTAATCTTTCTTGCACGCCTTGCTTACACCACTTTTATACTCTCTGTAAATTTCATGCTAACATCAGTTCATTTCTGAATTTGAAACCAAATACTTTTGTCATGAATTAGTTCTCCTTAGAAACAGACATGGCAGTAGTTTTGGTTGGGGTTTTTTTTGCACTGAAGTGAAAACAGCTTTTAGATTTATTTAAAGCATGTCAACAAAATTCCTTTGAAACAGACAAGAAAAAAAACAGACAAAACCTGCTTACTAGGCTTTTGTCAGATAACCACATTTTAAATAACATGATTTTAGGAAAGATCACTATTTCATCTTTGTTTGAAATAACTAAGAGGGCAAATGATATTCATATTCACATTTTTTACTGCTAGTTCTAGCACTCTTGTTTCAGCTTCCCTGCACTGCATTTGTTTCAACAACGCTTAAGAAATTAGGTTCAGAGCCTGACAAAGTCTCATTTCGTGATAAACTTGCACTAGTCCCTCATTGTAAGTAATTCATTTCTGGTAAACAGAAATTATTTTATGGTTGTTTAAGATTAACAGAAGAAACAGTAAGTTTTCACAAAGAGCTCAATTAGTAATGCCATAATTAAAACCTTAAAACCTTAACAAAATAATATATAATTGGAAACTTCAGTATGAGTCACCAAATAGCAAAGAAAAATAAAAGGTATTATGGGGCTACCCTCCTGGAACATAGCTTGAATTCCTACCAGCAAAGATGCACATAAAAGTTCACCGCTTTGTTTTAGTTTGACTAAAAATGTCAGTAATTATAAGACATTCTTTCATATAATGCACGTGTATAACAAAGTTGCAATTCACAGCAGAAATTGGTATAGAGTGTATTTTAGTGGAAATGTTATTTTACAGGATATTGCATAGTATAAGCATTTGGAAGAATTTTATTATATATGACTACCTTTGAAAAGTCAAAAGTAATCTTATTGCTTAAGCACATTTTTTTGTATTTTATTTTATATGTTGATTACTTTGTATTTTTATGTTTTGATTTGTGTTCTCTTGTATGATTTATTCTGCTTTTTGAGATTTGCAGTTCATGTTGGCTACAATAAGAGATGGTTAGGATGGATTTTTCTTTTCCTGTTGTCACTACCACTGACTTACAAATCTGTGATTCAAAAGACAAGTACTGCTATTTGTGCCTAAGAAAAAAAAACCACTTATGCTAATAATATTTCTGTTAGATAGTCCTTTCTTTCTTTGTAGTCTTATAAAAAAAGAGAACCACTTCTAAGCATAAATACAGTTTGTTAAATGTGTTAATAATGAATTAGGCATGATCTTTTTAGGTTTAATGCTTTTGAGAGGGAAAAAAAAAATTCCATTTTTGGTTTCAGAAATTATTTCACATAGAAGGACATTAACAATAAAAGGAGGCATGATTTCTGGTGATGTTAGAGATCTAACTTTTTTTAAAGACTAACTCCTTTTGAAACTGTTTAGGATACTCATTATTTTGGAAACTTGGTCATACAAAATTGATGTTTGTGGTCACAGTGCACTGAATGAAGCTTATAATTGCCAACATATTTTCTAACAAGAGATATCTAGAAAAAAATATCAAATTATGGGGGGGGAGGAAGACAAACAGAAAGAAAATTAAGGTAAGCATCTCATTCTGTTTTAAATGATCCTTTTGTTATTTGTGTGTATCTCACTGAAGGTTTCTGTATATTTCCAATCAGTGATGCACTGAAGAAAGACCCCAAAGCCACAGTAGCTACCAGTATAGGGATACCATGATAGGAATGTTCTTTTTCTTTTATCCTTTGTCTTTGTGAAGGACAGGCACATTCTGGAGGTGACTAAATGGGCTTTGGGGAAAAGAAATGGTCACTTACTACACAAATGCATTTTGACACAGTGGCACTGGAGTTAGGGCTTGAAGATGTAACTTGTCTATCTTTTCCCTTCTGTAACTCAAGGGAAAATAAAAGATAAGAATGTGATTCTTATAAGGGAAAACAATTTTGAAAGAAAAGAAATCACCAGTGCAGTGTGATACTGAAGACTTGCCATCACTTCCTCACTTCAGTAAAGATTCAAAATCTATAGGACTGCACGGAAATACCAGGCAAAGACCAATAACTCTTTACTTTAACAGCATTTTAGAATAATGCTCATGTTTTGTTTCACTGACTATATCAATAGAAATATGACAGACAACTAGATTTGTTTGTCATTAGTAAAATTGCATTTGAATTTATTACATGCTATTTGTTGCAATGAAGCATACTGGATTAACTGAATACTAGTCTGTGAAAAGAAAGTTTCAGTATATAATTCAAGAAGAATGGAGCCGGCTGTTTGAATTTGCTGTGTCAAAAGCTACAGACATTCGCCATCGTATATTAATCTTTTGCAAGATAATGGGGAAAAATCTATATAATCCCACTTTGAAACGTGAGGGTATGTACAATTTATATATACATTACTGAATACACATTACATATCTAATTTTGTTGTGAAATTGCCATGCCAGTGTTACCACTGCAGGTCTTGCTTATTCAAAGAGCTAGGAAAAGATACCATTATATATTTGTACAACTTTTGCTGGCAAAGCACAAGGAACCAGCAATAGTATAATCATCTATCTTATCCTGAACATTAGAACCTGAATTGTACGGAGAAAAAGCACTCAAAAAGCAGCAAGCAGGAAAATAAAAATGAATAATTTATGAATCAAGAACATATATTTCTTAGTGTCAGTTGCGATGATAAATAATACAAACAACTGGTAAACTATGCCATATGTCTTCAGAATATGTATATTCAAGAAAAAGAAGCCTGAAGATACATAGCAGATAAACACTTATAGACCAATTTCAGCAAGATCTTAGACTCTGCTTAGCAGCTTACATCAGAAAAGTTTGGAGGTTTGGTCACATTTACATGAAATAGGGCTTAGGTATTGCTATGATCAGTAAACAAAACAGAAAGCAACTTGAATAACCTAACAGATGATACCTTATCCTAATTATTATTATGTTTATATGTATCTTCAAATAAATGCAATATTTTTGTCTATTAACTGTTACTATCAAAGCATTAGTATTTTTCTAAACAAAGGATGCAAGTTCGTTTCTGAAAGATCAAAGAGCCCAATGTCATGTGATTTTCAGTTTGCTCCATTCTAACTATCAGATTTTTATCTACAGATTTCATGTCTTGGGAATTACCAATATATAAAAGAATTTCCACCTTAACCATATTTTTACCCGGAACAATTAGTGTGATTTATTTAACCTCAATTCTGATCACAACAGGTTTTATCTTTGTTTTGTTTTGGTTTTGTTTATTTGCTTTTTTCCCTAAAATACAGGAAAGAAAGATGCCCTTAAGTGTGGTGTTGCTATTTTTCTAGCAAATAGCAAGTGTGAAAGTAGGGAATGAATCTTGCACTGAGGTCAAATACAAACAGGCTCCACTGATGTCTGTATCAAAGCTATGAGAAGGTGCACTCTACAGGACCTCCAGCTGTGCCTGACTGCCCCAGGTGAGAGACCCATCAGAGTGTGTTGCAGCCCCTTCTTTGTGCTCCTGGGTTCCCTTACAGAAGGAACAAGTACGCAAAGGCAGGAAAGGAGAGGAGGAGGAGGTTTTATGCATACAGTCAGGTCTTGTCCCTGTATGAGTTCACAAGGTGTTTAGTGTATAACATGTTACACAGAACACCCATCCAAGGGTATAGAGTCAGTCAGTGAAATTCCATGGGGAAAAAAATCTATAAAAGCAGCAGCTGTTCTTTCCCTGCTATGTAGGCAGTCATAACCTTTACACCCTTGCTGTATTGTGCCAATTGTCAGGGTACTTCTCATTTCCTGATCACATGAAGCGACGACCCAGAATGTGAACATTTCACAAAGAAAAATAGCGTAATTTATTGAGAGAGGGTAATGGGGCTAAATTCACTTATGGGAAAGTCAGATGAGGTTCCAGTGAGACTACAGTAGTAAAACAATGGCAACCCTCACTGAAAGTAACATTTTACGTATATCACAAGTGCTCAACATTTCTAGTACAAGGAAAACCTAGTTACAGTCATTCTCCGTGACAACAGATTTTTCAGAGGCACAGCAGTTGTATGTCCATGATTTTTATTGTATCATTTATCTTTTTATTTTGTTATAAGCATAAAATATTTCATAATTATGTCTATTATATACTGTATGTACTTATAGACTTTATGGATATACATACTTCCTTCTTTTTCTATTCAGTTCTGTGTTCTGTCTTTTAAAGTTGAGTTATTTACTAGTCAGCCAACAATAAGCTGGCCCAGCTAATGAATGAGCCCTGGGGGGCTTTAGGTAATAACTGCACCTCCAATAAAATAAGTTACTATCTTAATTTAGGTTTAGAAAATGAACTGTTCTGTAGAACTCTATCCACACAAACAGTTCAATAGCACCATGGGAGTTCTCATTCATATAAATGTTCACGAAAGCTGGAGTTCATTTCGGAAAAAAAGAAGATAGTTGTACATACAAACTGAAATAACACAGCACTGGTTCAAAAAATGAATGAAAATGCTCAAATACACTCAACTGTAGGTTGTATCTTTCTTCTCTTTACGGAATTGTCGTTAGAATTTAATGCAGTATGATATTTTTTTCAACAAACCTTTAAAACATATTAAAATTTACAGACACCAGTCTTTAGGATAATTTAAAAATTCTGGTGGCACAATACTATTTGCTGAGTTTAAAATTTCTTTTCTATAACATTCTACTAGGTATTACGTTGCTGACATCTCCCATTATTCCCTTTGGTTAAAAGCTATTTAGAATGTTCAGAAGTCTACCGAGTTAAACAACTGGGTCATTAAGTCTAATTTCAGCTATAAGCATAAACAGAAATATTTAAATTCTAAGAGAAAGACAGAAGAAATAATAGTCTGAGGTTTATCAGCATGCTTAGCAGTATTTAGGACTAACAGAAAAATAGCTTACCCTGTTACCAATTTTGAGTCCTATTTTACAGAAGCATGTAAGAATGCTTTTACGTTTGAGCACATGCTTTGGGACTGAAGTAAATTTTATGTACCACCCATAATAAAAACACTGTCTGATTTGATGCCTGAACTAATAAGAAAATATAGTTTAATACACAGAAAACTCCCAAGATGACTCATATCTACTCTATTTGTTACATTACTCATCATAGTCTGTCAGAAGTATTTTAGCTAGTCTACACCGAGTATTTTCAAGCACTTTATATAAAACCCAACCTCCTTATTGCCTAAAAAACAAAGCATAAATAAATCATCAGTAGCTCCAGGATAATATTCATTTAGTAAAATATTTGGTTGCATTAAAACAACTTAGTTTTAAAGCATTGTGTAATTTATTTAAATATACAGCTAATGTAAAATTTTATATGTTATTTGGCTTATTTATTTATGAACTTTACAGATCATGATGCTTTCCAAATTTAAACAAAATTAGTAAGAATGTGGATTCAATTCAACAAATACTCAAGATACCTGACTTTGTCTTTATGTCCAAAGTTACCTCTGTTTGAGGATGAACTTATTTCTTCACCTTAGGTGATCATAGTTTCCTATAGAATACTGCCATCTACTTTTTTTGCTTGTTTGTTTCTTTTTCTTGCATTAGCCATTTTGTCCCATTCCTCATGTGTTTGACCAGATAGTAGCAAACTCCATTGACAATAAACTATTAGCAGAAAAAAAAAGTATATAAAAAAATAAAATTGTGGGAAATTGTTATCTGGGCCAAACCGGTGGTGAAATTAGAGTAGCACAACATGAATGAAAAAGTCTATCTGCATCTTTCTTGAGTTTTAGTTGGCTTCTAAAAAAACCTCCAGTAATAAATAAATATAAGGAGGGTATTGGATTGGGGTGGGGAGAAGAGAAAATTATAATTGTATGTCAACTCCATATCCAAATCCCCAAATACAGACAACTTCTTTAAGAGATCTCACCAACTTTGCACAGGGAGCAATAATAATAATAAAAGCAGTATTTCAGAGAATGCGGGAGATACAATACTCAGAGGCAATTAAAAGGATTGTTAATGGCCTTGAAGGCCAGAGGCTCATATATGACTAGCTAGAAGATTTATGATATGACAATTGCCGTACAGATGGGTAGACCATAAAATCCAGCAAGAAATTCTTTAAAAGTACAGGGGAGCCGGCACATATAAACACAGACATTTCAGTGTACAAAGATTCTAAAGAAGATGATAAAGAACATTTTGTCGACATAATACCATGACTGACATGAGAAGTTTTGAATTTTACTTCTTGATTTTATGTTACATACAATTAACAGCATAATGGACATTAGATTAATTAGCCATTTGAGTAAAAAATACAAGAAAGAAATATGTAGCCATTATAATATGTACAGTTATAAGTATTAAAATGAACATTAGCAATAGTATAAAGCATACAGAAAAAGCTGTATTATATTTCTTTATCATTCTACGCTAGAGGCATAAAAGAGATTACCCAGATTATCTAAAAGCTAATTTCCATACTTCACCTTTTTATTCAGTACTCTGATTTTTGTCAAACTTAACATCAAATTTATTCTTCATTTTTACTTCAGGTTAATTTAACATTAAATCTGAATTTTCTGGGTTCTTGTTTTGATGCTGATAGTATTTTGACTCAGTTCAAGGAATTGCACTGAATAAATAAAACATTAACCACTCCTTTATTGGTATGCTTTCAGTCACCAACACTTTAGCTTTTGGTTGTTTTGTTTGGGGTTTTCTTCTTCCCTAAAAACTTAAATAAAACAATAAAAGTATCAAAAATCTAAATATAACTATGGGGTTTTTTTTTTTAATCCAGTGATTATTCTGCCCTGGGAGCATTACAGTGACTGAAGGAGAGCAAAGTAGCTAGAAGCCAGTAACCTTGTGCACATTGTGCAGTATTGGTGCACATGAGCGAAGTCAGAGAAATGGGTAGACCCATTTTTCCTCTTCCAAATTCTCCTGCTTCTAGCATTTGCTAAACTTCTGTGGAAAAATTGTTAAATCCCAGTATCTTGTTAATTCCAGATTTGCTTGCAAAAAAAAAAGCTGGCATTTTATCATTTGATAAAATTTCACTTAAAGTTGTGAGAATCAGCAGCAATGTTTGGTTTCCATCTATGTTGCACTCAAGAGATTTCTGCTTCCTGCATAACTTTATTCCCCAGAACCCTATCATTATGGCCTTCCTCCTTCAGCCTTATCGCAGTAATACTGGTTTTGTTCCAGTATGATTTTGATATGAAGATAAGATGCATGTCAGGGGAGGCATTTTATCCTCCCACTATGTTCTTCTGAAGCTGCAGTGTGTATATACACCTTTATATTCCTCTTTGCCTGTTCAATCCTCTTTGCTCCCCAGCCACTACAGCTTTGAATCAACACCTTTCCTTTTCAGCTAATTTCCCTCTATCAAGAATCTAGAGAATGGGCAGAAAGCAGGTATGTTACGCTTGCTGTTATTAACATAACGACTTCAGCCTGGAGGAACTGCATTTGGGCATAGTTAACTAATTCCTGGCAGCTTTTCCCGAGTGTACCTGACTTTAGCTGGACTAAGGATGGATCGCTGGATAATCTGAAGAGAGTTTCATGCAACTATCAACACTTTTATTTTAAAGGTTAATATACAATTCCACATTCTGGAGTGGATCTATATATCAGATAGCTACATCTCAAATAATAAAGTTGTTCTGTTAAAGAGAGAAAACATCTATCAATTTCAGCAGCTGTCCCTTAATATAACTTTTAATAGCAGACAACCAAGCTGTTAGCTTTCTTTATGGAACTATAGAAACTAAGCACTAGCAAGAGAGAGTAAATGGAAAAATAATATCAAGGAATCTCATATAAGTTTGCGATCCTTTACATGAACAGTTCCAATGAGAACACACATAATATTCCTTAGACCACCAGTTACTGCTTGGCCTGACAAAAGGAAATAATGTTAATGGATAGTCACCATATGCAGAAATGTCTGAAATAATTTTTAAGGCAGGATTAAGCCTAAAATCCATTTATTAGCAGTTATATAAATTCTATAATTTCTGTGTCTGAATCATCTCTATTTAAGTGGATGTTTTTTTCTCATTTTAAAATAAGAATGGCTTTCTTCCACAGACTAAATAACTTGATTTCAATAAGAAAAATATAAGCATGTTGTTAATCACCATAAAGAGATTGAAGCTGTAGAGATTGTGGTCCTTTAATGTTTAGAAAATATTCTAAGTTATGATAAAAATATGCAATATACCATTTTACCAATATGAGCAGCAGCAGGAAACTCATTTGTGTCAGTGCTGATTCGACTAAGGCATTTCACTCATCTTTAGAAAATCTTCAGGAAAATAGAATGTTTCAGTAGATTCAATAGCTTCATCTGCATCTGTCAGTATGAAGTATGTCAGTATTGAAGATCATATGATTGAAAATGAACTATTTCAGGGGATTTTTTCTGGCATTATAGGAGTCAAGCATACTTGTACATACACATTGACCCTTCTGCTCTGAATAGTGCTGTCCTTTTTCTTCTTATATGAGTAAATGTGAAGATAGAAGTCCAAACCCAAGACTATTGAAGCTATCATCCAGAATTTCTCTTGACGCATCCAGAGTTCATCTGTTGACAACTGTGAATTTATTTGCAGCTAGCGTATCATCTGTAGAACCTTTCAAATCTGTTGATGTTACTCTTACTGACAATATCAAGACAGGCAACGTTTTGAACCTGCACCAGCTCTGCAACTCTTCTTTAATGGCAATCAATAACTCTTGTCCTCCAGTGCCTTGAATGATTTCATGATGGTTATCTGTATCTTGTTCTGAATATATGTGTGACTATACAACACCAC
>RSEF01000002.1:144776943-144790962 GCA_003993805.1 Himantopus leucocephalus
TATTTTAAACCTCCTCTGATTCTAACTTGCTTGTCATATGAGTGGCAATAAAAACATTTTATATCAATCCAGTGTCCCTTGGAGACAATTTTCTGTGTTTTAGTTTTGGCACNTTTAGTTTTGGCATATTGAGAACGAGCAGGAAAATACCGTTTCCTTTATGGTTTGTAAGAACTATATATTTTTCCTTTACCATGGAATAAGAAACTAGACTCCTTCCAGTTGGAACGCCTTTCAATATTAAAAAAAAATGCATACACAGAGATATTTTTAAGCTGAATAGTCTAGAAGAATTGTGTGTATATACATTTTCAATTAAATGTCTCAGTTCACTTTTGCAGATTGAACAATGCGCCATTTTGCCTAGCTTGTAGATAGAATGAGCGCTTGGGAGCCAGTTCCTGTAACTGTACCTACATGTAGGTGCAATCGCATCTTGAAGGTACAACTGCATGAAGTTGCTGATTCTATGGTGAATGCTTTGTTAATGCTGATTGACAAGTCATGGAGACAGTTAGGGGAAGAAGGCCACAGCTGACTTCTCAGCTAAGCTGTGTCTGGAGAAACTGTTTTGAACTATTTTTAACTGGAACTTAGCACAGAAACATTTGAGATTATTGTGTCTTGGAAATTTTAAATTGTTTCAAGAAACTTCAATGGTATGGAAAGGCCATTAAGGTCATTGTTTTCATTTCTGCAAATTATACTTCTTGTCTTTTTAAATGGAACTGGAGAGACATTAGATAGTAGGTTTCTGGTTTGCTTTTTTAATGATTAACAAAAATGGACAAATATCTTCTTATGAAGTCACAAGGTAGGATATGAATTTATCCTGCATTTTAAATGACTTGGGAAAATATAGAGATGTGAGCATGTGTCTGCAAACTAACTGATCCTGATTATTGCTTTTGTTAGTCGCTTAAGAATTTTCACTTGAACTGTTTGGATTATTACAGAGACCAATTTGAGAAGAAAATGAACTTTACTAAATAGGTACCATAACCGATAACTTTATTAAATGATAATTAAAGAGAGATTATGACAACTTTCTCTGAGTATTAATGTAAATTACTGAGCAAATACAGAAGTTAACCTGATGGAATTAATTAGATGACATTAAATAAATGAGTTCACAAGCTAAATAAAATAAACCCTAGAAGGTGAACTTTAGTAGGCATTTAATAATAAATGGAAATTAGTAGAAGATATATTGGTGACGTTATTTAAAATGGAATTGAATTCTTGGAAGTCATCAGGGATACAAACTGAGCTTATTTCAAAGTAGGAAGNCTTTAGTAGGCATTTAATAATAAATGGAAATTAGTAGAAGATATGTTGGTGACGTTATTTAAAATGGAATTGAATTCTTAGAAATCGTCAGGGATATAAACTGAGCTTATTTCAAATTTAAAGTAGGAACTTTGAAAATGTATACTTATATTTATTTTGAACATCTGATCCCTAAAATCCTTTTTGAATCCAAAAAGTGAGGTTTGGAATTCTTCCTCCTTGAGGAGGCGTTTCAGAGCGGTGATCTGAAGAAATTGGGATGGTGAGTGCTGTGCCATTCACACATAGCCAAAGGAAGTGATATAAGAGTAACTCACTCTTCAGTGGAACGTATTGCTACATTCAGCCTAGTTACAAGCAAATGGGAACACAATATAAAAAGAATGAAGAATTTCTTCTTTGTTCAATTCACATTTAAGTAAGTGGTACATAACCTTCCTAGTATCTGCTCCTTTTCCCTGGAGTTATGTCCCTTTCCAGTGTCTCTTTGTGTCCTAACAATAACTGCTGCCTTCCTCATGCAGAGGGCAGTGGGGAGGAATATACTACAATTTGGCAGTATCCCAAGGTCAGTGTTTGGAGGAGTATGGTGTTCATAGTGGGGTTTCCTTCTCCTTTGGGTCATCTTAGGCAATTATTTTTCTATACTTCTCAAACCGCCAGGTGTTTGGGCGGCTTTTTCTGTTGATTCCCAGCTACTGTTTTGAATTTGCAGAATAGCCTCCCCCATTCTCATGGACACTAAGAGCTGTTGAATGTTACACAGTGTCTACCTGTGTTAGTCAGAGTTTCACTACAAATGATTCTCACAGAACCTGTGCTCAGACAGGGTAAGTAATAGTCACTCCATTACCGAACAATTGCTGTTTCAGCTCAAACCAGCTAAAAGCAGCTCTAGCCAAGGCAAACCCAGCCAAACACTGAGTCCTGCCATGGCAGGTCAATGCAATGCCTGTGGCCATTTAATGTTAGTAGGGTAGAAATCATATTTACCGGGCTACATCAGTTGCCTAAAACAAGACTTTAAATATTTTCATAGACTTGGGATTCAGAACCTAGAGTTGTCTTTAGGCTGTTCCTTAGATGATGCTAATAAATAGACCATATATAAAATACATATATATGTTAACAATTCTGTAATGTCTAAGTGCCTGAATTAGTTATGTGGAAAACAAATAATGTTAAATCCATTCTTTCTTCAGTCTGAGGGGATTAAAAAAAAAAAAAATCAACATCTCACATGTCATGAGTTAGGGATAAGGGAAAGGCCAGACAAGTGGTAAAGGTCTCTATAACTGAAGAAAGAAATTATTGGTTTTATAGACTAAGTTTGTGGTAAACGATACAGAAAATGGAAGCATTAACAATGAGGAATTTCAAAAGGGGGAAAATTGTGCTTGACTATCTGAAAAATAGCATATTATACAAAAAGTTAAATGATTTTGATAGTAGCATTGTCAGTAGTAATGAAGAAAGAAATTAAAAGGCAGCTCAGGAAATGCAGTTTAAAATTTTGCCTGAATTGAGGGAAAAAAAAAAAAAGATGACCTTCATTGTCAGTGGCAAACATGGAGTGCATAGTCCACATTGTTGAATGCAGTCCCTTTCTTTTTGGTAAGTCCTAGTGGCTCTCACCAATTTATTATTTATTACATACAACCATGCATTATTTTTGGACAGTTATCTTGCAGTTACTTAAAAAAGATATAAACATAATAGCTCTAGGTTATACACGTAGCTGTAATAAAAAGATCTTATAATAAGCTTAACTATAAAAAGTATGAAAAAACCCTATAGCTTAAGTGTTATGGTTTCTTTCTACCTGATATTTGTAGATCATATTTAAGTTATATCTTCATATATGATGATAAAAACCATTGAGCCCTATGGCTATCTAAAGATACTGTTTTGTAACTTCTTTATTACAACTTACTGTTCTAATATTATTTTTGCTTCAAATTGTTTATTTTTCACCCCCACTCCAAATCCCCAAATGCTTAACCATGTAAACGTATAGGAAGAAACAGAGGAATTAAATGGAAAATAATACTGCAAATGTACATTGTGTTAATGTATCTATAAGCTGGGAAACCGTCTTATACTTGGACAGTAGGAAGTTATTATGTATTCTGTTAACATGGCCATCTCTACTGTTAACTTTTTATATCAACTTAAAGGACACCTGAAATCTGACAGTCCAGCCGCAGGCTTCATAAAATGAAAGCATGGACACAGTGTAATAAATAATAAATAACATTTGGCATAGCAGTATGGTGCATTGTTTCCTACTTTAGCACTGCATTTAAAAAGACTAAAAGCTGCACATGGGAGAATTTTAGCCCTGGGCATAGATTTGTCAAAATAAAAAAAAAAACCCCAAAACTCTAAAATACAACTACCAAGAAAAAAGAATAATCTGAAAGCTTCAAGGCGCCTTTTGTACAACTTTGTAGAAACCAAATCACTTCATCTAGTGTGACATATGTACTGTAATATATAGTGTGCCAAGTCAATTAAATCGCTAATTGTCTGCTTTTGAGAAAAACAGATGGTAGGTCAAATTTTATTCACTTTCAACAATTTTAGGCCCCACACCTATTGGTGATATGCTCATATTACCCACTGGGGAGTTCAAAAAAGATTGCCAATGTCATTTTCAAACTACTTACTTTTCTTCCGCCCAGCCCCCCACCCCTTGTTTTCAGGAGTGTTTAAAACTGTGGGGTTTTGGCTTTGTTTTGTTTTTCTATAAATATTTTTTTTCTGTTTACTTATCCAAAATGCTGTTGTAGGTTAGAAATAATCATATAAAGATGTACAGTAGAGATTGGAAGTTTGCCAATTTTGATCTCTTCAACAAGTTATTAAGGGTTATAAAATTAATTGGCTTTTACATGGCCTTATTACTCAGCTGACTGGTGCCCGGAATTTTTTTTTTCCATGATTTCTATGGGTTTTTTTCATTCTTTTAAGTGTCTTTTGCAGTAACCTGACAATGGATGTATTTAGGACCCCTGGATGGACATCTGAACCATAATCAAAATCAGTAAATTTGTGGCGTGTTCTAAATTTTTGACAGTTTTGTTCTTTCTGCTCTTTCAGTGGTGCCTAGTTATTAGCTTCTATGCCAGGACAGCATCTTCTTCTTGCAGATAAACTCTTGTTCATTTTTCTGAATTTTTTTGATAGGTATGTCTGCTAAAGCAGAACACTCTGTTAGGTAAGTTCTACAGTAAATATTTTCATTTAAAATATTATTCTAGTAAGACTAAAAAGCTGAAAGAAACTTAACATGTCACCACACCTTGTCACTTCATATTTTCTCCAAAATCAGTAGAAAATAAGCAGAAATATCACGAAAATATTTTGTCCTTCTTTTTTTCCTTTTGCCCCTCATAAATATTTCCATTCTTTTCCCCTTGAGGGGGTCAGATGTGTTCTAAAAATCCAGAGATTTCTCCATTTAAACATATTATAAAAAAAATGTTTTAAATTGACAACTTTATTTTAAAATATGGTGGTTTAGATTTTTTTTTTTAATTCAGCAAGTGGGGGGGGAAAACCCAAACTTGGTCAAAATCTTATTTTTAAAAAAGAAAAAAGTTATTTGCACAAGTTGTGCTATTTATTCTTAAGACCTTTGGAGAGATACGACTTAATGTTACCTAGGAAAAATACTTTTGTATTAGTTTAATTCTGGTTGGATTTATACCCATGGATGATTTAGCCATAAAGTCAGCATTGCTATCTCTGGTTTGCAATCTCTAATGCAGCCAAGATAAATGCATTTAGATCTACAACATCTGTGCTAAGGAGTTTACATATTTTCATCTATGATGTGAATCAGATCACCTGTTTACAAAAAAGTGTTCATTTTTTCACTTTTTTATTACTTATGATACCTCTGAAAAGCCTTGCTTGTTATAAATATGAAAGTTTTCTTGTTGTTTGCCGATGCATTTAGTAGTTCTCTTTTATTAATTTATTTTTCTGGAATATTTCAACTAAGGATCATTGCCAGACTTAAATATTCCTTCTTTTTATAAAATTGTCATCGTTGTAGGGTATGGTAGCGTTGAACCCTGGACTGATTCACTGTGAGGAGCTAAAGAAGATTACAAAGATTTTGGTACTGTGTTGTCACACAGTACGAAGCTGAAAGTGAAGATGAATCATAGGAACATAGGGTGATCTGGGCCCAGTGCAGTTGCAATTTCACAATACTCCAGTCCCTCTGCCACCATTACTGACCTACTAGTAATATGCTTGACATACTTAACAAATGAATGTGGTTCAATAATGATATTGTTGCCACAGAAACCTCTTTTAATTAGCAGATTGCTTAGTGTATGTAAGTGTATCTTAGTGTTTCTTTTGTTCAGTGAAATACATGTGTACATACAGTTTCAGTATGGGATAAGTTCTTAGAGCTTCAGCCACTTGACTAAAGGAGAAAATGAGGCAACTGGTGTGTTGCGTTTTATAGCTTCTTTTCAGCTTTTTATGGCCACTTAGTCGTCTAAAGAATTTTTCTTCGAAAGGAAATGTTTAGTGGCAGATATTAAGTTTTCTAGAAATTATGAACATTTTACTTAAGATCTAATTTCAAATTATTGTAATTTCATTAAAATGATTGGTAGCAAGTGAGGGGCAGGGTAAAGGAACGTCAAACTCCTCCTAAAGTAATGGAGTTGGTGTGAACAACCAAATTTAGATTCTAAGCAGTTTCATAAGACTGTCATCTTCAGAAGCATGGGTGGCACCCCATGCTAAAGCACAACCCCTCCAAATCATACTGTGGACGTGGAATGGAAAATGTTAGAGACAAGGTGAATTATCAGTCAAAGGCAGATCACAAAGCATGTTATACAGAGAACCGCTTCATGTCCATGCTATCTCGCAGAACTGAAATAATGTACTGGGTGTTTTTAGTGAAATAAATTAAGTGTGGGTAAAGTCCCATGAGATCTCATCTGAAATGATCCAAGAATAGATGTCACTCTTCAGACTTCTCATTTTTCATGCTTTCTACTTTTATCTCATTTTTATTACTTTCATACTGTTAAGCACCACTTACACCACTACTTTCAGTAGTGGTAGTGAGCTGATTATTGATGAAGTGAATCTTTATTTTTCTTCCTAAGTGGCTCCAAATCTTCTTGGAGATTCCATTGTCATTTGCATTAGTCAGACATTTAAGGTGAAAGTTCAGCCTTTTCAATACTGCCATCGTGAGTTTGTATTTAACACTCACATCTATAAATTCAAATGTGTGTGTAGGAATATATTTTTATCAGCAAGATTTGTTGAACATGCTTTTGAGTAACAGGCATCTGTTAGAATTTATGTGATTTTTACTTTTTCTCTAGTACCTGTCAACCTTCAAATTGGCAAAACAGTTTCCAGCTGCAGAACTCAAAGACTCCCTGCTTTGATTCCTCTCTATCTACAGAGGTTCCCTTGAACAAAGGACATTTCTTTTGCCAGCTTTGCTAAAATGCAAGTCTTGTTAGGCATGTTTGTTTCTTTTTGTCTTCACATAGGGAGTGGAAGGGAGGTAAATGCATTTAAGCGAGTTCCAAGGAATGCAAGGGGATCTAACTTATCTGAATTCAAATATCTTTATTGGTGGTCATGAGGGGAATAGTTTCGTTTGGAAGGTGAAAGACATGCTATTTTTTGGAGTTCATTATTTTATATGCTTTTCCCTACTTTGTTACTGAGGTGGTTTTCTGCTTTTATTTTCTTTGCCTTGACTGTAGTAAATGTTAACAGTCTGACCTTGAAATTGCAGAAATGATGTAGNTTTTTTTTTTTTTTTTTTTTTTTTTTTTTTTTTTTTGTGATCCCTGCTATAGTTCCAATTGATTTTTCAGTTATACGGTATCTCCTGTTTCAAAAATTAGGCACTTGATTTTGATTTAGTTTTTGTTTTGAAAAATGCATGATCCATGATTATGCAGTTCTTCTAGAAAATGAAGAAGATTTGTAGGCTGCATAATTTCCCAAGTACCTCACATGTGCTTCTTAAAAAGTGATCAGTTAATCTACTTAGCTTCCATGGAAACAAGGAGAAATTAAAGAATGTGGTGGCTCTTTGATAGGCATTAGGAATGGTAATACTATTGCCTGCCTACCTTTTTTGGCAAAATTGAGGTGCTCTGGATAGAATGAATAACTGAATTCTGCCTATCATTGAAAAGCAACAGTTACTTTATTTTTAATCATTCTGCATTTAAAAGGTACTCCATGAATGGAGGTTTTGTCCTGTCATAGTAAACTTTTTATACATGATTGAAGAGACTGCATATACCACATTATGAACATCAGTAAATATCACATTAATTCAAAAAATCTCAACAGCACAAGTTACAGTTGCAATAAATATTCTGGCAGTAGCTTTGATATCTACTTTCTCCCCATAAACCATTAAAAAGAGTAGTGTCTTAATTGCTAATAGCCTGCCACATAACAAAATCCTAACTATGAAATCTAAGTGGATCTTATCTGATAACTGCTTAGCTTTTTCTCAGATCTTTACAATCTTTATTACTTACCTTTTGATATAAATATTGGATAAAGTCTGGACCATAAAAAAGCATATGAAAACCTATCTGAATAATTCCTTTGCAGATCTTATTAGATGATGTCTAATACCTGTTACGCTAACATAAACATAGACAAACCTAACTGAATAACAATGTTTGAAAGCAAGACAATTTCTTCATTAAATAACTGCCATAAAGAAAACAACTACTTTTAAATGTAAGTGGGATTGGCTGCCTGCTCATTCTCTTAAAATTTAGATGTCTCTAAAATAAAAGTTAGTATCTCTCTCATGATTTTTTAAAAAATATTTCTGTCTAGAAAATTTAGCTCAAATGTAATTAATATTTTAAAATCTGACTGAGTCCATAATTACAGCTTTGAGGTATTTGAAATGACCTCTTCATTTTGTGAAGAGCTAACTTGTATACCCAATAATATTTTAAAAGTCAGAGCTGTTTCTGTAGAAGGGAAAACATGAATCAGAAACCTGTTTAGTCTCTCAAGACTTGTATCTTATTTTGGCACCTGGATGGGTGGTGTTTGAGAGAAGCACTAGCACAGGTCCCAGTGGTCCTTTTCCACTGTGCCAGAATTAGCGTTTATCCAGAAGCATTTGAACATTAGATCTGTGGTTCAGTCTGTGCTGCAACAGTTCATTTTCAAAAACTACTAATGAAACATAATATGATGGAGGTGAAAAGTTTATCTAAATAATGCTTTATATTTTTTCCTTTTGCTAAGTTAGGTATGGAGTGGCTTGAATTCAAGAACCCTGTGGGCTGTGGGTTTTTTTGGAGGTTAGTCTTTTTGCAAAGTCAATTGTTCAAAAATTAGGAAGTGTCAGAATGTAAGTTACCCGTGAAAGCATAATTCAGCTTCTGTGTGCACATTCATTATCATACAGTCTTTAATTACACAGTCACTCAGTATTTCCCTTAGGCTTCCTGCCTCGTTCATTGCATTGGATGAATGGTGTCTGGGAAATGTAGCAGCTGTTTAGTATTTTTAACCTCATCATTCAAGTGTTGGCCTTTGCCTTATTTACTGCACACTCTTTAAAGCCTGCAATAAATACACAATGATTCTGTCTTGGTTTTAGCATATATATGATCTTATTTTCTAATCATAACAAAGATCATAATACTTTTTTCTCCACTTCAAGATTAAAAAAAAACATTATCATCCTACTGTTATATGTGAAGAAAACAGAATAAGGATAAATCAGAACCTATTTAATGAAATAGTGGCAAAACTGCTGTTGGAACTTCTTGCTTCATGATACCCAACTCAGGCTTTATTGCCTAGCTAGATGAGGTTATGAGGAGATAGAAGAGTTGCAAGTTGATAGTATGTTCAATATCCAGTTCCAGCTGAATCCATTATTTCTTTCGAACTGGACTGAGACTAGCTGGAATAATCTCACTGTTCCTTTGTTGTCCATGGGATCAAACCCCACTTAATTTAGATTGTTCCAGATGAATAATACAGAATTGTAGTACCACAGGTCATACTACAAATTCTTTCAGAGGCTGACAGATTACCAATCTGGGTTTTTTTAGTAGTCTTAAACTGTCTATTCTTCTCTGTTATTTTGCAGAGCTGAGAGATGGGCAGGTGACAATCAGAGAAAGGGATAGCTAGCAAAACAAAAAAAAAGTACAGTAAATCTTTTATCTGCCTAGCAAGGGGTGAGCGAGAGAGACAGACAAAGAGAAGAGCAAAGCCAAACAGGTGAAAACAAAGTCATAATTTCTCCTAAGAGTAATACAGATTTAGAGGTAGCAAATTTGAGAGGCAATAATGGAGGCCATGTCCTTGTGGTGCACAGACACACTTGAAGAAAAGGTGTGGGAAGAATTACATGAATGCCTAGACATGATTTTCTTCCAATTACACCCTTTTACATAACAAGAACAAAATATGCTCTCTCCCCATATCAAAGTATCAAGGAAGCAATCTGTTCAACACAGATATGTTGCTATATAAGGGAGAAATAACCTACAATATAACAGATGACATAAAGAGGATGTGCTGATATATGAGATAGAGGAAAAGATAAATATCAAATATTTCTGTCTTGTTTCCACATATTCCTTTTACTAAGTACATATGTTACCAATTTGATTATAAATTTACATTTGTATATTTAAACCATTTGGCCTTTGGCATCTCAGGACCACTGACTCCTCCTGTCCTTGGGATGCTATGCCCTGATGAACATAAAATAGCTAATTTGTTTAATAAAACTCTCATTACAATGATTAGATGAAGTTTAAAAACATCTTATTGTATTTTTGAGTAACTTCTAGAAGTATGTTATCAATTAAATTATTTCTCCTGGATTAGACTAGTTTACAATCTTCACATGCAATAAAGTGTATATTCAAACTGAATATGAGCTACCTACTCCTGTTTCTCTCCAGGCATTTTTTAAAAACTTCTTAGCTAAAATCGGTGCTTTCTGTCCATAATGGATGTTTACTTGTACCCTAACTCAGATTAAAAAAACAGTGATGAGAAGTATCTCTGTCCTGAACCTTGCTGGAGCGAGGGTCTGAGCTTGAGTCTAGGGTAAAAATACAGCTCTAACACTGAAAGAAGACATCCTTTGTTATTAACCACTTAGCCTGGTCTTGTGCACACTTATTTCTTGCCACTTTACTATTTTCTGCAGCACATGCTTGTGTTTCTACTCTGTAATCACAAAACATCGTAATAAATTTATTAATAGCATATGCTCCATCGTGCTTAAGCATGCTAACCAGGGTGAAATACTGAATAAGGTTAGGAACACTGGCACTGAAATATGTAAATCACAGACAAATATTTCACCTGTGGTTTTCAGATGAAGCCATATAATTAGTGTCTAGAATTACATTGAAGCCCAAGAATATTTTAACTCCAAGAACCTTTATGTGAAAGTTTGATTACTTAAGGTCTTTTAATAAACTTCTTTAAAATGAAGTATCAATTTATTGCAAAATCATAATTTGTGTATCATATAGAATTGTTCAGAATGTGCATAAGATGACAAGCAAAATATTTATGTAACCTTGGAACTATTATATTATTTATCATTTATTACATCATTTGTGACTGACTATGCAGATAATCACTTATTGGGATCACCAATGATATTCCTCCAGTGTTACTGCATGAGGCAGCAACCTAGTTTGCCCACTGCACAAATCATAATTTTCACTCAATATTTTTCTTGTTTGTTTTACTCTTCTCTTTACTTAGCCATTTATCTCTTTCTTCATTTTCCTTAATGTGACGGGTTAACCTTCTCTGGATGCCAGGTGCCCACCCAGCTGCTCTATCACTCCCCTCCTCAGCAGGACAGGGAGAAAATAAGATGAAAAACTTGGGGCTCGAGATAAAAGCAGTTTAATAAAGAAAAGAAAAGGCCACACACAGAAGAAAAAGAAGCAAACAAAAAAATCATTTTCCACTTCCCATCAACAGGCAATGTCCCGCCACTTCCTGAGAAGTAGGGCCTCAGTACACATAGTGGTTGCTTCAGAAGAGAAATGCCTTAATAATAAATGCTCCCCTTTCCTTTCTCTTAGCTTTTATTGCTGAGCATGATATCATATGGTACGGAATATCCCTTTGGTCAGTTTGGGTCAGCTGTCCTGGCTATGTCCCCTCCCAATCTCTGGCCTGCCCCCAGCCTAGTGGCCTTTGCGGGGCAGGCGGGGTTGGAGAGGTGATAGAAGAAGAGGAAATGGCTTCAAGTTGTGCCAAGGGAAGTTTAGGTTGGATATTAGGAAGAATTTCTTTACTGAAAGCGCCATCAGGCATTGGAACGAGTTACCCAGGGCAGCGGTGGAGTCCCCATCTCTGGAGGTATTTAAAGGTCATGTAGATATAGTGTTCAGGGACAAGGTTTAGTGGTGGGCTTGTCAGTGTTAGGTTAATGATTGGACTAGATGATCTTACAGGTCTCTTCCAATCTAGGAGATTCTGTGATTCTGTGATTCTGAGAGACAGCCTTGATGCTGTGCGAACATTGCTCTGCAGTAGCCAAAACAATGATGAGTTATCAACACTGCTCTAGCTACCAACACAAAGCACAGCACTATGAGGGCTGCTATGGGAAAGCTGACACAATCCCAGCCAGACCCAGTACACTTGGCAACACTGCTTGTTGTTTGTGTAGAGTGTCTGTCTTGTACTTTTTTCTCCTGAGATTTTTCCAAGTCAAAACTGGGAGTAGTTACTCTGCTGCACTAGAAAATAGCGGTTATCCCCAAGTTACATTCTTAAACAATTCTTTTTGGAGTATGTGCATCAAAGTGATGGCTAAAAGAGGATTTAATTTCTTCCTAGAAGAGAGATGTACAGGCAAAATTTTCATCACTCTGAAAAGTGCAGACTCATGGGGGAAGCAAATAATTTTCTGATGCGTGTCTTACAGAGGAGAAAAATGAAGCATACTGCTGCTGGTTATTAATCACTGCAGGTGAAATCGTTTAAGTCTTTTTTTTTTTTAATAAAAAATTTGAAAATGTCCTTTACAGTCTTGTAACACTTAGTGAACATCACAGAAGTCCATTCTAAAACTTGATTGACAGCCTTCGTATTACTTTAGGATAACATTTGATTATTTTTATGTTACATTGTGCTGTGGGTAGCTGCATAAAAATTTTATCCTGACATGCACACCTTTAATTTTAGCTTAGTGTTAGCATTATTTTACTGCTTTACCTAAGATAGATATGCTGGCAGCATATGCTTTAGCAGCCTAACTGCATTGTGACTAAATTTTAAGGTTGGAAAGAAATATTATTCACCTTTATTAATTACTTAGTGCATTTTAAAAATAATCCCTGCTAACTTAGAAATATTTCTTGATTTACCGATTTTTCCTAGAGGTAGAAGACAATCCTAGATGTAATTTAACAAGAAGCATCTGACAATGTAGAACACCAAAGAAAATTTGTAGTGAATGTCTTTCAAGCTATTCCCTCTGAGTTTTGTTTTGTAAGCTTTCTTTCAAATTTCTTGTGAGGTTTTTAGTTTCTGCAGTAGCAGAAAGCTACTCTTGAGAGTAGCGTAGTGTCATTCTGCTGAAACAACTCCCTTTTTCAGAAAAATTCCCAGTTCTAAGGAGATGACCTTTGAATCATTGTTAGTTATTTAACAATGGGCTTTTTTGAAAACAATGCTTGAAAGAGTGGAACTATACAGCAGCAGATGAGGTAGTGACAGAAATACTACTTCTGGTCATTTATAACAAGGCATTAATCAAGTGTTGCATAATCAAATTGTCCTACAGTGACAGTCAAAAGCTTTCCATATATACAGATAGGGTAAAAGAGGAGATTGTAAAGGCAGTGCAGTCACTAGGTTTTGCATGAGACTGGAAAGTAAACAGTAATTTTTATCAGCTTCAGGTTGAATATCCAGGTCTGACAATGGAGTTAATTGCTGCATAATTGCTGTTTTGTTCTAAGAGTTTGTTGGTTTGTTGTGGCCCAGGTGTATTGTATTTGCTGGCATAACACTTAGAATAATAAATCTATAATTATCTCCAGCTACTTTGTTGGAAAACTCATTCTGTGCTCTCAGTGTTCTAGCAGAAGTGGCATAAGGTGCTTGAGATTGTAGGCCGTCCTGTCAGGAAGTCATGCCGTTTCTCTGGAATCGGAAACAGTAAGCGAACAGCTATAGTTTCTCTCCTGAACCTACTTGTAATCTTTATCACTACTTCTACATCGTCTGAGCTTCTGAGAAAGACAACAGATTTCCAAATAGTATTCAGCTTCACTTTTTGAATTCATCATCTGTATTTCATGTCATAGATAAATGAAAATGGTAATAGGCATATTGAAGTAATTTTTCTGGCCACCAGGCTATTCACACTGTCATTTGCTTAAATTATTCTAACTGGGCTGTCATGTGTTGTATGCACAATTTGAATAAAAGTTATTGCATCTTCAAGTGCTTTGATGTAATTACTCTAGATGCAAGGTTTTCTCAGTATTGTTCCTGTGGATTCAAGAAAGAACTTGCCCAGGCACAAAATCAGAGCTACCAGTATTCGCATTGTAGTAATACAGGATCTAGCAATGTAAATGTTTGACTATTCGTGAGCAGTCCTTTACACTGGTTCAAAAATAACATAGAATCATAGAATCATAGGATCATAGAATCGTTAAGGTTGGAAGGGAC
>RSEF01000002.1:144814272-144840042 GCA_003993805.1 Himantopus leucocephalus
AGGTCTTTTCCAATCTAGGAGATTCTGTGATTCTGTGATATGCTTTTTTAAACCAATGTTACATATTAAAAGCTGAAAGGTTAGAAAAAAAGGAAGTTGGAATCTAAATGTAGAATTCAGTTTAAGAAAGGGAAAGCTGTTGTTTTAGGCTAACAATAGGCCAAACGCAACGTTGAAATGAGATTACTAAGTCATCAGATTTACACTGTGTGATGAATGAGATGAATTTCACCTATAGTTTAGGCTTGTCAGGGAACATCAGGATACTAAGAGAATGAGGAATTTAATAAATTCTTCATTTCCCCATGGATAACTAGTCTTCAGAAAATATTTCTGGTTTTTTGTTCCAGTCGTTCATGTGTTGATTGATTGTTTTCAAATACTGTTCTCTACTGTTTTCCTCTGACTATCCCCACCTGGAGGCAGAAGACATGAGAAGAAAACTAACTCCTTTGGGACAAGGTAAATCACACAAAATATATGACAGAAATGACAGCATTTATATAAGCATCTGGAATCCATCTCCAGCTTCATTATTTTCTAAGGATTGATAGGACACAGAAGTCAAATAATAAGAAGAAAATATTTCTTTATATATACTTTATACGAATACACACACACACTCTCTAAAACTCAGAGCTAAGAGAATGCTGAAATGGCAAAAACAGCAGCCCAGAAATCATCAATATAGATTTCAGGTACCTGTGGTGGTTGATACACATGCTTTTAAATTAAAATCTCCTCTAAATAATGTGTCAGTAATGTTTTTTTTCTTCCCAATGAATATCCAGAGACATATCTATGAACTTATATAATGAATATTTTCACCTGCCTGTTATTATTTTATGCTCGGTGAAACTAATAAATATTAAACCAGTTGCCTTCCAGAGCATGAAAATGTTATTATTTCTTATACAAAGTTTTCATTGATAGCTTGTAGTCACTATCCAGGGCAAAACCATTCACACCAGGTTGAGATGATACTTTTCTGCCAAAAGCAACATATATCACTCCACTGTGTGATGCATACTTCTGTGGTTACAAAATAAATGGTGACCACAACCTAGCATATCTTCCCAATGAAAAAGACATGTTTTCTGATCAACCGGGTCAATGTGTGAAAACTAGCACACTCTAAAAACCTAGTGAAAACAAAGCACCTCCTTAGAAACAGGTTCATTTCACTGACTGACAGCTCGTCTTCCAAAGACAAGACTGGAAACTAAAATTCAAAGCATTGTTGAATACTGAAACCCTCATACTCACAGAGCCCCAGCTATATATGGTATTTTAGTATTTGTCTTCTTTCCCCTAGTTATTTCCTTCTGTGTTCCAAAATCTTCAAGAGACAAATCTTTCTCTTTTTCTTACAGTGTATATCTCTTCTCCCTCTCTCTTTTCTCTCTCCCTGCCCCCAATTTTCTACCTCTCCCCCTGACTTCCAATTAAAATACCTTCTTTCTCACAGATGCCAACTACCACTTCTTTCAAAGAAGACCCAATTTATGCATATTACATTAAGATGATAAATTATTCTCAATTTGCATTTAGACTAAAATAACGAAATGCATACCCAAATCTTGGCAAATTCTTCCCAGTTATAATTGTTGGTCCAGTAAATGATACTATCTTTATCCACAGCCTGGTCTGTCTTCTGTAGTTAGACCAAAACATTTTTAACAGAGTATCAGAGTAATTTCCATTAGGTCCATTAGGGTTTTGAAGTGTAAATACTGGTGAGAAGATATGCCTCCGTTTCCATATGTAAAATGATTTAATTAGAGTATTGTCTAACCAAGTCTCAGAGAAGTGTGCTGAAGTATAATAGTGAAATTACCATTTATGGTAATTGGCTTATACAGGTATTCATAATAAACAGAAAACATTTCTGATTCTTGCCATTTTCATAGAAGAAATCTTGCTATCTGTAAAAATAAGTTTTCCCTCAGACCCTTTTGGACACTTTGATGAAAAGTGCCATAGATATTTTCCTATTACTAATTTTTGCAAGTGTCAATATACATCCAACATTTAAAGACAAACCATTGAAAACTGATGTTTGATTTAAGCTACTGACAAAATCCATTTATTACATCAAAAGTTTAAACATGGAGGTGTCCTCAGTGCTCTTTCTGATTAATTATGAATTCTTCAAGCTTAATAATACTTATTTTGTGATCAAGATAATAGATGACATAAATTAATGAACTTTCAACTTCTGCATTGGGTCATTAGTTAACATTTGCAAAGCACTTTGAAAAAGTCAAGCATCACATATGTAACATGCAGTAAAAAACTTGAAATTTCACTGGTAGTTCTTCTAACTGAACCATTAACGAATTCCTTACATTCCCCTTCATCTACTTTCTTACTTGCTCCTCAATTCCCAAACTTGCATGGAATACTGTAGCTATCTTGCTGTATTGAAGGCAAAGATGATGTAAGAGAGAAAACAGTTGTCAAATAAAATCAGGATAGAGACCTATATGCAAACAGGCACTCTGAAAGCTAGATAAAACGGTTATGAAAAGAAAGATAACATATTTGTTTTTCTTGATTGTTATTACCAATATTGTCAAGAATAATAGAAAGGGAGAAAAATGAATGCAAGCCTTTGCTTAGATGAAGAAAGACACAGTTCTTGGGAGATGACAAGAACTGTGCTTTTCTTCAGAAGGACTTGTGAATGTACTCACTTGCAAAATGGACCAGGGTTGACAGAAATTCCCAAATGCATACAGACATCCCATATAATCTCCAACCATCTATATCTACTCTTAAACTGATCTCATTCCCATGGTGGATTAAGTCAACCATAAGGTTCTTAAAGTCCTACACTCTGTTTGCTGCATAAGCAGACCACTTCTCTAAGGCACAGCAGTTGTGCAGTGGGATATCAATATCCACCATCTAACCACGTGCAATTCAATCAGAGAAAGTGAGGTTTAGAACACTTCTTTGCTCTTGCTTTTCAGAACCAGTATACTGGCTTTTGTAAAACTGTTTCTGAAGTGCTTAAAGCTTCTTAAGTAGNATATCAATATCCACCATCTAACCACGTGCAATTCAATCAGAGAATGTGAGGTTTAGAACACTTTTTTGCTCTTGCTTTTCAGAACCATTTATTAGTTAGTATACTGGATTTTGTAAAACTGTTTCTGAAGTGCTTAAAGCTTCTTAAGTAGTGAAAAATGAACCTATGAACATACTTCTGGGTTCGCTCATTCCATTCAGAAGCCCAGGTATAGGTAAATTAAGTGAAGATGTGATGAGGTAATTTTTTTCAGTTAATGCACTGTACTTTCTGGATCACCTTTACAGTTATTACTTCACAGAGTAAATGTTCTTGAAACAGACAAATAGAAAATACCAATGCTAAATTTCTTTCTGTTCTGTTTCCTTTGTAAAGTCCTAGAAAGGAGTGCACATTTTCCAAATAAACGTGGTTGGTATTTCAATTACTATGTAGTACTGACAGGTATTTGACTGTTTATGAACCACACTGGTGCTGAACGAAATGCATGTTTTTTTCAATATTCTCTATCTAAGAATCTAAAGAATGGCATTTTACAAATTATGGGGAATCCAAAGATGAGAAGATTTGAAGTCTCTATGGGAGAATTCTTGATTTTTAATTTTTTTTTTTTTTATTTTAAACAGGAAGACAAATTATCCAATTCAGTTCCACTTACTGGAATGGAAGGGGTAGGAGAAAGAACATCTGAGGCTCCAGATGTGATTTGAATCTTACAGTTCTTGGGAAACTGAAAACCAAAACCAACCCAAAACCTTAAACAGATATTCTATTAATAATTGTCTAGCCTCTAGCTTTAAGCAAGTCTGTTTATAGCGTTTGCACTGATCCCATGAACTCATTCATTCTCCTCAGTAATTAAAACAAACTATCTCTTTTATGTACATTTCTTAGAAGTTACATCAATGGAGCAGTTTAGTTTGAAGTCTACATACCTCCTGTTGTTACATAAAATTAATCTGGAGAATTAAAGCTAAAAAATATTCCAATCATTCAAGCACAATAAATGCAGAGACATTTATGCATCATTTTATTTATTCTGAATGTTGGCCAAATTAACTTGTAATTCTAAAAAAACCCACAGCTGCCAACACAAAGTAATTTGAAGTGACAACATATCACTCTAAATCGCAATCACAGCAAAAGGTGTTACAATTTGTAAACCCAAGGTTGCTCTAGCATTTATTTTTATAACTACAATTTTTTTTTTTGAATGAGGAAAGATTTGATCAAGGAAAATCAAGCTATGGTCCAAGCATAATTTTGAAGGGATAAAAATAAAAAATATTTACAGTTTTCATATGTATGCATACTTTCAAAACTCTCTTGGAATTTCTGCTTTATTCTGTAAAAGAAGGAGAGACAAGGGAAAGAGTTACAGCTACTCCGAGGTTATAGTGGCTCTCAGAGGCTGAATATTTGCATGTTAGCGCAACAGAAGAAAATGGTAAAGGCAGTAAAAAAACGTAACTACAACTGGTATTTTCACTGAAATAATAACTTGCAAAGAACATTAAATCATAACACTGTGTATACTTTTACTGCAATTGTGGGGTAATAGAACTGTAACTCTGTTTATTTTATCCCTCTTAAAGTTATACTTTGTGATTTGTTGGCATCCTGATGACCAGGTAAATAGATTCAGTTTTGTATGTGTATATGTTGCATGCTACATTTCTAGCAACGATGTCAAAGATATTTTTAGCAGTTATTTTTTTGAATAGTATTTGGGTGGCTGACATTTGCATTTTGGAAAGTTATGAGTTCTGAAAAAAAACCCCATGATAAAACAAATTTAGGAAAAAAAACCCCACATTTTTTGATTTCTTTTTTTAAATGGTCAAATTTAATCACACAGGGTTTTTTTTAAAATTAAAAAATAAAACTATGCCCATATTGGAAGAGATTATCAATTCGTAAAAAGCTAGTGAGACTTTCACTTCAAAATCTTCTAGAGGAACAGTGAAAAAATATTTTGAAATCCTCTTTACTATAAACAAAAACTCAGAAAACTGAGAGTTTTACTCAGTCTTCTTGGATCATGTATTTCCAATGGAATGTGTTTGTCTGTTTGGCTATAGTCCCGATCCTGTATAAAAATGCCAGTGGCAGCTCCCACTGAGTGGCAACAGTCACCTGAGCGTGGGAAGTTGTGGGGAGAGAAAAGGCTCCAGCTGCCTGGACTTGCTGAGCTGTACCAGATGACCATACTTCAGTTATGCCCTGAAGTAAGAGACCCTTAAAGTTGTCTTATCAGGCAGCTTTCTCCTCCCCTGGTGATAAATCTTCTCTGTGGAGCAGAGAAGGCCTCAAGGCTTACGGGTTTAGAGAAGAAGTGAAAATGACGAATGCTTTGGTAGCCCAGCAGCACTCTCAAGAGTATATACTTGCACAAATTACTGATTGGTATGCTTGCACGGGTTATGCTCTCTGCCCCCAGTAGTGCTTATGTTTTTTACATAACTAATTAAGCAAATTAAAGAAGCAGTCCTAGCAACAAGGATCAGAATCCTATTTCACCACTTTATGAGAGTATCCTACATAGTAGGCTACAGAGTCACTTTCTCATTGCCTCCCTGTAATTATTATTGAATCCTTTTCTATGCACTGGCAGTGGAGAGTGGAAAGCAGCTGAAGTCCAGAATAGTTGATGACTATTTCTTGGCAATTCAAGTACTTGAATGCCCTCCAGCTGAAGGTGATAAATATACTCCCTTTCTGAGCAGTTGTGTGCCTCCTGGACTTTACAAAGATCGTGTAACTCCCTTTACATGGTCAGTAATGCCATGTCCAGGCAAACAAACTTTGAAGGTGCTCTACAGTTTATATCCTGTCTATTCCTTAAGCCTTTATCCAGCAAGAGTCAGAATGTGAATTTTTGTCCTCAGCTACAGCAGCACAATTCCAGTATAAATCCAAAAAATTTTCCAGATTATTCTAGATATGTCATAATGATAGATTTAATTAAAACAAACAAATACTGATGATGTCAAAATGTATCTATGTGGCCATGTGTGGTAAGGAAGTGATAGATAGTCTTTCAAAAAGACATACAATTTTAAATGTTTTTTTTATTTTCTCCATTAACTATGTAATTGGTTAAACATAAATATTTTGAAAATGCATATAATTTATTTGATTGACAGTAATGGTTTCTTCGGAATCAACCTAGTCAAATGAATCAATACCTACACTGAGTACATACATAATTTGGAAACTATTTAAGTACCTGGTGAGATTAAATAGCTGCATATATGCATACAAGCTGCACAAGAAGGGACTGTTTAAACTGTAGTAATCATCTCACTAAGCACGTATAGTTTTCCATAGTATGTTTCTATGGTCTTGTGCCCAGAATGCTTTAGAAAACATATTCCTCTTTTTTCTTTTTGGATTAGTAACACAGCTATCAAAAACTGAAGAGGATAAGAAAGGTATGTGGCAGGGGAATCAAGACTCCAAATAGTCAGAACAGTGCTAGGAACATATGTTAATTAATCTGTCTATTCTCTGTTCCCACAACAATCAACATATGTAGGGTAGGGTTCAGATGAAATAAGAATTAAACAGTGCACCAAAAATATACTCATGCCATCTCAGTCTAATCTTGTATGCAATGTTATGGAAGGACTATGTCCTGACTGGATTTGAAAGAAGAGAAGACCATATGGATCAGTTCAACAAGAATATCTTGTGTTTGTAAATAATGTGACACAAATGAGAAATTGATTCTAATTCATTTTATTGTAAAAATGATAAAATGATACTCTTTTATTACACCTGACATTTAACATGGTTAATTTAGGCTTGTTTTCTTTTTCTTATCAAAAAAAGTATTGGATCCCAGAGGAAGATCACTCTGGTTTATTTTATTTGAAATTGCTATTCGTGGATTTTCAGAATTTGTAACAATTAGGTAAAAGAATACTTACACAAGTGCCATAAGATGCAATCTCTGTCCTTTTGTGAGTGATCAACAAATTCCAACAATGGAAGAAGACTCAGAGAAGACAGACAAGGATGATGTGCTCAGGAAGCTCAGAAAAGGATGTAGGAAGTGGCCACAGCTATCGAAAAGGAAGCTGAACTTCTCTCAACATCAAGAGAACCAGAAGGTGGACTTTGTTGTAGATTAAAAGCTGTATCAGTTGAATGGATTAACTATTATGTAAATGGTCATCCTAAAATAATCAATAGGAAGTATTATCTTCTAATAGAAAATATCTTCCTGAGCCATCCAGATCAACATGGGGGAAGTGTTTATGTGGCTCAGCCCAACATAGAGTATAAAAATCAAGCAACCAACAGAATGAAATTTGAAGAGAGCAAAGGGCTTGAGCTGGCTTCAACCCATGTATTGTTTCCCAGTGACTGGGGATGCACAGTTTTGGGACAGTGAGCATATAGATACTGGTAATGGGAATCATGTTTGTATTGTGATCCCACTGTGTATTGCAATTGCTATATTGTGCTTGTGTTGTGAGTTCGGTATACTGCTGTATCACTTTTCTAAATCAAAATCCCATGTAATGTCAATTATCTTCAAATAAATAAGTTTAGTATTAAAACATGAAAGCCTTCTTGTGTGGAAAATCTAAAAGAACCAGAAAATATTTGACTCTGATATCCAGTAGTTTATATTTGTGAAATATACTTAGTATTATGAAATTACAACATTTTAAAAGTAATCGTTTTATTAAAGACAGCATTGATTGTATTGAAGGAAATGTAACAATTATAGCAAAAATAGAGATAGATAAAGTTCAAGAAATTGAAGTTGAATCACTATGTTGATATAAATAAAATACTTACTTAAGGCTAAATTTAAAGCATGTGTTTAAAAGTCTCGTCTGAACCCAGAACTGTTGATTTACTTTTCCAGGTCTTGTTTGAGCAAAGTAGTTATCACATGTCTGAACTGCAAGCAGGAAGAGCATTTTCAAGATAAATTTTAAATACAAAATTGTCAATGTTGAGGTTAGGTGCATTGCAAGATGACTTTTGGTTCCTCTGCATGGAAATTCTTGACTTCTGAAATGAGTGTTCTCCTTCTATAATCAACAGCGAGAAGTCGTATTTCTAAAATGTTATCCAGTTTAAGGTCACTGTGTAAAATAAGCCAGTTGATTCAAATTTCATATAATCTTTAACAAATATTGACATTTCTAACTAGCCAGAATGTAAGGGTCCTTCGATTTCTGCACAGTGCCTGGAATTTTTGAGAACTGTGTTTTGTACAGTCATCATTAAACTCATTGTCACTTGTTCCTTGATAATAGACAGGCCGCTGAATCAGAGCTCTTACGGCAAGAGAACACCCTTAAGATCTACTTTAACCTCCTGCG
The DNA here is from genome assembly GCA_003993805.1 of Himantopus leucocephalus. Lineage (NCBI taxonomy): Eukaryota > Metazoa > Chordata > Aves > Charadriiformes > Recurvirostridae > Himantopus > Himantopus leucocephalus. The sequence goes on from RSEF01000002.1 coordinate 144,822,652, forward strand.
AAATGTAAACATAGAATTTCACCATGCTCCTACTTCTATAAGGAGGTTGACTATAATCTATTTTCATAATAGTGACTCATAACAGATGATGCAGAATTACTTACATTCCTAGAGAAGTTGATCCAAGATTACCTTACATTCACTATTACTATATGATATATTCAATAGTATACATGCTATATATAGTATAAATATATCTCTATATATGTATATACACACATACATGTATATTTCAATAAATGTAGATATATTTCCAGTGGAAGACTTCAGCCATTTTTACTTTTGCAGCTACAAAAACTGCAAAAATTTCATTTAATTTCATGTTGGTTAACCATAGGATTTCATACCTATGTGAAGGAAGGAAATAATCAGCATATTGAATAACAATTGTTATGTAAAATACACTTCTGTCTGATGTCTTTGACTAGGTAACTAAACAAGTTAGAGAGCATGAAGATTTTTCTGTTCACATTAAGGGAGTGTTTACCTTCCTCTTTAAAATGAACAGATACCTTGTACTCATTTCTTTTTTCCATTAAATAAGCAAATTTGGAAGACCACCAAAACATTTAACAGGTCATTTTGTTTTTCTGTAAGTGACTTCCTATGATGAAATTGTAATGTTTTCTTTCATTTCAGTGATAGCAAGTTCTGATATTTATCTCATTTTTTTTGTTTAAATTCACATTTCATTTTGAAATTTCCAATTTCTTAAAAGTCAAAAATAATTTACACGTTCAAAACAAAACAAACAATTTTGTCACAATAAAACAATTCATTCTGCTGTGAAAGCATTTGTTTGATTTTTGAGTTCACTGAAAACAATGCTGACTTTTTTTGCCGTTAGCACTTATTGTATTTATTCTTACAATTGAAAATTAATTTTGAAATCAGTTATTTCCTAATACTTACTAAGTATATCATATATTCTTCCTTGGGTTTATACCTATTTAAATGGAATTTAGTGAAACAGTCGGGGTGGTTTTTATCTCTGGACCTGATTATTCTTTACTTGCTTTGCAGTAACGAAGGCTGAAAAGAAGAGGTTGCAGAGCGTTCCTTGAACCCTTGTTTACATCTCCATCTTTCTTCAGTGGGCTAAGCCTGTATAAAACATTGTAAAATAGTACACTAAGTTAGAATTAGTATTTGAAAAACATCAGAATAGTCCTACGGTTTTCAAGTCAAAGCATGCATGCAATTCTGTAAAAGGATATCTGTACAGTTTAAATCTTTGATGTATTTGTGTTTAACTGACTGATTTTGAAAAGCATTTTTGTTTTTCCTCCACCTATAATATTTGTGTTTGCAGAAATATAAACATTTAAAAAGAAAAAAAAAGTTTGTAATTGTACCTTATATAACTCAGATTCTAAGCAGCTATTTTCACCCAGGTGGTTATTTATAGTGCTTAATTTTAGGCAGCTAACTTAAGGGCACAGATTAGGATCTTAGTCTTCCGCTGTAATTAGTGAAGATAGATATGGACTTTTCCAAAGAATAATTTATATTAAAAGCATAACAATTATTTGGGCTGGACTATTGAACTAGTCATACTTCCTTAATAATTGACCCTCCATACCCATTAATAAACACCTTTAGGACTTCATATTTTTGATGTGGGTCTAGAAAAATGTGACTTGGTGCCTAGGGGAAACAAAATCCTAAATCCATATGCCTTTCAAGGAAGGCAAGTTCTAAGACAGAAATCCCTGTCTGCAGATACAATATCATTTTCCAAAGATCCCTGAGTGTGGTTGGTGGAAGACCTCTTTTGTGAAGTCTATCTATGTACCAAATTATTCAAATCACTTTCTTCACATGCATCCTCTTATTTGTGAGAGGAAAAACATAGTAGGGTATAGAAACCGGACATACTTTTAAAATCTCTTCTACTTCCTGTTCAGAAAATTTAGTAATGTAATACATGCACAGGCACACAAAATAATAATATTCTATTCCTTTCAGTCCTCTTTAAGATAGCATTAATCTTTAAAATAGTGGTATTATTAGATCTCTATGCATATTTTTTTCTGTTTTTTTTTCCTCGATTTAATAATATATTATTATTATCCTATTCCTCTCAGTGACATCTGTTAATTTCATTTGGCTGTGCAAGGTGATTACATTTACTCAATTCCTTAATGATTACATTGTGAATAATTAATACTTTTATATTCTGTTTCATTGCCAGGAAAACATTTATCTAAATTACAAAGAAAACCTTTTCTTGTAATCAGCTGAACACAAAACTGTTTCCTCTTTTCAAATTAATCTTAACTGCTAATTTTAAAAGTTGCTTCTGGAAGATTCTATTATTCCAGCAGTGCCTTTATTAAGCTCTCTTGTGCTGAGAATTGTCCAAATAAGAACACACAATCTCTGCTGTAAGTAGTTTTCATGCAGCAGATAAAAAGGAGAAGATAGCAACTAAAATTACATGACTTGCATGTTCAAGTCTTGTGCAGAATTGTGCACTCCCAGTGATTGCCCTTGTTAGTCTAATGTTTCTTTGTATTCTTTGTCTATTGAATATACTTGTTACCCATCAATATGTTTATTCCACAACTGACAATCGAGTCTTGAAGAATTTTTTTCTTAAACATATTGAGTGAGATTTTCAGTCATTACTAATGATGTTATATCTCTCCTTCACCTCTAGTATTTACATGTTTCCCTTCAGGAAAGAGGGACTGCTTTCAACAGTCACGGTCAGTTGTTTCCTGAGAAGCAAATCTATATAAAAGATTGAAGTTGATCCCAAGATGCCAAATACCAGTGATGAATCTGTATTTCTGAGAATCATTAGTCTGATTCAGCTGCTAGTAAGTGATAGATTTAGTAGGGCTGCCTCAGTGGACAGAATAATAGAAATACAAATTCTGCTTACATTCACTTGTTGGAATATGGAGTACAATTTAATCAGTAAAAATGCAAGATCTCATTTTGCTTTCTGGACTGTGAAAGCCCTGGAAATGTATATAGATACTGGCAATTTGGCAAGCCACTACCATAATGAAATGAATTGTCCATATAGCTAGAGAGAAAAAAAACACAGCTTGATGCATTCTATATTTGCAAAGTGGCACTGAGGAAAAAATGTAAATTAGTAAACCTATAGTCTCTGAATCTATTTCTAGAATACCTAGTTTTGATTGCTATTCAGTATCTATCTCTGCATTACTGAGCTAATATCTAAACTGGGACAACCACTAATGGAGATTCTGTAAGTATGATCTATGCTTAGTTTCAGCAAATCTACCAAAGTACCTGGAGTATACTTTGCAATCAGTTGCATGATTGTTATTAATGTGATACTTGAAGATTGTTTCCATTGCCCCAATTCCCATAAAAATATTTTCTTCTTGAGTCAATTCTGTTTATGATTAAAAAAAAAAGGATTTTGAAATACATCGTCAAAATAATAACCACATCTGAAATCCAAATCAAGATACATTATTATTTCAGGAAGCACTGTAAAAAGACTGAGAGAAATTATATAAAAAGGAACAAATGGAGATAAAAAGGACTTCGGAGATCTGGGATTAAGGGTATTGAATGAGTGGTATTTTGCAGTATCTATAGTTGTATAAAAAACCTAACTGAGACAAGGACTATAGTAAAGGTAGTAGTTTTTACTATGATTTGTCTAGTATTGAACAGTGGCCACCTAACTATAGAATGAGGCTCTATCTGTCGTCAGCAGAAAAGGAGAATGGCAACAGAATGGAGGAGAAATAAAAGATTTAAGTATCCAGGGTCAAGGAGTGTTAGAGCTGAGATTACTCACCAACTGCCTAAGCTAGACCACCAGACATACAACTTTCTCTTTTCTAAAATGATTTGACATTACACAACTGGAACAAAATTAGGGTAATAATGAGTCTTTATCCCACACAGATGCAAAAGGAAATAATGAGTAGAATAAAGCTGCACTGTCAACACAACAGGGACTGGAACCTGCTCCTGGTGTCTTCAAGTGCTTTGCTAAAGCATTTGAAGTAGAGAAAGACATGGGTAGATGCACCTCCCCCCATTTGGTAGGTAATAAAGCCGGATGATCCCCAAGCGGGGAGCAGATTTATTTAAACAAAAACACGTGCAACAAATTATTTTCTCTCCTGTGTTGACACAATTTAAACCGTTAATGCTGCCAGTCTTCCCTGAGACAATATGACTTCTGGAACTAGCTTTCCTTTGAGTCTTCCTAAGTGGCAAAATACAGTATTAAGTCTCCAAACATATGGGGGAATGCTGAATGATAAACACCCACAGAAGGCCCTAGGCCACTGAGTAAAGTTTCAGATAAATTGCTTATCTGAGCTGTACTTCCAAGCCTGTAGAGATTCACCCATTTCTAATTTACCATGAGAGTTGTGGGAAAATAATCCTTGCTGCTGGCAAAACTCATGAAAGTCATGTTTTGCCAGGGAAAACAAGGCCTTTTGGGGGCGGGCGAGGGAGGGCTGGAAAAAATTAATGAGGAATATCCAAAATTAGAAAAACATGAAATTAATTCTAAGAGCTAGAGTTTTATGAGATGAAAGCATATTTGCTACACTGTATGGAACACACCTGTTTTATTCAGCTATCATCTTATGTTTTTGTGTGTGTACATGACGCTATGATACTTGAAGTTCTGTCTTTTTTTTTAATATAAATACATAAAGATTTTAACTGGATTTAATAGGTGATCATATGATTTTTTTTTCTTCTGCTCTGAAATAAAAATGTGCAGTGTAATGCATCTCATCCCAATCCAGTGTAGTAAACTTTCACTAACTTTGAGTTTTGAAGCAAACTTTCATGTTTTTTCTCATCCTGTATAAAGAAAATAGATACAGAAATAATCACTTACACTTTCCTGACATTTTGTTTTCTTCTTTATAAATCATTGTTATAGAGTGATGTTGCCCCTATATTTACAAAGCGTTGAGAAGGAAAACTGAAATATTCTTACTTGAATCTCTAAAAATAGCATATTGCATTCAATATGCAACTCTGCTACTCTGCCAGAACAGTATTCAGGCTTCAAAATAAAAAAAAAGTAAGTTTCATATTAAAGAATTATGGGATTCAGACTGCTAAAGCATGTTAGGAGTGGTTGCCTCCTCCAGCAGCTCTAGCCCAAAGCTCTCTCCTGCCTGGACGCTGGAGCCCAGACTGGTACTCAGGGACCTGTCGTCTCTGCCCAGGCTGAGAGATGCAGCTGCTGCTTTCCAGTTTGTGTTTAATTATCACTTTCTTTGTTATTTATTTTCTTATACTGAGTAGTCCTCAACCAAGTACCTTAAACAAACACATGCCATCACTTTCCCCATTCCCTTACACAGAACGTAAGCATTGTTTTTTAAACTAATAAAATATTATGAAATTCTTGATCAAATATGTTCTTCAGGTTTCCCATCTCCAAGTTCATGAGTAGGTCACTTGGTTAACAAATTCTGTGTTGAAGGGAGTTTACCTTATTTTCCTTACTTCTTTTGATTATTTAAAGACTTTAAATAGGGATAATAAAAATCAAAGCTTTTGATTCATGTGATTTTTCGTCTTTTACCTTCTAATTTGGTTTTCTGTCAATTTATTATTATTGTTGAAAATATCATCCATTTATATATATATGAAATGCCTAGTCTCTATAACTCTTCAATGGTATTACAATTCTTGAAATTTAGATAGATCCGTGTATTAATGGTAGAAGTTACAAGGATCTATTGAGCTTGCTATTCTTCCATGTACAACTTTCAATCTACTCTCCAGTAAAACTAGAGTGCTATGATCTCTAGGGAAATTTTTACAGCCTGACAAGTTGAACACAGTACTTGGAGATGGAAAACCTGAACAGCATATTTGATCAAGTATTTGATGTTATTTTATTACTTTACAAGAGAATGCTTACATCAGCACACATATCCAGACATGGCAAGGTCTTTCTTTTTTCCTATTTTTTTTAAATATTAATTTATTTGAATCATTGGAAACATTATTTTCTTTCCAATATCATGTGCTGCTTTGCTTGACTGCTACACCACATGCACTCAAATTAATTAGTTTTGATGATACTCTTTTACGTTTTTGTTGAAATGCTTTAGGCTCCTGCAGTCTAATGTTATCCTATTATGACAGAGTGATCCTCATTACTGGTTAGCCTGAGAAACTGCTGAATAATCTCTGTCATTACAGATGAGAGAGGCCATCACATAAGGTTGTCAAAGGCATTATAAATTCTTGTGGCATTTAAGATATTTACATCAGCATTCTCCTGCTTCTTAATATATCTATTTTAAAAAATTATTTCAGGATAACTGAAGCATTTAGGAAACTTTAATCCCTGGATCATGTCTCGTACATATATTATAAATATCCTCTCTCATAGTTTGAAATTAAGCAATTTTGGAGTGTAAAATATAATAGCCAAAGTGATAAAAATATTCCTAGTGGATATACGGAAAATATGAACTCCCTGTGGAGCTAGTTACTTAGGAATGTAGAAATGCTCAAAGAAGCCAGCTATTGGTTTCAACTTTTTAGACATGAATTCTTGATTTGTTAAAAACTTGCCATATATAATTACCTCAACACATTTCTATGACAAAAATAATTTCAAAACGAGTGCTTTTAAATTATTGAAATACTATTAGTCACTATTTTCTGTGATTTTCAATTCCATTTTGGGACAGTTTTCAGAATATAAAAAACTTTTTTTAAGGGAAAAAATCAATTTTATATTTATTTCTGCCAAGTTAGTTTGCAAATGACACCATGGCAAGGTTAGGTGTAGGCTATAGAGGCAGTTTCAAAACGTGTAAGGATGATGGTTGATGGGAACAGCATAAGCTTGGCAAAGTGAGAGAAACAATGAGACACTTGGAGCAGTGGCATGTGGTAGATTAGAGGTGGTAGCAGATTGCTCAGCTGTCAGAGGCATTTTCCTTAGGGAGTCAATGTGCTATCTGACTCCAAAAACAGGTGACTCCGTTCCTTACTGCTTGCACATCTCTGGTTTTCTGCTTGCCTCAGCAGCTGCTCTCTGGTGTGCAGAGGACCATGAATTTAATAGGCTGTCCAACAGCCAGAAGTGGACAGAAGACAGAGAAGAGGGATATAGACTGGAAGTTGAGTTGACTTTTTTCACCTACTTTTCTTCCCACTATCAGTTCTATATTGTCTTGACAGGGATAGGAATATGTTCTGGGCATTAGCGGGAAGCTGAAAAAGATGGGCAAGCAGAGAGCACAGCCAGGCACGCAGGCAGCATGACCATTACTGCAAGCAGCTGTAAGGTATGCTCAGTCCTGAAAGCCTTGGGCTGTTAGGGGAGGATGGCGCCTGTGTGAGCTACTTGCCGACACAGTTGACGTTAATTGTATCAGCCTAAGAATGAGGAGAATAGTTTTGTAGAGATGCCTTCAGCAAACCTGCAGATCAAAATGTTTGCATAAATACTGCTTATGTCTCATCTTCATGCCCAGCAGATGCTGCCATCCTTACTCTGGGTACAGCTTCTAGCAAGTTAGAACAGCTAAGCAAAACAATGCAATGGACCGGCAGCAATAGTGGCAAAATTATGACAAAGACTTGCTTATCATATCTGGATTCTACTCTAGTTAGCCTNGAAAAAAAAAAAAAAAAAAAAGCCTATACTCCTTACTTGCATATGTATTCTGTCAATTAGAGCAGTATTTTCACTTCTGTACTAGGCTTTGGATGTACTAAAACCTACCACACCTCTGCAAGTGCTATGAGGATGGGATGCTTTGATCTGTGTCAAGTTAGAACAGATAGAAACTTTGTGGTAGCCTTTGTCTCATGCAGATATAAAAGGTGTTGCTGGAAGAAAGATTACTAGCCCATATACAACCACCTTTTGTCAGTGAACCAGAAGTATCTGATGTGATACTTCTGAGGGTGAGGAACTGCTAGAGTTCCTTCTGATTTCACAGCCACAAAACACACTCAGTATGACAACGCTTCCCTCTTTCTCTCTACCATGACCATTTGGTAAAGCACTTCTAGTTTTCTTCCTAACAGTTCCTTTCACCTTCCTATTTGTTTGTCAGTCTCATGCCCCATGATGGGGCAGAATGTCAGCCAGTATGCTGATGACACACAACTGGGAGGAGTGGCTGATATGCCAGAGGGTGGTGCTGCCATCAAGAGGGACCTCAACAAGCTGGACTGACAGGAACCTCATGAAGTTCAAGGGGAACTGCAGTTCTGGGGAAGAAGAGCCTCATGCACCAGTATATGCTGATGGTCTACTGTCTGGAAAGCAATTGGGAGTCCTGGTGGACACCAAGTTGAACAAAAGCCAACAACATGTCCTTGCAGCAAAGAAGGCTAATGGTTTCGAGGGCTGCATAAGAAGTGTTCCCAGGTGGTCCAGGGTGGTGATCCTTGTGCTCTGCTCAGCACTGCCGAGCCCACATCTGGAGTACTATGTCCAGTTCTGGGCTCCCCAGTACAAGGGAGACATGGACATGCTAGAGAGAGTCAAAAAAGGGCCACTATGGTGACGGAGGGTCTCAAACACCTCCCCTGTGAAAAAGACTGAAACGGCTGGGACTGCTTAGCCTACAGAAGGTTTAGGGGATATCTTGTCAATTTATATGAATACCTGAAGGGAGTGTGTAAGGAAGAGGGAGCCAGGCTCTTTTCAGTGGTGCCCAATGACTGGACCAGAGGCAATGGGCAAAAACTGAAATACAGATGTTCCATCTGAACATCAGAAATCAGATTTTTACTGCATGCTTTTCTGAGAAATCAGAGACCATCAATACAGTTGCTTACCTTTGTTTAAATCAAAAGAGAAACTCCAGTTGACTTAATCAGGTTACAAGTTTCACTTTTTCTGTCATGTTTTATCTTGAGATATCTCAGTGGTAATGTGAATAAAACATAGGGGAACCTTTGAATGTTTCAATTCAGGTTTATTTTTATTTTTCAGGGAAAAAACAGAAAATTATATACATCTGTAAATACTTTTTTACTGTGAGAGTAACTAAGCACTGGCATGTATGCCCAGAGAGGTTTTGGAGCCTCCTTCCTTGGACATATGCAAAAGCTGTCTGGACATGGTCCTGGGAAACCAGCAGTACGTGGGCCTGATTGATCGGGGCAGGGGGGTTGGAGCAGATGACCTCCAGAAGTCACTTCCAGCCTCAACCATTCAGTGATTCTGTGAATTCAGACTTGCTAGCTGAGCAGAGGACTTCTGATAACTCAGCAAAAGAATATTTTCCTGTTTATTTTGAGGTAATATTAAAAGCAGCTGGCATTCAGGCTAGAATTTGAAGATTGTCTAGAGAGGACTAGCTGCACAATACAAAAGAATTCCATGTTTGGTCTTGAGATGCAGAAAATTAGCAAATCCTTATTTGGAAAATACTGAAAATATGTGAAATTAGTGGAATGAGTCTGTAAGAAAAGTGATTTTTACTATAATAAAAATTTTATTAATTTAGTATCATTCTTATGTCATAGAAGTATACTTCTTTTAGTATAAACATACAAATATTCTAGTTATAGATGTTTAAATGCTATAGAAGCACAAACCAAAATGATTTCCTGTTTCTTAGAGATACAAGAGTTTAAGGGAACAAATAACATTTGAGAGTACGCAGGCAAGTACTGTGAAGCTGGTGGACAATATGGATTGGTACAACAAAGAAAAAATTTCAGTGAGTGTATTGAATTTCTGTACAAGAGTAGCACAGCATAGCCATACATAACATTTCTAAAATTGTTTCTGTTGCAAGTCAGTCTAATGTATTATCATGTCTGTGACGTATGGGATGCATAGCAATGAGTTTATTTACTCTCACCTCTGTATGAGGCAGATTTTTTTTTTAACTGTAACCATTAAAGATTTCCAGTTTTCTGGAAATAAATTAGGAGGTTTTTAAGTTATGAAAAATAAATTCAAAGTGTTAACCTATATTTCATAGATGCTAGAAGTGAGAGCTCCTTTTGAAAAGCAAATACAATTTTTATAGTATACTTCATACTCAGCTTCATTTCAGTAATTAAGCTGTTTATTCTCTCTGTACAGAGGCTGGAATAAACCACTAAAACACATTTTTCTGTATTATCAGGTTGGTGCTTGTAATGAGAGAAAGTTTTAGTTGGTGCTGTAGAACGTACTTACAAAAAAGACTGTACACAGAATGTACTAGCCATCCTTATTATTGGGATAGGAAACATTTTTTCAATAAATCCTAGCTGTAGTAGATCTTTTAAAAGCTGATGCCTGATCTGGTTTGTGAAGCAGTACAGCTGCCATTTATGCAGTTGTTCCTTCCCCTTAGAAGGTGGTACTGTAGAAACTCAGCTCCAGTGCCTGCCTCGATTATAGAGTTAATCTATAATCCAGGCTTACTGCCAATGGAAGATTTAGCTGATTGATGCATTTCCATAAAAGCCAAAATCAGAAGAAGACAACAAACCAAACACACATTCTTTTCTCCTTAATCTTCAGGTATTACTTGCTGCATTCCAATGGCCATTTCAGACCAAGGGAAGTAGGGGCATCTACACAGTCATTACAGTTTGATTTAGAAGTGAGTTTTGGAGCAGATCTCTATGTTGTCCTCAGCGCTCACTTTGGATGAAATTTACCAAGAAGACATACTCCAGGTGTTTGCCTGGTACCTGAACAGCTAATGGATGTTCAGTTCAAAGTAAAGTTGCTTTGAAATACTTACTATACGGATATCACATCTTCAGCACCAGCTGTTTCACTGTGCAAGCCCAGTCCTATCTATCTGCATTACTTGCTAACGTAGACATATTCACTGAGTCCAATTCAGTCTGGGCACACAGGGTAACTGTACATGTGCAAAACAGATGGCAAATGAATATGAACAAATTACGCCACACCGTAAGCATGCCAGACTTATTATGGATATCTACAGCATGTTCAATAGGGCTGATCTGTCCATGCATAATTGATACTCCTGTGGATACTAAACAACTGTCCAAACAGACAGGGCCATTTCTCCTGCTAGAATGCATGGACTTCTAGTTAAGTTGTCAAAGTTTTTAGCTTTTGGCAAGAGATTTTCTTATCAGAGAAATAGAGATGTATAAATAAGTCCGTCAACCGTTCTTGGAAGATTATGATGCAGCCTTAAACAGAGGTCACAAAATAGCATGTCTATTTCTTTGAGGTATTTAGTCTTTCCTGCATATGAGAATAGAAAGTAAATCTTGCAGTAATATTAATGATAACACCTTCCTAGCAGACTCTGGATACTCTAAATAATAATATATAGTTATAATGCTTGAAATCATTAAAATTAACATTAGTATAATATTAAACTGTGGGTTTTATCAGTAGTCATGTATCAATACACAAAAAAATCATGTCCATCAGAAAGAGTTTTCACAGTGTTATTTCTGAAAACTTTTACAGATAATTAAACTTTACTTATTCACTGCCCTATATCAGGAAGTTTGGGGTTTATTTGTGAAAAGGAAAATCTAGTGTAGTTGCTGCTAATTTAATTTCCAAGAACTATGAACAACTTTCATGTAAGTAGAAGAGTATAATTTGACGATGACAGAGGCTGAAGAGTGTAATCCCCATTTACAGTGTAAAGTGGTGGTCAATGCTGAGCATTTATCCTCTGCCTTGCTGTGCAAGCTTGCTCTTGAGTTACATCGACAGATGCTGCTATTCTTGCTCCTACAAACTTTCCCATGTGATCACACCTGATTATATTTTTTATTTTGCTAGGCTACTGGGATTGCTCTTCTGATACTCATGTGAGCAGGAATACAAAATAATAGCTGCCAAAGATGATCCCTGCTGCTGTTCTTAAGTAATATTTTTGGTCCTTTCTCATTCTGACAAGATTTATTTTGATTGCACTTGATCAATTGATCAAGTTCAATTGATTGATTCAATTACATACAGGGTTGAAAAAATGATAGTGGACATTTCTTCTAAACTATAGGAAGAATACATAGAAAATAATCCACGGGAAAAGTAAATGTCTATTGGATGTGAATTTTCACATAAAAGAAAATAATGGCACTTTTGTCCATATAGAGTTAATATATCCTTATATAGAGTAAATGGCTAGAACCAGAATTTGGGGAAAAAGACTGAAAAGACAAAAAAAAGGCATTGCTTTCTCATGTTATTATAGTTAACACTAACAACTGATTTAGGTTAAAGTTTTTAGATTCTTCTGGAAGTCATAGGAGGAAGAAATCAGGTAAAAAATGTGCTCTGAGATTTAGAAGTTCTTGGCTTATTAAAGAAGTCATTTAATTGTACTGGAACACGTTTCCTGTATATATCACAAAGATATTTCTTCTTCCTCCTTCAGACTGTATTTTCCATTGTGAGTGGATTTTTAACTGTGATATGTCAGTTTTAACAGTCCAGGACTGAAAAGGCAGGGAATGTGGTAACATATCTTAGTAGTTGGAACCGAAACCCAGCATGGGAGGTCAGTCCACAGCATAATTAGGTAACATTGTCAGTCCCTAACTTGCCTTGACTTTCTGAGGTAATTTGGTAAACTAGGCAATGCGTGATTCTTTGTGACTTTTGTCCAAATCAAGATTTTCGAGCACAATCTCATTAGGACAAAGGTTTTTCCTTAAATGAGAATGTGACTTCCTACGTGAAAGGAAGGCATGAGTGTTTTAGCTCTATAGATATGAATTGTGGCCCTGACGGCCACCAAAGTATTGTTGTCTTTGTTTTGGTTTGCTTTTTCGTTGGTTCTTCCCTGCTCCATAGTACAGATGTAGTCAAAGAGTTCATAAAAGACTCAAAGTAGTCTTATATTGTTTTGATGATGGACTTTCATACAGATCATAAGAGGGTGATGAATGCCATATAAAAGACCAAAGAAACTAAGATAGTCCCAATTAAAGGGAGAGAAAGTAATATAATGGGAATGAGCCAGCATTATAAGATCTATGCATAACTAACAGTCCATTTCTAATTCCTGCTCAACTCAGACCTTCAGAGTAAGCTACTTGCAAATAATTATGGAACAGGACTATTTGTAGCTGGGATTTGAGAAGGCCTTTCAAACAAAACTCCTCTTGTGAACCATGGAATAGGTGGAAAAAAAACCCAAACAAAACTGAGCATGTCTTTACTGTTTAAGTCTTTTCCTATGAATTACTCTCTCAGGTTTCAGTTGGGTTTGGGGGGATTTTTTGTTCCCCACTCATTTAGGTGCTATAATTTGTGTAAAAAGGGCAAAGGATTGGTTTTCTAGGCAGTCACTATTGATCTTGTCTTACATTTTACTATTTACAACCCTTTTAAAAGAAATAGTCCTTTTGTATATAGCCCTGTAAATGGACTGTGTATTTTGTGTAACTTCGTTTTTCTGTGAGCAGTCACATACTGAAACATAACTAGGAAAAACTAACAATAATAATAAGAAAGTGCTATTCCAATCTATAAATAGAATAGCCAAGACTTTTAACTAGACATTACTTAGCAGCTGAATACTTCTAAAAGATGTTCATACTTGCTATGAAAAACGAAAGCGGATTTTTAAAGATATGTTCTTTTTTTTATTAAAACAACTCCATCTTTTGAGTTTACTTTATCTAGGCTTAGAAAAATGAAAGATATCTGTTATTACAAAGATATTATGCTATAGGGATGATGTCTGATTTACAGCTATCTGCAGTCAGCATGCGTCTCTCAGGTTGCTCCAACAGTGGCCTTAAAAGCACAAAAGGAAACAGAAAACCTTGTACGTTTTACCTCTTTATCATAATGCTAACCTCCTCATCCCAACAGAATCCATCTAGGCAACCTTCTCCATTAGCGGTATAGAAAAAAAAAAACAAAAAACAAAACAAACCCAAAACACCTCAAACCTCTTTGTGACTTTGAAGTTGAGAACCTGGAGTGTAACATTTTGGGTTGTCATGATCTGTCGCTTCTACTACCTTATCATTGCAAATCAATAAACCTAGCAGAGGAGTCACAGACAACCTCAGCTTGTAGTAATTACTTCATTAAAGCAAGTACTTGGGAATTCACACAAAGGTTAGCAGTTTAATTGTTAGAATTTTTTTTCTTCCCTTTTTCTTAGTTTTTAAAGTGTACTTTCTCTGAAGGGACGCAAGTTTACTATGTCTTTATCCCCTACAAATATTTTGGGATGTACAATTCAGTCTCTACTTCTTAATTTTTGCCAAACTGGAAAGCTGATAAATTCATCATAATTCTTAAGCAGGTGCCAGCCAATAAACCTTACAGCTACAAGATAACATGCACAAATGTCACCTTTCGTGAACACAGACTTTTGATTCCACTACACAAAAGTAATTAATACTTTATATATGACTCTCTAAACATCACTTTTTCCCTTTAATTTTTTTCTTTCTCACATGCCTCCATTTTGTAAAGAAAAACAAATATAATTAATTTCAGTTCTACTTTACCACCATGTTACTATGTTTTTGATAACTGTTTTCATAAATAACATTTCTATGAGGCTATTCCTCTCATTGTGCAGTTCATAATTTTTCCTTCAGCATTACTTAAATAATGATTAAGTAAAAGTCTTAGTTTGACCCTGTACTTAGGCTTGATTTAAAAATGTTAGAGCCTGCAGAAGTACTGAGGGGTTATGGAGTGAAAGCAGTGGGCAGGTATTGTGCAAAACGTTACTGTGTATTGAGCTACAGTGCTTCTTCTACAGTCTAGTCTAGTTTGGTATCTCACTATGACTTGAATGAATCTGAGAGGACAACACCAGATGTGAGTGGTTGGGCCTTCTGAAAATGATAAGATTGAAGGTAAGTACAAAGCACGTAAATTACAGTAAAAATGGTAAGGATTTTCATCAAATTTGAGATCTTAATGAATAATGCCTGCACATTCACCAAGGCGATCAGCTCCAGTGCGGGCACATTCTGCAGCAGAACTGGGCATCGTGGCATACTGGGGGGTTTCCTGAGCCAACAAAATCCCAGGGGAGCGTAGAGACCCACCAGGAGCTGGCAGCTCTCAGGAGAATGGCTGATGAGGCATAGGTGGGACCAGGATTAATTGCAGCCATCCCTCACTCCCACAAAAGGCAGCCCTGGGGAGCGCAAGCACCCAGGAGCTCTGCGAACTGGACGGGCAAACAGGGTGTGGTGTGTCAGGCAGGCTGTGGCACGTCAGTTTGCATGGGAAGGTGCACAGGGAGAGGGCCTCTTCGAAGGAGGGTCATTCCACTGGCCAAGTGGGAGACTTGAAGGACACATAACCCAGCAACCAGGCACCATTCTGTGACCATCTGCACAGGTCAAGGGCACTCATCCTACCTGAGCCTCAAGGCAGAATGGTGGGCACGCGTCTGACAGCAAAGGCTACAGCTCAGGCTTGGGGTCTGCACCATCTACACCAGCAGTGGCTGATGCCTCCACCCAGAGGGAGCTGCTGAAGTGAGAGGCTACAGTGCAGACCTTGGACTGCAGGAAGTGCCTAGACCTTTCTCCTGGGGCAGGGATAGGTGGCAGAATTGCCTGCAAAAGGTGTGGCCAGGTTGAGGACCTCCTGCAGCAGGTGGCCGAGCTGCAGGAGGCGGTGAGGACACCGGGTAGCATCAGGGAGGCTGAGAAACAGTTAAATAGCTGGTTCCAAGCACAGTCTGCAGTGGACCCACAGTCAAACAGCCAAAAATTCCCCCACCAGCACACACGGAGCGGGGACCATAATGCAGAAGAATGGAAGCTTGCAATGGCAAGGACCAGCAGGAGGAAAAGACTTCCCTGAAGCCTGAAGGTGACCTTGCAGAACCACTGCACTATGCTGCAGACTGAAGGGGAAAAACCCATCACATCAGGAGAGACATTGGAGCTCAGTAAGGGAGCCCAATCTGCTCCCCATATAAAAAACAGAGCAACCAAGAAAAGGTGAAGGAGGATAGTAGTAGGCAACTCTCTTCCGAAAGGTATGGAGGCACCCATTTGTCGACTTGATGCACTTTCTAGAGAGGTGTGCTGCTTACCAGGGGCTCATATCAGGGATGTCACCGAGAGACTACCAAGTCTTGTACAGTCCTCTGACTATTATCTGCTGCTGTTGTTTCACATGGGCATCAGTGATACAGCCAGGAGCAGTCTGAGGAGTATCAAGAAGGATTACAGAGAGCTGGGAGTGGTGCTAAGGGACTCTGGAGTGCAGGCAGTTTTTACTTCAACCCTCCTGGTCAATGGGAAGGGGTTCGAAAGGGCTAGTTGAATCTGGTGAAGAGTATCTTCAGTCACAGGCTTACCAAGCTGGTGAACAGGGCTTTAAACTAAAGCTGTTGGGGCAGGGGAACCTCAATCCATCCCACTCCTACCAGTTTGATGCCAGTGCCAGCAATAGATGCCCAGAGCCTGGCGTAGGATCACAGGTCAGCAGGAGAGCACCTGGAGTGCAGCACAAAGGAATACCAGCCACTCCAGCCAGTGAGCCAGCTTCAGCAGGGGCCCAACTTAAATGCCTCTATGCAAACACATGTAGCATGGAGAATAAACAGAAGGAGTTAGAGATGTGCCCACTCCTGCAGGACTATGATCGTATTGGCATCGTGGAGATGTGGTGGGATGGCTCCTGTGATTGGAGTGTTGGAATGGAAGGATACAGGCTCGTTAGGAAGGACAGACAGTGGAGACGAGGGGGTGTCACCCTCTATGTCAATGACCAGCTGGTGTGCATGGAGCTCTGCCTAGGGATGGATGAGGAGCCAACTGAGAGCTTATGGGTCAGAATTAAAGGGAGGGCAGGGACAGGTGATGTTACAGTGGGGGTCTGCTACAGGCCACCTGACCATGAAGACCAAGCCAATGAGGCCCTCTATAGACAGATAGGAGCAGCCTCACATTCGCAAGCCCTGGTCCTCATGGGGGACTTCAACCACTCTGATATCTGTTGGAGGGACAACACAGCAGGGCATAAAAAATCCAGGAGGTTCCTAGAATGCATCGATGATAACGTCTTTCTCCAAGTGACAAAGAAGCCAATGAAGAGAGGTGCTATGCTGGACCTTAAGTGCACTCTCAGCAAGTTTCCATACGATACAAAGCTCTGTGGTGCATTTGACATACTGGAGGGAACGGAAGCCAGAGGGACCTTGACAGGCCTGAGAGGTAGGCCTGTACGAACCTCATGAAGTTCAATAAGGTCAAGTGCAAGGCGCTACACGTGGGTCAGAGCAATCCCAAACATAAATACAGGCTGGGTGGAGAATGGATGGAGAGCAGCCCTGAGAAGGACTTGGGGGTGTTGGTTGATGAGAAGCTCAACATGAGCCGGCAATGTGTGCTTGGAGCCCAGAAAGCCAACCGTATTCTGGGCTGTTTCAACAGAAACGCGGCCAGCAGGTCAGGGAGGTGATTCTGCCCCTCTACTCTGCTCTTGTCAGACCC
>RSEF01000002.1:144848054-144863970 GCA_003993805.1 Himantopus leucocephalus
GGGTCCCCCACGTCCCCAGTGGCTGATTTGGCCTAAACCACGATACCTGTTTATAGCCAAGGCTCTCAAGCTAGGTGATCTGGAACTTGACAACATCTCTGAAGAATGTGAACTGTTGTGGCTTCCAGTTTGTTCTGCTACTGTTGCAACTGGATATGTATTATCTGAGCTTGAAGAGTAAGGCTTGAGGAAATAGTGGCACAAGTAGATGTGAATCTAAAGAATGAACTCGGTTCAAGTAACCGTTCTTAGTAGTTGAGACAACTTAAGTTCTTTGGAGTACAACTTTTGAATTGTACAGAAATAATGAGCAGTTGTGGTTAATAAACTAGGTAACAATTAACATTAGCTTACTTCAGTACTGCAAAAATTACTTTTGAGAACTGTGTAAGGTATCTTCTGCTGTAAGGGAACTGCAGCTTTTGGCTGCCCTTTGCTCAGAAGTTACACTTTGCTAATGAAACCAGTCTTACATGGGGAAAGAGAAAAGGGACATTTCCTCCTTCCTCCATCCCTTGTCACCCTTCATGGTGTTTATAACATTGTCAAAGAAATAATTTGTTTGAAATTCTTTTATATCTAAATATCGATACAAAAAAATCTTGTTTTGAACGTTGTAGCTTGCGCTTTCTTAATTGTATACAGTAACTGGTGTTATCTTCACTGATTTGTAATAAGATTTCAGTGAAAAAGTTGGCATTTCAACGCTTGCTCTGTTGGTGTTTTTGTATAATGTTATGTACTGCATATGGTTGTTTCTCTAACTCTAAAATCTTCTTTACTTTCAAGTTTTTTATGCTTGTACCTAAAAACTTGCTCCACTAAAAAATAGAGACGATCATGGTCCTCTTAGATCACAAAACCAAAAATAACTTTTGCTCTGCTGAGCTGGATCAGTCCAGTTCTGCTGAACCAGTCTTAAAAATGAGCATTAGTGTCATACGATCATCAGGAAGTGGGCTGTTTCCCATAGTGTAAAGTCAGGATTTGTTCTTGTATTCAGTGTGATGCAGACCCAATGAACATCTACCATATTAGTGTCACTCAGTGTCATTCTTAGAGCTAAATTTCGTTTTATAAATTATTTGTAGATGTACCAGAACTGTTCCTGTATTGGGAAACCAAAAAGAGAAAATGGTTTAGAAGACTTTTTCTATGAAGCTGTCCCTGGGAAATGTCCAACACAATGCAAATTTTTACCTTTATTCTTGACCTTCTTCTTTTTTACTGTTGTTTTTACATTTATGGCTGTTACTCCAACAACTGTGGCTATTCTCAGGTAAGTTTTTTGGGCTGAGAAATAGGTAGCATTCTTGTGAAAACTCAGATCAGTGAAATACTCTAATTTGTTTTGCTTTGGAATGTAGACTTAAATCAACGTGCAAGGGATTTCCTGTTGTAGTACTTTGTGTGGGAAGCAGGCAGTATTTGAAGCAGAGGAGTGTCATACTACTGTTCATTATATCTGTAATTACATTTGGTTAGTAGATACTGTTTGAATCTATTAAAAAAAAAAAAATCTTTCTTACTTGTAGCAAAACCCATCTTTAATGGGAGCACACCTGACTGTTTTAGTCAAAACAAGAAGGAATAAATGTACCATGTGCTTGGGTGAAGAAAATAATCAACTGGCCTGTGTTGGTAGTGCCAGGATTTCAAATTGTGCCAAGAAAAGAACAAAATAGCAATCAGTCTCATTTTCAACCTTTGATTCCTGTCTCAGTTCAGAGTTCTGAGTTGCAAAATTGTAGTCTGTCAAGAACTGTAGATTACCTTTCATATCGTGTTCTATGTGTGGTAGTCATGAATATAAAACGTAATAGTCTGTATGTGGCTGTTAACCAGTGGTTTGACTGTCTTTCAAATGCATGAAAGCTACGTACGTATTTTTTTAATTTAATACATGGTCCTTATCTGAAAGTAGAGCTGTTGCACTTTGTGTTGAACTCTGACTTGTACCTCTAATACTTCTAGAGAGAAAATGTTCATGTTGCATAGGTGTACATGCACTATACACATGATGCTTTGGGAGGGTGTGGTTAGATGCTCTTTTTCCAGCCTTCTAGGCATGGGGTTGGGGAGAGGAATGATATGCTGCACCAGTGCTTTGCAGTAGCCTCCTGTCCAGGGTTGGTGTAAATCTGGAATTAACAGCTTGTCATATTAGTGTGGGGGCAGAATAATGTGAAGTGTTGCATTATCTTCAAAACTGAGCTGGCGTAGTTTTATTTAGATAATTCGAAGCAGTAACCCTTGGAATTTTGAATCCTTGTACACTTCAACTGAGATGGTGAAACACTTTTTATGGAAGAGAGGATTGTAGAGCAGTTTAAATGTGCAAACCCTAATTTAAATAGCTAAATGTGAGGTAAGTTACTACAGTGTACGCTCAGGTCTCTTCAGCGGGCCTATTTTGTACAACCTCAGGTGTAAACCCATGTGTTCGTGGTAGTGTTCTAGTGCTAGAAATAACCACCCACACTATGCGAAACTCATTCTCCTTCCTCTACTTGCCTTTATGGGTAGGGGGATCCTAACAGTGACTGCTGATGACCGCCCATCTTGGATGTTTTTCTATGGCTAATCCTCATACCTACTCCAGAATGAGGGAATAACTCCTGAATATTTAAATACTGTCTTTTTTAGCACTGACAGTGCTTCAGTGATATAGTTTATTAAAGAAAACAGTGCAGAAATTAAATTGTGTAAATTAAGTTAGGCTATATTTAATCTTTATGGTAGTATCTTTAAGACACTGTCAGGATAAAATGTTTGTTGCTGGAGAAATATCTGAAAGACATGGGTAGGAGGTCAGGAAGCAAATTCTGCTAGCTACTAAATCAATATATTGATTTGTATAGCATAGGCCAGAACTGATTAATTGTAAGGTCAGGTTACTATCTGTAAAGGTTGTGGGAAATACAATACCTTGTGCTGTGCTGAAGCCTAGTCTCAATGAATGTATTGCTGCTTTAGGAACAAGTAGCTCAGGATTGCATTCTAGCACTGTCCTTTAATCCTTGGTTGTTCGATGGAAAAAATGTTAAACAGTATATCAGGGTGCTGCTGGTAAACTAGCTTTTTACTTACACTGTTTTGTTAAACTACATCAATTGAAAATTCCTTGAGCTTTTGAGTTGCTTCTATTTTTTCTCAGAACACCTCTTGAAGTTCTTTGGTTACTTATTCTGCACACTGGATTTCTAAAACCCTCTGCAATTAACAGGTTAGAAGAGTATATTAAGGCAAAGCAGATTCACTGAGGGACAAAACAGAAAAATGGAAAATTTAAAACATGTTTACCAAGTCTTAAACTGCAAATCTTGTTTACAGGTGCGTGCCAGATAAGCAGCGCTCGTTTGCTCTTGGAGTACAGTCGGTGTTTCTACGACTACTGGGTATGACTCTTGTTGAAACGCTTGCCTCTGAATAATCTACTTAATTTTCCCTAGACTTAATGTGTTAAGAAGCTTTCAGGGGAGCTTGAAGCAGCCTGTCATTGACTTACAGAATACATTTATTATAAGGCAGATGCGCTCTGGATTCAAATTCCTCTTTAAATAAGGCATGCATACTCATTTTTAGCCATTCTTGTTCTTATCGGCATGAGCAAAATAAAGGTAACTGTCGTTCTTTCAGCAAAAGGCACCTGTTGTCAATTCCCCCAAAGGAGGCCTATTCTGAAAGTTAAGATAAGAAAAAGTGGTGTAATAGAAAACAGCTTCATGTAGTCAATATCTGAAGTTCCAGAAGTTAAAAGAAAGTGACACTATCATAACAGTTGTATCCTTATTGGCCATGCCAGTGTATCTTAAAGTGGATAGGTGAAGTCTTCCCTCTTCTCCCTTCCCTTTCACTTCCTTTGACTAATTTTAGCCTTTATTGAAATTTTAGACACTTGTACATAAATAATTACTGAGTTTTTATGTGGGAAATCTACTACTTAAATTCTAAATCTGAGCGTCTCCAGGATCTCAGTAAGGCAGGTGAATTAACTTAAATAAAACATAAAGCTAAATAGAAGTTTTTTCTGAACCACTCATTTGAATTTTCTCAGGCATATTTTAAAATTTTTAGTTTAGTTTTTGACACTTTTAAAGTGGCATATGTAATTCAACACTGAGTCAAGGCTCAGATGCCGATTAGACTTATATGTCAATATTTAGTACTGCAGCCATTCCCTGCCACTTGAGATCAGATATCTAGCAGTGCAAGTTCTGCTTTGCTGTACCTATTGAAACTCCAATTAATCTAAGTCATTCTTCCAATAAAGCATAACAAGAGTAAACATCCTCACAGGTAGAACTTAGCTGGGAGATAGTGATAAGTGTTGTATGAGGGCTTCTCTGTTTCATTTTACTCAGAGTTAAGAGTTAAGACTCTCCCATAGATATCTTCATTTCACTGTGGAGCTGAGGATAGGACAACTCTTCTTCAGCCACAGTCAGTACAGGCAGTGCAAAGGCGGCAACTGAAAGCATTACTACCAACAAGGTATTTATGCTGTAGACTTGAGGAATCACACAGGTGTCTGAGACAGAAGAGCTGTAGTGAGGACACAGCTGCTTGCTAGCTCAAGAACAGTTTATGCCTTGAGTAGGTTAGGTAGACATGCAGTGATGTACCTGGAGTGTTTATTATAAAATTGGCTATACCTGGATGCAAAACACTTGTGCTTTATAAAGCACAACAAAAATCACACAAATCTAATACATTCTATGCAGGAATAATTTTAAACGCTACTCATCTTACATGAAATTTTTCCTAGATGCTTGGCTACATCTGAGGGATGGAAAAAATATGTAGTTGAACATATTAACGCAATATTTTAGTTCTCTGCATTTGGAACAGGTTAGTGCATATGATCTGAGAAAAGGGACTTACTTTTCTTGAGTTAATCCTGCTTCCTTCATTAGCTGCTTTTCCCCCTAATTTTAATCACACTTTTCTTTTCCAATGAAAACCAAGGAAGTCATGAGAAGCTCAAGTCTTTGAACAAACTTCTTGCTTGATAAAGTGAGAGCTGTATAAATAATTAATTCACACTCTGTGCATCCTATCTGTTAATTGAGAGCAATGGAAGAGACACACTTGCTATGTAATGTGACCCTGATTAAAACGTTATGTTTAGTGTGTGGGTCTCCCATTTTATCTTCCCCACCAGCCTGGCATTTCAGTGTGTGTTAATGCATACCAGGTAAGACTATTCTAAGTCAGTCAAATGTTCTAACATGTTACTGTGGTTTTTTAGGTACTATTCCCGGACCAATTTTGTTTGGTGTTGCTATAGACAACAGTTGTACACTGTGGGATATTAATGAATGTAAAACTAAAGGAGCCTGTTGGGTTTATGACAATGAAAGAATGGCCTATCTGCTGATGGGCATAAGTAAGTGACTTCTTCATATTAAGTACGTATACAAGGTAATAGATATACTGGCCTTGATTGCTAGATGGGAATTACTTTAGAACCTTAAACTTTACTTTTATTTTTTAGCAGCAATTTTTAAAAAAATATCTCTTTTTATAAATATTGAAAAGCAAAATATCATGGAAGGAGCAAGACCACAGTAAGTGGCTCTTAAAAATGACCTAGAAAACTTCTTTTGATAACAATAATACAAAATAGTTTTACTCTATAGTCTTTCTTTGTTGTCACACTTCATTTACTGAATTTTGAGGGATTGGTGCACATTTCAGTCTTACCTGGCTTGGTCTGTTAGCAGCTTAAGGCCTAAGGAGTTTTCTTCCTCTTGTCATATTTCAGTTCTTTCACCTCAATTAATATCAAGATCTTGAAAATATCTCTGAACGCTAGTCAAAAAATTTCCCAACTTATTTAACAATCTGTTCCCTTCAAGTGTGTGATGGTTGTATGTCTGGGGGAAGAAAGGCAGATGAAGCTTGTATCTGTGGTAACTGCTGTTGTCTTGTCTTCTAGCAGCTGCAATACTCGCAGTGCATAAACTGAACTGCTAGCATCTTATCTTGAAACTGAAAAAGCAGGATTCACAACTTCAGGTTGCGGTATCTCTAAGGCATATTTGTGATAAAATACAATCCCTGCTCTTTTACCCCATTCCTTGCACCCCAAAGTTGCACAAACACCACTATGTACCAGTGATGAGTAAACCTTTTAAGATAGCTGAAGAGAGAATACTTAACAGGTTTGTACATGGGGAGCTTTATATTGTGGCAAAGAGAATATTGATGCAATGAAGAACAGTACTGAAACAAGAAATATGGAAGACTTGCACTTCAGGCTAGACTGGGGTGAAGAAATACAGAACTGAAGTAATGGCAATAGCTGCTGCAAGCAAGAACTGGCAGGCGGGTGAGGGGTCTGAAGTCAGTTGGAACACTGCCTTTACCTGTCCTTCACAGTTCATGTAAAATGCACTGAAATTCACAGCATCCATTTAAAAGTCTTACAGTGTAATTCACCATGTGAAACTTTGTAAATGACTGAAATGCTCTTGTCTACTATTGAAGATGACTGCAACAAGGACTCTTCTGTTCTTTGCATTTAGGTGCTGCTTGCAAAATCATCACGATCATCTTTGTGGTCATGGCAGTATGTTTGTATAAGCCTCCACCAGCAAGTGCAGCCCTGTCACAAAAGGATTCAGAAGTGGTATCTGCTGTACGCACGTAAATGATGAGAAAATCGGGGGTTTTCAAAAGAAGCCAGTAAGAATAAGCACTGTTACAACACTTGTACCAAAGTTCTTGTACACCATTATCTAAATATAAAAGATAATCAGTTCTTGAACAGCTTAAAATATTTGTGAATGCGTGGTGTTCTCTAACTTGCTAAACATACTCTTTAGTAATCCATTGTGTATATCTCATAAGTGACACTTAAATTTGCAGTCTAATTTATAACTTCAGTGAAAAGGATGGAATACTCTGATCAAAAAAAACAGGAAAAATAAACTGAACTGGGCTGACTGTGAGCCCCATTTCTCCCTGCTTACAAAGGAATACTGAAGTGAGACTGTAGTGGGAGAAAACAAGTAACTTGGTATATTAAAGGGAACTGTGGATGTTTAAAATGGACTTATTTTAATGTGCACATAATCTGGGCTTGTGCCTTAGTTGGGGATTTTAACTGTAGATACACTTGGGAATGTGCAAGTATGGATATGTATTAAAAGTGAACTTATGTCACGAAGATAACATGTAAAAATATTTTTTAGTATTTGTAGAAAAATGTAAGTAGTTATTACAGGATAGCTGGGTTTGTAACAGCAAAATATTTGTTAAATTAAGTGCCTGAGTTTCTATCTGGAATATGTACAGAAAGTTGCTATCCAACTGCTTTCTTTAAGCATTGTTAACATTTTTCTATAAAACTTGAAAATAAAACCTATTTTCTTAGTACTTCTGTGTATGCTATGTCATTTTGAAGTGACTGAGTTGTAGGCTTCCCAACTCCAAGAAAGGCAATGCTGAAAATAGCAAAGAATATGCATGCAAGCATCAAAAGTAGGAAAATACAGCTTTAGTTGTTCCTTTTGACTTAAGCACTGCATGCTATTAAAACTGTATTTATATAGCACAACAGACTTGCTATACAAATTAGCCACTCTTACTAGATATGGAACTATGTTTGCCCGCTGCTGAAATATCATTCAGTATTGACTAGAGATTGTTAATGATCCAAGATATCCTCTGCGCTTGCTTTACTTTGTTAATGTAAACTCCCTTTCTGTTGCACTGGCTATGCATGTCGTTCTTGGGTAGCCATCTGTGCCCTTCTCGTCTGCTTATGCACACTCCACACATTGACTTTGCCAAGATTTTTTTTAAGCAAGTGCTACAGCAAAAGATTATGGCATATGGGTCATGTCTCACCTAATTCTTTAAATGCAGCAGTTAAACTAGGTAGAGGTTAAGTATACAACTCAAGAAGAGGACCCTCTCTAACTGTTTAGAAAGAACTAATCAGGAAACAAATCAAAATAGACTGCACCTCCTTGAAAGCACAACACTTCATGGCTCTTGAGGCAGAGAAGGAAAGGGGCAGAATACAACAACTGAATTTATGCTTGTTCTATTTGTCTGAATGTCTCCTGATAACATAGTTTCCTGATAAATGGGCTCATAGCAAGGTGAGTAACTTCCCTTGAAAGACCTGAATGTTGATCTTCCATAAAGTCTGGGAACATGGCCTAAAACTCTGAATTCAGTTTCTAGCTCTAACATGGGTTGTGTGGGATGTAGCAAATCACTTAATCATAGCAAAGACATGCAGTATGTTAGCTAAACTGGGAAACTTGCTTCTCTTGTTCTGTCTTAGGCTGTGAGATCATAGTGTACAGTTTCTGCTGCTTAACAAGATTGCACAGATTACAAAACTTGTGGGGCAGAGCAACAGGAGCTTCCTCTTCTGAGGAAGTTATCAGCACTCTTAGTTGCACTGGTGTGGTTATTTGGGTGGAGAAGGAAGGAAGTATTGCCATTGTGTAAAATTACAGTTAATGCTGAAGGCTGTTGCAATTTATAATCTAGCCTATGACTTGTTAAAGACTACCCTTGCTAGTTTAGGAGGAGCAGCACAGTGATTAGAATGGAGACCAAATATTTAGAACTGAGTAAGTTTACCCATTTACCTTGTGTCATAGCAATGTTACATTAATAGATATGGCAATAGATAGCAGAGGGCGGTAGATGTTGTGTCAAAGGTTTTACTGAGTAAAGGTAAATATCACAGACAAGCTGAACAAATGTGTGTTAGGTATTTGGACAGGGAGGGTGAATAAACTGCCCAAATGTCTGGGCCCAGAGGGTCAAAGCACAAAGTCCAGTTTGAGTGAAGTCGCTAGGGCTGTATCCCATAGATCAATACTAGGGCCAGTCCAACTCAGCCTCTTCACTGATGACCTGAATGGTGGGATAGATTGTGCTCTGGAGGGGTGGCTGATAGAGGAGGTGGTTGTGCTGCCACCCAGAGGGACCTTGACAAGATGGAGAAATGGGCAAATAGGGACACTCATAAAGTCCAAGAGGAAACAAATAACCCCATGCACCAGTAACATGCAGGGGGCCACTCAGCTGGAAAGCAGCTCTTCAGAGGAGGTCCTTGGTTTCATGGTGGACAAGCTGATCACAAGGCAGCAAAAAACCCTTTCTGCAAAAAAGGCCAATAGCATCCCGGACTGCATTAAGCAAAGCGCTGCCAGCAGGTTGAGGGTGGTGGTCCTTCCCCTCTGCTCAGCACTGGTGAGAACACACCTGGAGTGCTGGGTCTGGTGCTGGGATCTCCAGAACAAGAGTGTTAGAGACACACTGGAGGGGATGTAGTGCAGGGCTACAAAGATGATTAAGGGACTGGAGTGCCTTTCATACAGAGAGAGCTGGGGAAGCTCTCTTCAGCCAGGAGAAGCAAAGGCTCGGGGGATCTGAGCCTTGAAGAGGGCGAAGACAGACTGTTCTTACTAATGCCCAAAGGTAGGTCAGGTGTAAACAAGTCTAAAAAAAATTACTGAAAAATCATCTTTCAGGTCTGAAAGTCTTCAAAGGGGTTGTGGGTTGAGTAGTATTTCAGGCTGGGAATGAACGAGCGTGAAATACTTCTGTAATCTTTGGTTACAGTAACAGAACATACAGTTATGATTTAACATATGATTGGAGGACTGGGGTGGGGTTTTTTTTCCGTTTGGTTGGTTGGTTTTTTTCCCAGCAGATGGCTCTCTTTCTGCTAACAAAAGTCAGTTGTGTTTTGTTTGTTGGGTTTTTTTTTTTTTTTCCTGGAACAGTACTGTCTTCAGGGCGCAGAGCAGAAAATATCCAGCTTTTGCAAAAATATTTTGTTAACGGAAGTGTTACTGGTGTCTTTTGTCTGCTTGATTTCTGTTTTTGCAGTGGCAGGGGCTTTATTCCTGTGGTAAATACATGAATATGCCTGTTTATGATTGCTTTCCTTTTTATGACATGTCTGTGCAACACTCTATACAACTCTATTTTTGTGGGGGTTCTTGTGGATTTTTTTCCTCTGAGACAGAAATCCCCAGGCAACAACATCAGTGTTAGATTAGAGAAGCCTTACAGAAATACGGAGGGAGCCAATTAATCTTATATCTCAGTAATAAATGATGCAAAAAAAAAAGCTGGAATACATAACTTGTGTGCTGCTCCCATGGCAAATAAACCCAGAAGAGTGAGTCTGCTATACAGAGGAGTCTTATGAATTTAGCCTGTCTACTACTGTGCACGTGTTTCAAAATCTGTATAATGTGAGTGCTGGTAACTGGTTAAAAAACAACCAGTCCTATCCAGTCTACAGAATACCTTAGTAAATGCACAAAAATGAAGTCCCAGGGGCTCATATAAAGTTTTTTTCCAATCATTATTAATCTTTAAACATTCATATTGAATATGTGAATTTTTAGCATGAATTGGAGCTCTTGAGCAGAGGTGAAATATAAGCCAGGAAAATAAAATCCAAGCTGAGCAGGGAGATTGTCATTCCCTCCAAATTATTCAGGAACTTGTAATAATAGCTAGGCTAACTTGAGACCTGTTTTGCTGCTAGTATTTTGCTCTGAGATTGTCTTTAAAGGAACAAAGTGAGGAAATGCTTAACTTGTTTGGAAATAAAACCAAAATAATGAAGTAGGTTGGGTTGGTCTGAAGACAGTGAAGGTTTCACTATTTATTTAAAGGGAATCAGGGTGCTTAGACAAATTGCAATATAATTGTTTAATGTTTGATGCACTTACCATATATCCAGCTGGAGGAAGATGGTGTCGCAAAACTGAAACCTATAAACCTTTAAGAAATGACTGAGCTATGACAGAAATGCAAGCTGGACAGAGAAAATTAGTGCTTTTCAGAAGGTTTTTTCCTACTGAGCCATCTTTTACAATGGTCTCACTTGTCATGTTTTAATTGGCTAGATGTAGAGATTGGTTTCATAGATCAGGAAAAGTCTGCCAATTAATGCAAATCCACATCTCCACCTTTGCGCTTTGCTTTTCTCAGACATCTGTTGCCATTCCTTCGAATGGCAAACTGTCAGGCAACAGATAATGGAGGCTCCAAAACACTGAAGTAATTACCTGCAATAAGTGAACTGAAGCAGTTCCAGCAAGATATTGGCAAATAAACGTACTAAAACAGCTATAACAGAAGACATGAAATGAGACAAAAGAAATGAGGGCTGCAAATGTGACACATGGAAGGAAATTCGTACAGGAGATGAAGAAGATTACATTGCTATTGTATTTCATTCTAGTCAAAGTGAACGACTTTGATTTGAAATGCTTTGTAAATCAGTTATTTGTGCCTATGGGAACACAAGGACACAGTGGTTGATTGCATAGGGGCATAACCTCCTGGAAACAAAACCCAGAAACAAATCAGGTTCTCTGTGCACATTACAATTATGTGGTAGGATAGCTAAAAGGGAAAAAAAGATATACGCAATTTAAAGAAGTTTAACTTTGTGGTGCTGTAAAAATGATTTACTCTCTTGTAAGGCTGTGTCTTCCACGTGCATGTGCTAGTCTAATTTTTGTGATTTTTGCTTACCAGCTAATATGCCAATATTTCCTTTCCAGCTATCTGGGTTTGACTTTTAACAACATTCTCTTGAGCGTGGATCTGCTTTTCTTTGGCTGCATCATCACTTGAAACACTACTGCAATGAGGAGTCTCTAACTTGACCTCCTGAGAAAACAAGTCAAATGTGACTTATTCTTGTCAGTTCGCTTCTTGCTTAAGATTTCCTCTATGTCCTCCTTGAGAATTTTTTGGCTGTGAGTAAATCTGTACCAAATTTGACAGACACAGAAGACACAAATATGTGAAACTTCCAGAAACGTTCATCAAACTTCATCAGGATGGATAGCTGTGTGCCATCCACTAAACAGTTATAACTCAGGCTTTTACCCTCTTTTACAGCTAGAGGTCAGCCAGGCGACTGCACGTAAATCTGGAGGAGTCACTGCTGCTCATAGGTGCCCAGTGAGACAGCACTGGGAAGGCTGGGAGCTGTGCTGAGGATGTAGGACAATTCCACAGGAAAACAGGCTTGGTTGATCCAATCTCATGGATCAGGTTCTTCCTAGTTGTAAAACCCTTTGCTTTCTTTTCACTTACAGTTTTTGTTCACTCTCTTGTGTGACCATATACCTCTCTTTTCTTGTCTTATTCTGATTTTCTCCAGAAAAAAGAAACTTGAGAACCCTGTAAAAAGCTACTTTATTCTTTCAGAATAGTTGCCTAAGAAGTGGATAACAAAATGAAGTTTTCTGGTTTAAACCTGCAGTAACCACTACTGAGAGTAATCCAGGCAATTATTTTTATATTTAAAAAATCTTCAAGCTTACACAGATTTCAGATTCACTTAGTTTTAATTCAGACAGGGGTCTGACTTCATACAGGTACCATTTTTACCATTGCTTAGCGCTTAATATTGAAGCACTGTCTCTCACACACCCTGTTCACCAGAATAGGTGGAAAAGGTCTTGCGTAGTGTTTTGACCATACGATGCTTTGTACAAATATTTAACTTCAATCTCTTAAAGTATCCATAGATTTCAAGCTGAGCAAATGCATAAATGTTCGTAAGGAAAGGGATATAAGCAACTCTGAGCTTCTGAGGCACTGGCTTCTACCATGAAATGGTTTTCTCATCATGTTCATGCCTTCAGAAAAACATGCTCTCATTGAAAGAACAAAGCCCATAGGAAAGGCAAAGCTATTAAAAACAATTGCAAAAGCTGTTATTAATTAATTTATTAATTCAGTTCCTACATAAGTAAATCTTTCCTACTCTATGGATTTCCCTGCATTTGTCAGTAGGACTTCTTACAATTTTTTGGGACATTTCTGTTTTCTTGAATCTTGAGATGTTATGGAAAGTCTGCCTCAGAGTCTTTTGAAGTTAGAATTTTTTTATTGGTATATTACAAAAAACACTCTTTGTTTTCTTAAATTCTTTGTTAATAAGCTGAAGTGTATTGGAAGTTTTTTGAATACTGAAGCTACAGTCCAGAGAATAGTTAAATAGATATTTTATTTAGCTTTTTTTTTATCTTTCAAAAATGTGAGGCTATGTATGTGAGGAGAACTAACAAGTGCCTCAGGTTTGCTAAGTTTAAAAATTACTCAAGTTTAAGAAATAGTTAGAGTCAGGCATTAAGGCATTGAAGAGGTCCAAATGTCTAAGCCCAGTCAGTCTAAGAAGCTACTCAAGGTTTTTTTGTATGTTGTTGGTCTCCCATGCAAACTTTGAAGTGCCTTACACAGTTGCCAGTGAACAGTCAAATTATCTGGAAGGGCATTAACTAATGCAATGAAAGTTTTCCTGTGTTATGTATCAGTCTGTTATTTTTTTTTTTTTTTTTCAAGGCATGCAAACTGAAAGAAAAGTTGAGATTATGTGTGAAAAGCAAACAATACATGTTTTCTGGGGTTTCCTGCATTACCCTCAAACAACTCAGTGTTAAGTGGTCTACTGGAGAAAAACTGTGATCCAAACATGCTGTGTAAAAAACCTCAGGGTGCAACAGTCAAGTTGCAGAAGACCAAGTAGGTAAGATGGGCAAGAATTCAGACAATCAGTAGTAGATGCTAAGTGTTTTAATTTTCTTTTTTTTCCCTTTGAACTTGTTCAGTGTGCATGCTGTGCTGAAGAAGTACTTGATTTAAAGTAATTTTAAAGCTTTTGTAAGTCAATCCAGAATCATGCTGTTCTAAACAAATTGCTATAATGGATGCATTTGGGATGATACAGATGTGTGGAATGCATAGTGTTGTTAAATAACAGTTCCACTTACTAACCTGACTGAGCTTTGCATTTCTTTGTATTCTTTGCTATGCACAGTTATGAGGTGTTTTCTTCTGGTTTGGGTTTTTTGGTTTTGGGTGGGGTTTTTTTTGTGCTGCCGTGCTTGTGGCAGGTATAATGGCTGTTGCTGGAGGCTGCATGCATTAATTCAGAAGAAAAACTTTGCTTTTTTCCCCTCCCCCTTTTAATTAAAATAACAAACACAAAACTGCTTGGAACAGCATGGGGACTTCTAACTAAAATTTCTGTAAAACTCAAAAACTATAATGAGCAGCTGCTATGATCACTGCATGAAATATTTATGGAGATATCACTGCTGGGCCAGAAAGTGTATCACATAATGGGATGGCTTGATGTGCATGTTGAAGCCCTTAAGCTACGGAGCAACAGTTTGTTGACAATAAAATGTGATGGAAATGAGTGTGGACTGGATACAATTTGATCCAGTAGAACATCTGTCCCGAACACTAGAAAAAAGAAATAATTGTGTTAGCTACACACAAAAGCTACATAAATAATGGAGACTTGGAAACACATAGGTAAGTTTTAGCACATTATTACTTAATCAAAGTACTTAGTGGCCATGAAGATAAAAGTTGTTCAAGAACAGAATATTAACAAATCAAGAAGTATATTCCCAGGATAATATAATTTAATGAACAGGGAAAAAGATCTATATGCATTTCAGTTAGGTGTTTTTATATTCAAGTAGCTTTGTGCTAGTGGTATTCCTACTCAGCTAGAGTATATTGTTATATGCTATTGGTTAATGAAGATTATTGCACCACAAAGTCAGTTTCAGGAGAAGCCTTAGAAAGAAGAGATGGAATCCTACAGGCATAAATCTGGAAAAAACTTGTGCAATAGGTTGAGTGGACATTCTGTGTAGTACCTTGCGTATATATAATTGCATATTAATGTGCCTTTTGGAACTTACTCTTCAGTTTCAGCGTTTGGGTGATCTTTGCTTTTTGAGCATTGTCTTATGGTGGCATTTGATACTGAAATACGTGCATTTCAACATGACAACCCTTGTGTACATAATTGGCAATATTAAAGTTGGTATGGGCACAATGATTAAGTTTGCCTCTTTCTGAAGAATTAAAAAACTAAACTAGACTGACAGCAGTGACCTAGTTAATTCTTCCATTTGTTGGTTCGTGTAGTTTGTTTATGTTAGACAGTGTCTGCAAATACTCTGGGTTTTAAATCATCAGCAGAAACAGCTGTCCTGGGCTCAATAGGGCTTAATGCTGTCACTAAGTGCTCTGCAGAAAAAGCGTGAAATCTTTTTATACACACAGGGAATGGGCTATAGTGTCTCATTTATAAGACTGCATTTTTTTAGTAGATTCAGACTTACTTCAAATGGTATTTCATTCACCTGTGAACTCTGTAGCAGTTTGCATGGATTGCTTGGTGCATTCATTATGTATTTTGTTGTCCTTCACTTTTGTATTGAAATGAATAAAGCAGAAGGTGATGTTTACTAGTTTTGTCTTGCAACTTTTTCACATTATTTATGGCAGACAAAATATTTTTCTTTAATTTTGATTTTAAAATTTGATTTACAAAGTAGCAATATCTCACACATTCTATATGGAATTAGAAATGGAAATCATTCATTACTTTTTGATGTAAAGGTGCAAAACTGTTAGAAAGATGTGTTGATTAGGTTTATTAGTATTTGCCTGAAAAATAATGTCCTTTTAGCATACTCTACCATCACTTGTAGATGGTAAGAGAATGTTATTAGGAGGCTAGCATATTACATATTTTAACATGAGCATTGCTAGAAGGAGTTATGTGTTTCTTTGTGGAGACTCTTCAGAGTGTCCAGGAGATGCTATGCTGAAAGTTTTCTGTCCTCAGCAATCATAAAAATAAGGCCACCTAATAAGATATCTGAAGGGACTATCTATATGTCCAACTGCAGTAAAATTTAGAGGTACCTGAGCTTCATTTAAAATACTGAAGGTAGAAGTTCCAGCATGGACTAATTTATCCAACATTTCAGCTCTGCGCTTGTTCAGGCAACTTTGGGTGAATAGAAGTCACAGAATAATGGAATCATGTAATGGTTTAGGTTGGAAGGGACCTTAAAGATCATCGAGTTCC
>RSEF01000002.1:144873993-144894540 GCA_003993805.1 Himantopus leucocephalus
TACAAATTTTAGAATGGGAAAAATATATTTCTGGAAGACTAGAGTTTGCCTATAAAACTTTCTATTTTTAAAATGGAAGAATTATAGTTTACATCTTACATGTGCTAAACNATTTTGCCTATTTTTAAAGTGGAAGAATTATAGTTTACATCTTACATGTGCTAAATTGTCAAAATTATCTTACAGAAATCTTACAAAGAAGGAAGGCTAGCTAAAGAACAAATGTTGGCAATAAAATAGCAGAAAATTCTAGTGCCCTCATTTAATAGCTCCGCTTGTTTTTTTCATTTTTTATTTGAACTATGCTGCATATGTGTTTCTCCTTTTAATAGACAGAAGTCTGGGTCAAACAGGCAGCAATCAGAGTATGCTGCTAACACGAGTGTAACCGCCAGCTTGTTACATGTCATCTAATGCCACCCTGGTAGCTACAGTAATCTTTTTCTTCTCACTCAGACTCTTTCTTTCTTCTGGTCCTTAAACCTTTAACCTTAATTCTTTGTGAAGATTGATATCTATGTTACATCCTTTATTATTTCCCAGCCAAACTTGTTACCTTATTTTTTTTTTTCAGGAATCTATTATGCAATTAGTTGTTAGCAAGTGCCCCGATCTTTTGGGGCAGAAGACAAATAAAGCCACGCATTTTTTCCTTGCTTTTGCCTCCTTCTTCCTACACTTCTGCTATGTCAGGGTTTCCACTTGCAGAACATCCTGACTTTAAGCCTTGTTTTAGTTGCTCTTTCCTTTCCCACTTCCTTTGTCTTTACGTGATCTACAGCACTACAAGATGTAGTACAGGGTGCTCAGAGCTAATGCCAATGTCTTGTCTGGGCAAAATGCCACGATGGTGTGTTGATTCTCCTTTCTGAATCCAAGCTTTGTTGTATGTAACTCCACTTTACTTCATGCACACTTACCCTTTTGTTTTTTGTAAGTTCTTTCTCATATGAACAACGCCTTGTTTACTTAAACCGTATAAAGACCCTTTCTGAGTATTGTTATCATACGGCTTATATTATTGACATTTCAAATCCTGTCATTAGGGTTATCCTCTAAGTTAGTTCTGTACTTTTCATCTACTATCATAAAAGTTGCTCAAGTTAGCAGACTCAGTGTTAATAAAATAAAGGAAAAAATGGCAACTCTGTGAGGTTCTAGATTAAATCTGACAGAGACAAAATCCCTTTGACTATTTGGTTATTAAGCCTTTAAGACATGTCATAGTGGAATATTTGCAGTAATTCAGGTCTTCATTCCCAAATAAATTTGACAACTGAAAACATGCAAATCTTCCTTTTTCACCCACCTGTTTAAGTCTTTTTGGATACCGATGTAGACCAAGAGTTGTTGATAGGGAGACAATGGACCATTTACTGAACCTCAAAAATTTTCTATTATCGTCAGAAGCAACTGCATCTTTTTTAGTTTTTTCCACTCACGCTGTTTATTATGCGCTAAGTACATGTGCTTTTCTTCTCTCATCACTGTTCACTTTCTGTCCAAATTGGCAACCAGAGCAGAAAATGTGAGCTGATTAGGATCAAATTAAGGATTCAGCACTTTGAAAACACCTTCAAACTGCTGATCATGGAGTCATTGATTTTTCTTTTAGCTGATCCACAGTTCTCCAGCTTTCCCCACTATTTGCATGGAAAGAGAAGAAAGGAATGAATCTCATTTGAGAATTTAGGGGCCAGTGAACAAACCCAAATGGGATGACACTCTCCCCTTACAAAGAAAAAGAAAATAAAAAGGTATAAATGTTAGTCAAAGACCAATGAAGAGATAAGGAAACAGAAGGAAAAAAGAACAAAGACCAATGCAGACTGAAGAAGGGAACAATGGCAATTAAAAAAAAGAAAAGAAGGCACAGTGAACCAGCAATCAAAGTGGAAAATGATAGAAAATTAAAACTGATAACAGAAAGTGCTTGTCCAAACAAGGTGCAACTGGTCTCTTGAACTTATGCTCACATTATTGTGAAGAAGCCAAGATTTTAGCAGGTTACAAAAAAATGGTTAGACATTCTTTTAGCTAGCAAGGAAGTCCAAAGTTAAATTGTAAGGTTTTAAAACCAAAACCAAACCAAAACCAACCAACCAACCAAAAAATGTTGGCAATTATTTTAAGGTGGAGGTAACTTTCTGCTAACTGACCTTAGTAAGAGACTTTTCCATTATCAGTCTTCCATGGGATATCTTTCTCTGGAGTAACTGGGATAGCCAGTTTGGCTACTTTGAAGTAGCCGATGGATATTGGACCACCTGGTTTACTTGACTTCTCATGTAATGCAAGAAAAACCTCTTTTACAGCCTCTGAGGATTATTATCTTCTTTGGAAAAGCTGGTAACTTGCATTATACAAATGAAGAGTGCATATACCAGCTTTATAGGGAGTTGACTGTGATGTCTCTGAGAACCAGCTCTGCTAAATAATAGTTATATATTTTTCTTTGCATTGCTAAATTGCTTTATGGGATTTGAAACAGTCCAGGAAGCAAAGTTGATTTTTGTTGTGGAGACCACTTATATACCACATACATATATTGTTTAGTTCCTGCATGTTTAGTATCTGCATGAATAGGCTATTTCTATTGTTTTTGAAGACAGGCATGATCATTCTATTTTAACGGGTACATCTGCAGAAAGCCAAAAGCAACACAAGTGTTTATGCAAAATATATATGTGTGCATATTTACATATACACTTACTAGAATGAAGTAATGTTTAAGCATGAGGCTTGAACTGGAGAACCTTTCTTTCTGTCTCTCTAATATTTGTCTTAACTTGTGGATGTGATAGCTTATTACTAAAAAGTGGTTCATATAGATTACATTACATTGCATAGTTTGAAGTGAATACTTTATCATCCAAATTATTCAAGTAAATATAAAATAGGTTATATTTTATTTTACCTAAGTAAAGTTAATGTCAACAGTATACCAGAAATTCCTGACTCTGCTGACATGGAAGCATGGCTTTTCCTACAAAAAAAAACCAAACAAACAAAAACAACAAAAAAACCCCACAACCCCCCCAAACCAGAGGTTCTACCTAAGTATCATCAAAAAAATTATCTCCAAATCTGCTGTCAGTTCTTCTGTAGTCAGTGCAGGTCTTCAGGACCTAAATGTAGCAACATAGTTATGCAAAAATGTCTTTTTCATTAGAATTTACAAATGCAGTCATGAATTCATACAATTTTTTTATATGGTCTTGACCAAATTATATGACTCCAATGTACTTTCATTTTTGCATTGTAAAACACGTATACTACACATCTACTTTTCAAGGTGTATAGGAAACTTAGTTGGTAATTTCTATACAAAGGACTGAAGTAATTTTGGTAGTTAAATACTGCTTCCTTATAATATGAAATGAACTGTTCATAGGGACAAATTTATATTTTATCTAGTTTTAAACAATATTAGAAGCTCCTTTGGATAAAATTGATTTGCTTTTCTTGCTCACAGTTTAAAGTGACTTTCTGTACATCTGCCATACTGAAACTATGTAAGCAGACTAAGTTTTAGCTGCGACTTGGAAGCAGAGAATCCTCACCTCCTTCAGGTCTTTCCTAATACTATACAAAAGTAATCTTTTCTTGGACAAATGCTGTTCATTCTTATCTATGGCCTGCAAGAAACCAGTAAAGACATCTATTGCTAAAGCCTGCAGATGAACCTTTCTCTAATACTCTTGTACAAGGTGGTTAAAGTAGTTGATGAGAACACCTCTCTAGAATAACAAACATCTATGTACAAAGAATGGAGCTAGTATTTTGGGGTGGAATATTGGGTGTTGGAAAAAGTGAAATGAAAAGGGCCCAGTGTGATGATCTAACTAATCAACATTAAGTACGAAAATGAGGAATGTTGTGAAGAGATAGTGTTGTCCTAAAAGAGGATTTGTTATCCGGTGTGCAACAGACCGATTCTCACACGCTCAGGAGAGACATTGTTTATCTATTTCAGAGTTGTGCAAGGCTGGGTGCTCGGTGGTTTTCCACAAATCAAGCACACCAAAAATCTTCACTTTGGTATCTTTTATTCACACAAATTACATAATCATACACTCCCAGTTGCAATGATTGGTTAGCGATTAGCATATAAGTATAATATCTGCTTAGTCATTTCTCACACTATTGCACATCCGCAGAGGAAAGTTCCTCACCTGGCCGAGGATCTTCCTGACCTGTGAGTGGGTATTTTAGTATTACAATGAAGTAGTTCAGTTAAAGACATCTAAACTACTGCTTTCTTTGCCAAGTTGCCCATATACATAAGAAAACTTAATTAAGTCTGTACGTCTTTGATCTACACCCTGATATTCCAGGAAGTGCACCAGAAACACTTAAGATGACTTTCTTTGATTTTCACCTTTTGGCTTTTAACCTAGCAATAGTTTATTGTTTTCCAAACTAGCTCAGCCCGAAAAAGCCATGGTTAATTTCAACTCAGCAATAAGTACCTGATAATTGATATCAGTTACATATAAATACATATAGATAGCATCTTTGATATACGTCTTTTATTACACGAACTTCTAAAAAAAATGAGAAATTTTAGCAAGAAACAAGTAAGATGTGACAGGGACGAGAAGAGATAGATGCTATGAAGAATATAGCAGATCCATGGAAGCTCCTGAATGGAACTCTACATACACAAAAGTGGCGGTCCTGAGTGAAAACAGATGTACTTTTAGGCTATTTCTGTACTGCAAATGTTCATATACTGTCGTATTTCAGTTGTCTTTTAGAAAGTAGCTGTTGATAAATTGCAAAAAGATTTGTACAGTTTGAAAGCAACAGTAAATAATAAAGGAGACAATTTTCCAATCATAACCACTGACACAAGTTTTCTCCCACAGCAAAATCTGGAATATATTTTTTTTTAAATTTGAAACTAAGTAATTTCTTAGCTTACTGCCTTCATAGGAAGAATATAGTATGGTACTTGATAATCCAACTCTCTAAATATAACCTGGATGAAAAAGTCACAGCGACATGCTAATCAAGGTAGTTTCCTCTCATAGCCATTTGATCATTAGTAATTGCAAAAATATTCTTTGCCTAGTCCCAGTGCCATTGTAAACATGTTATAGCAGACCATGTGAAAATGAATCATGGCTGTAATAGTTTCTATTAACTATTTTTATTTCCTCTGTGATTCCAAGTGATTATAGGAAATGAAAACATATTTAAATATAGAATGGAAAGATTATTTAAAACATAAAATCATCACAAAAATCCTCCANAAAAAAAAAAAAAAAAAAAAAATCAAGCAAACCTCCTGACTGGACAAAATAGAGAGCTCAGAGGTATGAAAAATAATACTATTCATTATGTAAAAAAGTTAAAGTCATTTTTTTTCCAAATTAAATACTATAAAAAGTATTATAAAAAGGTATTATGTTTCCACATAAAAATACTATGTACATGTCAATATACCTTTGGGTATATTGAACCTTGGAGTTACATTTGACATGATTGTTCAGTTTTATGTGGAGGATTTTAAACTTCTCTGTCCCTGTGTTTTGAGTGAGGTAGGATAATGTTTCTGTGACTAAAGTTTTCTCAATTGTTGTCTAAGGAAGTTTAATCTGGCAGTTTTTTGGGGTTTTTTTTTCCTCAGAGTCTTATTAGACATTGTTTTCTTGTTGTTTAGAACCAGACTAGTTATCGATCAACATGCTGTAATACCAGGTTTCATTACTATGCTAATGTGATCCAGATTTTTATGGCAGTGGTTCTTAACATTGATTTATGTGGTGCAGCTGTAAGAAATTTTTTAACTGATATTAAGCCATGAAAAAGCCATTTCAAAAACTGAAGTTACTGGGTTTTCAAAATAATTATAACCCTCAACACAAAAATTTATTTGTTGTGCTTTTTGTGTGTTGCTATTTTATTTATTTTTTTTTTTAATAATTGTATTTGCTTAAACAAAGTGCTTTTTTTCAGAGTAGTATTTAGAGAAGTGGTCGGTTATTGCTGGTATTGAATTCAAAGGTAAAATTCCAAGAAAGATATAGAGCAGGACCAAGCTTTAATGTTCTAAAAATACATTTTCACTGTGTGTCTTGTTAAATGGATTGTGTCCTGAGAATAATTTTGTGTTCATTTCATGCTTTGCATTATGTGCTTCAGTGGTTTGAAAAAGTTATGTTTAGTATTTTTATAAAACATATATCCAAACAATACAGGGACAATGAAAATATTTGGAAGTCCACACATAGGTTTTTTGTTTGACTGTCTTTATCAGTTACATTAGTAAAAAGTAACAACTGTAACTGCTTATGTTGGAATGAAATGCGGGTAGCTCACTCATCCTCTTTTTTATAAGATATCCTGTTTGCAGTAACGATTATTTCCCTTAAAATTGTTGTTTACATCACTATCTGATTCTATTTACTAAGACTTGTTCTTTTAATGTCAGTAAAAATTACTCATATATGGAATTAAGATAGCACAGTCTAACCTATTCTTTGATGACTGCAAAACAGATTAGCTAAGTGGAGTCATATTTGTATTACACATTTATTTTTATTTAAACTTACCTCCATTTATTAAAAGGTACATGTTAGATGCAGACCTGGAGGACCTGTAACTATTTAAAGATGTGTGTTTTAGACATGCATAGCTATTATCCAATCCTAAATGCAGAGATAAACAGTAGCTGTATTTTCTTACCTGTTTTCAGCAAAAGTAAGAAAATCTTTGAAAATTTATTTCCTGAAATGATTATGGTACTCCAAACATGAAAATAAATTTATCTGTTTGCTAAAATAGTGGATTCTCAGCACATAATCAAAAAGACCTTGTCATATTGGAGGACTTTTCTTGATAATGTTTAGTAAAAGTGATACCTTGTAAGGAAAAGCAATATCGTATTTTGAAATCACTGTCTCTAACAGTGGAACAGTACAGATACTCACACAGCAGTGTGCTCTTAAAACTGTAAATGCAATTACTTTGTTCCTGCAGCAATAAGTTCTAGTTATTCCTTAATATTTAAAAATATTAGAAAAGCATTATCTTTTTTTTTTAACAGTAGTCCAACATTGTATGCTTTCATGCATAACATGCAGTAAACTACATTGTCAAGGCATACAGAAAAAAGGCAGGAATATTCTAGTTGTGCATTTATTGTTGTCATGGATAAGCTTCATTTTGTCCCTATATTGATGACTATTGCA
Source organism: Himantopus leucocephalus (assembly GCA_003993805.1). Classification (NCBI taxonomy): domain Eukaryota; kingdom Metazoa; phylum Chordata; class Aves; order Charadriiformes; family Recurvirostridae; genus Himantopus; species Himantopus leucocephalus. The sequence goes on from RSEF01000002.1 coordinate 144,881,193, forward strand.
AATCTATGTTTATTATAACTATTAGGGAAAAAAATACCCTTAAAACTGAAGAGCTCTATACTTTTACATTCTAACTAGTCTGCTTCAGATAGGTGCTGGTTTTCAGTGGTCCTTTATGTGGTCCTTGTGTGAAAACCAAATAAAAGCTTGGTTTTCAATTACTGAACAAATGTAAATCCTCTTTATTTTGGTAGAAATATTCAGAGCTGGATAGTGGAGGAACTAAAGGTGTGACTCAAAGCCCATGGAAATTGATAGGAAGATGGAGGGGGGGTGTTGGCAGTTGGACTAGATGATCTCCAGAGGTCCCTTCCAACCCTGACCATTCTGTGATTCTGTGATTCTATGGTGATTGGTTACAATGGGTTTTGCATTAAATCCACTGCCCAATGGGCACTAAGAATCTCTGGCATAGATGTGATGAATGTATATAAAAAAGTAGTGATGTGAATGATACACTTATTTTTTAATTAATTTCACATCTTTATTAATTTTGGAAAGATTTCTCCTTTTTTAGATCAGTTAAGGGAAGATTTCCAAAAATGGAGGTTAGAATAAGGTACCTGACAACCTTCTGCTATATTATACTGGATATAAAATGTTTTACTGTCTTTCATGTAACAAAAAATTCCTCTCATAATTGCTATATTTTTCTTTTCTTTTTATAACATAGGACATATTTGAAGAGAGCAGTCAATTAATTTGAAAAATTATACTTAATTATTGAAATACTTTTTTAACAAATCTGAAACCTAATTATACTGTGGAGAGCTTTTTTCTTCCAAGAAATCTCCTTTTTGTTTTGTGGGGATGGAAACAGAAAGAAGCTCCACATGCATGGATCGTCTGTGGGGGAAGGAGAAAAGTTAAAAAAGAAAATCTTTCCAAGTCCAATTTTTTAATTTAGACTTTTCTCCTTTAGAACAGGGACATTATTTTCTATTTTAAACTCAAATATAATTTTCTTAAAAAAGCTTTTCACTTTCCTGCTAGAAATTTCTGTCAAGCACAAATATGTAAAGTTTGCTACAGCATTTTAGATATAATGCTTAATATGGAATTAAATAGTTACCTGATATGAGACTGAAAATGGCATGTTTATATTCTTCATGCTTATAGAATGTGTATGTTTTGCTTATGTAATAGATACATTAATTTACAACCCTTTAATTTTCTGGTTTTGAAAGATCATTACAGGGTCTCACTTATGGCATGATGGGAGAAATAGTGTCTCAAGTATCACAACTTTTTTCCCAGATCTGCCTGTCTCAGAACTTTAGATCTGTAAATGAAAAATCTTTTCCATTATATCCTGGCTTTCTTCTTCTCCACTTTGTGTTTATTTGGTTGTGTTTGTGGCCCAATGTTTTTCCATTTTTTTCTTGTGTTCTGAATCCCCTCCCCTCCCATGCAACTGTAAAGTTTTACTGCTCCTCTACCCGCCCCCCAAGGGCATTTCAGACTGGATATGGGAAATTGAAAGCTTAATTTCTTACTACATTGGTCAAAAATAAAATCTTTGTATATACTTCTTTCTCCACTGCAGTGGATTCAGGCTCTGCCTTGAAGCACCATATGCTCCAGACCACTCTGTAGAAAGATAGCAATACCCAATGTTGGAGGAGAGACAGCTTCCTCTAGCATCCTTTGGACTTCCCTCTGTTGCTCTCTGTTGCATACTCTGCCTATATTTTCTCCTTTAAAGTGAACAGGTGCCTGTGAGAAAAGTGGGTTGCTTTTGACTCAGAGTGCAAGTTTTCTGGAAGAAAAGGAATGAAATAAAGCCCATGGTTGTTTTTTTGGGTTTGTTTTTTTTTTTTTTTTGAGCTACGGCACTCTGTCTTCCAGCTAATTTAGCTGATGAATTGGTAGGGTTTATTCTATTCCTTGACTTTACTCAATGATGACTTTATATTCCAAGACAGTGAGTTTTTCATATTAAAAGCATAGATTCTGAAATATATGCAGATAGCTTTTCTTTCTTCACATGCTCTGCTACTACAACTTTGTCTCTGTACCAGAACAGAAATAACGTGTGGTGATAATATCACAAGCTTTTTGCTCATGGATGAAGTCCAAAACTCCACAGAATATTTAGTATAAGTTGAAGCTGTTCTGGAAGTTCCTGGCACCTACAATGGTGATAAGCAAAATATGGCATCTCTCCTTTCCATATTGTGCTATTTTCACACATTAAGGCAAAGTTACAAAAGATAGTTGAGCTCATCTGAAAGCTTGTTGTCACTTATAGAAGCAAATCTGGCTCCCATACTCTTCTGACTTTGGCTATGTGATCCTTCCCTTCACTTGCATTGGCTTTGGCACTTATCAGGCGTATCCCTTTGTGGATATGCTTCCCGTTGCTAACTGGGTTTATTTTTAATGGGTTAGTTCTTCATCGGGGTGGTTAAATGAACCAGTTCACAGAGGAGTGTGCAAATCACTATAACCACTGTGAAGTCAGTGTCAGAACTGTGGACAAATTTGAAGAAGCAGGCTCCCCTCCTTTGGTGTTTAGAAAGCTCCAAGATCCACTAAAATGTACTGTACATCTTTACCCAGCTTTAAGAAGATAAGGAGAATAAACTTGGTTGTCATAATGTTCTAGATGCTAGAGGCTAAAAATATGTAGTGCTTGCTTCATCATTTTTTAATCCTAGTTACTTTAAGAACCTAGAATGTTTTTAAATGCCCTAAAAGTAATTGGTTTGATATGTTTTGTTCTGATCAGTTTTTCTACCCAAGAAGCAGACAAATCCTCACCCTAGAGATTTTTAAAGACTCTGTGTATGGTAGTGAGATATCTGGTTCTTCTTACTTACCGTTTGAAGCTCTTCTTACTATTTTTTATGTATTAAAATAAATTCACTGTTATAGAAAAGATAATTATTTATAAAGTCTGTTTCATTTATGATGCTAAAAAGAAGTGGAGAGTTGTATAATAAAAGTTTCACACTGATAAAGGATGGAGGCAGTTTTTAGAAACATGCTTTGTAAAGAATATAATGATCATGGCAGGACCTGATGAGTAATTTATTGTTTAGTTCAAAGCAGCTGTTCAATTAAAAATGTTCAGCCTTGACCTATGATCATTATTTTAAAATAATAGATAGCATGAGCAGTTTTGCATTTTGACAGGGAAAAATTGTCATTTAACAAAAATAAATTAGTTCATAAATCATATGTCGATTTGTTAATGAATTTTTGAATAAAGTATAAGATATTTTTATTAACATTTTCAGTAAGAATAAAACTTCAAACCAGTCAGCCACTTCTGTTCAATTTTGTTTGCTTTGTTTTATAGGCTATCAAGACGTATTCTATTTACTTATTTTAAACTGATTGAATCAATGTATAAAAAGTGTAGGAGTTACTGCTCCTACATTACTACTACTACAAATTCAATATTTGAATTGGAATTCTTTTAAAGAAGCCTTTACATTCCTCACTTTCTTCTTAATTCAGTGGACAAGTCACTGCTTCCTTGGAAGGAAAATTGGAAGATCAAGCAGCAGTTGAATTTTACCAGGATGCTGCAGATCAAGCTTGCAATACTCTTAGCTGCAATTCAACACCTTTAATAACTTCTTAACTTGTACATGTGCACGTGCACGCGCACACCCAAAAACTTAAACACTAATTGGATTCAGACTTAATTGTCTATTACTCAGTAGCGAAGTGTTTTCCCTTTCCAATACACTTTTGACACTTCAAAAATGTTTGTTCTGAACTGGTGTGTAAGAAAGAACATTACAGTTTGTGGTTGGTTGACCTTGGCTGGCTGCCAGATGCCCACCCAGCCACTCCATCACCCCCCCTCAACAACAGGACAGCAAGAGAAAATAAGATGAAAATACTCCTGGGTCAGGATAAAGACGGGGAGAACGCTTACCAATTACTGTCACAGGCAAAACAGACTCAGCTTGGGGAAAATTAATTTAATTAATTGCCAATTAAAAAGGGAGTTGGATGGTGAGAAACAAAGACAAAAACTAAAACACCTTCCCCCCACCCCCACCTTCCCAGGCTCAACTTCACTCCATTATTATCTCCTCTACATTCCCTCTTCCTGAGCAGCAAAGGGGAGATGGGGAATGTGAGGTTGTGGTTGGTCCATATCAGTTCCTCTCTGCTGCTTCTTTCTCCTCAGTCTTTTCCCTGCTCCAGCCTGGGTCTTCCATGGGCTTTTCCAATGTGTGTCCTATGGGCTGCAATTACTTCAGGGAATATCTGTCTGCTCGTGTGTGGTCCTCCACAAGCTACAGCGTGGATACATGCTCTAGCATGGTCCTCCATGGGCTGCAAGGGAATCTCTGCTACATTGCCGGGAGCACCTCCTACTCCTACTCCTACTCCTACTCCTACTCCTACTCCTACTCCTACTCCTACTCCTACTCCTACTCCTACTCCTACTCCTACCTTGGTGTTTGCAGGTCTGCTTTTCACACCTTTTTCCCTCACTGCTTGTGTGGTATTTTGCCCCTTCTTAAATATGTTTACACAGAGGCTTCACCAGCTTTGCTGATAAGCTCAGCTGTGTCCTGCAGTGGGTCTGTTGTGGAGCTGTCTGGAACCAGCTGTGTCCGGCATGGGGCAGCCTCTGGCCTCTCTTCACACAGCCTCCCCAGCTACCAAAACCTTGACACCTGCATCCAATGCAGACATTAAAAACACATATTGCAGGGCCCCAGTTTATCTCACTGCCTAGAAGTTGATTGATTTCTTGAATCGTGAGATTTTCATATCCCTCCTAAAACTCCATCAATGCTTTCAGTGATACAGTGCCAAACTCTGAATTTACTTCTTAGTTGCATGTCCAATCCCTTTTTGAATCATTCCAAACTCTTGGGTTAATAAAAGAACTAGTTCAACAAGGTAATTGAACTTCATCTTATCAGTTTTAATTTGCCACTTTTAAACTTCATAGAAATTTTTCTATTATTATGAAAGAATTAATAGCTTTTTTTAAATTAAAATAGTTATTTTTCTAATAAAGTATAGCAGAACACTAGCAAAAAGAGCATGATGCTTGATTATTTGAGTATTATAGGAAAATATATACCGGGTCAATGGAAAAAGTTTGAAGTAGGAAGGATTAAAAAGGAGTCTATTATGATTTTAATTATTCTGGAATATTTTACTTTCTAATACAATGCTGGAAAAATAGTTAGAACATATCTGCAAAAAGACAGAAATGCAAAGTGTAAGTCATTATTTCTCCCTCCAAAATTCATTAATAAGTGTGAGAGTGACTTGATTGCCATCATGAGAGATTGTGCGATCTAATTAATCAGAATTCTTTTGGAGCATATTTGATCTTCTCTTGGATCAGCTACTGTTGCTCCTTGATTTTTTAGCCTTTGGCATTCTTGGAAATTGCTGTTTGGACATGGTCTGTTCTGCTCAAAGGTTAGAAAGGTACGGATGCATAGGTGGGTGCATAGAATTTGGATGTGAGAAAAGGCCATGGCACTGAACAGTTAAAGGGAAACTAGTTTTGCACTGATGGTTAAAAGAGGAGTCAGAAATATATAATCACAGACATATTGTTGATGTGATCCATCAGATTAGATATGGGACTCTCAGATCTTCAGAAATTTAAATTCAAATGTACAATGTAAATAGTAGGTTTCTTACTCTTAGAAATGTTCTGGTATGCTCATTTTAAAATAATCTCCTTTTATTTAGTATGAAACTTTATTTTTATCACTCTTCTATCTAAACAAGAAACAAAAATAACTCAGAAAACCCACCCCAAACATATATTAGAAACTAAAGAAAGTAGGGTGCCTTTGTGCAAATGTAGAAATACTCTTGTAAGATCCGCAGAAGAAACAAATAGTAATATATACTAACAAAAGTTTATAGCTGTTTTATGTGGGAATCAGGGTTTTTTTACTGGAGTGATGGTAAAGAATAAAATTCATTCATTTGTTCTAAGAGTTCTACAATGAAATTTATCTTTCACCATGGGTTTTATAGGTTGACTTCTTAGATATTGTGTTTCTCAACTTTGTCTACCTCTACATTTCCTTAGTATTGGCCTCTGAGATTTGTTTTGCTTCCCCTTCCCCTCAACCAGAGGCTCTGGGCAGACCTTATCACAGCCTTTCAGTACTTAAAGGGGCTCAAAAGAAAGACGGGGACAGACTATTTAGTAGGGCCTGTAGCAACAGGACAAGAAGTAATGGTTTCAGGCTGAAAGCAGGTAGATTCAGACTAGATATCAGGAGGACGTATTTTACAATGAGGGTCGTGAAACACTGGCACAGGTTGCCCAGAGAGGTGGTAGATGCCTCATCCTTGGAAACATTCAAGGTCAGGCTAGACGGGGCTCTGAGCAACCTGATCTAGTTGAAGATGTCCCTGCTCATTGCAGGGTGGTTTGGACTAGATGACCCTTAAAGGTCCCTTCCAACCCAAACCATTCTATGATTCTTTGATTTTAGTTAAATTAAGAACTGTGAGAGAGAACTGTCTCTCTACAGAGATTAGGGCTTTTAAAACAAGTCTGAATCCTGGTTTCTTGTTCTTTGGACTTGTTCCTTCACTGGGAAAACAGCACTTTCTGACTTCAGTGTATGTTGTGAGAATAAGCATGTTGGAATCACAAGGTCCTCTCTCCTGTGGTATTTGTGATCACTTAGGTACGCTACCTCAACCAGGTGAAAGAGGCTATTATCACATAGAATAATTTGAATCTGACATAGTATGTCTCATGGACAATTAAGGATTGGATCTGACTACCCAGAGAGGCTGGGCCATCTCCATCCTTGTAGATTTTCAAGACTTAACTGTATAAAGCCCGGACCATCGTGTTCTGACCTCAGACCTGACCCTGCTTTGAGTAAGAGGCTGGAATAGACACCTCCTGAGGTCCCTTCCAACCTGATTTATCCTGTTATTTTGTGTCGTGGAATGAATATTTTGGGATATCCAGGCAATCTGTTTATGTTAACTTTCCTGTGTATTTTTCATAATTTGAATAGGACAAGTTTTCTACTTATTTATTTGGGAAGACAAATGTAATTTGGGGAAACTGCCTGGGAAAGCCAAAACAAGAGTGAAAAAATATCTCCTTTCTCTTGTGGCATTCATCCTGTTTTACAGTGGACACTGAGAAAGTAAAAGATACTAAAACAATTAGAGCTGAATCTCAAGAATTAGGCTGTGGAATTTGATATAGAAATCCAATAACGTGAGATATATTCAGACTGACTGACCTGTATGACTTTCTGTGTGGAATATGGACTATTCAATTTCAGGGAAGGAGGAGAAGCAAAGGGCTAATATGTTCTGCCCTACTTTAAAGGTGCACAGTCTTACTCAAAAGCAAAGATATATGTAGACAACAGTTGTAGGTAACTTTATTTTTTAAAGTAATTTATTTTTTTAACTCCTTCATAAACGTAAAAGCCCCACTGATTTTTAAATAATGTATTTAATGTCATAGATGTCATCAAAGATCTTGGTAGTGAAATGCGTACTTTAATTTTTAAAAGCATGTTACCTTGCCTAACCTAGCTTTTCTGTTGACTACCTTTTATGACTGATTGCTACTGCTACTTTACTAGTTTTCAGTGCTTTTGGAACTTTCTACCAGCAGATGCTTAGTTTGCTGTTCAGAGATCAGAGATGCTTACATGTCTAATGAATTATTATGGAAGAGACACAAGAAAAAAAGAACACAAAATAGACTGAAAGGGAAGCAGATGCTACATTTTGCATGAAAGAGAGGAACAAGAAATACGCCAATAAGGAAATACATAATTGTAACACGGCAGTCAGAATCTGAGATGCCAATTGGATACATTGAACATTTAAAATTCATACTTTATTAAGTAATCATATTTTATTTTCAATATCTCAGTATTCAAAGTAAGAAAACGCCATGACATGTAAAAGTAAGGGGATAGGGTCCTCAGAAACAAATATTTGATGAGTAGTGGAAGACAAAAATAAAACTGTGCCTAGAAAAAATACTGAAGAAACCTTTTATTTCAGTCAACCAGATACCGATTACAGCAAATGCAGCAGCAGTTTGGGTGAGAAGAGCATGCTTTTATCTTAGAAAATGTAAATAAGCAATCCCTTCTGCTGAGGGCATCTATGATTTTTTTTTCCCCCAATAATCAGAGCTAGTGGGAAAATGTTAAATGAATTTGGTAGGCAAAAGACCTGATTTCACTAAATTTGAAATTGAATTGGGGTAACATCAGGTGAGTCAGATGTTAAATTTAGTCATCTGCTACTAAGAAAATGAATTGAAGTGTATCTGAATACACAAACACAGAGACAGGAGTCCACCAGCAAATAATGAATTCATCAGCCTGTAGTCCAACAAGACTGAGCCCCAGCAGTCCCTTACTAAATTTAAGTTGTATTTATTTCGTAAGTATTAAATGGTAGTGTCTGCATAAATAATATGTAATAAATTACTGGACATAGCAGCAAATAACAAAATTGGTAGGAGGATTGTATTTAGTTTAATGTGAGAAATCCACTGTTTATGCAGCTTCAATTGTTTATGTACTATGGATTTTAAGAATAATATTCTCTGAAGATTATAAAGTTGCACATGTATCACTGGGACTAAAAATTCATAGTGGAAGAAAAAGAAAAGTTACATTAATATTATAAAAGAAAAAACTATAATTAAAAACGTTATCTGTGCTTTGAATATATCAGATATTTCAATTTCTTGAAAACAGCTAAATATGGAATAACATTTCTACTGTTTTCAGAAAGTTTGGCTTTAGCTGTAAGGAAGATTCTCAGTGAAGGTATAGAAAAGTTCATTTTATCTACTTCTGTACCCGGCATTTTGTTTATTATGCTTATTCTTTTTCAGAATCCATCTTCTCCATTTGACATTAAGAACAAACAGTTCTTTGGAGGTCAAATTAAAAGTGAGAATGGATGGACTTTGACACTTCCTAATTTTGCAGTCAAAATTATAATAAATTGACATGTTGACATGTTTTACATTTCTGCATTATTTTATATGAATTAGGGACAAACGTTTCTTACACCTTTCTGATTAGCCTAGAACTCTTACTGTTGCAAAATTCCTATTAGCTAATCAAAAGTTTATTGAAATCAAGTGAAAGAGTACTAGTCACTTAAAAGTTCTTTTGGTGAATCTTTGTATACACTATCCAGCCCAAACTGAAATATTCTAGATGAATTGTATTTTCTTTGGAAATCAGTAACAGACTGTGGAAAATCTAGAATTTTGTGATCCTGAAAAAAAAAAAAGCTTTTAAAATACTTTTTTTTTTTTTTAAATTACATAGTTAAAAGGGTAATCAATGCTTTGTCAAACAGCAATTATCTAAGATTTACAGGCATTGAGGAAACGCTGTCATCTTATTTATCACACTACAATCTCAAGTAAACTATTTATCTAGAAACACTTTTGTATGACTAATCAAGATTGCTTTCCATCATTTTAACTTTGTAATTATGAAAAGATTGCTCTAATTTGATCCTGCAGTTGGGAGCTTGTCTTTCCTTAAGGGCTTGTGAGTTTAGAGTCCAGCATGCAGCTAGAAGTTCACTTGATATAAGTTTAAAGGTTTATGCCAAAGATCACAGTAAAAGCAGAAAACAAATGATTGAAAAAACTTCAGAAATTTCCCGTTGGGACCCTTAAAAGCCTGGGAACCATAAACCTAAGATGAGTTGTCATTTTTAAATGATGACATAGATGATTCAAAAGAGAGAGTGAGAGAGATTGTAATTACTCTTGGAGTAACAGCCTTTTAAAATCCACTTTAAAAAAAAGGAAAACAGACTATTTTCAGTTCATTCAACTGTTTACTGTTGCATGCACATTTTCTTTGTGAAGCTACAGTGTGCACCAAAATATAGTAACCCATAAGAAGAAGAGACATAGTGACACACACTGTAAATGGTGCGTTTGAAAGAAAGTAATTATGTAACTGGCTCCCAGTCACCAAGTGTTTCTGTTCTCTATTTGTTTTTTATACAGTGAGGTGACTACAAATACATCGCCAGATTCACATTACTGAAACTACTTTACAAAGCATCATAATTTTGCATGCAAATAATATCTAAATGCTAAATATATATTATGGCTCCACATGATATATCATCTTTAATTTCACCATATTTACTACTGGAGTTTCAGAATTTCTATAGACAAGTTTTTCAGGAAGAACATCTGCTCTATCTAACGTAGAAGAGATGAATGAATAAAAATATCTCTCAACTTTTTTCTGCACTCCCAGAATTATCTGTAGTCTTTGGGTATCCACCCAGCTAATTTCATACTTCACATTCACAGTTTCAAAGTCTGCTAGGTGAACACGTAATATGTCCATGTCCTGTGGCTGTAAGGTACCTGACAAGCTTGTTAAGACATCAGCAAGAACAAAGCAAACATATGCATTAATATGCAGTGTGTTAATTTACAAATTTTTGTCACGGTTTTATGTTGGTTAGCACTCTGTAGCTGAACTGCAGCATCTCAATCAAATATTTCAGTAGAATTTTACAATTCAAAATTTTATTTTTTTAAGAGTTGAGATAGAAAATAATGTTTTTCAGTCTCTGACTTCTGTAGACACTGTCTTTAGTTCCCATGGTTTCTTGCCACAGGAGCCAGTATCAGTTCCTTATGGGATCTCTTTATGTATATCAGGGAACACTAAATAAGTGAATTACAAAACCAAAACAGGAAAGAGGATAAGGACTTGGTGAATGAAAATCCACCGCCCCCCCAAAAAAAACCCAAACCCCCCAAAACCCCAAAAAAACCAAAACTGCCCACTTGTCCTAGTATAAAATTCTTCTGCCAAAGTGGTAGATTATCAAGGGGTGATCAAAGTGCCTAACACAGCATGTAGGCACATCTAGAACCCCTAAGAGATCCTGCCTGGCCTCCAGCAGAACACGGGTCTCATGTCGGTCCAATGCCATGTCTACCAGCTCTCTGCTGATGTCTCAAATACCTCATGATATCTAAAATAGAGACACCTGAATCACTCCATTAGGTATTTCGAATGTGGAAAATTGTTGATGCAAATGCAATGAAATATGCAAATGGAATGTAAGAGAGAAAATTGCTGTAGATAAAAAAAAAACAAAACAACTCAGCTACTACAGGAGATTTGAATTTTAAATGTGTTTAATATGCAGATGATACCAGCTTAAGGAGATGACTGCTTGTTTTGCATAAGTGTCCTAACTAAAGTTTTGCTGTTAACAGGGCACTCTTTAAGTTAGCCATTTTCTTGTGACTGGTCTGACTAAGTGACAGTAAGACCTGTGCACATACATTATCTAACAGGCATTTTGCTTCTTACCTCTACATTTCTCTTCTGCAGTTATGTACTTGATATGTTTCATTTTAAATGGCAAAGAAAACTATTCTAGCTAACATTTACGACTTTTTGTAGAGTTTTACATACAAATGAGACTTAATCTCTGAGGTCAATGTACTGTATGACCCAAAGAATAATGCTCAAGTATTAGGTTACTTCAATCTTCTAAGCAAATTACATTACATTCCCTTTTGAAAATTTATAGTTTGTACCCAAGTGATATTTGCATATTGTTGTATTTTTACTTATTAAAAAATTTAATTAATTTTGCATGCACTAAGCCACAAATAAAACCTCTGCATTTTTTCACATAAATTTAAGTGTAACAACCAAGTTAAAGAAACAAGCTGAACCTTTCTGGGTAAATGCAGCATAATGGTGGTGATAAAAGGCACACCCCTGAAAGCTAAGTGGTATCAAATGGCTTTAATAATGATCTGTTTTCCATAAGGAGCTGTAATGCTTCCTACTCTGGTAACATATGTGTTCATTTCAAAAATCCCCTACCCATCTAAACTGTGCATGTATACCATTCATAAAATTAAATAATTTGGGATAAATGTGTGTTTCTTTTCTGCTGGATATGTGTTTGGACCAACAATTCCCTCAAATCATTGAGTAGCTAAATAGTTACCAGGTAGACCTGCTGTGTGCTGCAAATTCAAGTTTTATTCAAATTATTGGCTTGTTTGTGTGATAGGTCAGCTTACTTTCAAGTGGTGATATTTACCAATGGATTAACGTATTTATTGGTTTATGAATAAGCTAATGGGAAAATTGCATTGATATTGACTTCTTAAAGAATTATGCATATGCCCATTTGGGAGAGGTAGGCATTTTATTAATTTGCTTTATTGTTAGAGCAAAAATATACTCTCATAATCAAATAAATACATTTCCTAAATCCTAAGTATTCTGTCAATAATTCTCCATCTTTGCATATTAATTTAAATTATTTAATCTAGTTTTGTTTTAATGACATTATTCGTGTCATTTGAGTCCCTATCCCTGGAAGTGTGAGGACCCATCCCTGGAAGTGTGAGGCCCCATCCCTGGAGGTGTTCAAGGCCAGGCTGGATGGTGCTTTGAGCAGCATGGTCTAGTGGAAGGTGGCTCTGGAACAAGATGATCTTTAAGGTTCCTTCCAACCTAAACCATGCTATAATTCTATGATCCTATGAAGATTCCAATGACAAAAAGAATAGGTTTCTGGATGCACACACTGATGACTTTCTGCATATATATATATATAGATCTGTATATACACCTCTTTAAGTGTCATTGCTACTTCTGTTCATATTTTTCAATTTTCTGGTCATTATGCTGTGAGTGATATTATTTTATCATTTGGCTTTCATACCTGTCCTGATTGTAACCAATAGCCTGCATTGGCTATTCCAATGTCATCTTCTCTTTTTTCCCTGGAAAAAAAAGAGACAGGCTATTGTGGTTTTTTGGTTGGTTGGTTGGTTGGGCTTTTTTAGCAAAGATTGCCTTAGAGAAAACAATAATATAACAGCCATTAATTTAAAGTATCTGTTAAGAACACCAAGTAGATAGTCATCAGAGAAAAATATAATATAAAACTTTTTATGATCCCCACAGTAAATGGGTCTCATGGTAAATTACTGGTACACTATATAGAACTCATCTAAAGTTATCTTAACATTAAAAATCAATAAAAAGCTAAAAAAAAGCTAATATCACAATAACAAATATTTTTCAGAAAATAATTTCTAATTCTGGGCTTCTCACCACTCTCTGTCCTTCCTTCTGGTGAGACTAGAAACACTGATAATGGCAAGGCATAACTTGCCAGTTCATTTTAGAACAAGACTGAGACTGAATTTCAGTACAGCAGAAAATGTATTAAAGCAACATTAAACACCACTGGTGCTTTCAGTACTTATAGCAAGCAAAATTAAAAATACATAGCCTTTCCTCCAGTAAAAAATATCAGAGTTTACATCTTTTTTTTAAGTGTCTATGTCATGGTTTAG
>RSEF01000002.1:144903987-144918749 GCA_003993805.1 Himantopus leucocephalus
CTGGAGCTGGTGGTGATTATTAGTTAATTTTAAGAGGAAGCTGTGACTTAAACCATACTTTTCCTGCTACCAGTGACACTTGAAAAATTGTTACAAAACAGTATAATATAGGAAGCTGAGGGTCTTAATCACTGGTTGCAACCATAATCTTTATTTCAAAAAGGGTATTCAGATAGGAACAGTAGGAGTTATTGGGCAGTGCTCATACATGTTAACAAATAATTTACATGCTGGAATAATAACTCTGAGATGAAAGAGTTTCCTTACACCAGAGACCAATCACCAATGAAGCCAGGGAGCCTTAGTTTCGGTTGTAATTGGTGTTTGTAGAAACAATTAATATATGAAGACAGACTTCTCAAAAAAACACATTCTCTTTGAGACAATGTTTTTACCCTTTGCTTGTATTCAATTTATTCAGATCAAATTTAATAGTAACATGCTGCATGGAAATAATTTCATAAATTCCTTTTGAATTATTTGAAGCTTTGTTTTTTTGTTTAGGAGGATCATTTCTTGCTTTTTAAAAAAAATGAGAATAAGATTGTCATGCTTCCTGAGAATTGTTTGGTTTTTTATTTCATGCACAATTTGTGGGAATATAATTTAGAGACCACAGGTTAGAATATTGTCAGACACGAATATTTCAGAACTGGAATAGTCATGGCATGGAGAGGAATAATACGCTTGGCCAGAAAGCCAACAATATCCTGGGTTGCATCGAAAGCAGTGTGGCCAGCTGGTTGTGGGAGGTGATTCTGCCCCTCTACGCTGCTCTGGTGAGACCCCACCTGGAGTACTATTCCAGCTCTGGAGCCCTTAGTAGAGGAAAGCCACGGACTTTTCAGAGCAGATCCAGATGAGGGACACAGAAATGATCAGAGGGATGGAACATCTCTCCTATGAGGAAAGCCTGAGAGAGTTGGGGTTGTTCAGCTTGGAGAAGAGAAGGCTCTGGGGACACCTTTCAGTACTTAAAGGGAACTTATAAGAAAGATGGAGAATTTTAGTAGGGCCTGTTGCAACAGGACAAAGGGCAATGGTTTTAAACTAAAAGAGGGAAGATTTAGACTAGATATAAGGAAGACATTTTTTACTATGAGGGTGGTGAGACACTGGAACAAGTTGCCCAGAGAGGTGGTAGATGCTCCATCCCTGGAAACATTCAAGGTCAGGTTGGACGGAGCTCTGGGCAACCTGATCTAGCTGAAGATGTCCCTGGTCACTGCAGGGGTGATTGGACTAGCTGACCTTTAAAGTTCCCTTCCAACCCAAACTATTCTGGAGCATGTCCAGAGAAAGGCAATGAAGCTGGTGAGGAGTCTAGAGCACAGGTCTTTTGTGGAGCAGCTGAGGGATCTGGGGTTGTTTAGCCTGGAGAAAAGGAGCCTCAGGGGAGACCCTTATCGTGCTCTACAACTATCTGAAAGGAGGTTGTAGAAAGATGGGAGGGTTGATCTCTTCTCCCAAGTAACAAGCAATGGGACAAGAGGTAATGGTCTCAAGTTACACCAGGGGAGGTTTAGGATGGATATTAGGAAAAATTTCTTCACCGAAAGGGTTGTTAAACATTGGAACAGGCTGCCCAGGGAAGTGGTGAAATCATCATCCCTGGAGGTATTTAAAAGACGGGTAGACGTGATGCTTAGGACCATGGGTTAGTGGTGGTTTTAGCAATGTTAGTTTAATGGTTGGCCTCCGTGATCTTAAAACTCCCTTTCAACCTAGACAATTCTATGATTCTATGGTGCACTTAGCAATCATGAGATGAAGTTTTTTCTGTTTGCTTCTTCTTATGAGTGTTTAGATTTCATCACCTCATTTTTTTCTGTGCAATCATCAAGAATATTTTACTATTAATTTAAATGCATACTGAGATTCTGTAATCTTATTTTGCCCTCAGCTGGATTTTAAAGAAAAAAACACACCAAACAACCATAAAACATCATAAAACTCATGCTTAAGAAAGAAGATCTGGCAACCTCTGGTGTCAAACCAAGTTAGAACCAGGAATAATGCAACTAATATTCTCTGGTGTCAGTACTGGAACTAAATAGAAATAGTCAAACTTGCAAAGTAGGGAGGTATTTGCATTCAAGTCTATCTCTGTCCCAGTCTAAATAAGTTATCTTGTTTTTTCTTTCCAATATAGCGAAGAGAATATCTATGGTGTGCTGCAACTGCAAGGTAGAAGATCATCTCTTTTCTTACAGAAATTATGTGGAGAAATAATACAAAGGGCAGCCTAGACAAAGACAGCAAAAATCATTAGAGGATAGCCATGGCTTTCATATAATCAATTGACACCACACACTTTAGAGGTATTTGGAATGACAGAGAAGTAGAAAATAATGCACAGAGTAGGACATTCAGAAATAATCTATTACATTTTTCCATACAGTTTTTGCATAGAAGAAAGCCAAATAAATTAAATTTTCTGAGTAGTTTATAGGAAAACTCAAATGAGACAAACCTGATACATTGAACAATAACTTACAACTGCTATATTTTAAATTGTTAGCATTTCTTTGGTTTCCAGATTCTTACCTTCATAACACCATGTAAATACTATGTCTTTGAAGCAATGTCACTTATGGATGTATTGTTCAATGATTTTCCATTTTTAAATTCTTTTTGTCAGGCATTGAACCCTTACTGAAAAACAACGGTATGGGGCGTTTTATCCCTTCAAGATTTCCCTACAAAAAATAATCTGAGAGTAAGAATGTTCAGGCAGATGGATAGTTTTACTCTGGATATGGCAGAATAGCCATGTTTTGTAGTCCTCTGCAGGACTGGTACCATCCTGTGCAACTCAGAATGAGTATAGATCATTAGTATGTATTTCATTATTAAACTGGAATGTCACAGACTCGTTAAAATAATTCACCTGACTGGAATACGAAGATAATTGGGTATAGTTTTCTAGAAAAGAAAGGCAACAAAAGAGGGGTTAGCTCAGCCTTTTAACATAAAGAACAAATTCTGACACTGAAATTGTAAATGGAGTTTTCTGGAGGGTTCAGGGTAATGATTCAAGGGCTAAAGAAACAGGACAGTTAGCAATATAGGAGTCCACATAGACCAGTAAACTTGGAAGATCATATGAATTAGGCCTTTTGTGAGCAACCTCACATAACTACAGATATACATAATAGAGACCGATGTATGGGAGCTGGTAACTCTAAGCTATCTCCCTGGAAGTAGAAGAATACTGGTACTCACTGCTGAAGTTTAGGGTGTGCTGAATTACATTCTAGCAGTATCCGTTTCACTACATACACAGCAAAGTACAGTCATAGTAGACATTTGCATGTGGTAAAATGAATTAATCTTTCCCAAAATGTAATAACAGATCACTAGGCTGACTTTTAACTGACCGCAAAAACAAGAAGGCATACAGAGAGTGAAAAAGTCGGTTTACTAATAATGGGTCCACTGTCATCAGAGCACGAAACTATTAGCAGCTGATGTTAAGAAGGTCAACATGATTAGTAAATTTTCATGTAATTCTTTACTAAAATACCAGCTGTAACCTAGAAGTAAATATAGTTAAATATAAATAATAAATATTGTTAAAACCAACAACAAAAGAGTATTTCAGCCTGGAATAAATCAAGAATAGGCTAGAGATTACTTACCTAAGTTAGGTGTTTTCATATTGTAAGACTGATTGTTTCATTCTGTGTAGTTAAAAAATTGACTGGTGAAATCAGAACACAAATAGTAGTTATTTTGAGAATTTATGGATCAAAGATTAAAAAGGCAATTTTTGCGCCACACTAAAAAAATGTGGAAAAGGAAGAGCTACAGGATTATGTATCTGTCAGCTTTACTTTAATTGTCAAATAGTGACTGGAACCAATAATCTAGAAAACCTGGAGTACATCGAAATAAAAAACCAGGAGAGTAATAGCCAAAAAATTTTGTTGAGAAAAAAACACCTCAAAACAACTGAATTTACTTCTGCAATATGATAATAGGCCTTGTAGACAGAATAGAAGTAGTAGAGTCATATAACTTGACTTTTAAAGTCTTTGACATTGTGCCTTATGATAGTACTAAGAAAGCTGAGAAAAAATGTTAGAATGAAAAAGCTTAAGGGTGGAATTCCAGCAAATCTGGCAAGGAAATTGTGCCTGTGTTGTAGTCCTGAATTCACTGCCAAAATGATGGGGTTTTGCAGGGATCAGTAAGTACAACAAAGCACTAAAAATCCTGCTTAGGAATGAGTTGGATTTTTCTCACTGGATCTTCAAGAGTAGATTAAAAAGTGTGTCACAAGTTCTAAATCTATATAGTCTGTATATAATAGAATAGAATAGAATGTCCTGGCGGAGGCAGGTGAAAAGACTGGATAATCTCTTGAGGTTCCTTCCAGGTCTCTGATTCTTTGTTCCTTTGCACATGTAAATTTAAGTGAGCATATGTGGTCATTTTTTGACTTCCAGGTTTTATTTGTCTATTCATTTATGTGTTTAACAGTTTTAGCATCAGTGAGATTATTCGCAGTTAAGCGTATCCAGAATTACATTGCTGGAGTTTTTGTAAATGCATCTAATTATCGGTTAAAGACAATGTGTGATTCAGCACTTGCAGGCAATTCCTATGTCAAAGGTAGAAGTAGATATTTAGTTATATGATAGTTAATTACTCAGACATAAATTAAGAAGCAGTCTACTGTTTCCATGGACAATGCTATTTATAGACTTCAGAAAGAGGTGGACTTTTTTACAGAGAATTTGAAGGTTTAATGCTGGATTGCATTGTGAGGAGCTTTTAGGATTACATGTATGTTATACAGTATTTACTAAAATCAAAAGTTACGTTTGAATTTTAACACTACAAAGAGTATGAAGTCTAATTCTAGGGAAGGTTCAAATGATGCTCTGTGCCTCTAACTGCACCATATGGTCTAAATGCTGAGTATTTTATAAACATGCCTGAGACAGCTCTAAATTAGGTCATGGCTAAAACAGCAAAATCAAAGTCAAATTTGGGTCAAAAGGACCTGCTTGTCCTTTCTGTGTTACACAGAAATAATTCAATGCATAAATCATGTACATCTGCATAGATGTATAATTTGTGAATCATGTTTTTGTCATTAAAATTTCATATGTTGAGTAAAGCCACAGTGTTCCATCAGTATCAAGTTATGCTTTACACAGAGAAAAAAAATGTCCTACTTAGAAAAATATATTATGTAGGCATAAGTATTAAATCCATAGTTAATAGGTCCTTAAGGTTTTTTGATATCTTTCAGCTGAAGCTGGATTAAAATTCCCATGTTCTGCAGTTCAATGACTAAATTCATTCTCTGCATCTGTTGTTATTACTTCTCATTGGGTAATCGAGTTTTCTGCAATATTGTATACTAATCCAGAAGAGTCATATATTACATTATACATATGTAATAGCTGTTAGAATTGTAAAACATGTTAATTTCTTTCCTCAGAGCCTCTTAATCTTTTGATGAATATTGCCGGTATTATACAATATTGATGGATCTCTGCAAACCCAGAGACTTTGGACAATCAACTGCAGAGGACTCCTAACATCTCAAGAATATATCTGCATAAAGCTCAGTTTCTTAAGAAAGCTTGTCTTAAAGTGTTTTGGAGAGGCTTCTCTTAAAGGTGGTATTCAGCTCACCTACAAGTTAGATTACCTAAAATTTACATATCTAATGAAACAATGCACTGGCTCCTTTAATGTCCACATACCTAGATTTTTATATTTTCACATTTTCAGGGGAAGGGGAACCCAGACTGACCCTAGCATGGCCAGGGAGCACTGAGATGCTAGCAAAACATTATTCAGTAAAACTGAGGCATACTTGGATAGCTATAGTAAGGTGGTCTCTGTAGGTTCACAGCTAGTCAGGTAATCATATAATCATTCTTTTGGTTATTGAATGCTTTGTATATTTTTCCCCTTCTTAAATGTAATTCCCACTCTGTTCATGTCCTAGTAATTCACTGGGCAAAACCATTGAGGAAAATAAGTGTAACAGTATATCAAGCACTCAGTTCTGTTTCAGTTTTAATTTAACTCAAAGTTCTTTATAAAGATGGGAAAACATTGTATTTGTTATTCACATCAATTTATATTAGCAACAAATGGAGCTTTTGATGGCTTGGAAAGATGATCTAGAAGATTCCCATGTTTTTGCAGTACATATTAATGTTAAATTGCTTTTGTTAGTTCTCAGGAAGTTCTTCACATAGATCCTAGCCAGTACTGGTTTCTTCAATTGTTCCTTCCCAGGTGCAGGACCTTGCACTTGTCTTTGTTAAGCTTCACACTGTTCTTGCTAGCCTGCTCTTTCAGCCTGCAAGGCATCTCTGTAAGACGGCTCTCCCTTCTGACATGTCCACCTCACCACCTATTTTGGTGTCATCAGCAAACTTGGTGAGGGTGCTTTCAATCCCATCATCCAGATCATTTATGAAAATGTTGAACAGTGTGGGGCTCAGTATCGATCCCTGGGGAACCTCATTTGTGACAGGCTGCCAGCCTGAGTAAAAACCATTGATCACCACCCTCTGAGTGCAGCCTGTTAGCCAATTCCCTACCCACCTCACAGACCACCCATCTGAAGTATATTTTGCCAGTATGTCCAGGAGAAGGCTGTGGGAAATGGTGTCAAATGCTTTGCTGAAGTCCAGGTAAACACTGTTCGCCTCATGTTGACAGAAAATGTTAATTTGTTGTAGAAGGCAATCAGGCTAGTCTTTCATGATTTGCCATTGGCAAATCCATCAACTGCTTCATGGGGTTTGTAATAACTTCTAGGAGGACTTGTTCCATTATTTTCCTGGGAACTGAAGTAAAACTAACGGGCCTGTAGTTTCCTGGGTCCTCTTTTGGGTCTTTCTTGTAGATGGGTATGATATTTGCTCTCTTCCAGTCAGCAGGGATATCCCCTGATCTCCACAAGTTTTCAAATATTGTAGACAGTGGTCTTACAGCAATGTCAGTCCCTTCTTTTAACATCCTCGGGTGGATTCCATCCCGGCCCACAGATTTATGTGGGTAAAGCCCTTGCAAAAGGCTGAAGACCAGCCCTTCCTCCACTACTGATGAGTCAACAAACACATTGTCATAGCTACTGGATCCTGTGATCTGGGGTCCAGCTATGTTGGTAAAGAAAGAGGCAAAGAAGGTAGTGAGAACCTCTGCCCTGTCAGCGTTATCAGTAACTAGTTCCCCTGCATTGTTTAGCAATGGTTTTATGTCTTGTCTGGGCTTCTGCTTACTGCTCACATATCTGAAGAAACATTTCTTGTTTTCTTGATATCTTTGGCCACTTTCAGTTCTAGCCGCGCCTTTGCCTTCCTGACTGAAACTCTGCATGTCCAACAAGTAGGGTTCTTGTAGGCCTTGGTGGGTATTTGGCTTTCTTTCCATAGCCAGAATGCTTATTTTTCCCTTTTAAGTGCATCAAAACATTTGTTGCTAAGCTAGGGTGGTCTTTTATTCTGCCTTCTCCCCTTTCCTTCGTAGAGGATGGACTGGTTTTGTGCTTCCAGGAGGCTGTTCTTGAATAACTCCCAGCACTCAAAAGCTCCTTTGCCTTTCTTGGATGTTTCCCATGGAATCCCTCACAGCTGGGCTCTGAGTGCATTGAATTTGATTCCTCTAATACCCAAGGTCTTTGTCCTGCTATTGATCTTCAGTGTCCTCAGCAGGATCTTAAATTCCACAATGTTATGATCACTGTATGCAAGGCTACCACTAGTAATTTTCTTGCCAAGAACTGTTGTGAGCAACAAATCTAGCAAAGCACTGTTCCTAGTCAGCATGTCCAACATCTGTAGTAGGATGCAGTCCTCAATGCATTCCAGGAACCTGATGGACAACTTGTGCACCACTGTGTTGTTCTCCCAACAGACGACTGGGTAATGGAAGTTACCCACGAGGACCAGGTTCTGCTGGCCCAAGACTTCCTTGAGAAGCCAAATAAAGTTTCGTTGGCCTTGTCGTCCTGATTGGAAAGTCAGTAACAGATACTTATCATAAGATCCCCCTTAGTGACAATCCTTCTAATCTTGATCCAAAGTCATTTGATAGAACTTTTGTGGTCTCCCTAGACCAACTCCGTACCCTCAAATTTCTCTTTTACATAAAGTGGAACTTGACCTCCTCTTCTTCATTTTCATATCTTTCTGAAAGAGTTTGTAGCCATCCATTGTAGTCTTCCAGTCATGTAAGTTTTCCCACCAAGTTTCTGTGCTTCCTATGACATCACAATTCTCAGACTGGGTGCAGAGCTCCAGTTCCTCCTGGTTGTTGCCTGGAATACCTGCATTGGTATACATGCACTTGAGTTTGTATGTTGAGGAGCATTCCTTACTACTCTGGAAGGTGCATTGGCAGAGAAGGAAATTCTCAAATGTCAGTTAAAAGGAGATACTGCTTAGAATGAAACATAAACGTCTATAAAAGGCCACAGTTTGACTTGGCCATCAGGCAAAGGTTCAGGTGATGCATATGAAGTGGAACAGAGACCAATTCTCTGATTGAGACCAAAAGGCCCAGCTGTGATGGGGATCTATGTTGCATGTGCACATACATCCTACTCGCAGACTTTCCTGAATCCTGTTGCTGTGGAGGAACAGGATCAAGCCATCGGTGATGCTCACTTTTGTGTGAATGCTGTACGTTTATGTAGGTGCTGGTAAAGCACTGGGCAGCCAGTGTTGTCTGTGCAGCCAGCTGTGTGCATGCAGGGTGTGTGTATGCGTGGCAGTCTGTGTGTAGCAGGGTGTGCGTGTGTTCCTATGGGGGAGCACGTGCTCAGCACTGCTACCAGCTCACCTCCACCAGGCTAGCTAATCCAGCAACCTCTAACATAAGTTATGTGAATCTTCAGACTGATCTCACGTGTAATACTGGTAAGAAAAAGGGTATTTTTCTACTGCAAGTGAACCTGATATGAAGCAGGAGTGGATGTGTCCTTGAGGAACGAATTAGTGGTCTGTTTGAGCTTTCTGTTTTACTTTCTGTTTACTTTTTTGCCTAGTTGTTACTTTCATTTACTTAGAGGCAAAATTATTTATAGATGGTTGGACTGGCTTGTCTTACTATGAAGTAAAGCTATTTAAAATAACGTGGGCTCAAAGCTTGTTTACTTTATAGAGACCCCCACTTCAGCAAAATAAACATTTGAATGTAAGAAGTTTTAATTTTCACTGTGGCCTTGTAACAGGAATACAGATTTTCAGCAATCAATCTTTTTCCCTGTTACACCCTAAAATTCTTAGAATCATTAAATGGTAAAGGTTACTGATGGGGTAAGTACAACACATCTTTACATTTCAGCAATCAATCTTTTTCCCTGTTACACCCTAAAATACTTAGAATCATTAAATAGTAAAGGTTACTGATGGGGTAAGTACAACACATCTTTACATTTATCACAGATGGCAATTCCGGGTGGCCGGACTAAGACAATCAAATTGCTCTGATATGACTACATATTATACATAGCAATTACCAAAACCAAACAAACAAAAAAAGAAAACTGTTTGCTTACAGGATATCTAAATAGATTAAGAATGCTGGTTTTATTGTTGTTGTTATTATGTCAATAGGAAAAGAGGTTATTTGGGGGTTGGCCTAATTTTTTTCTCCAGAGGTAGAGAACCTCTTTTAAGAGTTAGGGTTTTTGTAAACAAAACAAAGCAAACAGAGAAAAATAATTTAGAAAGAAGCTTCTGAGAGGAAATCATACCCATCATCACCTGCTCCATGAAAGAAAAGAGTATTTAGCTGGAACATGGAGGATATAAACTCAAATCCTTTATTTGTCCGAGGAAACATGGGCTCACGTTACACATAAACCTTCTCTAATGCCCATACTATATGGTATTTGGGGATTTGAACCATTCTATGATTCTATGATTTCTCAGGCTTTATAGCATGGAACTGACTATAAATTGCACAAAGCAGGAAAAATTCTATGGAGGCTAATTGTGTTTTGCTGTGTTATTTTTCAAGTCAGCTCCCTGTCCCAGTTCATTTTATGAAGCTGTTCACACACTCATGTGGGCGTAGTGCAAAGGTACCACAGAGGAAATATGAAGATAAGAAATGGCTAACTAGATGAAATGGGGATGCTTAAGTCATATTGAAGTGCTGAGGAACAAGGTGTGTAATTAAGTTCTTATATATATAAATATTTAGAGCTGTAGCTACTGGTGTCAGTAGCTTCTTATCTAGCATTCTGGATTTTGTTAATCTTATTCTTGTTTTTTTTTACTAGTCCTAGACATAAAATAACAAGGACAGTGGAAATTGAAATAAGTTTTAAGGTGACTACAAGTTAGTATCTGCCATGGTCATTACAAGACCCTGTGAATTCAACTCTTCCAGGATTTTAGTTGGATCCAGTGAATGGTCATAATGTTAGAGTAGTCTCCAGAGATCCAAATT
Organism: Himantopus leucocephalus; assembly: GCA_003993805.1. Classification (NCBI taxonomy): domain Eukaryota; kingdom Metazoa; phylum Chordata; class Aves; order Charadriiformes; family Recurvirostridae; genus Himantopus; species Himantopus leucocephalus. The sequence continues at coordinate 144,914,425 of RSEF01000002.1, forward strand.
GCTTTCAGAATTAATTCACTTTTTTTGTGTATAAGACTAGCCAGTCAACGAACTATGTTGTACAAATAAACTTTTCAGAAAGCTTCACATGTAACTGTACAGAACAGACTCTGTTCAGAAATGAATGAACAATGTTTGTAAAAAAGACAATAGCGAATTGTTCTTTCATTGGATTTAAGATTTATCTGAATGTAGAGAGATCATAGTGTGTATCTGTTGTAATAGAATTGGGACTTGCCTATTTTGTAAATTGTCTGTGTTTGAGAATATTTAAATGAAACTAAATTTGCAGTATGTCAGTTATGCAAATAATGACATGCACATTATACTATCCATATAAACAGAGTGGGTAAGTTGTATATATTAGCCCACACAATATTTTTTGTTTGGAAAACAAGGTTTTACTGTATGTTAATCCCCATTCTAACTTTGACTCATATCCTTTTGGTTAGTGTGTCTGATTTCACTGTACTGTGACTCAGTTTTCAGTCTCTGTAACTCCATTTCCTGTCTGTAAAATTGTAAAGATAAAATATTGACCTATATATAATTTCTACTGTAAGATTCATCTACAAATTATTATAAGAATTGCTATTATTTTAGTCAAAATAAGTTTTCACTTACTATGAACGCTTCCCTGACAGCTCAAGGAAGGAAAGTTCTGTTATTATTTTTTACAATAGCTTTCAGGAAAGGAAAAGAGTAATGCTTTGTGGAGGATACTGAGTCACTGAGTGAGGTTTTACTTGAGGACTTTGTGAAAATTAGTCAGGAGTAATTGAGAAAATCTTATCTGGGGTTATCAACAGACAGTTATAGAAAAATGACATAAATGAATTTAAAAAATAATTAGATTGGGCCGCTCAATTCCAAAAGAGAAGCTCATGTTTATTAGTTTTGCAGGGTAGTCTTGTTCCCTTTCATGTGATATATTGTTGTCTGGCTCCTACAAAAAGTTAAAATTTTTGTACGAGTTTTGTTCCATTATCTCATACCAGGTTTTTTTTTTTTTTGTATGATTCAGTAATGCAATCATTATGTAAGTATGAAAGAATCTCTATTTCCATAAATGTTAAGTGTTCTGGAGTCAGCAAATTTATGGTTTATATTTATCCTACTGTACTACAAAATATATAAAGCCATAACTTAAAATATGACCTAGTTGACATTACAGTGAACATTGACATTATAGTGAACTATATTAATAAATACTATTTTTGCAGAAAATGTCTTCCTAATACAAATTAATTTAAGAGGTAAACTGAATGGGAAGTGCTATTGTCCCATAGTTGAAGAAGTTTCTCCTAAATATAAGAAAAAAATGTGAATAATATGGAAAGGAAAGGCAAATATAGCTGCAAACATAGCCTCAAATAATGTCTTAAAATAGACACTATCAGATTCCCTTTCCGGTGGTTTTATCCAGGAGACCAGTCTTTCAAGATCTGCCAGAGACCTGGTTGTCCCATGTCATGGTTGCTTCTTGGGCCTTACACCTGAGCTGTCTTTCCTTGTCTGTATGTGTAGTTAAGAATTACAGGAATATAAGCAAAACAGTAAAATCTGTTAGATTTTAATATTTCCCTGCATTATTAACTTTGCTTTTATACTAACTTCCAAATTATTTTGTTTGATACTACTTTTCCTTTCCTTTTTCTTCTGTCTCAATATTTTCCCATCTTTTTTATTCTTTACTGAAAGATTGTGAATTTCTTCTGAGAAGAGCAAATAATGTTATATTACAAAGGGAATATTACAATCCTGTCCTCTTTCCTATGACTGTTTCTAAGTTGTATGAGTCTGACTCATGACTTCCATCTATTTTTCTCTTAAATTGTCCTAATTTTATTTTTTTCCTTCTTATTTGCTCATGTTTCTCTCTTTTTGTTGTCCTGCCTGTTCCACATATAGTTTCTTCCCAGATATTTGTGTTTGGACTCCTAGCCCCTCTTCTGAGGACATGACTCCAAAACTATGACAAAGCTCTGTCAGAATCCTTAGGGAGTAAATCAGCCAATTTTTCAGATACCTCATGGTGTCCAATCACAAAATCTTTTCTTATTATCTATAGTCTTTATTTTTGGTTATAAAATGGATGAATGAAACTATTTCTAGTAAGAGGGAAATAAATTATTTATAATGTGGTGCTTTCTTTTTTCAAGAAGCAATCAACTTCTTGATGATACCTTGTGTTTGAGGAAATGAGGAAATTTTTAGGAATCTATTGTTGTCTTTACCATTTACTGGGGCTACAGTACCATCGGGAAGTACCACCATGCTAATCAGTGTACAAATGGATAGTAAAAAAATGTCTCTGTCTGAAGTAGTCTGGAGTCTGACTAACTACGCAGGAAAAAATGTTACACAGTACACAAGTAAACAGTCTTTCACAGTCAGAGGTAATGGTATTTGTTCCCTTATTTATTTCTATATCTAACCCCAGCCTATTTCCAACCCTGTCCATATATGCAATCTCTTGTTGTTAACATAATTTCACCACATAATTTTAAATGTTTATATTTATATGTTAGTATTCATATGTTTCCATATAGATGTTTATGAAAGTCATTTACACCTGCGGTACTGAAAGAGTGTTCATGATAGGATATTTAATAATTGAAGACAAAAGATCATAGCTCAGTTAGAAAGTATCACTAATCAAGTAATTTCTAGCCATCGGCAAGGTAGGAAGTAATGTAGCTTGATGCTGGAAGGGCAGCCTCTGAAAATTAAAGAGTCTCTCAGTGCTTAGTATTAAAAGTGCTATATAAACGAGTAAAATGTAATGTAATATCATTAGGGCAAAGCTGAGGTCAAGCATCCTTTAAATTGAGATTAAGCATATTATTCATGACAGTGTAGACATCATTAGACATGTATAATGTCTATGAAGAGCAATCTGTGTGAGAGGATATCAGTAATTGAGCTTGACATCACCAGCCAGCCAATTCAGACTTCTCTTGTGATGCATAAGCTATATAAATCTTCTGAAACATTATTCTGTGCTAGGACTGGAAACATAAACCTGTGCAATAGCAAGTCAGGGACACAAATCTCTATACTAACACAATAATACATTTGTTATTATTTTGCAATTGATAAATGACACACACAACACAAACAGAAAAGTGGGAGGTAAAAGTTGGAAGGTAAAGAAATAAAGGTGAGAAAGATAAGGGTGGGAGGAAAGAAAATAAAGATGAATGCCTTTCCCAGATACCATAAAACCCAAGTCAACAATTTCAGGATGAAAGATGAGAGAAGGAGGTATAATAAGAATAAAGGTGAAAAAATATGGTGAAATTCAGTACAGTTAACAGATGTAAATTATGTAGTCAGGTTCTGTTGTAGTATTATCACAAGATCGTATGAAAATTTAATATTTTATGTAAAATGGTAAATATACCTTTGAGAATAAATAATGTCTGAGATTTTTGTCCAAAAGAAACTAGATTCAACCATTCTTTACTATGATAGTGTCACCTTGCCCATAGGAAAGTTTTGTTGTAGAACCTTGTTAATTTGTTGACAGGGTGTTTACAAAGGGGAAAAGGAGCATATACATGTTGATAAATATATTTAAAATAATAATAATAATAATGGAAGGCATTGGAACCACACAGGACTGAGTTAGATTTAAAATTATAGAAATAATACTAAGGTCTTTCTTTAATTTTCAGGACGCATATCATTGTTTTTTTCTTCTCTGTTCCTTTTGTCTATCTCTTTACCTTATTAATATCTAAGTAAATAATTGAAATTGAGTCAGTTTTCAAGTAGCTTTGNATATCTAAGTAAATAATTGAAATTGAATCAGTTTTCAAGTAGCTTTTGAAATATAAAGATGAGTTTGCCTGAAACATCATCAACACAATATGATGGAATTGAATAAATACCATCTAGTTGCATCTAACTCACAGATATTGAATCCTTGTACACACTACCATGCTGTAAATGTATTGCATCAGCTGGATACAATATGATAGAGTGCACAACAAAATATATCAGGGAATGGATGCACTACAAAGATCTATATGATTACATGACTCAGTTTGCAACAGCAGATATAGGGCTACACTAGCAGAACTGTGGGTAAGCTATGCAGCAAACAACTATTTCTCAGTGAAGACACTGGAAATAGGCATATAGCTCTGTCGCATAATACACAGGAAAAAAGGCAGAGCAATGACAGTAGAACCTGCCACAAAAAATGAAATCTCTACATGTTATCTAGTTATCCAACTGAACAGCACTCTTTCGAGCCAAGTTGTGTCTTTGATCACATACTTTGTAGGCTTATGTTGGTGATTGATCCTGAGGACATA
>RSEF01000002.1:144933860-144962250 GCA_003993805.1 Himantopus leucocephalus
AAAAAAAAAAAACAAACCAACCCAGAAAATGCTTGCGATCTGTTTGTGGAGGCAAACCACAGAGGAAATCAGGCGAAATGACCAGAGACCACAAGACTCCTCCATCTCTTCTGTTTAGCTGTCGCTCCAAGACAGAGAGCAGAGAGCACCAAAGTCTGCTCTTTTGTCTGCCAGGCTAAAATGAAGCTTTGCCTCTGCTGTTGTTCCTCTGTTCCCCTGTTGCAGTTGTGACAAGCGGAACAAGGGCAGCTTTCAAAATAAAAGGGAGATGAAGCAGAGAGATTTTAAACGGCTCATTGGCAGAAGAAGTGATGAGAACAGGGAAAGGATTTCCATTTTCAGTGACGGGTACCTGGCGTGTAGGAATATTTATCAGGGACAAAGCGTGCCCGGCTTATTTCAGCCACCTCTGCAGTCCCCCTTCTCCCTCATTCCCACCTCGACCCCTCTCCCTTCGGGCTCCCCCAGCCCCTCCCCACCGCTTCCTTCCCCAGTCACTCATGGGGTTACTGGCGGATGGCTTTCGTCGGTGGGGGACGGGTGGCCGCAGCGCGGTGCTCGCCCTGTCCCTGAAGTGGAAACGGTTGGAAAGCGAGTAACAACAGTAGGTTCAGGTTTCCTCATTTCCAGATGGTCGCTGCCGCTGCTGCATCTTTGTGCGTGTGCGTGTGTGTGTGTGTATGTGCGTGTGCGTGTGTGTGTGTGCGTGTGCGCACTCAGGGGTGCAGGGAGACACTGACTACCGAAGGGACGGCGCCGTCTTTCCTTGTCACCTCCCCCGCACACGCTCAGCTCCTCTGCGGTGCCTCTTTCCCAGCGGCTCCCGCAGATCACACGGGGCTTCTGCCCTCCGGGATGCGCACAGCACCTGAGCCGTGTTTTTCAACCTCGACAGTTCCGCAGGGTTGCAGACAAAGTTACACCCCGCTCACCCCCGCCCTTCCCCTTCAGTTCGGGGCTAAAACAAGGCTCCGCTCTGCCCTCCGCTTAGCGCTCCTCCTCCTCCCCCTCCTCCTCCTCCTCCTCCTCCTCTTCTGCAGGGTAGAAATACACAACCCCTCTCAGCGGCACCAGCGGGGACCGCTTCTTCCTGCCCTGCCCGGGGGCACTAGGGGCCCGCAAAGGGCACAGAGGAACGTCGCCCGCAGTCTCCGCTATTTCATTGCGGGAGGCAGCAGGGGCAAGGCGGAGCCGGCCCGGAGCGGCGGCGGCCCGCCGGCAGGCTCCACCCGCGCCCGGCACCGGCAGCCGCCCCGGCACCGGCCTCGGCAGCCGCAGCCCCGGGAGGTCCTTCTTAATATACTCTTCCCTCGTTTGGCTTTGCTTTCTTTAGCTCGGTGACTATTGCAAGTCTTTTGTTTGCAAGTCTGAGGCAGCATTAGGGTGGTTTGTTTGTTTGTTTTTTAACATACAGAAATAGCCCCTCACTCCCTGAGCGCAATCAGCCCGTTCCTCCCGGGAGCGGGCTGGGGGCTCCAGGCAGCCACACAGGCTGTTGTATCTTCAACTCCGTTATCAACATCTCGACTTGCAAGCACCAGCCCACGAGACGTAAAGAACTCCGTGGATGTGCTTTCCAATCCATCCTTTTCCAAAACCCCTGTGCAATAAAGATACCAGAAACTTACAGTCTACCTGGTTTTTTGCTTGTTTGTTTGTGGGAATTTTTTCATTTGGTTTTGAGGAACAAGTCGAGAAGGATCAATTGCCCGTCTAGCTTAGTGCCCTTTATCTCCAACGGTGATTATTAGCAGCAGTCGAGGGAAAGATGTCAGAAACACAGCAAGTACAGAGTGACTAGCACGTCATCCTGGATTTCAGCAGCCAGCAGTTTTGCGTCTCCCGAGCTAGAGGCTGCTTTTGGAACATCATGTTTTAAGAGGCATGAACTGACTGACCTGTGCTCCACTCATTTGTCCCTTCCCTTCCCTTCCCTTCCCTTCCCTTCCCTTCCCTTCCCTTCCCTTCCCTTCCCTTCCCTTCCCTTCCCATCCATCCTCCATCCTTTACACACTGCATCTGGCTGAAAGCACTGAATAGTATGAAAGCTTGTAATAAAATTGGCTTTATTATATGCAGTGCTGTTGATGCGCTACATAGGTCAACCCCAGAAATTTGAGATTTGTAACCATTGAATGCACATGCATCTAATAGAGAGAAAAGCACAAAATTGTGCATCCTGTGGGGATGGCTCAGTTTGCATGATTGTAACACCCTTTCAGAGAAAAGGTTATGAAGACTAACGTAGCCTCGTATCCCTCCTTTTTTAAAAACCCGTATCTCAAACACTATCTGATTTTCAGAGGTATTGAGCATTTCTGATTCCAGCTCTCCCCAGTAAGAGCCCGGGGAACAAGTTAGCACCTGTGAAACAACGCCGAGTGAGTCCGTTGTTACAATGCTGGGACAGAGAGACAGTATAAGTCAAAGGAAAACATTTATAAAATAAATTACAATTATATGTAAAATGTCAATTCTATAGAATCTGATAAGTTGGAACAGGTAGGAATAGGAAAGGCTTTATGATCTGCTGCAAAAAATGTTTTTTTCCACTAATAGAAAACTTCAATTCTAATTCAACGGGGTTGTGACATTTCAGACTCAACTTCTTGCTGATGAGTATCATTTGGCTTGTATTTCGGGATGTAACGATTAAGGTTGAAATGATAGAACAGACCCTTTGTGGGAAATTATTTTACCAGACTACTCCGAAGCAATCTCCCAGGAAAGAACAGTCAGAGAACATGCAACTTGGTCTAAGGTGTTTTCTTTTTTTCTTAAACCCCTGTAATCTTAAGGGAGCTTTTACTATATGAGGTATTTGAAGAAGCAATATGTAAGTAACAAATCAGAGAGGCATATGATAAAAGTAGTTATTACAAGGCTATAAAACTTACCTCAACGCTTTGATTGAATAATTTTAATGCTAAAGTTTATTGAAAAATTCCCAAATTCCTATGAGCTTTAAACATGTATCCTTCAAACGACTTCACAGAAGAATGTTTCCTTCTCAATTAAATTGTACAATTTCTCTACAGAAAGAGAGAATCTTTGCATTTGTCAAAAATTCAAGGGACCTAAATGGCAGGGTGCATGATATGTAATGTACAGGATGTCACCTGCCTCTTAAAAAAAAAAAAAAAGCCTAGTAGTACTAGGAAATGTTGAATATCTGCTCCCCAACATCCAGTTTTTCTTTTGGGAAATGAAATGAACAAGGATATTGGACTACGACAAAGACTTTTTAAAATAAACATGCACACACAGACACAGACACACCATGTTTTTGTAGCTATTTGCATTTAGTTGTTTACTTTTCCTGGGCAGATTTGCATTCGTGATCTCACCGCCTTGTTCTTACAGATAATGTAAGGTTTACGATGGCTCCACAATCCTGGCATTGCAAGTGCCGAATACTGTTGTAAATGTCAAAGAATGAAATGGTGGAAACTCATCATCTCCTTCCCAGTGTCTGAAATGTTAGGTGGATAAGCTTATAGATTTAGGAACAGTGTTACTCAGAGAGAGAGCGCCTCAAAGTATTGGGGAATGACATACCCGGGATTCCACCGGGAATGGTGCTGTCGTAGAATGTCATTGTCAAAGAGCAAGGTGAGATGCAGCCAGTGCAGACAGAGAGACGGACTGCCCATTTTCCCTTGGATTCTATAAAATGCATTGTAGCATCATGTATCGTATTCATATTGTATCATAGAAATAAGGTGAATAACAGTAAGTAACTTAACCATAGAAGGATTCACGGGGTGATGAATTCTCACAACCGGAGGCCTGTAAATAAAACAGATTATCTTTGCAATAGGACTAAAGGAATCCGGAGGCTTGAGGCAGAAGTGACTGAGTAATTTAATTACGTGGATTATACAGATGATGAATCACTACTTCTGACCTCGAATTCTATTTTATCTGTTTCCTATATCTACATATCTTATTAGCTTTATGTCTTTATGCATTGTAACTTGTTTGATTTCATTCACATGGAATTGTGTATACACATACGTGTACACATACAGATATAATATGCACATATAGAAATTATATCCATATATTTGGTTATGTTATAAAGAAATTCAACAGACCTCATTGTTAGCTTACAAAGGTGCAGGTAACAACTTGAAATGTATGTACTTCCTTAGCAATTTATTACCTCTTAATTTATTGTGTATTCCGACCTCAGAAGGAAGTTCTGCTATAAAACATAAATGATTTCACTAACAAAACAAGAGTGCAAGTAGTGTTAGTTAGCAAATGTTAGGAGGAAAGCTTGATGAAAAGAAAAAACACCAGTTACTAAAAACACTAATAAGAACTGATCCTAGCACATAAAGAATTAACTGCCATAATTATTTATTCCCACTGATTTAGGAAAGTTTTACCAAATATAGTTTCTATAAAACTGTTGTTAGTAGAATGAAAACCTCTCATCACCTTTCAAATACAGAAAAAGAATTCTGCTATTTTCTGTTTTATTTTAATACTGGTATTAACATTTAAAGAAGCCGACATACCACATCTCAGAGGTGCCTGTATTTCAGTGGCAGTTAAAATGATCCCTCTGTGATCATTATCTTCTTATAGAACTGTTTTCAGACTCAGCAAATGGATATGCGCAAGTGTAGTTTGGAGTCCTTAGCTGAAACGAGCTACATAAATGCCGAGTATGGATATTCTTCTCTCAACGTAGCATTAAGATGGAGCTACTTGAATTACGAAACCTTTCCTCCATTATTTAACCTGATCCAGAAGGAAAACTTTACATTTCTACTCTAGTTAGCTTTCTTGATTGTTGTGCAATTTTCTTTGGGAATCAAAGCTTAGTCTAATTAAAACTAATCTTGTAAAAGCCTATACTAAAAGTTGCTTTCTGTATATCAGCTTTGATCCAAAGGTGAATGGAAGTTAGAAACAGGATATAAAATGAGCTTCTAAACTGCCTGTTGGTGAGCCCGTTGAATAGAAGGTCCAGAATAGGACCTTTGAGAGTAGATTTGCCTCTGCTTCTTTTCATACTGAGTTTTGAGTTACAGTTTTCTGTACGTGTATTTCATACGACTTGGAAATATAAATTATAACAGAAGCCATATATTTCACAGGACACTAGAAATTTTCAACAGAAGTGCTCTTTGAAAAACTCACATTGCATTATAAACCTAAAGATTTCAAAAGTAAATTGTTTATGATTCTGTTTAAGGAAAGTAAATTGTCTATTTGGATACAGTAAGAAAATCCTCCGTCTTTCTACATTTTATTGATCATGTCATCACTTCTGGGGATCGGTCCACTAGATTCAATGTAATGGTAGTATGCTAACACAATGTCAGCTGTAGTCCTTAAAACCACAGAATACTCATGCTTTTTGTCAGAATATATGCTGAATTACAGCCAATTTATGATCCGGTTTCAAGATTCCTTATTAAATTTTTGTTCTCCAGTAAAACACTTTGGAATTTGTGGAAGGCTGCTAATAGTTACAGAGAAACTGAGAAAACAGATTTCAGTTTAGAATGCTTTCAGATTTAATTATTAATGCAATTTGGTTTTACTTTTATTGTATTATCGTATATTCCAGATACATAGTCACATTTGAAAATGCTGAATTAGATAGCAAAACCAAAGCACAAAAATAGAGAAGTTTCCACATTAATTTTATTTTATTTATCCTCTGCTAGCACATTCTTTGTATTTGCCACCATCTCAGAGTCTAAAAATGTGTAATATACATTTTGTGAGCCAAAATCACAAGAACTAACACATACTAGAAAACAAAGCTCCAAATCCTGACTTTTGGAAAACCTACCTGGTTAACCAAAGGCGGAGGGGAGGAAAGAACAGGTCTTTGGCCACCTCACATAGTCAAGTCACAATCAGCTCTGCAGTAAATGATGCTTTTATTCATGCATCTCCATGTGCATGTGAGAACACAGACACACACAGACATGTGTGCAACTGTGTGTGTGCACACCAGCACTTCTGGTAGCAGGAGGCATCGGTAGCTGTCTGCTCGATCAAGAAGAACCTATGCTTAATTCATGACTGTCCTCATCTTGTATGTTTTCCCTTGAATACATCTATGCTAAAGGATACTTATACTTTAATCATATGACTACTGCTACTGACTTTAGCAGTTCTTGTTGTATGGCGTGGCAGTTTTAATGACCACAAGAGAAGAAATACGTATAATTCATAATTCTAATGAAAGGGCGAGACATTTTCCTCAAAATCTTTACATCAATATAGCGCTCACAAAGTAGCTTATCTGATCAGGGAATTTTCATCAGTCTAATGTATTGAAGTAACATGATACAAATTGTACCTTGTCAAGTGAATGTTTTAGCAATACTCATGGCAACAACCCTTCCCTCTTATGACTATAACTAAAATGGCTAAGATTTTTACAGCATTCACATTATTTACTAAATATGAAATCCTTTCCTATGAAACTGCTAAAAGATTTCCTCTTCTGTTAGACCCTGCAATAAAGGGTCTTGGAATTGAGGAAAAAAATCAAGATTTTACTTTTGATGGGCTTGAAAGATGTCCTCTTACAGCTGAAAGACGAAAACTGACTGCTCAGTCCTCAGTTTCTTGGTGTGATCTTCAACTTAAAAAAAAAAAGGCAGTATCATTGCCTACTCCTTTCCATATTACTCTTCAGCATATCTACCACTTTCGTTCAGAATTCTTCTTTCCAATAGCTGCTCCTTTCTGCAAGCTCTTTTGAAGGGGGCCAATCATTGCCCTCACACAATCCACATAGTTATTAGCTTGAGACTTTGCTAATATCACCTCTTTGCCCTTTGTTTCAATCTTGGCAACTCCTTCCTGGGAAAATAAAATACCTCTGACATTTGGGAAAATATTTCTTTAGAGGTTTTTATAGATTCTATTTAATGAACTTCCACATATCCTAAATGCAACCATATTCTCCTTATAGCAATTATAGACATCTTGTAAGAATGTGAAAGCTATTATACTTCTTCAGTGGCCAAATTTTCTATACAAGTATTTCAGCATTCTTGAGAAAGTTTAACTTTCAGCCTCTTTCCGTGGAAAGAAAAATAGCGTAGACACTAGACCAGCAATAGCATCTCTGTGTTTTTCATAGAGGATACAGTGCCAACAGAATCTCCCATGCCTTCTCATGCAAGGATAACAAGTTTCCCCTGACAAATAGGTGAGATATATTTTATTGGCATTTTCATTGTCAGCAGTAGAAAGTTGCACCAGTCAACCATATAAGACACAGTGATTTTTGTAAATGTCCTGACAAACTTATACTCCTTAAAGCCATTTATCTGAAATAGCAATGAGCAACAGAATCAATGTTTAATATAGAATGAGTTCAACAGCATTGGTGACTCCTGCGTGCCTGCCTCCATAAATTTCCTAAGGATATGCTTCCAAAATTCCTAAATCTCTCTAGTACTACAATTGCAGGTCATTGAAATTTGTATGAGTTTCTACACTAATTTCAGCTAGTTTTAAATTAAGATACCCATAAAAAAACCCACTCTCCTAAGCTCTGTCTATATATTTTTACTACACTCAAATTGTAGCTCATCAGCTAGCTCCTGTAATTTTTCCCAATTTATCCAGCCTCCTCTGCACTTCTGGGCTCCCTTCCCAAACTCTCTTCCCACTCCACAAGTACCGCTGGAGAAGCCCCAAAAACATAAAGCCTGCAGTAAAATACAGAAAGTTCTCTTCAGTTTCTATGTTATTTGTAAAGTCCCTTTTGTGGTCCAAAGTAATAACCCTGTAAGGGTAATCTGTTAGGAAATGAAATACCCTCCCAGCCTGATGGTTATAGATTAGATTTACTAACTTTTTTCAGGATGTTTTTTGGATTTTAAATCATCTGCAGGAAGACAAGATTGGACAAATGGAGTTTCAGTTACATTTGTTTTAATTCTTCAGTCTATTGTGCCTGTATACATGATTACTTTTTGGTAACAAAAATAATACCCCTTCATCCCAAACGAAGAAACTTCAAAACACATGATTAAAAAAGGTCAAAATATATTAGATTTAAAGATAAAATCCTTACTTGCATACAAATAAACACTATAGAATCAGATGGTCAAAATTTGGATACTTGGTATATTTTGGAAATCCAAGATATATTTCCTCTGTTTTTCAAGCTCCAATGTATGAAATGAAACTGTGCATATGACATGGTGAGGGATCTAACATTACTACTGTATCTTTGACTGATATTATTGTTCTGGGATGACCAGAACAGACTAGTCAGGACTCTGGATACTACAGAATATTGTAAATTAATAAAAAAAAAGAAATAGAAAGGACAAAAAAAAATCACATAGGGCTAGATTTGTAGGGATTCTGTTATTCATTTGTTCCAAGATTGACTTTGAGTATTTCAATGAAATCATGAGAGTTTGCTATGTATCTGACTTGTGAAACCTACTGTTCCAAATTGCTCCCTTTGGGGCCTCTTGTACTGGTCACCTCTTTGAAATCGATTGGCAGCTGAGTTAACACAAATGTCTAGTCTAAAGAGGCAGTGTGCCACAGATATCATCAGCTAAGCAGAGAGTCTGCTTAGCAGAACCTCTGTAATTATTAAGAAGATATGAATTGCCTGACAGAATCTAGGGTAAGCCTGAGGTAACTACAGGGAAAATGGATCATTTATTAAAAAATGCAGTACACAATACAATAAGCATTGTATTGAATCATCATTAAAGAATTTGCAGATACTTCTGAAGATATAGCTTAATTAATGCTACCTGAGATGTTTTCTGAAGTACATCTTCTTCATTCTTAAAAGTTGGGGTTTTTTTTGCATTATTAAGCCAGTACACACTGTCTTGTAGGTGAACATCCTCTGTCCAAATGGCTTTGGATATATTTAGTTGACCAATTGTTTTCTCCTCATCTGCTTCCTCCGTGCTTCATTTGCACAAAGTTTATTCGCACCATCTCTTTTGTACCATATTTTTTTGTGCTTTTAATTCACAGACTGCTCAGGGCTAGGTCCCTATTCTTTGTCTGGCACACTTGGATGACTGTGCATTTTTTGAGCAGTTGTATCATTGATTTTTCCTGTTTGCCCATCTCTTATCAGTATTTTAAATATGCCCATTATCTACTTGAATATCTGTATTTTACAATCTCAGTGCCTTTTTTTTTCTACTTAACTAATACTATTTTTCTGTCTCATTTCTATTGATGGCTCATTGTTTCTAACCATGTTTCTATTTCATGTTGCTCGGTGGCTGTAAGGCTTTCCATTCAAAGCTTCTTACTTCTCAAGTGAGAAGTGTATTTTTGAACAGGAGTGATCATCCATTCAATTATAACGTTATTGAAATATTTACCAGTAGATTATTTTAAAGCTTGTCCCAACTGAAATGAAAGGAAGATTTGTCATTGACTTTTAGCAGAACAGAGCAGATTGTTGTAACAAACAAAATACTTCCTTTCAATACAGGGGAGTTTATTTAGGATGTGACAGCTCTACAAAACTGTTCATACCATGCATGGGACTAAACTAATGGAACTGAAAAACTGTAACAGTTGAACTGCATCAGATACTTTTTGACAAGTACCGTAAAATGGTATTAGAACTAGTGGGCTAAGTAATTGACACTCTCAAAAAACTTACAGGCTTTGGTTCATTTCTGTTCACTGTCTTATGATGGTAGTTAAGTGAGTCCTAAAAAAATGTTTCAGACTTGGNGTGGTAGTTAAGTGAGTCCCAAAAAAATGTTTTAGACTTGGAGATTACTATCAGGTTTTACTATAGTTTTCGAATCCTATTCTAACTCATCATTCATTCATAAAAATATCAGGAGAAAGACTAGAGTTACAAGATAAGCCGAAATTCTAAAATCCATTTTAAAGCCTAAAGTAAATAATTTCAAAACTTTAGAAGTCAAGAGTTTATTAACTGATCACATTTTCTTAACTGTGATTTGGTCTAGAAGTTGGCAGAAATACATGAGAAACCCCGAGAGTTTAAGGTTTCTGGCTGATCTCTAAATCAAAAACAGCTGAGCAGATTTAAATATTTTGTGTAAACAAATTTGCATCCAGGCTGCTAATCTGCATGCCAACTTTCAGTTTGACATTTTCTGAAATGATGGAAAAATGCTAAGCCCTTAATGCTAAATGGAGTTCATAATGGAAATGCTGACAGACCCATAATTACCTGTATTGTGATTCTGCTGAAAGCTTCTTTATCTGTCTAATCTTTCACAATGGAGTTAAATATATAAATTCTTGAAAGGAGGAAAAAGGGATCTTTATGTTGGAAATGCTGAACTGTAGCAATACTATATTTTCTTCCAGACATCCACTTACGGAGGTAGCAGTGACAAAAAATTATTTGAAAAAATATGTAGCATTTTCTGTGGAACTGAAAAAGCAGCCAGTGATGCTTAAGTTTAACTTAACCTCCATTTTTCAATCTTTTTGAGTCACATTTCTGGTAAGGTATGAGTAAACATATCCAAATGACCATTTTTAGTATAGCAATGAGGAGTTGTCATAGAAGAAATTTGACATTGATTTGACATGGCAAAAACATCCCAACCAACAACAAATACAGAAATTAACATTTCAGTGTCCTAATACTGACCACCTGTGATAAAATCATCTGCACTGGGGGAAGGAGGAAATAGAGGATGATATGTTTAGAAAACTTCTCCAGAAAATGAAGTGAAATAATAAGAAAAATAAGAGAAAGGTCTGGACCCTGTAGCTTAGAAACCCTGTAATTTAGAAACTCCGTTATCTGCCAACTTCAAAGTAGAGTCTTGAAGTTTCTCTGGAAGAGCTTTTTCTCAGTGTCTTTTTCATTCCCCCCATGAAAATCTTCCCATTTGTCCAGGCTATAACCACCTGAAAAACAAGACAACATTTGGTCTGCAGAGACTGCTTAGGATGGATGGCCCAGACATACCAGTTTACTCCATCTCCACACAATCTCTGTGCACCAGCTAGGGCACGCAGCTGTCCCTGCAGAACAACTATCAAACAGCACAGTAGCTCTTCATTGAAACAGAATGTTCTTTAGCATTTCTGGCCTTTGTGGTTTGCTGTGAGGATGAAATCTGTTTCTCCAAGGCTCCCACAGCAAGGACTGACAAAGCTCAAAGAATATATCCTGAGGGAAAACAGGAATATACGCCTCTGATACCTTCTTTCCAAACTGCCATCTTTTCCAGAAAGAGTCTTGGACTTTCAGTTACTGCTTATAAAGCAGCTCCTTCAGTTCCAAGATCAGCTATTTGCCCATCTCTGTCTCTTCTTTAACATCACTCTGCCCTTCTTGACATGAGGGGATTAGGACTCCAGGCAGTGCTCAAGATATGGGTACATCAGGGCTTTCTGTTACGCTTTGTCTTACTCTTCCTGATTGTGCTTAATATTATGGGAGTGGGGACTTAATTGCCATGGAACATGAAGTTGATGATTTCAAAGAAATGTCAGTGATGACTCTGAGATCAAGACTTTAATTTCCGAGTTCAGCATCATGCAGGTATCATTTAGATATATTTTCTTGTATGCATATTAATCTCTAAAACTCTCCTACTTATGCATTTGCACACCAGTTCATTCTGTGAGGAATTCTGGAGTTCCTCAGCATTGGTGTATCATTTGATTACCCAAAGGATCCTATCATCACCTCCAGTCTTGCAAATTTCACTGCATACTCCTTACTGCACTGGGCATGGAGATGTGGAGGAAAATTTATCCCATCGCTGATGCTACGGCAATCCCACTTTTGATTCTTGCTCATCTAAGCAAGTAATCATTAAGCCCTATCCTGTTTCTTATCCTTCAACCAGCTTTGAGTTCATAAAAGGATCTTTCCATCTGTCCTGTGGTAACTTATTTTCTATAATAACCTTTAGTGGAGGGCCTTGTCAAAAGGTTCTTGTATGTTGGCAGTGACTAAATTTAAAAAGATTACTTATTCTGATTAATGGATCTCTACCCAGAATTACCTTTTCCTGGATGAGAGCTTTACCAAAAGACATTTAGTGGGAGTAATATTCTGTCTGTCTGACACCTCCTTTCGCAAGCTTGAATACAAAACTATAGATCCAGAAGATGTCAGTGAAAAAGAGCTGTAGCTACTATGAAATATGGAAAAGATTAGTTCAACCATTTAAGGTGTTTGGGAGAACTGTTGAAGGCTCAAGCATGAAGGCCCAATACAAAGTCAGTCTTGTAATCACAGTTTCACAGAGGTGCGTAAACGAAGTAAGAGTGCAAGCTTATGGACAGAGTTTCCAGAGTGCCTCTTTCTTGACAGTTCCCTATCGGCAGCTCAAAGAAATCACAGCCCTTAGCACATCAGCTGCTGTTAATGCTAGTGGAGTTAAATTCTCTCATGCATGAAGTATGTGGAACATAGGACCTAACCTACATTTCTGAACTCCAGTCTTGGACCTCCTATCTTAGGGTTTAGCCACTGAAAGAAGGGTAAGAATCCGGCTCAGCTCTGCAACATCTGACTTGCAAGCACACAACCTCAGTAAGTCAAGTCCTAAAATCACTGGAGAAGAGGGCTGCCTGTATATGTTGCCTTCTCCATTACACACAAGAGTCATAAATATTTTGTGGGCTGAATCAGAATGCTTTTCATGGTACCTCTGAGGTAGGATGAGATTGTTTAGTACTTTAATAGCAGACTTAAAAAATGAATTTCTGGAATTGCAGGAAATGGTGCTGATTCTGTTGGAAGCACTTTTCTTTCCAGAATTTGAACTGAACTACTATTCCAAGCAAAGTGTAAGAGACACTGAGCTGTTGCAGTTGCCATGTTTCAGATGAGATGTTGCTGGCATGTCTGGTCCTGAAAGATTGCATGGTATTTTTCACAGAATATTGTTATTAGCCTTCAGCTGCTGGCTGAATTCCAATTTGGATAATTACAGTCTGCTATCTAAATTCTCTAAGCAGAGTATGTTAAATAACCTTCCACACTTCCTTTCCTAATCTTCTGAGGGGCATTTCTGAGATTTATTAAATAATAGTTCTGCTTAATCTAAAAGGTAACTGCTTCAAAATGCTGGGGGAAAGTGACTGTTTTAGAAGGTGTGTTGACTACTCAGCGCTCAGTGATAAATTACACAGCTGCATTGGTGGTGCTTGCTGTGTAGGAAGAGTTCCTTAGCACTGTACAAAGACAAAAGGAAACTATCCCCTTATAAAGATAGCTGCAATTTAATTTAGAGTTGGTGGAAACATTTTAGATAAACAATACAATATGTTCTGTGCAAGAAGACCAGTATCAGCCTGGAGAAGTCTACATAGAAAATTTTGGTAAAGTTGCAAGATTCTGAAGGTTTAAACAAAGATTCCTTATTCAAGGTGAAGGATAAATACACACACAGGAGAATGTAGAAAAGTGTAAAGCTGTGCAAAACTGAATTTGTCTCAAATATGAAAAAAATGAAAGGGGTACAATTGGTCAGTTGGATCAGTCATGAAGCCAAGTCTCCGTTTTGCAATAAATGGATGAAAAGGAAATGTTTCAGATACAGTTGAGTAGAACAGTTTGCTAAGCACATACTAGTTCAATGTTTTGTTTCAAAGTGAAAAGAGAAGAAAAAAAAGAAGAAAAGAGAAAGAGATAAGAGCATTAAATTTAGGTTCAATATTAATCACATAATTGTTCAAAGTGTTTTCAAACAGTCCTAATTATTGGAGTAGTTTAAGGTTAATTTGTTGAACTTCAGCGCATCACTCCATCATAAACTGGTGTTTGCTTCTCTCTCTGCCACACGGTAAGTAGCAACATTGACCAAAGTAAGAAAGAGATAGGAAGCAAAGGGACTCCACAGAAATTACCTGCCCCAAAAGATGCTCTAATGTTCAGCACCTCCATCTTTTCCCTGTGCCTGTTGACACAGCTGTGTTAAACTAGAAGAAACCCTCTCCTGTATAATTTCTTCAGTCTTATTTACCTCCCACAGAATACCCTCTAGCAAGCAAGATTTTTGCTCTCCGTGAAGAAAGGACATCAGTGTTAACATTTTTGCTCAGGATTGTTCCACCATGTAATTTGCAAACTCTGTACCAGCTCGTGGGAAAACTTTATTTTTGTGGGTTTTACACAGAACAATTCAACATACTTAATAATTCTACAGCTGCTGGTACTGTTTGGCATTATTTTAGTTCAAGACAAAAACATCACAATAATACTTACATACTCACTCATGTCTGCTTAAACTACATCTAAGGTCAGTCCTATCTGTTTAAAAAAAGCACAACACCAAGAGCATTTTACATAATATTATGTGTAAATTAGGTATTCATAGAGTTGATGCATGTCTGGGTTGAATGGAAGCAGGGTTTGTGTTTATAGTCCCTTGAGAAATCATTTAAATCTGATTTAAGAAAGCAGTGTTGTTACATTGCAGATTTTTGTTGTGATTGCAATCTCAAAGTTTGAGGATTTCTGTATTTCTCCGATGCTACAGAAGCACAGAGACCTTTTTGGCCTGGTTATCATTATGACTTACTGTTGCCAAAAACCTGCATTAATTGCTATTTTGACGTGTCCTCTACACAGAATTTTCATTAGCTTATTTTCTTGTTTGAATGCAAAATTAATAAATATGACTGTAATATAATATGCACAGTTCTTAACCAAATAACTGCATTCTTGCAGGTAGTGATCAGGCGAAAAAAAGAATAAGTTAATTCCTCTGTTAAACAGCTTCATTATTTGTGGATTAGCAAAACCTCAGGTACTTTGGTTTGCAATTTACCCCTAGATTGACAAAAAAAAAAATCAGGATATACATTGTAGTTAAAAATGCACTTTGAAGTCTTGAGTTCTTTACTGTTGTATAAGAAATTGGCTTCAAGGGAATTCCTACTGTCCTTTGCTAGAGAAAAACAAAAATAAAATCTTGGAGTTAGTGGGTCAAATATCATCTGCTTTAATTACTTTAAACAGATGGAAATTATGAATAATTATTCATAAAAACCTATTTATATGCCCTTTCCAGCGTTATTATTGCAAGATTTTTTTTCAGTGACATAAATAGCAAAGTAAAAAAGAGCAAGTCATATAATCTCATATCTGCACATTAAGAAACAACAACTGTTCTGAGAACCTGTGTGGGTCCAAATCCAGTGCAGACAGCACAAAAAATCTAAAGTTTAAGATCAAACTGTATTGAATGATTTATTCCCATACTTCCAACTATTTCTTCATTTTCATCATTGTGTTTCACTAATACATGCTGTTAGGAGGGGCAACTAAGTTGTGGGAATTAGATTTTCCACTAGGAGAAAAAAATAACTCTCTTCAGATAAACTCTCAGATAATGCATGATTTCTACCAGCTTCAATGAGCTTTAAG
Source organism: Himantopus leucocephalus (assembly GCA_003993805.1). NCBI lineage: Eukaryota > Metazoa > Chordata > Aves > Charadriiformes > Recurvirostridae > Himantopus > Himantopus leucocephalus. The sequence goes on from RSEF01000002.1 coordinate 144,949,228, forward strand.
TGTACATCTTACTGATTTTTCAGTATTTGGGCTATGAATCTGTTACTGTACTATTTGGGAATGAGACTGTGCAATATTTTCAAAATTGCCAGAATACGAGTTCTTTCATACCTGGAAGAGATACTTTTTCTGAGAATCATCCCACTTTCACATTTGTATTACTTTTCATTTTGCATTTATACATGGGTTATGTCTGAGTTTCAGCTTGGTAATATGTCATGTCTTGCATCTGAAACCAAACATTTCCCTGCTGTCTAGTGGAGTGAGTAATCTTACTTAAAATGCTGAAAGATACAAAAAATTAAAACCACAACTGAACAACTATATCAACATTGCCATTTGGACTCACGCATCTGCTCAGCGTCTCATCCTTCTGAGCTTGCTGACCGTCTGCGTTAGCTTCTGAAACTTTCTGTGTCCATTCATGCAGCTCACAGAATATCACAATATGGCCAAACTACACGATTACCAGTGGCAAAATAATTTTCTTCCTACAATGCATCAGCACATCTTGGCTGAGAGGCAGCAGGTTCTTGAATTGCTGTTACACAGCTACAAAGCTAACACATGAGCATGTGTGTTTCCTCTTTCACTTACTCCCAGCTGTGAACTCAGTCTTTTTCTTTTTTCCTTATTTCTGTCAATTCGTAAAAAAAATTTCACTTTCAGAAAACAGAATGAAAAAAGGAAAGATTACCCCAGTGCCTCTCATTCTACAACTTTCAAAGACTCAGAAAGAAATTTGAGAAAATAAGTTTTATATTTGCAAAAAAAATAATAAAAAAAAGTAATTGTTACTCGTTTCTGCATTTTGAGGAAAATGTACTGTGCATCACTAGTTAACTGTAACTAAATTAAGGAACTTACTTTTGCCTTTGAAATGTTACTTCTCCCCAGTGCCGTTCAAACACCTAGGTGTAGGAACCGCTTATGCTTCCTCGCCAAAATTAATTTTTGTTACTGTTTCCATTAAAATCCTTGGGCTTTTTATTTGGTTTGTTGGTTGTTTTGTTCTTATTTGAGAAGACAGTTGGGGATCCTTTTTATCTCAGCACAATTCTGAGCTTTCACAAGCAATGGATGACTTTCCCTGTTGGGAGTGAGAAAGGCGGAAAAAAGAGCCAAATGATCCTTGTGTGTGCATTTAGGGCAACGTGTTCTTGCCTGACTCTGGAGACGCTGCTCCGCAGAGACAGATAAAGGACAGCTTGAATATCAGTTTGTAATCCACTTTGTGATCCTTTGCGTTAAAAGTTGCTACTTCCGTACAAACACTACTTCAATAGCAAGCCATGCAATCCTTTTAAGTACCATACTGTTGTTTTCTCCCCTCAGCTGGGAGGTTTATCTGTTGGTGAGCCAGCCTAGCCGCTCACCTGTACAGAGCAAGTGGACCTGCAGGGAACGCTGGATGCTCCTCCGCAGAGCACAAAGCAGCCATGCAGAGTGGAGCATCCTCTGTGCTAAGTAGGCTGTTTCCCACCGTATTATAACAATTTCACGCCATGTTATATTGTGAGTCTTAAATGATTGAATGTCCCCTTTGAACATTCAAAGGTTTCCTACTATGCAAGCTTACTGTTATTCCTTTTTACATTGCCTTGTGGCAAATTAGCAGAATATACTGTGAGAAAAGGAAGATCATCAGCATCTTATTTGCATACAAACTTCATATTATTTTCAAATTATCCTCTTTATGCTTCTCATTTTCCTAGGATGCTTTTTGCAGCCTGTGTGAAGTTTGCCCATTCTATCTGTATTCTCCCATTAATGTTTAGTTGCATAACATAACAGATTTTTTTTTTCTACTTTTATTCCTTCCCTGAATATAAGAGCCCAATTACACAATGGTAAGAACATCAGCAATGCTTCACTAATAAGTTTTACCAATTTATACCAAGGTAGTTAGAAAAGTTAAGAGAAAAGTGATAATTTATAGCAAATTTCTCAGGCTCATAATGCCTTTGGCAACTTCCCCTGTGCTTTCCTCTCCACTAGAGAAGAACAAGAAAATGCAGTCATGATGAAGGCCAGTTTCCCTAGCAGCCGGCTTCCTTACTCTAGTATGTTCATGCATCTCTTTGGCTCATGCCCGTTACTGTATTGTGCTTGCGTTGTATGAAATCATTTGTACTTTGAGGGACATGTGAATGATAAGGGAATGGGAGGTGATTTTTCTAAGGGGAACATAATGAAAGAAAGCTAAACTATGTACAGTTACAAGTGCCTTCATTAATGACAATATCTGAACTGCAGACATGCTGAGACATAATGGGGAATTGCAGCTTCAGGGAGCCATCTGTAGATCTCAATGCAAAATCATTCAACCCAGCAAAGTTAAAGCAGAAGGAGGTCTATTTTAACTTCTTTTCAGCTGGAAAAAGACTTCCTAAGGAAGTTTGCAGCAGAATAAATAGATTTCCATTCTACCTCAATTCTGCCTTATCTTGACCAACCTTCTTTAGTCAGTGACCCGGTTTTCATGCAGTATATAGTATTAACATTATACCCCTGATAGAAAAAATGTTAATGTATTTCCTGAAGGACACTTTGCAGCTTTTGAAAATAGGGAAATATGTAATTATGACATTTCTTGACTTCTATATTCTTGAGTTTACTACCCGAAAAATATCTCAGGTAGCCTGTGTTATTAGTATTTATAATGGAAGGTGTCAGAACCTTACTGTGTTAGCAATGAGAAAAAGTCAAAACTATCTTTGAAGCAGAGCCTTTTGTCCATTGCTTCATACCTATACATGTCAGATTAGCAAGGACCTAAAATATGGACAGAAACAAAATAAAATACTTTTAAATGAAATTGTTAGTTGCCTCACATATTCTACATGAGGTAAGTACTCTAAAGTGAGTCATTAGTGAAATTAGTAGTGAAATTAGAAATCATCTTTAGTTACCATTTTCTCAGCTATTTCAATGGGGAGGAAACAGAACAAAATATTTAATTCAATACAAGATACTATAGCAAGTCTTTAAAACACGGTGTTTCACAAAGATTATCATACATACCACACTGTTTCTGGATTACATGCAGTTCCTTGCACTGCCAAATACCGAGACAAACCACACTATACTTCAGCATTGCAGTAAATATGAATCCAAAGCTCGCTGGGCCCATTGTAGACTTCACAGGGCTTCAGGTCCATAGCAGTAGCTAAAAATAAGCAAAGCAGACTTCACAGATATGAGTAGTGAAACATAGGTAAACCCAGCACTAATCGTTTAGAAATATAAACCACAGAAATATTTCCTTTTCATTGCTAAAAAAAAGTTACAAAGTATGACCATGTAATCATGGTTTGACTTTCAAAATAAGCCACAAATGTTCCTATGTTTGAACTAGTGGAAAGGGAAATAAGTGTGTAGGGGAGAAGGTGACACCCAGGCAGATGATCTGCTCAGTGATTTGGTTTATTTTTATTCTAAAACACAATTCTCAGTTCTCTCCACCACTGATCAGGAGCAGCACTTTTAAAAGCTGCACTTCACATGGTGTCAGCTGGTAAATATTGGCACTGTCACGAGGTGGAACCGTGTTAGTAAAGAAACAGCATCTTTCACAGAATACTAGTTTTCTAATAGTCTCTGGCACAGCTAACTTTTTCTTAAAGGATTTTCATAATGCTTTTTAGACATTAAAAATGTAATAGTCCTTTCTTGTTACTGGATGTTGAGGTACATTTACAAAGCTTTCATGCTGACTATGAGCATTTTAATTGTTCTTATCTTTTCAGTCTCTGTCAATATGTTAGCTCTCACATACATTTATACTAGTAACGGGATGTAAAACGTTTTGTAGTTATTGAGACTCAGGCCCAGTTTTCTCAGTGGTTTCTCTTCATCATATTCCCTGTTTCAAAGTGATTTATTACAAACTGGGATTATTTGTTAGATTCAGTCTCCTAATAACAGCTGCCTTACCTTACCCATTTCTAATTGAATTGTTTTAGTCGCATGCCAAACGTGGTTTTCTTCATTTTGGGATAACAGCCTTACTTTCAAGTACAGACAGTGCAACAATAACACAAAGATGCGGTTGTAGGGGCTCCTGGTCCAAAAGTCCACTGAGAGAATATGAAGTGACAGTAAAATAAAAATGTAGTGTATGTGAAGCAGAACTGGTAGGAAGAAAAAAGAAAAGGAAAAGTGTTCCCGGAACAAATTCCAGAGGTAGCTGATGCAGAACAGATTGATAAGACATAGCATGTGATGTTGTGATTCTGAGTATTTATGACTTTTTTAACTCTATCATGCATGCAATTTGGATTATCTTCTATCCCACAATTTATTAACAGTTGTTATTTCATCAGTATATTAAGTCCATGCAAAATCTTCACTCATTAGCAGTATTCACACATTAAATTCACACATTTTTCAATGCCACTTACAGACACCTTTCAGTCTGCCAGTCCCAGGTGTTTTAAGACGACTTGGCTGATTTTTGGTTACATGATGGCCATTCTGCTTATTAAGCTGTGACGTACTATTTATCAGTATCATACTTAAGATACTTTCTAACTTTTACAAACAGGTATAATATATTTTTTACCATTTTTCAGGCAGTCAAAGTGTTGCTTTGATCTGTTCAGTTGCTCGCAAGAAAAGAGGATAGGCAACTCAGGACAAACCAAAAAAAAACCAAAGACAAAGCCATACCTTGAAATTAAACACATACAGACATTGACTTTTTAATGTAAAATACCTTTGTTACTCACAAATATCTAAGAGATAAATAATGCATCAGAAAGAAAGTAGAAAAGGAAAATATCTAGACCTAAAACATGTTAATCTAATGTGTGAATGCATGTAAATTGATAAAAAGTGCAGGGTACTGCAGTGAGCAGACCAGATAATTTAACATAAGGTCTTGCTGACAAGTTTGGTTTCTTTTTGGTTTTTTAGTCTTTGGGATTCTTTCAAGTCTTTTCAACCTCTGTTAAAACCTTTTTTTCCATGCACTTAATCCTTTTTGTCGCAGTCTTTAAATCACCTTTAATTCTTCAGTGTCATCTCTGGTACAGGCTGGGCAATATTGTATGCAGTTTTATAGATAAGACCACACCATTAATATTATGTAATGGCATTTCTTAATGTTCTATCTTACATATTGATATACCACCCCATGCTTTAGTATCTAGCAGTGCTGTAATCTTTAACGCATGTTTCCTTATACCAATGCCATGGGGGAATACTATTAGCTTGCTGGCAGATAGAAAGTCAGTTATGGGCCAGATTTTTTAAGGGTACTTAGGTACCTAATGACCCAGGCAAGTTCTTAGTGGAACTGACAGAAGCCTAACTGTCTAAGTCCCATTATTTCAATGGGTGTTAGGTACTACATTTTTCAAAATCATGCTGTGGCCTATCTGGATTTCCAGAACCCAAATAGCTTTTAAAAATCCTGAAGAATTTTTAGAATGCCCCAAGGGACTTCCCAAAGTTACAGAAGTCTCTAGTAAGCAGAAAGCTGAAGCCGTGTCTCCTGATTCCAGGACAACTCTGTTAACGCTGGATCCATGACAAATCATAGAATCATAGAATGGTTTGGGTTGGAAAGGACCTTAAAGATCATCTAGTTCCAACACCCCCACATAGACAGGGACACCTTCCACTAGACGAGGTTACTCAAACCCCTGTCCAACCAGACCTTTAACATATCCAGGGATGGGGCATCTACCACCTTTCTGGGCAACCTGTGCCAGTGGTTCACCACCCTCACTGTAAAAAATGCCTTCCTTATATCTAGGCTAAATCTACCCTTTTTCAGTTTAAAACCGTTCCCCCTCGTCCTATCACTACCTGCCCTTGTAAAAAGTCCCTCCCAGCTTTTCTGTAGGGTCCCTTTAAGTACTGGAAGGCCTCTGTAAAGCCTCCCCAGAGTCTTCTCTTCTCCAGGCTGAACAACCCCCACTCTTTCACCGTCTTCACAGAAGAGGTGCTCCAGCCTTCTGATCATCTTTGTGGCCCGCCTCTGGACTCACTCCAACAGGTCCATGTCCTTCTTATGTTGGGGGCTCCAGAGCTGGACTCACTACTCCAGGTGAGTTCTCACCAGAGTGGAGTAGAGGTGCAGAATCACCTCCCTCGAGGTCATGACTTCTCAAATATGATGGACAGTGGCTTAGCAACTTCATCCACCAGCTCCCTCAAGACCCGTGGATGCACCTCATCAGGGCCCATGGATTTGTGCACCTTCAGGCTCCTCAGATAGTCTTGAACCTGATCTCCTAAAGAGGGTGGTTCTTCATTCTCTCAGTCCCTGCCTTTGCCTTCTGTGACTTGGGCGGTGCAGCTAGAGCACTTGCTGGTGAAGGCTGAGGCAAAAAAGTCATTAAAGACCTCAGCCTCCTCCATATCCTCGGTAACCAGGTCTACCGTTTCCTTCTGGAGAGGGCCCACATTTTCCCTAGTCTTTTTGTCACTGATGCACATGTAGAAGCTTTTCTTGTTGCCCTTGACATCCCTCCCAGATTTCATTCTATTAGAGCTTTAGCTTTCATAACCTGATCCCTGGCTGCTTGAATGATTTCTCTGTGTACCTCCCATGCTACCTGTCCTTGCTTCCACCCTCTGTAGGCTTCCTTTTTGTGTTTGAGTTTGTCCAAGAGCTCCTTGTTCATCCACACAGGCCTCCTGATGTTTTTGCCTGACTTCCTCTTAGTTGGGATGCATTGCTCCTGAGCTTGGAGGAGGTGATCCTTGAATATTAGCCAGCTTTCTTGGGCCCCTCTTCCTTCCAGGGCTTTATCTCAGTGTACTCTACCAAGCAGATCCCTGAAGAGGCCAAAGTCTGCTCTCCTGAAGACCAGGGTAGCAAACTTGCTGTGCGCCCTGCTTGCTGGAGGATCAAGGATCTTGAACTCCACCATTTCATGGTCACTGCAGCCAACACTGCCCTTGAGCTTGACATTCCCCACCAGCCCTTCGTTGTTGGTGAGAACAAGGTCCAGCATGGCACCTTCCTCATTGGCTCCTCTATCACTTGGAGAAGGACCGTTTTCTTTTATATGAAATCCTCTTTTATATGAGTAAATATAAAATACTAACTATGTTATCTTACATATCTTACTATGTATAAGGGAATAATCTCCAAATTTTTTTTATATTATTATAAATTACCATTTGTTGCACACCACTTTTCAGTACTGATGTGCTGTCCATCTAAAATAATCAGATTAGTGCAATAATTCATGAAATGGAAGTGACACACATCTCTAATTTTTAAGTGTTACTTTTTCTAACAAACTTTAAAAACATCCCCTTTACAATGTTAAAACATAAACGAAGCTAGATACCAGTGACATACATCTACATACAGTCAAAACAGTTGGAAAAAGACACATATACAATGAATGCATATAAGAATAATTAGTATTGACTAAAATATACAAATAACTGTACTTCCATAACATATGTGCAAGATCTGGTAAATATGTCTGGTAAAAAAAAGGAATTTAATATTGCTTTTTTTAATATGCTCTATGATTGATCCCTTTTTAAGATGCTTCTTTGCTACAATTTCTTCAAACATGGTACCTGTCAGGCAGCTGGTGAGCTGAGACCACCACACATTATGGTGATTAGCACCATCTCATTATCTCGTTGTGCTCCCTAGTCTGCACACACTTGTGCTATCCTGTTGGGGTTTTTTTGTTTACACTGCAGTCTTTTCAAATCAAAATCTGTCTTACCTGTCACTGTGCAGTGTGTAGCACAACATACACCTTGTATATGTCAATATTTCAGAACCATTGTCACATAATAATGGTGGAAGCTATGCATGTAGTCAGTTCAGTGAGTCTAATTATCTACTGCTTGGTGCTTTTGAAAAGCACAGTTGCTATAAATGATACCAAATCATAATTTTGGATTTTGAGTGTCAATAGTAATTTATGCCCATTTTTCAAAGACATTCATGACAAAAGGAGATTCACAGAGATGAAGAATCAAACCTCATCTCTGTGGAGTTCTTGGCCTGGAAACAAACTGGACTTCAAAAGTTTTTAATCTTTTAAGCATGGTTCAATAGACTGGCTAATGATTAATCAAAATGTATGCAAAAATAATCTACCTCATTAACTTCAAAGTTGGCTGGGGTTTTGTTGCTCTTTGTTATATTAAAGTCCAAAATGGAAAATATTTCTCTTCAGTGTCACAAACAACTTCATACTTTAGCTGGAACTTCCTCATATTTTAATCAGTTATCAATCCATAATGAAGAAAAATTCAGAGGTTTCTTGAAGAATTTTTTTCTAGCATGAACTAATGAACAACAAATTCTCACATTAAATATGGGATATTTGGTAAAAATATGCCTGCCAATATGTAAATATACTGATCTTTTCTCAAATATGCATTGGAAAGGTCTGTATTTCTGTCCACGTTGCATTTAATACAAGTGGAATGTGTATCTTTGCCAGACATTAATGGTAATTTTGACATCTGCACCCTAAACTCCCTTACCTGGGCTGCAGAAAAATACAACTAGCTATACAATACACAGAAACATGCAGAAATCTCAGAAAAAAATGGGCCAAACTTTCCCCGCCCTTGGAATCCATTCAAATCTGTGGCCAGCCAAACAGCCAGTACAGAATAATGACTGATGTAATAAAGAACATACTATTTATTATTAATATGTTTCTCCACTACATTGCTGTTGTTTAGTCATGAATAGGTGTGTAACATACTAGTTATTTTTTAGCTCCATCTTTTAATTACTCTTATAATAATTTTGCAGTGATGAAAGGGGCTGCAAAGTCATAGAAAATCAAACCAGATGCAGAGTAACGGACACTTAGGCTCTAGTATTTGTCCTGCACTTTCAAATTTCAGTGTCTCAGGTGTATGTAAATATTCTCTCCTGATATGTAGTTGCTATATCCATTACAAGTTCAAATGAATATAGACTTTAAATTGTATTTTTTCTGAGGTTTGGAGGTTTTGGTCAGTGTTTGCTATAGGCCAACAGCTATCGTAATACTCAAGGCAGGGAATTCTACTTAAGACTTTACAGCCATCTTTTGTTTTGATGTATAAATCAAGAGGCACAGAAAGAAAAATTATTTAAGTGATTGTTAGTGCCTGAATCAGGGACATTTTATGGTTTGTATTCTTGATCTTCCCTTCCGTCCCAATGAATATTTCTTTCTATTTTTTTTCTCTTCTCTTTGCTAGACAACAATATAAAGACTACAAACGGAGAACTGGAGAATGTTCAAGAACCAGGGTCTTGTGTTTAGGGAAATCTAGAAAACAACTGAATTCCCTTAGGCAGAATAGAGAATTTCTTAACCAAGAAGAACACTATAATTATGAGCTTCATTTTAGTGTTTCTGCTTTGTGGTTGTTTTTGTTTGTTTGTCTGCTTTTGTTTGGTTTGGTGGTTTGTTTTTTTTTTGTTCTGGGGGAGGTTTTTAAGGACAGAAAGAGGAACAGTGTTACATATACTCAGTGTATTTGGGTTAAAGTTGTGGCCCTTATAGCATTTTATAAGAAACCTAGGCTATTAGATATATTTTGAGAATGCAAACTAGTTGTTCTGAAGATGTGAGCAAAGAGATGGCCTTGATCCTGTCTGGGTCAAGTCCAGGCTAAGTATCGGATAGCTGCTCAGTGTCTCAATCCCATCTATATTGAAGCACAGCAAGGGATGTTCAGAGTGGATTTTAGGCACCCAAAGAACTTTTACATAAAATAATGTGTAACTTTGCGTGTATTTTCTTCCCCAAATAAGACACCAGTGCAAAAGGATAATATTTCTGGATCATAATTTTCATAGATATAAAATTTAGGTATCCAAATGCCACTTTATTCAGCAATGGATACTGGAAGATAAAGCAACATCTTACAACACAAACCCACACAAATTAGTGTGGATGGGTAGCTCAGATGCCCAATCCATCTCTTCCTAACATTGTCCTGTCTTGCAGACTGTTATTTATATGGCTTGTTCTGATTTACATGAATAATTTCACTTATCAACTTCAAAAGTTTTAAGCAGGAGGAACAAAACCAAACCCAGAACAGTGTCATGACTGATGCTGATTCACACCAGGTGTTAATCTGTCTGTTTTGGAGCTCCATACAAATATATTTTTTTAATATTTAGTCTTTATTCTTCTTGGCTAAAGTAACCCAAGCTTTTAAGGTTATTTCAGACAATGTTCTTTTTTATGGTGGACAAGCAGACTTAGGAAGTTTCAAGTTTAAAATGCTCAAATCTTCAGAGGTACTTTGGTTCTAATTCTAGTTGCTTCACGGAATTTACAAGTAATTTATTTAAACTCCAACTTAGTGTAACACTTATGTATTACCCAATTCTTTCTAAAAATAACTGTAAGTGAAAGGAATATTTGGGTAACATCAACACTTATCCAGTAGACAGAGCTCATCATGGATATGGAATTATTCTACATATCTTTATGAGTCATCACTGTATGTTTGGGGGATCTGTAGGTTGGAGAACTGAAGGAAGTTTTATTTAGGTTTTTTACTAAGTCAAACCAGCATGCATTAAAGGCACATCTTAATAATTAAGAAAAATGTTTGAATTAAAATACCTTGGCTTAAATTTTGTACATCAGGAATTGTTTGAATAACTAGGATTAAACAACTGTTGTTGAATAATATGAGGTTTGTTCCAGGAATTACATTTGCTTTTGACTTCTCTCAATTTGCTGGATGGGTATTTAAAGAAACATGTGGATCTTATTTTCATGTGGGTGTCTACCCCTTCCTTCCCCCTGGTTTTGCAAATTCCCGAAGTATGAATGCATCAGAAGTAATTCACTGGCCGTGCATGAAACAGCTACGTGCGAAAAAACAGTAACTGCTCTGTTTCTCATAGCTGAGTTCAAGCCAATGCAACTCTTTGTGCTATTAGGGATTAAACCTTCTCTATTTTGTACTACGATGTCTGCAGAAAAACTTGGCATGCACATGGACTTTCTTTATCATCTATATTGCTGAGAGAGAGAGCTGCTTTAATTTACTGTACACGACTGCTGAAAGTAAACCAGCTGGACCTTGGGTTTGGTGTGGGTTTGAGTTTTTTTGTTTGCTTGGTTGTTTGTTTTAAAGAAGAAATGTTCACAACAATAATACTAACACAGTATTTCAGTGTTCAAGAAGTAGTGGATACGGTTACTTTGCTTTATTTTTAGTATATTTTGATAATGGAAAGTCAGTCTCTCACCTCTTTCGTCTGCTACTCTTGGCAGGCTTCTGACATTATTTATGGTGCATTTGCTAATTCATTCTCATGAAGCTGACAACTCTAAAAATCTTTGTTTGTGGGTCTAAACTGTAGGAGATGAATACAGCATGTGAATTCTGAACTACATCAATTACATCATATATAAAATATTCTTTTTACAAGCTACATGTAACATTGCTAATGCATAGCATATTTTAAAATAAATGCTCAAACCGTCGTGAAAGATTCAATAATTTATTGCTACAGCTTCACCTTTACTGAAAAAATATTTCGTAAGCCAAGAAAATTCCTTTTCATTCCCTGAAGACATATCATAGGAACCAATTAATATTTGCAAAGGATTCTATGATCCTGAGCTGAAATACTAGGGAAAATTATGAAATAGCTATACTTTATGCTGCATAATACCTATCTGTATGTTCTTACTTCTGTGTCTGATCCTGCGCACACAAGTTTAATTTCATCTGCAGTGAAATAATCCTATTAACTCTTTCCTGTTCTTTTCCTGTTGAACTGAACAGCAAAACTCCTACAGGACTTGAAGAACAAGACAAATTTCTCAATATGTGAAGTTAATTGTGTGGCTAGATTCAATTACAATGGTATCACAGAACAAACAGCATTTACTTGCTCCCTTAGTGCTGTTGTCTTCCCCGCCTTCTTTCCAGAGGCCGTCTAAAAAAAGCGTACTGTAAGCTGGAGCAGAGCTGTTTGACTCCTGTCTGTGTTTGGCTTGTGCTTAACTTAGGTAAAAGCTTAAATTGCCTCCAGCAACAATTCTGAAGTAATTTCAGCCAGATTTTATAGATTTCATAGAGATCAACTTGCAGCCTGCACATCCACTTTTACAAAGTACTTATCATAAAAAGCAGGAAAAATGTGCATGCAGTGAATGCGTATGTATAGAAGGATTGTTTTTGCCTTGAGAAATTAACCAACATAATAGGCAACAGTGCTGATGAAATAAGCATTAAGTTAGAATATTTTTATATATCCATCAATTACATAATTATAAATTTGAATTGATGTTTTAATTATTATACCATAGAACACTTCATTGTTACATGCTAGAGCATATTTCCCAGTGACTCTTTCCCAGAATATTTTGGAGCAAAAGCAATTCCAACAGAAAAAAAAAAATCCAATTTCTTTTCTTGTTATTCTTTAGAAGGTGATTTTCGAAGCTTATTAGGTAAAGTGGAGATATAAAAAAGTCTTGAAAGTACAAAGAAATGAACAGTGAGGAGAAAAACAAAGGAAAGCAAAGAAATTCAGAGCAAACAAATATTAACCCTTTATAGGAATACCTTGCTCCGATTTGGTGACAGAAAATAACTTTATGCATAAAGCTGCAGTTACATTAAAATAAATGGTAGTTCAGCACATACTTAAAATTAGTCAATTAAATTTAGGTACTTCATTGAATTACAGGCATGCTTTCCTTCTTTTTACAGAAGTTTCTCAGTTATTATCATATGAAACTTCCCTGGCCAACAGAGAGCTGTTCCTCCTTTTTCTACTTGAGAGGCAGAAAAAAAGGAAAAGAAATTGAATAATTTGACAATAGTTGAGATTTGGATTACAGCTGATGTGAAATGAATCTTTAGAATGGACATTCACTTTCTGATCGAACTACTAGGCAAAAAATCTTTCCTGTATTATATTTTTAAATCTGAAGCAAAGAATTTTTTTAATGATTTTAAACTGAGGTGTGTGGGTTTGTGGGTTTTTTTTTCGTTTGTTTGTTTTGGGTTTTTGTTTTTGTTGGTTTTGGGGTTTTGTTTGTTTTT
>RSEF01000002.1:144962350-144983182 GCA_003993805.1 Himantopus leucocephalus
CTACACACAATTTTCGTGTACTCTTTTTCAGTAAACATTGGAATTAAGTTCATGATGCCTTGTCTTCAAAGGAAAATCAGAAGAAAAACACTAATTTGTTTGCTATTATGAACTAGTGTAATTCAAACTCATTATAGGATTCTAGTTGAAATTACACATGCATCTTCCTCAGAATCTTTATTTTAAATTAAGGCAAGAGTGCAGTATAGATAGATAATGATACTTGCAAGTGTGCAGCAACAGCATCCTTTTCTGGTACTTAACCGCTTCTTACCTCTGAAGTGCTCTTTCTCCTCTGCACTTTTCTAGACCTCAAAAGTNGGCTTCTTACCTCTGAAGTGCTCTTTCCCTTTTGTCCCTTGCTACATGACATGAGTCTTTCTCCTCTGCACTTGTCTAGACCTCAAAAGTAGAATCTACACATGGAAAATTATGTCTGAAGATATCCTGACCTTTGATGTTACGAGGCAGATTACTGCTTGGCTGACCAACGCAGCTCCTTACTGCTGCAAAAAAGATTTTTTCCAGAGCTGGGTAGGAGGTTATTCAGTAATATTTATTTTTCCTAGCAGATATAACAGAGAAGGAATGAGATGAGGGCCTTCATCAGTACAAGGCTCCAAGGAACAGATCCATTCTCAAACATTGTGTATTACACAGTGGGGGTTGTTGTAGTTTTAAAGCAATAAGAACTTATTAAGATCAGGAAAGATGTTGTGATAGGAGCAGGACACAAGGGGCACTAAAATAATTCTGGCATTTTGGACCCTGCTAACTTTTTCACACTGACTAAGATTTGTGGCATTTCCATATCTCTGTAACCCTGAAGTCCATAATATTTTAACTTCCGGAATGCTTACAGCCATAATTAGCCAATTATGAATGGCTAATTACAAAATATTTGGCTAATATTTGATCATGCAGATGATAGAAGTTATTGACCTCATCTCAGAAAGTGTGCCTGTGAGCTGTGAAAAATATTAGTGATGCTCCTGCTCGGTTTATGCTGGCTGAGGGAAATGTGAGAACACTTCACTGAGAATTAATACAGTACTGCATTTTTGCAATGCATGTGAAAGCCAGCAGATGGAGTGTTTCAGTTACGCTGATGAATACAGTTATTCCAAATTTCATTAGAACAGCTGATACCTAGCCCTTGCATCACGGTAGTTACACTTTGCCTTTCAAGCAACCAAACGCTTAAAAACTTTGAGATACAAAGCAGCTGTGATGCAAACCATCTTAAATTTACAAATATTATTTCTATATTATTATTATTAACTGTGAATGCAGTTCTGTATCAACTATACTTTCTACACATTCACAAGATATAAGCTGGTTTATGTATGTATGATACAGACAATCTTATCCCTTGCAAAAATGGTTCTTTTCAATTCTACCACATCCTTTCTGAAATGGACTATCTTGATTGTTTGTTTGTCATATGATTTTTTTCAATTTATGTCATGTTCAGTGTGCTCTATTTGTAGCCTTTTATACTCTTGATTATTTTAGGAAAGATCTTCCATGTGTCATCCAACAGAAATTATGATTTATTTAATTTCTAGAGACTAAAATGTTCTTTACCTTAAAGTATAGCACATAGTAAAATATAAAAATACAGTAAAACAGTACAATGGGCAAAAATTAATCTTTGTCCTTCTATTTGTCTGCAATTTAAAACAATAATTTGTACATAAAAAATGAATCACACTATTGATCCCTCCAGTAACTAGTCTTTCACACTCAGACATTGCCAGCAGCTGGCCCTGGAGGCCCAACATCCCCTTTCCCTTCCCCCCTCCACTGCATACAAGCTATCTCTCAGTGCACAGGAGCTGGCTGGGACCTCCTGGCCCCTTCGGCAGTCAACCTACACAACCTATGCTCTGTCCCAGATCCAGCTTCCACACCTAGATCCCAAGCCCTTACCCTACTCACCAGTTAGTCCTAGTTGATATTCACTGCCCACCATACACCGATGTATGTTCCCTGTGTACACACTCTGGTCTGTCACCACAGACAGATGGATGTCTCACCCCTGGTCCCACCCCAGTTGCTGCACTCAGACCCCAAACACACATGTGTGGGGTATAGAGAGCATCTCATACAGATGGATTTTAAAGAGAAGACGGGACAGACTGCACCAACCAGGCACAGGGCATGGCCAGACGAGCATACTGACCAGCAAGCTGCTGACAGGTGACTGGTCCCCTTTATTTTCTTATCTCTCCAGTTTTACACATTTGTAAATTTTACATTTACACCAACCACCTTGACTTTCCCTTTCCACACCTTTTATTCCTATTCTAAACACCCAGTAACAAATCTGGCACGATCCCAGAATGCTTTCGTAGGGGGATGCAAGGCAGGGACTCAGGTCTCTGACTGGGATACTGGGGGTTCTGCTCTTTTGTGTGTGTGGAGACAAGGCAGTTATCATATAAGCTAACACTACGCTTAGAAAATCAGCTCAAAGGTAAGCAAATCTGTCCACAAAACACTTTTTTTTTTCCCCAAGAAGGTGCAAAATTTTGAAATGACATTTTGTTCTTAAGNCAAGCTAACACTACGCTTACAAAATCAGCTCAAAGGTAAGCGAATCTGGCCACAAAACACTTTTTTTTTTTTCCCCCAAGAAGGTGCAAAATTTTGAAATGACATTTTGTTCTTAAGTGGAACATTGTGAACTGTTCAGTTTAAAACAAAAAAAGTCTAGAAACACTGATAAATAGCCAATGAGATAACTTCCCTATTAGGAGTGGGGCACATTTTAAAGGCAAATTCAGTTCTTTCTGGAAGGTGTTCAAAATAAGAATGGAGTTGGGTGGGAAGAGAAATAATCAAAATTATAGGCCTAACATTTTAATTTTGCATTTCTGCTAGATTTTTCAGTGAAATTTATAAAAACAACAAAAGCTCTGAAAACCCCATAAAGTGCTTTGTAAAGTTCAGGACAGCTAAACAATAGCAGAGAAGCTACATGGGAAGCCAACAGAGCCACATGAGGTAGCTGTGTGTTTCCAAAGCAGACATTTGATTTAATGAATTTTTGCTAAAGTGGAAAGAAACATGGAATGGTATTTTTAAAGAAACATAATATAAGTGGAAATCTTCTTTATGGGTATAATATGATAGTTAAAAAGGAGTCTTGCCCAGACTGAAGTCACTCTTGCAAACTTGTGTATGTTACATTTTTAACACCATTGAAGAGAGAAAAATGTTTCTCGGAACCAACAGAAATTGTTCAAGACTGTATATTGTAACATGCAAATTATTCTTAAATTTTAAAAATGCAGTATTATTTCCATTAGCTACTTAATATAGCTCTTCCATGAACAATTAAAATGGAAGTCTAGGTTATTTCCATAATTCCTTTGGCTCATAATTAATGAGGCACTATCATCATAAGCAAAAACATTTTTGGGATGAGATCAAGAAATTCTAAATGTTCACAGATGACCCTGCCATTTTCTTTGAGGAACATCATCATCATTGAAATTTTTTAAGTACTTTGCCTATTTAGAAAATAAAAAAAGTCTATCAGCATTAAGTAACTAACACTTGAATTAAAATTCTTTTATATTATTTAGATGAGACTGCTAATGCGAAACTAAATGGTGTGGAATAGGGAGAAAGCTTGGCTTTACTAAGCGGTTGATATTTGGTGAATATTAAAAAAACTCAGTTTTCTGTTCATTGTGCCTCTTGCAAAATAAAACTTCCTGTGTGGGAGATATATATCTCTAACTTGCAGGTCATAAACTCATATAAAAAAAAAGTTCTGACACTACTCTATCTTGATACATGCCTGAATTTTTATGAAGAAAGCCCAATAATAAATATTGTAGGTAAAAAATCCTTCAGAAATGCAAAGTCTACCTTCTACCTTAAATTTGAAAACTTCAGCTTGAAATCTTATCCTAAAGGAGTGTTTTTGTTGCTGTTGTTTGTAGGGGAGGTTTGTGTGTGTGTGTTTTCATTTGGGAGAAAAATGTAGTTTCTTCCAAATTAGAAACATAAAGCTTTTTTTTTTTTTTCTTTTAAGTTATTAAGCCTGTTTAGACTTTTGAACTTATCAGAAAAAATTTAAGTGCTTGGTGGCATTAACCCCTCACTGCCGCACAAAAAAAACCCCACCTCCCAGGCAAATAAAGACTGGATCTTTTTAGAGAAGTCAGTCTACAAAGGCAAAAATTCCCTTCCAATCATAAAATTTATAATGATAGACAGAATTATGTTAATCTGTAATTTTCCTTATCTGAGTAGCAGTAGCAATTTTTTCTGGAGGAACACTTCTGTGAATAAATGTTGTATGCAACACTGAGCAGAAATATTTTTTCAATACAATTTCTAACATGTCAGATATTTTTGTTTCTTTAGCAAATAATTTTCTACTGACATTTTTGTTTAATTTACTGTATTTACTGCATTCACAATTTGAATTCATAAAAACAAAACTCTGTTGTTTCATCTCAATAAATATTTTGAAAATTAACGGTCATGACAAAATATGTAAGCAACATGTCAAGCTTAACACCATTGAGCACAGTGAAAAGATTTTCACATTCAGTTTTGAATTAAAATGCTGCATCTCCTCTTTGGTAAAAATAAATCAAAACAGTAATAGCATAAGAAAAAAGATGATGAATAGCAAAGTTGTTGTCTATTGGTATTGTGTAGGAAGATCTGAGCTGGATGTCTTTATCATGGTTCATTGATGGAATTATTACTTGGAGAAAAAGCAAACCAAAAATATTCCTGTTCTACAGAAGCTTCAAGACAATTGTTTTCTTCTCTCTCAAACCGGAGAAGGAGTTGTGGGAAGATAATACTGACAGCAGGTTCACAATCCCGTTCAAAGTTACTCATACTGAAAAGGTCAAATCTTACCCTTTTTTGAAAATAAGTGCTTTTGAAAAAAGCATATTAGACCTCATCAAGATTTTATAGGAAGGGAAAATGTTGTTATAGCGTAACATTTTACTCACATATGTTTGTGAGACTCTGGATGCAGTCAAAGGTACAAGTTTTCCTATTATTTCAGCTGATACCAGAAGTTCTTTCCCCTATTCTTTATTTCTTTCCTTGCATGAGAGGTCATCAGTGAGAACCTGTACTCTTTGGTTGGGAGGCATTGTATGCAATAGTAAGGAAAAGAGAAGGCACCTCTATGTGTATACAGGAAAGTCATCTAGAAAAATACAGATCAATGTATTGGGTTAACAAAAAAGAAATCACAACACAAAAAAAAAACAACACAAAAAGAGAAATTAAATCTGAAAGGAATAAATGCCACAGATCTTCAAATGACAGTGACAGCCATCAAAGTGAGTCTGTAATCTGGTATACTGTTGTGGTATCACTTCAATTAGAGAAGAAATATAGGAGAAATATAGGAGAAACATATGTAAACTGGTTGTTTATTCCACCATTTTCCTCTAAGTGGATTAACAAGAAAATATATGGAGATTCAGAGGCTTTGATGTAGTCACAATAGGTATGTTCCATTTATTATTTGGACTGTATAATTTCATGCTTATTAACACTGTGTAGTTGGGAAAGCAAAGAATAAAACATGGAAAGGTTGTCTCTAGAGCACTTTGTGATGGAGCTAAATTCTGCTTGTTTAACTGCAGCTTCAGTTAGTAGTTCATCCAAAAGGTTTCTGTAGGACAATGTAGTTTTAAGAAAGGAAGAGACTTCTGAAGAAAAGGCTTTGGTATCTTTTTTAATCTTAGAACTGATAGAACAAGTGAAATTATACCAGGAGAGAAAATTCAGTAACTGTATTCTCATGATCATATAATGTAGTTGCAGGTATATCACCTAGAACATGACTGCTCGTATGCCTATATAATGTAATTGTGAGAATTCTTTTCTTTCCATTGAGATAGCTTATCTTGCATTTTTAGTAAATTCATGTGCTAAGTATTTTCTTGTGTGAACAGCTTCTACAGAACACACTGTTAAATTGAATGTGCTTTTGGAACTTTACAATGTGTAATTCTCTTCTTTTAATACTCAAGGATTAGGCAAAATAGCATGGTCTCTGCACATTTGTTTCTGGTTGTTCCTGTATTCTTTCTGTTTGTGAATGCAGTTGAACTGTCTTATACCACTGTAACTTGCGTGGCTACATTGGATTTATTCAAATGCATGCCAGAGGAGGATGTGATTTGGTACTTTAGGGGAAGAACTTTCAGGTACATTGATTCAAAAGAACAGTATTACGTGAATTTTGTGGGATCACCTTTTTTTTTTTTTTATTTTAGATCATTGCTTCAGTATAGTTGAGATTTTATCCAGATAAACAGAAAGATGTCCAGGTTGCCTTCTGGGTTTTTTCCATTAATTTTAAACCAGTTACTTTTCACTTAGAAGTGTGTTAAATCAAACCGAGCTATGTTCCTTTTCATCCACTGTTGTTTTCTCAAATGCTTTTTTATGGCCCTTATGAATATCCTCCTGGCCTTTTCCATCTTTGAATCTCTCAAATGATTTCATCATTGTAGAATTTTGATTGCTCTTCCTTCCAAAATCATTAGCCATAAAAAAAAAAGAAAAAATATAGTTGTAGTACAGTGTTCTTTCCATTCTTAACACTCCACACAAATTACAGTCTAACACAGGTAGGGAAACTTTCTAAGTCTCTAAGTTTCTCTGTGTTCATAGGAAGATAGAACAATGAAATTCAATTTTTTGCCTTGTTCATAAATGCTACCATAATAAACATGATTAATAATATACTTCTACTCACGTCCTTACTACCATCTGCACCAATGTGTTATCTTTCACCCTGATTTGCTGCTCAACTTATGGTCTTTAAAAGGCTTTTGTGAAGAACTTTGTCCAAAGATTTTTAGGCATTCAGATAAATTATACCTACTGTTTCTCCCCTGTGACACTATTTTGATGACTCTGTAGCCTTCAGACACAATTTTTCTTTGTTTTTCTTATAGTCCAGGTTGTGCTAACTTGCTCCATTGACACTGTCTGGATTGTGCTCTTCTGCGTGCCATGACTTGCATGATTGCTTTCATCAGTTTTCCAAAAACTGCAGTATGAATAGCCTTTTAGTTACCAGTTTTCCGCAGCAGTCTTGCTGAAATGCTAATGCTGTCTTAATGCACTGCATCTTAACTGTCTATTTAATTTGAAAATTAAAATTAACAGAGAATTTTATACCAATGCAAGGGACATGAAAGTTATCCAGTGAGCCTGTTTTGAACAGAAGTCTTCCAAATCTAATGTAAACATTCTTATTACTATTAAAGTCCTTACATCCAGACCCTGTAAAAACTGCCACACATGGTCCCCTCCTTGTCCTGTCTCATTCTAAGTATATTTTACAGTGCATTTTGTACTGTAATAAAGGAGGAAAAAAAATACTAGCGGCAGAAAAGGAAAGCACATTTCATTCAGAAGTGTTCTGCTGGTTTTGCAGGTAGGACTTTCCTTTATCTTAGAGAATTATTTTTTTTTTTCAGTGAGACATTTATAGATGTATGAAGGGCAATGAACTTTATAGACACCATTATGTAGAGGTGTAATGGCTTTCCTTTTTTTTTCTAAGTCTAGATCTTCAGGTGATATGGTTATCTTAGCTCAAAGTCAATGTAGCTGTGTCATTCTGTTATCATTTAGGCCTGATCCTCATAAATTAATGATATGATGTATGAACTCCTTTCTCTAACTTTTACTATAAATGTTTTGCCATAACGAATCCCACGAAACATTAAGTTAGAGAAAATTAAANAAAACGTTAAGTTAGAGAAAATTAAAGAGAAAAGTGGCCAGGAATGTCATAATTTTTGAACCCAGTGACAGCTCAGTGTAAATCCGTAAGTGTTCTTTCATCTTTCTTGAGCTCATTAGCTGTAATAATCTTCCTGATTCTGGGTCACTCATTGAAGTGTAAAACTCACAGGGATATGATTATATTTACCTGTTGTTAAGACTTAATTTTTTTTGACATGTAGGGACTGATGAGAAGGGTAACTGTAGCTAATGGTTCTGCGTTATTCCTTAGGCATTTTGCAAATCTTGTAACTCAGCCAGATGGAATATTCTAGCATGTTTCTCTACAATATCTCAATGTCATCTTTCCCTGTAGCAGGTAATGCAAGCCACAGAAAGGTTACTAGCTTAAGTAAGCAATAAATTCCCATGACATGAAGTTTAAAAGACAGATAAAGTGATGTTTTCTCTGATGATATGTTTTAAAAGCAATTACTGTTGACAATATTTTCTTTTCTCTTATTCTTAAAACTACTTATCTCCACTTTCTTCTCTTTACATCGTAATCTGAAGAAAGATTAGAGAAATAATATTTAAACAAATTTTTAAAAAATGCAGAAAAAAACTTGAAGCAGAAAAAAGCAGTATACATTTTGTTGCAATGAAGATTTGAGTAAGAAAAAAATGCATGCGGAAGCAAATATTGAAAAAAGATAAAAATGGAGTAACTGAATGAAGGAAATATTTAATGAAACAAAATAAAGTAGCAAAAATTAAAACAGATAAGCTTACCAAGATATTAAAATATTGTCCATCATACAATGATAGAAAAATAATAATGTTTACAATTTTCTCTTTACATGGGAAGTTTAGTCTTTGGTGTCGTAAGTAAACTCAATTATCAAAGGCAAGGGTATATAGAAGCTTTCAATAAGTATTATAATTTTATTTTATTTTTTCTTGTATTGTTGCACAGTACATTAAGACAACTCAAAGAGAATATTTGTGCAAAAATAGTCGTGAAAGGAATGCAGGAAAGGATGGCACAAATTGGGTGCTGTATTACTTCAAAAACTGAGATGTATTTATTTGTAAGTAGAGTACTCAACACTTAAAGGAAAGCTGTTAAGCGGGCTGGAGTTACCTGATATTTTTTTCAATGCATGGGTTCAGTGTAATACTGAGGCTTTCACTGCTTATGGATTTTAAATGGAAATAAAAATCTATGTCTTATATCTTCATAAAACCAGAAGCTTTAATTGCTTGTGAATTGCAATAAACAAGTTCACATTTAGTCCTGTTTACAGGAAAAAAATCAATTTGTATTTTCATAGAGGCATTAACAACTCTTTAAATAGATTATTTCAATTATTCTTGCTGTTTATTACTCCACATGGGGTCATTAACCCTATGAAGATTTAGGATTACAGATTTACATGAGCAAAATATTAATCAAATCTACAGGCAAAGCAGGACAGAATGTCTCATGTTGAGAATGTGCTTAATTGTTTTGCTGAATAGGACCATGTAGGAAGACATTACCCACAATTAGTGACTGGTCGTCTTTGACAAAATGTTTTAAAGAAGAAAAAACACAGATTTTTATGAAGTGTTTATACGGGAATGAAGGACAAACTAAGGAAGAAAGTTAAATCTTCTGATTTTCTCCATTCTGAATATAATTTTGAAATATACCTTAAAGTTATTAAATTATACATCTCATTAGATGCATAGGGTTGAGGGTTTTTTTCATTTTTTTACAATTTCTGTTGAGCTATCACAGGGATTTTTTGCAGGCAAGTGAATAGTTTTTGTAAAGCTGTTTTGTGAATAGAATCCTAAAGTCAAAAAAGGAAATAAGATCAAGAGAAAGTGTCCCACATTTTCTAAATTAAATCTAANCAAAGTTATTAAATTATACATCTCATTAGATGCGTAGGGTTGAGGGTTTTTTTCATTTTTTTACAATTTCTGTTGGGCTAGCACAGGGATTTTTTTGCGGGCAAGTGAATAGTTTTTGTAAAGTTGTTTTGTGAATAGAATCCTAAAGTCAAAAAAGAAAGTAAGATCAAGAGAAAGTGTCCCACATTTTCTAAATTAAATCTAAAAATATATTGATTATTCATGTAAATTAACAGTCTGATTCTTATCAGGACCTGCCTTATTGTCAGTATTTCTGAATATTAGAACACATCCTTGGGTATCTAATATCATATTTCAAAGTATAGCTAATGGATGGGTTTCATTTGGTGTTGAATACATTAAGTCCAGTGTCACTTAAAAAAAATCACAATTAAAATTAATTCTTATTTCCTCTTTAATTTCTTATAAGCATTTTTCAGAGAAGTACAAATGCAGTATACTCTAGCATGATTCTTTTCAAAGGTAACATCTTGGAGTGGTCCCCATGATTTGTTTTGTTTTTGAAGTGTTGAGAAGCCCTCTCTGAATTTTCTTATTGCACATATGCTGAAATTTTAGAGAGCTTTAATGAACTTTTAAGCTTTGAAAGCAGTCGCAGAATCTGGGCATAGAGATATTCAGCTTCTTTAAACGGAGATCTGCTATCTTTAAACTTTCTGATGAGTTCTAAGACTTACTCTGTTAATCAACCCAAATCATGATAACAATGTTTAGCCTTGCTATACCACTTTGTATTACATATTCAAAGAACCTTTCCAATATTAACAATTACACTGTCGTAGTAGCACACAATTATAGCCTAGAAATCTGGATTTTTGAATGCACTGAGCAGCAGTTATATTCCCTCCCCTCCACATAAATCATACTCAGTTTGCCGCAGTAATTCAAGAAAGTGAACACATCCTTTACATCCAAGAAGTAAGTGCTATTTTTTAAAAGTTGTTAGGTTCACCGTGCATTGATTTCAGCTTATTACACTGCATTAATAACTTAGTCACGTCCCTCAAATTACAACAAAGTAATTAAGAGAGACAGAAAAATATAATTACTTTTTGTTTGAAAATTCCGTAATTTCCATGCAGACTGGGTAAATTATTCATACTGGGTGTGGATTCCATTTTCATTTCACTGCACTGATAGCATAATCACATAGTCCTAATTATAGAGATAGTAAATAAGAGAGAAAAGAATATACCACTCCTCACTCCTGTACAAATTTCTATTGGCATACTAAGCAGTAATTAAAATTCATTATTGCATCACATTTTGCACAGATACAGCAGTTTTGTAACAAAAAGAAGAGAAGATATTTTGTGTGGGAAGGAGGAAGACAGAGGGTTACTGTTAAGATGTTTTTCAGTGAGTACTATTCTTGCTCTTTAGCCCCTGTTCAAATGCTTACGGTTGTTCCCTTAAAGCTGTTGCTGTTGCTCACTGATGTAATGTGAGCTGGGGCACTCTAAAAAGAAATCCAGTGCAGAGCATTCATTTGCACCAGCTGCAGAGCTGATACAATTTTCATCGTGTTTCTCTTGAAGAGCCAGTTAAGCAGTATTGCTATTACACACAGTTCTCTCCCTCTTCACTACCCTCTCTCCATCATCTCCACTATGTGCACATAAAAGTCTGATTTTAGGGTTTTAGACTCTGTCCTGGGACTACCTGCATCTCCCTCTCCTACAGAGGGAGAGGGCAGATGAGCAGCCTGCTTACCTTCTGCACCTTCTTGGATCTGGGAGGAACCTGTTACAGGTAGAGGGAGATGAAACAACCAGCTTGATGCTCCTGCCATTACCTACCAGGTGTGATGGCTTCAGTTAGTACTGATGGATAATGCTGACAGATTTCTCCTTGCAATGCTGGCCGTCATGCATTCCTCTGTGCATACTACACTGCAATGATGGCAACTCTGTGTTGTAATGTGCAGGCAGGAAACGGAGACCAGATGTTAAGTGAGTGCGCACTGTGCAGGTACCTGGCCCTCATCTCCTTCAGAAACGGCAGAGGAAAAGAAAGCACTGTGGAACCACACATGTATAATCACAAGTAAATAGTGCAGATTCTGAGAAATTGCCCCCTTTTGCCTGGTTTTACTCAGTCCTTGTCTTGCTTGGCAAGAAAAAAGGCATTAATATAATCATTGGAAAGGACTAAATGGCAGATGCGTCTTAGGCAGGATTCCTTCACTTGACATTAGGCTCCTGCAGAGCAGGTGTCTAAGTTGATCTAGGTATTCAAATCTGTGTTATAGCTAATGGAGACTATATGGAGTCAGTTTATTTGATTACAGTCTGATGTACATGACTAAGCGCCGCTGAATCTGTTGTCCAGCACTCCACTGATAATAACAGGAGCCTTGCTGTTAGGACATTGTAAACACCCACATTTAATCAAATTCTGCTCTTTGTATCTCATTTGTAAGCAGATGAAAGAAGAATAAATGTCAGTATTGGAACATAAAGATGACTTAAACCCCTGGACTGCATTCAGCAGTCAGAGGATTCTGGATACGCTGGCAGAGGAGTCACTGAACATACAGTTAAGGCTGGGAAAAAACCCTGCTTTTACAGAAACAGAATATAGAGGTTTGTAAATTTGGCTTTGATCCTAAGTAACAACTGAAATGAGAGCTAAGACACCCTAGGAGATACAAGCATGAAGCTGACTTGCAAGTAACCTGTGTCCGATACTCTGTGGGACGCAGAAATAGGGAGAACACAGAGAACAAGGACTTGAAATGGAGCTTTGTATACCCCAATAATTACTGTGAACAGGTGGCTTTTACATGGGATGTCACTTTTAGTCAGACCAGAAGTTCATGTTGGCACTAAGAAACCTTAATAAAAATGTATTTGGATATATATTCAAAGAAGATTTCACGGAATCACGGAATCACGGAATTTTCAGAGTTGGAAGGGACCTCTAGAGATCATCTAGTCCAACTCCCCTGCCAAAGCAGGATTGCCTAGAGCACATTACTCAGTACTGCATCCAGGCGAGACTTGAAGATCCCCAGAGAAGGGGACTCCACAACCTCCCTGGGCAGCCTGTTCCAGTGCTCTGTCACCCTGACCGTAAAGAAGTTTTTCCGTATATTTGAACGGAACCTCCTATGTTCCAGCTTGTGCCCATTTGATTAACAATTTTTATTATATGACAAAAAAAAAAAAGAAGTTATATCCAAACATTCTAATCAATTCTGCTTTCAGCTGCACCAACCATCACTGAATAGACAGCCACACAATGTGGTCACATCTCCTCTGAGACAGGCTCTTTGATACATTCAAAGATTTTTGACTCTGGTGCAGTCTTCTGCCATGCCCCACTTGTCTGGTATTGTTTTACCAAAACTCAATCCAAATTCCTTGTTCTTGCCTCAGACTGAGCACGATGAAACAGTATACTATGCATTTGCAGTACGATTCTGCTTCTCAGCTACAGGGATCAGACAATGCTGTTTCTCTTGTAATCTAGGCACTAAATACAGATCTTCAAATACAAACCCCTTGTAGCAAACAAAGTTGCCACGTGTGTCCTTAAGATTTCTACTGGTGTTGTGGCTGGTGTGTTTTCCATACACCCAGACCTTCCTCAAAACTGCTGTGAGAAAATATTCACAACCTTTGAAGGAAGTATCTCCAGGTTCTTCTGGAACGACTTGTATTGCAGTCCTTTTTTAGATTCCCCGAATCCCACTTTCTGCAAGGAGTGAATATCTTAATCTTGATATACAACAATGCAAAGCCACTCTCTGACTTCCTAAACTACTAGAATAGTCTTCCTTCTTATGAACAACAGCTCCTACACCTTATGCAGGATGAGACTGAGCATTTCCTTATCACAGTGATCAGTGTGGAGCGTTAGAAAGAACATTTTAGTTTCCTAGAGAAATGTTATACGTATGTGCTTTACCTGCCTTAGTATCTATCTATCAGTACATCTGTCTTCATGTATTTACGTGCATGCATATACACTGAAATCAAACATTTTCATAATGTTTCCCATGAAAAAAGCTGTCTCTGTGGTAGTCATTGCTCTGTTATAAGCAGACATTTTCAATTACGCCAAAGAAGCAGGGAATCAGTAACCAACAACACAATAACACGTCTTTGGTTTAGGGAAAAAAAAAATTAAAAAAAAAGTGAGCTCCTTTGTATTTATACTAAGGTGCCAAGAGGATCAAATGCTTATGTGTTTAGTGCTAAAATAAAAATCAAAGTACACACTGTTTAAAGACTTAAAAAAAAGCGCCTCCCACCTGAAAATTTTGTTATGTAAGACACTGCTATTATCTAATATTTAATAAAAAGAATATGACTGATTCATCCTGGGAAAGACACAAAGGTGTCTCTTCTCCCTGTTCAGAACTGAACAAGCTTTAATACTCTGTTGAATACTTTACTACTGAGAACTTTTCAATGTAGTAGAATTTGTTTCAAAGTAATAGCTTTCCTGTTAGAGCTAGTTTGTCATATCCGAGGGGATGATTAGTCATGATAAGCCAGTGGCACCATTACGAGGAATTTTTTTCAGAAATGGGGGGTACTGATTAATTTCAGAAATATTAGCTACTGAAAGCAAACATCAATACTTCAGAATGGATGAGACACTTGGAGTAAAAAACAGTTGCCAAAAGGTGAAATAAGCTAAAATCAGGGAGCACATCAATTAAAGGTGTAAAGTCACATAATTTAACAGAAAACTATGTTTTGCTTACTTGATAAAAAGAGGCACAGGTCCCTGCTGAGTATTAATGGCTAAGAGGGAGGAACTGAATGTCCAATGTTGTGCCACGGGCTATTATATAACAAATCGTCTCTAAGTTTCAAGAAATAATTAGCACCAATGTTTGGGTTTTTTTGTGCTGATATAAGACGAAACCCAAGAAGAAAGACTCAGATCAAACACCTACGTTTTTCCTATAAATAAAGTGTTTGCATGGGAATAGTAATAATATAATAGTATGTAAGAGGCATTTGTGAATACTTAGTACCCAGCACGTTAGCTGAAGTCTGTCCAGATTCCAATCAGTAGATACTGCAAAAAGTAAGTAATATGCCAAATTCATTTGTCCCATACAAATGAACATGAAGACATCTAACAAACAATAAAATCTCAGTATTTTCAAGAATAATTTATTAAAACAGAATAGTATAACTGTTCTCTCAAACGGTTTTACATGCCAAGTTAAACTACACCATCCAAGTCAAAACTGTTTACCTAAATATTTTTGCTTCCCATTTCTATGACTTCAGTGTTGTGCTGTTTGCCTTTATTGGTTTTCTTTCAGTCCTAAAACATTTTCATATATTCCTTTTCTACAGAAATTCTTCACTCTGACTTTTCACATAACCTTTTCGTCTAACTTTTTTTCTGCACCCCAAGTTTGGGTGATCCAGCATTTTTGGTTAGAAGATGTCGTTGGCAGGAGTATGGAAAAGAGTAACTGGTCAGTTCTAGAGAACAAATGGGTTTTTTATTTGATGCTGGGAGGGAGTGGTTGGGGTTTTGTTTGTTTCTCTCCATTATTTTCAAGGGAGGAGGGAAGACACCAGTAATACCATTAAATATTTATTCCTCTTTCCCCTTTCTGCAAATGGTCACCGTGTAGCTCCAAGCTTTAACTAGCCAGGCAGAGAGAAAATTCAGCCTTTTTTGGTGATGATGACCCTATGTGGTGGTTTTTATGTCACTTAGTAGACTGGCAAAATCAGCTGGGGTGGATGAATCAGTTAACGTGCTCTCCCTTGCTCCTCTTTCTGTAATTCACTGTCATAGTAAGGACAGCTGCTCAGAGAAACTGCTCATTAGCTGAAGTTTAAAGCCTAGTTATTCACAGAAGCTCCCAAAACTTTGCCATAATGTGCTGGGCTCCTCCTTGGCAGCTTGGGGTATGCAGTTCATCTGGCTGCCTCTACAATGAAGCAGGTTGTCTCTGGAAAGGACCAGAATAAATATATAGAGTAATAGCAACAGCTTCAATGGTCCTGCGAACACTGGGACAAAAATAAAATCTGAAATAGCTCTTGATTATATTGCTTGGCTCTGTAACCACAGCAAGAGATGAGGCTTATGATAAAAAAATACATTTATGACACTTAGAAAGTACATGGTAAAGATGTCAATAATTTGACCTACTGCAAATTCAGAAATGTACAATGGGAATTCTTTCAAAATTAAAAAGTGACCAGAACTGACAATATGTGAAAGATTACCTTTGCATTCAGACACATGAAAACATTGAAAAAGTCTTAACATTCTGTAGATTTGCAAATGAGAAGGATTTTTTTTGTACAGTAAAATGCTGCTTCAATCAAAAATAACTTTTTTTAAGAAATTTTATGAGTAAATGAAGACAGAATTCATTTATGTTTCTAAAGTGTTTTTTAAAATGTTTGTCTTGAGGAAATCTTATTACAACATACATTATTTTAAGAAGTGGACATAAAATATTGTTCTTCAAAAGATTTTTAGCAACTAAAATTTCTGGTTGGCCTAGTGTTTTTTATGTCTGGAGTTTTTGGTGTGTTTCAGTTTAGAAAAAACCCTGGATCCCTCAGCACAGAGATTTCCATTTAGTAATTCCTCATTAAAATCGCGAACAGATTTACCACAAACACTGTGGTAATACCTGTTAAATGTTCAAAAAATAAAGAAATTGATATAAAATAAAATTTGTTTAAAATCTCTAGCTTGATCTGAGATTCCTAACCCATAAAATTGGGCTTCAAACAGCAAAAACTGTAGAAATACAAGGCTTGAATATCTACCATTGATAATCATTAGTTTCTAAGATGTTTAAATTGTTCTCTCTTCATTTTTAAGAACTGTATCAGAAACTCTCTCATAGTGTCAAATCCTTCATGAGAAGTTCTCCTGACCTCCCTGCATTCACTTGACCCTTATATGGTCTGTGGCTTTTCGATTATTGAAGTGGTGGCATTTTTTCACTGTTATATGATCTAGAAAACAAAAAACGAAACCCACCCCAGTGTGTCATATTGTCACAGCTATGTGTCTATGTGTCTACTTATGGAAGGACATTTTTTTCTTTACTCTGTAGTGGTCTTCACTGTATTTTCTCTTTTTAACTTCTATTCTACTTGCCCATCTTCAGAAAAGCTGTATTTGCAAATACATTCACTAAGGGGTTGAGATCCCCCCTATGTAATTCAAATCTTTCTCATGTTTAACTCAAAATATTTTGTCACTGTTTGGAGTAGATCAAAGATTATAGTTGTTTTTTCCAACTGCTTCTTCATTTAATTCTGAACACATCTTTAATTTTGCTGCCCTCAGGTAGTTTAGGCTGTTGTAGAGTGCATGGAGTGCGTTTGGTACAATGGTCCAAACCTCATAGTAATGGCATCACAGAGTGGGTGTTGACATCAGGTGTTTATAGATGTTTCACTGAGAAAGCCTATGTTTCACTGAGAATGGTAACGTTGCAGAAGTGTGAAACATTTGTTAGATCATTTTTTTCTTCCCAGACTTAAAGCAGAGTTTCAAAAGTCTGAATTTCCATGAGGTCTCAAGCAAGAAGGTTTTTTTTTTTGTTTTTTTAAAATTATATCTCTTCTGAAGGTAATCCCTCCGAGTGGATGAAAGACTTTCTAGGTTTTTTACATCTGAAGCAATCTAAGCCACAGAAGGTTGTCTGTTATTTTTTGAAAGAAGGAAATAGAATATAGGAAGACCGTCTGTGGTAGTGTACAGTAAATACTGGGACATTCCCATGTTCAGTTTTTATTGGCAGAAGCCTAAAACAGAGCCTTAATTTTGTCCTGATTTTCCAAGCACTGAGTCTTCAAAGTCTTTTCTAATCTTGTTGAAGTCACTTCAAACCAGCATCATATTTATTTGATAATGTTTATTTCCTATCTGAATGCTTACTGGAACTTTTTTCATCATTCTGGGTTTTCTTCCCCCTTTTTCCCCCTCCCTTTTTGAGTTTGACTAAATCTGTGATGTTTTAGAAGGATTATAGAAAGTGTTTTTTTCTTTCTCTAAAGCTATATAGTAATTTACACAGGTTACTTAGATTTGCAATAATCTGTTCTCTGTCACTTATCTGAAACTGCTGCAAGATTTCAAGCTACCGGATGTAATATACTGTAATTCTGTTTTTCTGTACTTCTTTTTTCTTCACTAGATTAAGTCTCTGTGTAAATCTCATTAGACAGGTCCATATCCCGGATCCTGGATTTTAATGAACCAACTACATAATGACAGAGATTTACTGTGTATGCCAATGGGCTTTAAATTTAAAGAATTCAAGTCAGCATTATAATGACTGTTCTGCTGTCAATATACAATTAGTGTGAAAACAGTGATTAAGGTTTTTGGACATTTGAACTTTAATTTAAAAATGTAGTACTAAATGTATCTTAATTTCTACAGAAGTTGCTTTTGTTTGAACCTTTTTTTAAAAGAGGTTATTTGCTTATATTGTACTAGTGCCAAGAGCAAAGACGGTTGAAACATCTTATTGTATGGCTGTTTCCCTCATTTAAGAATTCTGATATTTACCAATTTCACAGTACTGTTAATTAATTATTCTGCTGGCGTCAACTTAATTTACTCTTTATTTTTTTCCAAATGTAACTTTTCCAAGCCTTGTTATCTACTTATATGCTAGAGACCCAAAGACCTGGACTTTGCAGCAAAATCTTTTCTCTATCAACATTTAAAATATAATAAAAAATAAATACAAAGCTTTAGAAGCAATGTATCGCATGGAATCAACTAAATGATAAACTACTTCAGAAGTTTTAGTTGGACCTGCTACTGTAATGGTTGTATCTTGCCACTGTCTTTCATGCAGTTCACGTAGAAAGGGCTGACTACTTACCAGCACATTTTAATGAAAACAGAATTTTGCTCTAAGGTATGTCGTTTGAAAATCAATTAGGAAGTCTATGCAAATTAAGACTTGTTATTTCTAAAAGAACAGAAATGCTTCAAAATGCTATTGGCAGTTCATAGTATTCTGGGAGTGGTCTTCCTTGTCATTTTGACTTATTAAGTGATGGTTCTAAGGTAACTTTAAAAATATTCTGACTTAATTATGAAATTAACAGTTTCTCAGATCACACATTAAGAAAAAAAGAGACGACATCAAATGAAGCACAGTACAAAACCTTTGGACATGTGGTTAGCTTTGCAGAAAAGGGAACAGTGAAAGGAAAAGTAAAAAAAATATAATTCTTTCAACAACTGATCTTTGCAATGGAAGCTCTGTTCATATCTTTTCCACAGAGAAAATTTCTCATGTAATCAAACAAGAAATCAGCATTAATTCATTTTCAGCCGTGCCTTTAATATGATGTTCTCTTCAGGGCTGCTGGGAAGATTCCTGGGTCAATTTCTGCTTGTAAGCTGGTTACTTTCCACTTTTCAAGTGGAAGAATTGCAGGAAGAGTAGGTAGAAAAAGAAAAAAGAGCACACAGTTAGAGTACTAATGAAGTCACTCTTCACAATTAGTTCTTCTAAAATGCAGATGTCATAACTCAAAATGTTTATTCCCAAACACAGGAGAGAGAAGCAGGATGGCCAAATGCCACTGAGACCAGAAATTATATTATTTGAAAACCAAATTCTCTTAAAAAAAACCAAACACCTTTAATTTTTATGTACAATCTCCCCAATCATAAGAAATCTGATTTCCCTGCAAATTTGGCAGTGCTAGTATGTGTGAGGGGTATTAAATATGGCAGACTTTCAATCCCAGAAAAGATTTTTAATTCGTTCTGTGATGAGATTCCAAATGTCCTCTCTTGTTTTTATGTCTAGTTCAATTGCCCAGATGTTGGTCACATCTGAGAGATTACCCTTCTCTGGCTGCGTGAGCAAGGAGGCAGTTATTTTAGAACAGATGATCCCTTGTCTATGAGGCATTTGAGATATTACATGAGGAATAGGATAGAAGTATTGAAATATCCTTAGAAGGATAGTTAATTACATACTGGGGATAAAAACTTGAGTGTATTTTAGCTGACTTTGTTGAAACCAGACTTTCATTTGTGGTGGTTGTAGCAATGCTTTTAATATAGAAGCAGAAGGCTATTCCCTGTCAAAGAGTTATGTACAAACCAAAGTAATTAAGTGCCTAAGGATAAGGTGAAAAAAACCTGTATTTTCTTGTGAAAGTGATAAACTTCTGTTGAATGACTTACAGGGTGGTTGATTTATATTACATCTTTTTTAAAGTTCCTCAAAGACTGGCAACTCTACTGAAGTTGAAGTCTTTTTGTTTTCAGTTATAGGAAATGACTTAACAGTTTTCTGTTTTAGAACAAGAAATAGACAAAATGACAATAAGTATTTATTTGAATATATGCAACAACAATGTTATGGATGCTTCTGTTAAATGAGATCCAGTTGTTTATTTTGCTGCCTTGCCATTTTAAGCCTTCTATTCCTTAGGATGGATTCCATGTGAACGTGAGCAGTCCTGCTGTTTTTCAGACCTTATGTTTCTTAAAAGAAGAACCATGCTCAATGTTGACATGAGCGGGCAGAATCTTTTGTCCCTCTTCCAGGTTTCACAACTGAGACAACCAGAAGACAACATTAAAATATTTCTGAACCTCTTTCAGAAAAGGAGGCTGAAACAGAGATGAAATGAAATGGCAATTTAGTTAAGAAATCTTAAATTTCTTGGAATTCGTAAGATCTGACTTTCACAGAGGCACTACAGTGGTGTTTTTACATTGTGCACTTCACAAACAAAAGATTTTTGTGCTTTTTACAAGGCTTTATTAGGCATGCCTGGAATTTCTCTAGACTAAAGAACACAGTCTAAAATCAAGGAAATAAGCATTATATGTAAAAAAAAGAATGTTTGACAAAAATAAAAAATTAAAAATACAACCCACAGAGACAGCCATAACCACAACAGAAGAAGTTATTATGACTTGGGAACTTAAAAAAGAAGAAATCACATCATTAATCTGTGGTGATTGTTTTTTTTGTTTTGTTTTGTTTTTAATGGTCAGGGGAAATATTAAATGTAGACTTTGCTCAGCTGGTAGAAAGCTCATTGTAAAAGCTGCTGTTGGAGCTGAGATGGATGAGAAAAGGATTCTTTGAAGTACAGGGTACTGAGTTAAACAGGCATTGAGGTCTATATAGAATCATAGAATCATAGAATCGTTAAGGTTGGAAGG
>RSEF01000002.1:144983192-145001369 GCA_003993805.1 Himantopus leucocephalus
TAAAATAGTATAGCTAGTTTTATATTCAATGTCATAGGTGAATATGAACTGTACTTTAAGAATTTTAAACAAATGAAATTACTTAATAATGTTATTTTAGTTTATTCAATGGATTTTATGAAAACTGGATGTTCCAAATTTGTGTTCCTTTCCAAAATGGAAGCAGGTTCTGAAATCACAGTATTTGCTCCAAAGGAATTTCTGAATGGCAATGCTAATGTATTTGGCAGAATGCCCCTCTTTTAATTAGCTTTTTATGTATGATATTTAATACAGTTCTTTAAAAATATATAACAACATTATGTGGGCAAGAATGTTACTAATGTATTGCATTCCATCTTTTTAGCAGACTACTTTCATGCGGTTAATGTAATGCATGCCAGGCTTTGTTTATCTGTGTAAGCATGCCTTGGAGTCTTTGCGCCTTGGGGTACTTCTAGCACTTGGCACTATTTTTGCTTACAGGCATGGCAATGAATTTTCTCATCTTGGGATATGAGGACCCTAATTGTGTCTGCTCAGCAGCAGTTCAAAACCAGTCATTTTCAACCACTGAGATACCATTCCCAGTTGGGTCAGCCTTTGTGTTACAGGGATCATAACAAATTGGCCACCTCTTGAATTACATGTCATTCTTCTTAAGAAAAGATCAGACATGAACATTCAGAATTAGTATTTTATTTTACACTATGGTAAAACAATATGAAACTAACAAAAACAAAGCCTCCATACGAAATGGCAGAAACTGTTTCACCATACGTGCCACAGATAGACTAACTCTTCTGCACATATCCAGTTACCAAAAACATAGACATGGCTTCACCAAAATATACCTATGCTAGATTAGGTAATACAGTTTGCAGGAGAGGAATTGGAGCACATAGTCTTCAAATCCAAAATTCATTACAAAGCTTGCATTTAGAGTAATTTAATTTTTCACACTGCTTAGCACTATGTAACCTTTTGTAAGTTCATGCAAGTTCAAAAGCACATTACTCCTGGCCTCCATTGGAACTGTAAGTCTTCGTACTCCTGAAAACTCAGCCTCTGGGACCTTGGATCGGTTACTGACAAACATAGAACTAACTTGAAAGTTTCTTTTAAGCCACTTATGTAGCATCATTAAGGACTCTGGATCACAGAGAATGTATGTGGATTTTAGGCACCTAAATCCAGACTTCTGATCCTGAAAATCCTTGTTCAGCTTAATGCAAGAGGTGTCTACATTTCATTGACAAATTAATTTATCACTTCAAGCTCTTTAGAAGCTTAAAAAGGCAATCTTATTCTATGATGATTTCCAATCTAAATAGTGTGCCAGTTTGTCCTAATTACTCCTCTGTGGAGCCATACTTGTTTTTTCTTTATATCTGGGAGTAATTTGTCACAAAGCTTTGTTGCTTAGTGTTGTTAAAGAGCTTTATAATCTTCTAAAGGAACAGTTGTAGAAGTGTGAAATGTTATTGGGATTCACATGTTTTCTTTGTAAAGAAATGAAAACCTTTTGTAAAGTCCCACTGTTACTTTTTAAAGTATGAAAATCCTGAAATTAAAACATTAGAAATTTTAACAATGGGAAGTGCCACCCACTTAGTGACCAGTGTTATCTAGCCTAACTGCAACTTTTTTTATTGTCACCTTTAACTGCCAATCCTCCTGACTTCCAGCCCTTTCTTTATTCTCTGTGTGTCACACATCTCTTACTGCCCTCACTGCACAACAAAGGATCCACTGATGCAGAAAAACACAACAAATAGTGTTTGCCTTTCATTGACAAAAATTAATTATAGCACAATGTTGTCGATGGACAGTATAATATGATATTTTCCTTTAATATTTTTCTCCCATAATTAGCTTTATTCTCCGCTAGTGCAAGGAAGAAGAAAAAGCTTTTAATAAAAAAATTGTATTAATATTCCTGTTCAACTCTCTGTGTCTCAGTGGAACCTGAAAAGCCATGTATGTTTATCCAGTGCTGTTTAAAAATAATTTTTTCTTTTAAACAGAAAAGGTTAAAGAGTCTAAAAGATCTGGAGCTGCAATCCCTGAAATACTTCCTCTGCTGTCCTGGGAGTCTGACAGCAGAGATGAGATGCTTCTCGCATCCGTTGCTATGCAACCTCTGTGGGATCCCACGAGCTCAAATGTCTCGGTCCTATACTTCATGCACAAAATGGGGAGCTGTCAGCTTGGGGGGTTCTATCAGTATTTTTGGCTTACTATTTAGTCGAGAGAAGTTGTTTAGAAAGATCTAGAATAACTGAAAATAAAGACTGAAAGAAAATTTAACAATGGGCAACATGATCTTAGAAAACAATCTTTATAAATAGCTTATATGAATAGCTAAATAATACTTTGTTCAAAGTACTCCTGAATCCTAAGTGGTCTTTTTCTTGACTTGTAACAAGATATGGACAAAGATATTTTTTCTGAACGTCCTGTAAAATCTACATTTCCAACAATATTCCCATTCAGAAGAGAACAAACCTGAGCTGAAAATTGGAACATAAGAGCAAGAATCAGACAAGGAATAGGAAAACAGGAACTTTTACATGAATCTCATGCACCTTGATCTCCATTTTATTAACTGTTATGTTCTTAATTCACATAGAAATGAAACACACTTTTTCTATTAAAAAAAAAATGCTGAATTATGAACCGAAAGCTTTTTTCTTTCTATTATGCCTGGGCTAGTCTGCTTGCAGTGCTAAGCCTTACTCCTGCTTCTTTTGGTGTTTTTACAGACAATTTTACAAGCAGCTTAACATCATAGTAATGTATGCAGTTTCTAAGATCCTTCAGTTCACCTGCATTCATAATGATGAAATAAGTGCTTGAGTGTAATATAAGCTTCTTGGCAACAAACTATTTTATAGGAAATTATATGATACCATCTAATTTTATCAAGAACTGGCACCTAAGTTAGTAACTCCATGTGTAGTTAAACCTGAGTGTTTTATGCCATCGTAACTCGGATGATAGTGGAGAAATCTGGTTTTATTTTGTTCTAATTAAATGCATAAAACTTACAAAAAAAAAAAAATCAGAACAAACTTCAGATGTATAACATTGGTATCCAAAAAAACCCAAGAACCAAAAAACATTTAAATTTTTCTTGCCCTACTTACAAAAGCATAGTAGATTAAACCACAAACCTAGCAGCCTGTATAATCACTAATTTTGTGATATCTGCCAATACACCTTGCTTTGGTTTCCTCCTCCATTAAAAAAGTTTTCATACTGAAATGTTCCACTGGAAGACTGTGCACTGAGTCTGGTCAGAAGCAGGTTTTGGTTCATAAAAGTTCATAAGGTTCTTAAAACAAGGACTCCATAAACAACAGATGTCCTGATATAGGTGTAAAACAGACATGGATTACACGTGGTAAATAACAAAGGAAATGGAAGTTGAAACAAAGGCGTTAATCATCCCTGAATGGAATTAAAAGTATTGCCTTCATATGGTATTTATTCCCAAGTGACTGGTGCAATTTCCTCTGTACACAGCTAACTTACAGAGTAAGAAATATTGGGCAGCTCCTACTGACTTTTTAAACATGCATAGAGAAAAATTGGGCACTTTTTGAAGCTTATCTGCAAATTTATCTGCAAATTCAGTGTGAAATTCTGAGTGTTCCCAACTTGGAATATTAAGTCACATATTCAGATGGTTAACTAAGTATTTGGAAGACACTTTTATTTACATCTTACTCACATTTCCAAAACTTGACCATTTGAAATTGAGTTCTAGAAAGATATTTCTCCTACATTCCCATTAAATGAAATAAAACAAAGAATGACCTATGAGATGTATCTACTGTGCTAATCTTTTTGCAGATATTATATCTTTCTGAATACTCATTTTGCTGCATTTTATAATAGATTAGTGAATTAACCTGACATTCAGGTTAATTTGTTCTACTCTTTCCCATATATCTTTCATAAGTTTGTGTGGTGAGTTAAAGCATTTTAAAAGAGGTTTTACTGAGTATTAATTTTTACATTCATTTTCCTCCCAATTTGGTGTCATCTAGAAACTTGGTGAGAGTGCGCTCCACAGCCTTCTCCCAGTGATTGACAAAGATGTTAAATAAAACAGGCCCAGGACCCTCCACTTGTTACCAGCCTTCAGACAGACCCACTAACCACTGTTCTCTTACTCCAGTCATCCAACCAGTTCTCACCCATCTGGTTTTCCACCCATCCAGATGTGGGTAACAGTGTCACAAGTCTTGCTAAAGTCAAAGTAAATGACATCCACTGCTCTCTCCTCATCTGCAGACCCATCATTTTGTCATATAAAACAATCAGATTGGTCAGGTGTGATTTACCCCCTGTAATCACAGCTCGGACTCTCTTCTGAGCTGCACATTGGTTTTTGCCTGTTTGAAATTACCTTGGGTTGACTTCTAGCAGCCCTGACTGCCTCCTTTTTCCACCTTCCCCTCAAATGTTTCCCAGATCATTTAAATCCAAAATTTGGTATGTAGTTGCTGAATTTACTTTAATCTCATAGAAAATATTTTTTATTTGATGTTACATTCCTTGATGTCAAAACTTTACCTGCACCTCAGGCTATCACAGAATCATAGAATCATAGAATAGTTTAGGTTGGAAGGGACCTCAAAGATCATCTAGTTCCAACCCTCCAGCCATGGACACGGGTACCTCCCACTAGACCAGGTTGTTCAAAGCCCCATCCAACCTGGCCTTGGCTATATCTTTGTATATTTAAATACATATTTACATATATATAATTTTCCACAGCAAGAAAAGACTCCTTATTGCAGACATTGATGTAATCACAATTTAAAACAAAACAGGAACCAAACAATTACAATTCCTCTAACATAGTGTAAATCCTGATATAACAATGCTCAATTCACTTAATTATAAGATATATTTGAAATGTTTTTTTTCTTACAATCTTTGGAGAAATAAAAGAGCACATTTAACTAGCCGCATTATTTAGGAACTAATATGACAAAAAATAAAGAAATAGAGTTTCAAAGACAAAGTCATCATTTGGGAGGAGCTTTGGCTTACACGGCTGAGTTTTACAATATCTGCTGGCTTGATTTTGAAGTGTAGTGTACAAGTTTACTTGTGTAAGAGTTTAAATCATTGTCCACACATATACGCAGAAATGCTATTCACAATAGAGTTGGATTTCTAATTTTAGCATTGCACTTTGTTTTTCTTCAACTGCTTTAATATTATTTCCCATTTTGAAAGTGCTTCTTTTCACAGGGAAATCAGAAAAGGGTTATATGAAATTCTGTAATCAGCCAGATGATCAGGTTGCAGAGAGTGCTTCCCTTCTTTTCACTTGCATGACTATTTTAAGGGATAACCTGGTACTGATAAGTAAGGAAAAGTAGTTGACTAGAACCATTTTCTTGTCTTGTTGAAGATTAGTGCATTAAGGAACAAGGTTAAAGAACAAAAAAAAAAAGCTTTAGAAAATGTATTCTGATAGCTATTACGGCTCTGGCTCCTATGCTCTCAGGACCAGATAGACGATGTGTGTATAACAGATATGTCAGAATTACAGACTGATGTATTTAAAAGCAAGTAAGAGAATCCATAACTTATCCATCTGTACAATTAAACTGTTCTTAAAATTATTATAATTTTAGCTTATTTGAAAGGAATTCCAACAGTTCTGGTCAAAACCCTTGTGTAAGAAATATGCAAGCCACGGACAAGGCATTAAATGTCCGTGACCAGCTTACTTCCCCACTTTGATTCTACTAAAACAAAGCCTTGCTATAAAGTAATTTCTAACCACAGGAAAGTGTTTTGGTTCCTCCATGAAAGAATAAGATACAGATTGTTTAACCAAAACTTTTTCATATCCTAAAATCACCAAGCGAGTGGCACCTTCTAGGCTGTAGTTTTTTTTCCTTTGTGTAGCCGCTGCCTTAATAAAAAGGTATACTTCTCTTAGTAAGTCACTGGACAAAATGGAGGAATGGCGAATGAAGAGCCGGGTCTCAGATGTCTTTGTCACAAATGGTCGCAGCTGAAAACATACTTCTTTTAACCACAANTTAGTAAGTCACTGGACAAAATGGAGGAATGGCGAATGAAGAGCTGGGTCTCAGATGCCTTTGTCACAAATGGTCGCAGCTGAAAACGTACTTCTTTTAACCACAGNCTTCTTTTAACCACAATTCTCATTTCCCTACCTTTATTTTTAGGAATTTAGGAATAAATTAAATGATACATGTCAAGAATGCCAAGCATTATTTATAACACTATTTATGTTTATACATATTTGATGTTACTGTAGGCAGTTAGAAGATCTGAAAACTTTCTAAAGAATCAATATCATATGATTAATAAATAAAACAAATTATTATAAAAATATTTATTAAATCAAAGAAATGCCAATTTTAGGAATGTATGAGAAAAAAATGAAATCTTTAAACAGATCACAATAATGTATATATGAAAGCATATATTCAAATATATATATTTCCATCCTAAATGTGCAGATTTGCACTTCTACATATTTTTGTAAACTGCTTCCCCAAACCACCCACTTTTCTTCTCTGCTGCCAAAGTGGACTGTCAAGTGTCACATACTTAACCCTACTCTTCCTCTTTATTAGGATTATACTTGCTGAATGCAAAAACTGCAGATTTAGGCAGATCAAATTTAACTTGCACACAGTTCCCCACATTTCTTAATATATAAAATGGACTATATACATATACACATGCATATTCACATACATTCCTTACTCAAACTCTGAGGCTTAGCCATCCCTGCATCACTACTATAGCTATCATTCAGAACACACAGGATACAGAGTTGTTTGCATGAGATCCTTTCTCTTATCATTCATTCTCATGACACTGCCTGTCTTCAGAGAAGGAAGAGAAAATCTGAAGTCAGTCATACCCACACAATTTTTGAAACATGAGTGATAAAATGGACAGGAGTTTCACTTTTGAGTGTTGGATATGTAGGTAACAGCAGCAGTTTTATGTGTAGTTAGCCTGTTCCTTCAGAATCCATTAAAAAGCCCATAAAAATTTAGTGACCAAAGACCCATTTTCCTTCTTTCATCTGGAGACTAAGCTTCAGGAATTTCTTCACAGAAATAATCCTGAAGAATGGTCACCTGAGAATCTCCCTGTTTCTTCCTCCCTGACCACTGCCCAAGCCACTGCTTGTTCTCTGCCCTGCTCTGGTTTAGTCAGGCTTCTAAGGAAGCTCTCACAGCCAAAGGCTCTTGTAAAGAAATATTCAGAAGATCTAGAGTGTCATTTGATCTTTTCAAATAGATTCAGGCAGGTTGTACACACAGACTTTAACACATATTGCATCTAATCACTTTGCAAACATTGACAACCCCATGCAGAATGCCAACAGTGCGTTCTCCATTATCCTGAAGCTTGAG
Organism: Himantopus leucocephalus; assembly: GCA_003993805.1. Lineage (NCBI taxonomy): Eukaryota > Metazoa > Chordata > Aves > Charadriiformes > Recurvirostridae > Himantopus > Himantopus leucocephalus. Next base: position 144,990,605 of record RSEF01000002.1, read on the forward strand.
AGAATAAAAAATTTTAGATAATTTGGATTTTCTGAATATCAAATATATTCTCAGAATAATTCAAAACAAGTGGTTGACTACTTGGGAGGACACAAAACCAAAACATGATTGTTAATAGTTATCTAGGAATGTAGAGCACTGTTATTGTATAGTCCTCAAACAGGGATATTACTAAACATATTACTAAAATAACCACCTGAGCATGGAGCCGCGTGCAGATACAAACTGCGTGTGATATGTGGTATCTGATATGTGACATCACTTACAGATTTGTGGTAACAATAGTTCTGATTTTTTTCTACTACTCTTCCTAAATCAGTTAATTTCTGTTATCTAATTTCTGAAACTGAATTATGGTCAAGAATTTACATGAGTAGAGAAATAATAACAAAAAATAAAGGAAAAATAAATCCATCTTGACTGAACTGAAGAAGAAAAAAGAAGAAAGTTTTAAGACATTCCTCAATAAGTGACTGAAACAAACAATCAGTGACTGCAGGGCATGCTCCAGTCTTTTGCTGTCTCAAAGTTGGAACGAATGTCTATCTGGAAGATATGCTTAAGACAAACACCACATCGTCCTTATGTGCAAAGATAATGAAATCATATTATGATGATCCTATTATACAAGAAAACAAGCTACATTATTTAATTGTAACTTTGGCCTCCAAAGGAGCCTTATTGTGACAGTGTTAAATTATAATACTTAAATCAAATAGTAGTGCAGACACTGAAAACAGTAAGTCAACATTTTCGCTTTCATATCATTTTTTAAAATAAATTTTTTCACATAGACATCTCAAATCAGTAATTGAATCAGATTTGTAGCTATCACAAATCTTACCAGTGTCCCAAATTTAAGAACATCTTATTAGGACGTAAAAAAATAACCACAGAAAACTCACATCCTCACTGCCAAATTCTGAAACATGCTGTGATATTTAAAGCTTCTAGTTCTTCAGAGAAAAAGAGACAAGAGTTCAGTAAACATATTCTACCATCTGCTTGGGATTCCATAAATTAAAGATGTCTGGGTATTTTTAACTGCATTCATACAGACTTGGATATCTTTTCTCTGTTTTGCATCTGTCGTGTTTAGCTCCTTGGTATAAAGCTAACAGAGGGAGTCTAAAAGATATGTAACATGCTCTTACTTCTGGATTGTGATAGAGTGCAAAAAGATACTTACCCACAATTCTGTTGAAAATGTTAATATTTACTATAAGGTGTTTACTATCTTTCTATTAAACCCTAAAATTCCTTTATCATCTATTATCTTTCTATTTGTTGGCATCTTCCAGGAACATTATCTGGAAACACAAATGTACAAAGAAAGAACAAGCAATCTTGAAAACATTTCCCTTAAAAAACAAGACGTGATTAACTGACTAGCTTGCTGGTTTTAGACAAATAAATGACCACTAACATTTTTCATCTTTTGGTAATAGTTATTTTTTGTGGTTTCAGTACATTGAAAAGGAAATATTGATTTTCTAAATGCTTTCATGAAAGACTGTGGAAATCAGATAATTTTGACTACAGTTATCAGGAATTTTCAAGAAGAAATTAGTAAAAGAAAGAGTGCATCTGGAAATGAATGGCATGGGGAAAGTTCCCATTATAGCTCTTAAACAGACCTCCAGCAGAGATAAAGGAAAGTTTCAATTTAGTTCTATTTTATAGTTGATGGGTGGTAGCAGCCATAGCTATTTATTTCCCTCTTTATGCAACATGGAAATAATTACATTATAGTGACTGTATTTTCTATAGTACAGTCTTCCCATTGTAGGGTACTCCTGAAATATTTCTGTTTTCCATACATTCTTCATAGAGAAGATGGTGAAGTATGGGCTAGATGAGCAGACAGTGAGGTGAACTGAAAACTGGCTGAATGGCTGGGCCCAGAGGGTGGTGATCAGTAGCATGAAGTCCAGTCGGAGGCCGGTAACTAGTGATGCACCCCAGGGGTCAGTAGTGGGTCCAGTCCTGTTTAACATGTTCATTAATGATCTGGATGATGGTGCGGAGTATACTCTCAGTGTATTTGCAGATGACACAAACTTGGTAGGAGCAGCTAATATGCCAGAGGGTCATGCTGCCACCCAGAGGGACCTCAACAGGCTGAAGAAATGAGCCAATAGGAACCTCATGAAGCTCAACAAAAGGAATTGCCAAGCCCAGCCCCTGGGAAAAAAAAACCTAGCCACCGGTACATGCTAGGGGCCACCCAGGTGGAAAGCAACGTGGCAGAAAAGGCCCTGAGGTTCTGGTGAATGCGAAGTTGAACATGAGCCAACAATGTGCCCTTGCTACAAACGTGAATGGTATCCTAGGCAGCATTAGGAGGAGTGTAGCCAGCAGATTGAGAGAGGTGATCCTTTTCCTCTACTCAGTACTGCTGAAGCCACACCTGAAGTATTGTGTCCAGTTCAGGGCTCCCAAGTACAAGCGAGACATTGACACATAGAGAGAGTCCAGCGAAGGGCCACAAAGATGATTAAGGGACTCGAACGTCTCTGCTATGAGGAAAGGCTAAAAGAGCTGGGGCTGTTTAGCCTGGAGAAGAGAAGGCTTAGCAGGGAACTTATCAGTATGTGTAAGTGCCTGAAAGGAGAGTGCAAAAAGGATGGAGCCAGGCTCTTTTCAGTGTTGTCCAGTGACAGGACAAGAGACAATGCACACAAACTGAAATGCTGAAGGTTCTGTCTGAACATGAAGAAACAGTTTTTTTAAANACTGAAATGCTGAAGGTTCTGTCTGAACATGAAGAAACAATTTTTTTAAAGTAAGAGTGACTGAGCACTGGCACAGGTTGCCCAGAGAGGTTGTGGAGTCTCCCACCTTGGAGACACTCAAAAGCTGTCTGGATATAGTCCTGGGCAATCTGCTCTAGGTGGCGCTGCTTACACAAGGGGGTTGGACTAGATGACTTCCAGAGGTCCATTCCAACCTCAACCATTCTGTAATTTGGCCATTCTGCAAAATATGATACAGTATGAACCATATCACTTCTGCCAACTAATGTGTCATCTAAATTACCTACTTTGTTAGAATTTTGTGTGGATTGGGGTGACAGAAACAACTTTATTTCTCAACATCTTTTTTTTTTGTAACATGAACTACTATGTGATTATTGATTTGTAATCACATAGTACATTTCATGGCTGACTTGGCAAGAGTTAAGATTGGCAGTAGTTGAAAAGGCATGCCAAACAGAAATAATGTATTATCAAAGTGTGAATTACAGCACTGAAACAGAAGTGCAAAAAGATTTTAGAATATCATCAAGGCATTTTTACCCATATAATTACCAAAGTATCAAATTAGAAATTTCAAGGAAAATACTGAAATGGCTTCTAGAAATCAAAGAAGCATATTGATAGCATATCCTAGAAAAGAGATCTGTGAAATAATTGAACAAGTTTTTTCCTTTTTTTCTTTTTAATACTAACTGTGGACATAAGCAGTAATTTGTACTTTAATACATGGAAGTTTTTCCCACTATATTTGCAAATGGAGCTGGATTAATCCAGTGTTGCCTTCCATTTAGTGTGATAGACATGTATCCAACTCTGCGTTCACCCTTTGTTTTTCCAGAATATAATAGATAACAGTATGAATACAACAATCCTTCCCATAATGTTGCAGTATCATGATTAACTGGCAGATGAGATTTACATATTCAAATGCATGTAACCCACTTTTGAGCAACTCTCAATTAGAAGCTATAAAAATGCCCTTATTTGTCCAGCTAATACAAGTGTCTTTGTCCCATTCTCAAAAATGAGGAAAGCATTAGTTGCTTATCAGAAAATGTTTTACTTATCTTTTGCATCTTTATATTATGACTCTAAAATATAAATTAACAGTAGCATATGATAGCCCTATGGGCCAGTCAGATGTGAACGCTATCTCACATGGCTTTAGAGTATGCTGCCATCCTGACTTTACTGGGACATATGTGCAAATATAAATACACAATGTACCAGCATCAGACTGACATCCAGAATCTTAAGGACCAGATGGCCTCTACAGAGAGTCACACATTGGAGATGGAGATAATATCTATCATTTCCCTTATGCAAGCAACCGCAACATAATAATACAATACACTCTTGAGTATTTTGAAGTCCTAAAGGAAAGAAAACATTCAGATAATTGAAGTCTCATGCAATCAAAGGGATTCTCAGTTTAATCATGACAACCTTTTTAGAAAAGAGAGTTTTTATGTAATTGAAATCATGGTGTGATTGCATGAGGAAGAGGCTTGTGGGAAGTAGTCACATTTTTGTGGCAGTGGCAGATGTACATTTATAAAATCAACTTCATGTGAAGAGCTGATCACCACAACTTATTTTCCCAGCTGGCCATATTGTTTGGGGCTGTAAACCTGAAGCTTGCATATTGGAATCAACTGCCTTCATCAATACCGTTTATGGTTGCATATCACTCAAGAAAGGCAAACAGGTATCCAGACAAAAGTCCTCTCACCCAATGAAAACCACATTGAACCAGATGCTTGCCCTAATGGTTCCAGAAGCAAGTATTAATATCAGCAGATTGGCTGAGCTTCTGCACCATAAATTAAAATGATGCCTCAGATCATATGGTCTTACCTCTCTAGGAAGTCTCAATCCTACTCTTTCCTCCTACAGTAAGAAGACCATAGCTCTACTCAATGGAAAAGCAATTACAAGCTACAGTGAAATCTGAAACTAGAGAGTAATCATTCAGGCACATCACAGAATACATATAATACACTGTTTCCCATCACTTCATTCGAGATCATGTTTTGCTGACACTACTCAAGCTTTTAAAAACTGTGTCTTTGTGGTTTTTTTTTTTTCATTTTGTTCCCTTTTTTTTTTTTTTAATTTATTTTTGGGTTGTCTTTTAATGATCCAAGTGCTAATTAGGTTCAAGAATCTATCTGAATGCACCCTTACTGTCCTGCATTTCAGACAGGGCAGTATGAACACCTATTGGAGACCAATAACTAATAATTTGTCAGCTGAGTGGAAGAGAGGGAACTATATTCCTTTTCATTCTTTTTATAGCAGATGGTTCAGAAGTAGCCTCAAAAAGCCATTTTCAATTCATTCTGGGGGAAGAAATAATTGAGAACACTCCCTTATCCTGAAGTACCACACCGGGACTAGACATACTTTTTTTTTTCTGTTGAATAATTATTAATCCTCTTGATGAATTTAGGGTTTAGGAAATACAATTGTTTTATCAAATACTGACAACAGCTTTGCTAGGTCTAGGCCTCTGTAAGCTTAATTTATTAAGCAATGTAGAGACATTCTAGAAAATCTTACAAAGCTGTAAGATTCTTCTCCTAAAACAGGATGTCTGTGTTTGAATGACTAGCTTTAAGACATCAAATTGTTTTGGTATGGTTTCACTAGACATTTAAGAATCTAATTTTTAAGAATGTATTTTAAAATTAAAGTGTGTTTATTACCTAGGATCCTTTACTTTTCATGGAAAACCTATTTCTTTGCCTCTCCATCCAACGAACTATTTGTGAGACAAAAATTTACATTTTGTACCACTTTTTTTTTATAAAGATCTAGGAAGGACAAAGCCTATTCCAGGAGGCATGGAAGTGTGATCAGCTTGTGATCTACCATGTCACTTCTTTTTTCATTAATAACACATTATCTAGAAATAGGATTTATAAATATTGATTTTCAATATTCCATAAAAGTTTTGGTTTTGTTTTGTTTTGTTTTTCCTAAATGTAACATTTCCCAAAGCTACATTAAGTCAGAACATGCTAGGAAAATTTTGGGAGCTTATCATCTGACATAAACTAGGTAGTTTTCTTAGCCTGTGTCCACAATTAAACATAGATAAGGAAAGATCCAACCGGCTTCTTTGAATGTGAATCTGATGTAATTCTATTGATCTCAGTGAAAATTTTTAGCAATATTGAGAAAAGCCAACACCATATATTTTTCCAGTTAAAACTACTGTAGCAATGTGCCTCATCTTGCTGTCAAGGTATCTGTAGTGGTGACTCAGTAGTGCATTAAAGCACTTAATTCAGAACTGATATACAGCTGTATTGGGAAAAAAAGAAGTAATTGAAATATATAAGCAACTTTCCTTTTCTTTTAAAAAATACTCTTTGTATGAAAGCTCTTACATCTGTGCTGTTGCCCATTAACCAATACAAAAAATATACTTCTAAGTTCAGACAGGAGCTGTTTTAAACTAATGCATTACTCAGAGTCTCGCTTCTGAATAACACAGCATAGACCATATTTTATTCATAATAATGTTTTGGAAACTTTTCATTTTTACATCTTGCACAAGGAACCTTCTTATCCATATACCAGGTCCCTATAGTTCATTTCAATGAGTTTGCCATAATCGTTAGATGGACTGAAGGCTTCCATGATTGAACAAAACTTTTTCTTCCAAAACTAATTTAAATAGAAACATTTAATGCATGACTTTTTTCTTCCACGTAAAAGTTTTTTGCATGATATGAAGTTAGCGGATTTTCTCCAAAATTAAACAACTAGAGAAGCCATGGGGCACAACCAAGTAGTAGTCAGGAAGTGGTAGTGAACTGTAACAGATGAAGGGAATATAAGGAGGACAATCACAGAAACCTCAGGCCAGCAAAGACGCTTCATTACTGGAGGAGAATAAGCAAATGAAACTGCTGAACTACAGTTCCCACCGTGCAGTTTGATGGTATTTTTAAGGCCAGTTTTCTCAATACTACAAAATCCAAAGAGATTTTGAGATCTGTGGAATTTAAACAAAAGCAAACATAAATGTTAATGTTTTCAGGGGATGGGGGGAAGGAAGAATAAGTTCTAGCAACACAACAGCTTCCATGCTAATTTCTCCATCTCCCTGCTGAGACTTACATGACAGGTCATAGCAATTGCCTATGATAGTCATAAACTATGTGGATATTTGTGTGCATTCCACCAAATGCATTTTACAAAGTGGCCTAACAGTTAATTTTATTTGTCCAACAGGCCACTGAATAGCCAAATATTAAAAAAGATCTGATCTGAATCTTAAGTCTGTGTCCTAAATGTTGAAGTTCTTTTATCACTAACCTATTTGATATTTTAAAATTCAGTGCTCAGTAAGACTTGTTTTCTTNATATTTAAGAAAAAAAACCAAACAAACAACCCACCTCAGCAGGGATCAGAAATTTCCACTTTGAAAACTTAAACTAAGGAGGCCTATGTGTCTTCCACTGATTATGTTGGATGGGATTTTTCTGACCTGATTTAGGCATCTAAAAGTTTTGCTTCTAAGCCTAGGCTAGTCATTTTACATTTCCTTTATACGCAAAGGAGACAAAAGGGCACCTCTACATACTTCTTCATCTTGTCTTCAGATTAACATCTCAGGAGGACCATGTGAATTGTCTTCTACTACTATTTCTTTCCATATATTGAGTATAAAAAGACCTTTGGCTGTNATACTTCTTCATCTTGTCTTCAGATTAACATCTCAGGAGGACCACGTGAATTGTCTTCTACTACTTTTTTCCATATATTGAGTATAAAAAGACCTTTGGCTGTTTGGTTAAGGTTTAGCTACAACTTTTAAGCATATAAATTAGATCTAATGACTCTTACCATTGTTTTTCACTTTAAATGATAATTTTATTACACTTCTAGTTGGGAATTGTTTTGTAAATGGTAATTAATCTCCAACATTCTTCTGTTCACACCGAGTTGATGTCCAATCCTTATCTTGGGATAAATATAGGTAAAACATAACATAGCCTAAACTTTCCACAGAACTTTGTTAAATTTCTTTAACTTTTTAGAATCATAAAAACCAGTTGGTTTTGATAGCAGTTTACATTAGGAAAGAAGCTATATATCTTCATGAGGGTTGCTTGAAATCGTTATTGTACCTCAGTGTTTTAAAAGACAGAAAACACTTTCACATATTTCTGACTTATGCTTTAATTCCTACCATTACACCATCTTGTGAAACACAAAGACACAAACACAAAGCAAAAAACCCTTTGAAAACTGGGCAAAAGTATGTAACCCCAAACCAAACTCAACATGAAATTAAAGAATTAGAGAGCAATGTGTATAGCTCAGCAGATATCAAAGATGATTTTTTTTATTCATGCTAGTAGCAGTGTTACTTTTTATGTTCCTTCCTATATAACCCACCAAAACCGTGAAGAGGAAAGCTTAAGAAGTGGAAACCTTGCTAACAGAATAAAAAATATGAAGGAATTAACGCTATGCACATAGTATTTCCACAGGCATCCTAATGCAAAACAAGACCATGAAGAGCTGCAAATGAATTAAAAAAAAAAGAACCAACACATGCAGAGCTGCTGAATGAAACTATTTGTCTTCATTAGCTCTGTCAGGTTATAGTACCAAAGAACACAAAAGAAGCGTCTGCACATCAGTTCACATACATTCACCTCTTCTCACAAAGAAACATAAGAAAACATGCAGTTTTATTTTATCAGGATGCTCATACATCAAATCTTTGCTGAAGAACAGAAGGAAATCACCTAAGAAGGACTAAAAGCAGTAATAATCAGATTTCACCAATTTCAGCCAGAAGACAAAATGGCTACCAACTATCCTTCCTAGATTTTTTAATCTTTTGCAGCTCATGATTTAATAAAAACACATTGTTCAAAAGAAGGTTTTGCATAACAAGTTCACATAAACATATGTACATTGGGCAAACATGAGTTAATTCCTTTAATGGGCCTTGTATAGATTCCTTTACAACAATTCACATTTTTCAGTAATTATTTTCTTAGGAAGTATTAATTTAGGTTCTCATCTCACTTTTTCTTTATAATGGGAAAATAGTGCAAGTTTTCTTACCACCATAAACATAGCCTGGGGCATGAATCACATTATACCTATGGGTTTGCTGTTTGGAAATCATACACATTTGTTAAAATGTGTTATTTTCCTCACGTTGCTATTACAGCCCTAAAAATGAAGCATAGTAAAAGTTAGACTGGCCTAGCTCATGCATGCTATGTTAGTCAGTAAATTAAATTATCGGAGAAGACTATGAAACAAGGTAATCATGCAGTAAAACTTCCTTGGTATATTCTGCAGTCAAGTTCCTTGGAAATTTATGAAGTTAAGACACTCCTTTGTGTTCAATAGTTCTCAATGGATTTTATTTCCCATTATTTTGTAGTGTGGGGAATACCCAATTAAAACATAAGACAGACAGTCGGTAGAGATGCAATATATATGAACTTGTTGCCTTTAATATTATGAAAAGCTATTTGTTAAAATCTCTCAACAGAAAGAACCTGTGTTTGTTGGAAAATAAAAAAAACCAAACTCTTGAAGAAGTATAGGAACAGTAGCTCACTGTATGTGTAAACCATTTGTTTTACAAAATGCTTCAGTTCTTTACATGGATCATCATAATCATTGTCCCTAATAAGCACTTCTGTTGTTAGTTACTGTTGAACTGATAAGATTTCTTTTAAAAATACCCATGATAAACTGAAATTATTTAAAAGTGCACATTTGCTCCTACTGTGCGATCTTCATTCTGACTTTCTGTCTCTAATAGTCCAAATTATTTGGGGTGAAAGCATTGCTTTATGTTGAAAATATCTATTTCATTGAAACCAATCAAGAAGAAATATAAAAAAATGTAATGGAGTCCAGGTCAAGGAAGAAATGCTAAAAGACCAAGAGGACTCATGGATACATGAACTACATACGCATTTCCCCCTTCATTTCATTAATAAACAATGACATAATATTGTATTTTGCTTACCTAACTTTGCCTGTAAAAGGCTCATATAATTTCAAATTAAAGCCAGTGGCAGTAAGTATATAGTAATTTTTTCAATTCTTTGTCTAATTAAGATCAATTTTCCTTGCCTATACCCAACATACACTGTCAGGAAACTATAGTGTAAGGAGTGGAACATCTGTATACCACAAACCCTGACTACATGCATTAAAGACACACCATTCTCCATAGTTTATAAACTAGTTATTCCTTCCATGTGATTACAGTAAGTGCTTGATGACGGTGGGCATTAAAATCAATGGGGGAAATAATCTCAGCAGTGGAGCGTTCTGAGTTCTTCTCACACTGAGCCATAAATAGCCACAGCAGCTGAAAAGCTTAATTGGCAAATTCTATGCTTATGAAAGAGAAGTAAAGGTATCTTGCCATGTAGGTTTTTTGAACAAGGTATTCCTTCTCCACGGATGTCTTTCTATTTTAACTCTCCAGTAATTAAATGCCTAAATTGTAGATTGCTTCAAGACTGTGCAATAGATCTATTGCTCATATATTTAGTAGATCCTCATGGGAGAATTCTTTGTAATGGTATCTGCAGACTGCGCAGGAGTGTGAAGGCTGCTTATCTTTAATCATTGGCCTTGTGGATGAATAATGAAAACGTTGCTTAGTTTATAACTTTGCTGCGCAACTCTGAAGAGAAATTTTTTCCACCATATCTGTATGTGCCTCCAGTATTGTTTCTGGGGTTTCCTTTCAGGGTTTTGCTACTTCCCAGGTTCAGTGCCGAGCCAAAAGTCTACTCTGTTATAATATGCTCATTTTCATGTCCCATCAAAATTCAGTTAGTTTTGAGGATTAGTGAGCACATCCAGAATTAATTTTCTTGGAGATTTGCATTGGGAGAGATGGCTGACATTAGAGTTCTTAGGTTGCTTTACTTCACACAGAAAATGAAAACAACACATTTGTCCTGGTTTGAGGTAAAACAGGACCAATTTTGGTCAG
>RSEF01000002.1:145009525-145028958 GCA_003993805.1 Himantopus leucocephalus
CATGCTGAATGGCAGCACAGCCTTCTGGTGTGTCAGCCACCCCACCTAGTTTTGTATCATCAGCAACCCTGCTGATGGCACACTCTATCCTTTCATCCAGGTCATTGATGAATATAGTGAACAGGACTGGACCCAATACTGACCCTTGAGGAACACCTCTTCTTACTGACCTCCAACTAGACTCTACACCACTAACCAACTAAGCTCTCGGTCAGCTCCTCATCCATCCCCAGGCAGAGCTCCATGCACTCCAGCTGGTCCTTGACATAGCAGGCAACACCCTCTCCTTGTCTCCCCTGCCTGTCCTTCCTGAAGAGCCTGTATCCTTCCATTCCAACACTGCAGTCGTAGGAGCCACCCCACCATGTCTCTGTGATGCCTATAAGAGCATAGCCCTGCAGGTGTGCACACATCTCTAGCTCCTCCTGTTTATTCCCTGTGCTACATGCATTTGCACAGAGGCATTTAAGTTGGGCCCTTCATGAAGCTAATTTACTGGCTGCAGTGGCTAGTATTCCTTTTTGCTGCACTCCTAGTGCTTTTCTGTTGACCCGTGATCCTTCTCCAGGGTCTGGGCATCTGTTATGGTACTGTCATCATACTGGTAGGAGTGGGATGGATTGAGGTTCCCCTCCCCCAGCAACTCTAGTTTGTGACAAGTTTATCCACAATCAGGTAAATACACACGCACATCCCCGCTAACACACCCCAGATTAAAAAGTGTGTTAGACATAGAACTGTTGTGTAAAGAGAGTTATGCACATGCTCTGGCAAGATAATGGTATCTGCCAGTTCAGCCACTTAAGAAGCTATTAAGGGCATTATTTCAGTACAAATGCATAACAGACTGCATATGATATACATCTGTCCTGCACATACTGGGCTTTTGCTTATTCCTATAATCTAACTAGCCTCCCACATCAAAAGCTATAAAACTGTGTCAATGCCACCTGCAATTCCAATTTCTTCTGAACTGGAAGATGAAACATATTAACAGAGAAATCCAAAGAAAACAAAAGGGTTTCTTGAATGCCAGATACTGATTTAGCAAAACAGGTTTCTTCAAGAGTTTCTGAACAAACACCGAATTATCTTGTGTTCCCTCAGCAAAGATGAAAAAATTAGTAGCTCCCAAGCTGTACTGGATCACTCAGTTCTCAAAATTTCAGAAGACCCAAGTACACACTGTATTACACTTGTAATTCAGATGCACCACAACAGTCAAATGGACATTTAGTAATTAAATTAAACTAAATATTAATTTACATTAATAGATTCTAAATTGTATTTTTGCATAAAGAAATTGCAGGCTAAACTCTCACCCCCAAAATGTAGTTCCTACCTGGAGATTTTGCAAGAGAAGCATGGAATACAGAGAAGTTAATCAAGGCATATGAGGCCAAGAAGAAGTTAGAAATAATTGGAGCAATGACGTTCAGTTCGGCTGTAAAAATCAAAAACAAAGCAGGCTGTTAGGAAAGACATCATCCAATTGTTTCGTAGATTCCAGAGTAAAAAAATATGCTACAACAACCTTATTTTCTGACATAGTCTAAGGAGATTTTCTGATATAGTCTAAGGAGAAGCAGTATGTCCATTGTGTTCAACAGACAGAGCTATTGTTTTAATGGTGTTTTATTTACTAAATTATCTTCTAAGAGTCAGAAGTATAACTTCCAGTTTTAAATATATAAACATTTTTCCACACTACCAAGTGTTCCAAGACTGCCACTACTGAAGTACTACATACTTTCTCAAAATAATTCATTGAGTCAATTTCTTCCCCACCACAGCTTGATCAAACACCAGTGCACCAATACCCTAGGTTCTCAAGAACATCAGGAACAGCAGACAGAGTAGTACTGCATCTGCCATATGTATAGCTCAATTCTCAAACAGCAAAGAACAAGATACTAATAAGTTTAAGAGACAACCAGTGACAACAGCAGACAAAGTTAGTGTGAACAATGTGACAAACATGTTCATCTGCCTGCATTTAAAATGAAAAGTTGCATTAATAGTACTAGTATAGTGCATTACTACAGACCAATACCATCACAACAGTCATGAGTACACCCTCTTCAGTGAAAGAGATGGAATAACCTTTCCTTGAGGTAGCATGATAAGAAACATCATATGTGTACTCTCACCATCAAAAAAAAAGAAGTGATCAAAATGCAGGATGTGCCATGTTAGTCTGCAAGTTTCTACTTGTTGAAACCAAGCTTCCAGTCAGCATGCTGAAGTAGGGACAGCATGGGTATACCTGTGTCTTAAGCAGACTTGGGGGAAGTATGAAAGAGCAAACTGGGAAAAGAAGTTTAAAAGCACTCGTACAGGACTCATGGATGGACACAGCACAATTAGTTTGCCATCTACACAGAACACATGTATCTCTACCTAGGCTATCTTTACCTTTAGCAACAGCAGCATCAGCTCTCATCTCTACTGTTTGTAACTTAACAGAAAAACAGACTTTAAGAAGTATTGTTATGCAAGCTTGCTATTTAATGAAGCTCTTTGTAATTATTAAAAATCTGAAATAAACTTTCATATTTACAAGATATAAAATCTCTCTACCTCAAGCAAAAGACGTATTTTTATTGACTGATAATATCTAACCTGTGGTTATTAATAAAAGTGCAGTATTGATACTGTTCAGTTCAAATTTATTGCAGTTCTAGACAGAGTTATACCTAGAAGACAGGAAAAAGTAACCCTCAAAATAAACAGATTTAAAATGCTGTCTTAGAATTAAGCTGTGCATTAGAGCTCTAGGACACTGTCATCAAGTCATGATACAGAATAGAATGCTTTTTAAAGGACAAAAGGATATTGAGATTTATTATAATTTCAAACTAACCAATTAGTATGAATCCAAGAGCAATTAAAAATGTTAGAAGATATCCTCTCAGTGGCTCATTGTTCTTCCCATAGCCTTTAGCGAACATCTGAAATCCTGGATAGATGTTGTCCTTGCACAAAGCCTAGGAAAGAATAAAATTCAAGAGTCAGCATGTATTTAGATCAAAATGTATCCTTACTAATGCTTATGAATGCTGTATTCCTGAAATAAGGTTTATAGCCACAATGTACTAATTTTATTGTCAATTGTCTTTGCATCTTGACATTTTGCATTTCCAATATACTATCCTTCAGTAATTTCTATCTATAAGAACAAGCTTGGCTCTTTTGTAAGTAATGGACTATTTTACTTTACTGGTGTCTTACAATCAAAGAGTCTTTCTTTAGAGATGATCTTTTCTCAGAACGTGGAAAGTTTGCCCAAGGTATACAATAGTTCTCTGCATCAATATTTTGCTTCTATGCTGCAACAAAATCCCTTGTACATTTGACTCCGTACTGAACTTTTGGGAAAGAAGGTCATTAGAGGACACTAGAGTTCTACCCAATTAAAGAGAACTTGTAAGACAAAGAATGCGATTAAATGGTTAAAACAAAGGCATAGCAAAATTGGAACACAAACAAAATCAATATAAATGATTTACACAAGAACTGGTACATAATTATTTTGATAATATATTCTCTGAGGATTCAGATTCCACAGTTACAGATTCTATCTACTTCATGCTGTTGGCTTCTATGATTGCTTAGAGAAGTGAACTGATCTGTTATCTTTGTATGTACTCCACTGTTACATACAACAAAAAAACATCTAAAGGAGTCTGTAGATTCCTGTTATGTTAGTTACACCATAACTAATCTCTAAACTAACCAGAAACACATAGGCTGTGGAAGAAATCGTAGTCTAGCTACGTTTAGTAACTGTAACACACTGTTTTCCCATTCCAAGCAACAAGCAAATATTAGATGAATCTACTGATGTCAGGTAGTATGAATCATGATGGCAGTATGTCAGAGTCTCCTTCCAAAAATTCTAATTCAAAATTATTCTTTAAAAGATTATGTGTTTGCTTCCATACGTACCTGGAAGATCTTAGGTGCACTCACAAGAGATGCTAATGCTGAAGACAGGGTGGCTGAAAAAATACCTGCAGAAATCAGTGGTGCAAATCCCGATACCATGCTCATCACCTGAAAGCAAAATAATTATTTTTTTTTTTAAAGAATATGACAAAGCATACATACAAATGGATTGCAACATTAACTACACAAACAAAAAAAAATACTATGTAGCCTCCATTTAAAAGCTGTTTGAATATCATGCATTCGTATCAATGAATGAACTAGAGACAAATCAGGAGGTGTAAGTGAATCCTAATTTCAGAACAACAGAAGATGGTTTTTGACACAATATATAGTCCAACCATGTAATTCTCAGGTCATAGAATCGTTTTGGTTGGAAGAGACCTGTAAGATCATCAAGTCCAACTGTTAACCTAACACTGCCAAGTTACCGCTAAACCATGTGCCTCAGCACTACATCTACACATCTTTTAAATACCTCCAGGGATGGTGACTCAACTACTTCCCTGGGCAGCCTATTCCAGTGCTTGACAACCCTTTCAGTGAAGAAGTTTCCGCTAATATCCAATCTAAACCTCCCCTGGTGCATATTAAGGCCGTTTCCTCTTGTCCTATCCCTTGTTACCTGCAACCCAGCACTTGGTCTTGTTGAATCTCACACAATTGACCTCAGCCCATCTATCCAGCATGTCCAGATCCCTCTGTAGAGTCTTCCTACCCTCAAGCAGATCCACACTCCTGCCCAACTTGGTGTAATCTGCAAGCTTACTGAGGATGCACTCGATCCCCCCATCCAGATCGGTGATAAAAATATTAAAGAGAATAGGCCCCGATACTGAGCCCTGGGGAACACCACTCGTGGCCAGCCACCAGCTGGATTTAGCTCCATTCACCGCAACTCTCTGGTCTGCGCCATCCAGACAGTTTTTTACCCAGCAAAGAGTACACCCATCTAAGCCACAAGCAGCCAGTTTCTCCAGGAGAATGCTGTGGGAAACGGTGTCAAAAGCTTTACTAAAGTATAGGTAGACAACATCCACAGCCTTTCCCTCATCCACTAAGCAGGTCACGTTCTCAAAGGAGAGCAGTTTAGTCAAGCATGACCTGCCTTTCATAAACCTGTGCTGACTGGGCCTGATCTCCTGGTTGTCCTGTATGTGCCACAAGATGGCACTCAAGGTGATCTATCCCATAACCTTCCCTGGGACTGAGGTCAGGCTGACAAGACCTGTAATTCCCAGAACCTCCTTGTGGCCCTTCTTGTAGATGGGAATCACATTTGCTAGCCTCCAGTCAACTGGGACCTCCCCAGTTAGCCAGGACTGATGATAAATGATGGAAAGCACTTCTGCCAGCTCACTCAGAACCCTTGGGTGGATCCTAACCAGCCACATAGACTTGTGTGCATCTAAGTGGTGTAGTAGCTCGCCAACCATTTCCTCTTGGATTATTCGGGGTTCATTCTGCTCTTTGTCCCTGTATTCCAGCTCAGCAGGCTGGGTACCCAGGGAACAACTGGTCTTACTATCAAATACTGAGGCAAAGAAGGCATTAAGTACCTCAGCCTTTTCCTCATCTTTGGTCACTATGTTTCTCCGCCTGCATTCAATATAGGACGGAGATTCTCATTAGTCCTCCTTTTGTTAATGTATTTATAAAAACATTTTTTATTGTCTTTTATGGCAGTAGCCAGACTAAGTTCTAGCTGGACTTCAGCCCTTCTAATATTTTCCCTGCATAACCTCATGAAATCTTTGTAGTCTTCCTCAGTGGCCTGCCCCTTCTTCCATAGGCCATAAACTTTCCTTTTCTTCCTGACTTCCAGCCAAAGCTCTCTGTTTAGCCAAGCCAGTCGTCTTCCCCATCAGCTCGTCTTAAGGCACATGGGAATGGCCAGCTCCTGTGCCCTGAAAGATTTCCTTCGTAAAGAATGTCCAGCTTTCGTAGACTCCTAGAATTCCTGGATTGTCAAAACAATCAATGGCAAAAGTCTCCATGGGCTCATAAGAGGATTAAAAATGGAAGTCATGGAAGAAAAATACATTGGAATTTGTTATACATTTTGACTGGTGAATAACATGGTCTCAGAAAGCCCAAGTGACAAAACAACTGAAAGACATTAAAAAAAAATCCCAATTATAATCAAAGCATTTTCTAATTGTCATGTAGCCTAAAGACCCTCTTCTACCATTCTACTGATTACATCCATGCCATTGCTGCATCCAGCTTTGCACGTGTGAAGTAAATTAAGATACAGATCTCTGTATTTAAAAAACAACCACGGCTTAATAAAGTACTTTTCCTTATGAAACAGAAGCCTAAGCTGCTTGAAAACAGACATGCATTAAACAGCATTTAAGAATTTGATACCATCTTGAAACAAATTATGGTTTTAGTCAATGGACCAAACCCAGCATGGTGCCTTTCAAGCACAATGTGTCAGAATGAGGTTCTGCATCATATACACTGATTACTTGCCTCTGTCATCCTGGCAACCTCAACTAAAGTATCAGGAAAGGGACTGAAGGAAGGCAAGAAAGATCACAAGAAGTGTCCAGGTTTTAAGTTGCTGTCACCTGAAGTTGTTAAGTCTAGTTGTCTAAAGCAATCTTACTAGGTAGGACATGCTCTCAGAAACAATATACTGATGAAGTTTTCTTCATATTCCTAGGGCTAAACTGCTCATAAAATTTAGCAGTTTTCTCCAGATCAGCCTGACAAAGACTGCTGGATCTCTCACACAGTCAAGCGAATCTCTACACTACATCAGGTTTCATTGCTCAGTTCAAGGCATGTCTTGCCTAAAAAGAGTAATTAAATAATTGCAGATGCATAAGATGAGAGTGAAGTAGCTGGCATAGTAGCGTAACAAAGAAGAGAATTTCCTGAAGCATATTTGTAGTTGACAACAAAAAAAAAAAAGGTAGGACAGGCCTTATTCATAGATCAATAAAACTAATGACACATAAAGCTATCCCTCCTATACCCCCAGTTAAGTTAGTTTTATAATCAACAGAAAAAGTTACAGTTTTAAGTGCCAGTTTGTAATAACCCTACACTATATTTCTAGAAGAAAAGTTAAGGGTGTAAATGCTTTATGGACAAGTATTTTGGAAAGAAAACTTTATTACAGCAATGTAATAAACAAGCATAGAATAATCTTTGTAGAAGCAGTATGAAAATTTTCTTCCCTGCAAGGATGTCTTGATCAATCTTTCCTGGAAGGACTTCTTACAGACAGAACCTGTGTACAAGTCTCCATCACTTTTCCTCCCATCAGATTTAAAACATTGTTATTTTAAGGCCTCCACTTTACTACACTTGCATCAACTTCTTGCAATTTAGTTCTTACAATCTACTCAGATTTTACATTCTCTTTCTACGTTCTGTTCATTGCCTCCATTTATTTACACTATCTATTTTTGAATATTACATCTGTTTTGTAACTTTAAGAGAAAACTGAGTAAGATGTATGCAGATAATGTTTGTCCATTTTAAAAGCTAGTAAGTTACAACTTAGGTTACTAATGTAAGAGACATTAGGAAGCTTCTTCTAAGCTAGGGGAACAAAAAGGGAACCCGTTCCAGCAGAATCGGTATGCCATGGTGTTAAACACCCCTTCCTCCCTCTCCCCCAACACACACACCATAATCCAAACCTCATGACCACAAAACCAAGGAGCCCACGTGTATACTGAAATTTTCTTCCTTCGAAGAACATGCAGAATTGGAAGGACATCTCTAGTAAGAATTGCCCTGTTACTACTGGTGTGGCGAGACAGATGTATAATTACTGCTGATGAGGGACTCATTATGTTTGCTTGGCATTTACTGTTTAGACAGTTTCTTAAATTTCAAATATTTGGGACAGTGAAATATCATATTTTGACTACAGTTTCAGTTCTTTGGTCCAGCCATTGTGGAACAAGAAAAAAAAATACTGCGTGAAAACATGTAGCAGCTTCTTTAAAGTTAGGTTTTTACAATGAATACGGACAAAGCATTGTTCAACTCCCCCTTCCCCTAACTTTTTTCCAAATGTTTTACAGCTGCCTTCCTTTGTAGGAGGAATGTTTTAGCAGAACTTTCACACTGTTTCTGGACTGGAGCTTCATGCTATTTTCAACTTGCATCCAAAGTTGACCAAATTCTGCATTTAAATTGCCCAAAGCTATAACTTATTCTAGGGAAGTTCCAGGCTGAAGCTACAGTGCCCAAAACAAGTTTCAGAAGTTACTCTTCTACCAGATGACAGCCTTGGCACAGAAGTGTCATTGACACTGAGCAGAGAAATGTCTGCAGCCCGCAAGGACCTGCAATTCACTTGCACTGACTACAACAGAAAGATGGTCTTTCTATGCAAGTCTGACTAAGTCTGTCTCACCAACTGTTCACATTTTAAGTTTTAGCATCATCTAAGCTTTCCATCAGTAAATCATACTACAAGTCAACCATTTGCTGCCCAAACACATCCAAAACCTGAGCTGCCTAAGCACTAACTTAAAATCAATTCTTTGCCTGAAGAACTGAATGCAGCACAAAGTGTACCGAAGTGATAAAGTCATCAGACTGTGCATGTGAGTAAACTGGCACTTTCAACCTCAGAACCTGTATGCTTACAAGCTGTAAGACAAATAACACAATCTTTTGGGATTCATTTATGTTTGTGAAGTCTTTGTTCTCAGTCATTTAACCTACAGAAAGAAGTTACATTTGTATGAAGAGTTTGAGAGGTACACAAGCTTAGAGCCCCCACCACTGCTGTGACTTGCATATTAAAAAAAAAATGTCTCCTTACAGCTACCAGAGTTACCAAGTTGAGGGCTGTTCAGTTGGAAAATGGACAACAGTTTATCTATAGGTAGACAGCCCCTCATGCAAACCATTTCCTTCTGACATCTTCTGAGAAGATAAAATCGGACTCTTCTCAGAGACGCACAGCAAAAGCTGTGAGGATGAAAGAAAAAACAAACAGCAAGGGAAAGTCCAACTGAGTATTAGAAAAACAAAATTCCACAGAGAAGGTGGCTAAGCACTGCAGCAGGTTGCCCAGAGATGCTGTGCAGTCTCCATGACAAAGTTTTCAAAACCCCAACAAAAAGAGGGGCGGCGTAAGTAAGGGGGCACGGCATTCTCTGTGCAGCCCCTGGCCTTGAAAGTGACTTTTCCTATTTGGAACACATTACTTTTCCCACAGAGAGAAGCAAGAATAATTTGGGAGCTAGAAGTACTCTTCAGACCAAACAGAAACTGGAACATTACTGTCTTGCTTATTAGAAGTACAAGCAACATTTACAATAAGCAACCTTACCAGAGTTAGGACTTGAAAAAAAAGATACAATCAGAGGAAACCAGTTCTACACTACTCTCAGCTGTATATTTGATGATATACTGGGTTCTTCTGAGCTTAAACAAATGAGGAAAGTAACCAGATTTTGCACAATACTTACTCCCACAAGAGCAATTCTGAAGTGTTTCTAAATACAGACTTTCTCTAAACCAGAACAAAGTAACACCACACAGATACTCAAATTATTCCATTAAAAAAAAAATGTATTTTACTCTAATAGAATGGTCTGTACTGCAACATTATTTCAGCATGTACAAAATAGGTTTTCCACCCAGCTTTTCAGGTAAGGCTGTCAGCCTAATACATAAGTAGTTCACATAAGGAGTACATGTACCACATGTATTTCTGATCAAAACCCCAAAACCAGACACTTTTTTCATCACTGCATTTCAGCTCAATCTCTAGCCAGCTTTTTGCATGCCTATTAGAGAAATTCAGGGCAAAGACGGACTACCACAAAGCAAGTTTAAGTCAATTGGCAGTAAGTATGTCCTCCTTGGTTTCTTTCAACCCCTACCAGTAGTTCGTGGACATCCCAATTACCTGTGAAGTGTAAGCTGAAGACTATGAATTACCCCATGACTTCTAGAGGATTTTTAAATACAGTAACATCAGGTTTTATGAAAATTCCCAACATTCTTTCCATTAAAGAGGATACTGTGACAAATACGTAAGACATTCTTAAGAAGTCAGCGTATTTCTAAGAAACTTAAAAAATTAAGGAACAAGGTATTGACACAGGCTACCTATGATTACTGTGCATCGCTATTGAACAATGAGTACTTCTATCCACATCACTGAATGATGACATTCAGATATCTAAAGAGAGAAAGTTGCAGTCCCACCACCTAACCTAAGCAGTTTACTCAAAAGAAGAGTAAATATTTGTACCACCTGTATATAAACACCCAGAAGTTTTTAGCATAGTTATGTTGTTTTTCTACATACTAGCTAGAGAGTACCACTTAACTATTCCGGATAAACCTTATATTTATGGAGACAGTCATTTTTAGCCTATGATTTTTCTTAATATGCAATTCAAAAAAAGAACAAACACAAAAGTCAATAAACAGATTTAGGAGAAAGTTTTATACCTGGAAATTGTTCATCAGCCCATACTGACACCCTGTCTGACAGGATGAGAAATCATAGTTTAATTTGCAAGCTGCAGTAGTGCAGTTTGTCAGCTCGGTGACAATGGTGTTATTAACATTCCCTGTGGCATCTCGAACAACACAGGAACCTAGAGCGGACACAATCACAAAAAAAAAAAGGCATTAACAGGCTGAACCTGAACTTAAGTACATGTGTTGAGCTCAATTCTTTTTATACAAGCGTATTCTTGCAGAGCAACATTGAAATATGGCATTTACATTTTTAATACATTTCAGTATTAAGCCCATTTTCACTATGGAGAACAAATACAAACAAGCAAACTAAATGCTGCCTTGCCCAAAATGATCTTCAGTTTTTGAGTAAATCTTAGTCTAATAAGAAAAGGAAAGTTTTAGCACAGAGGAAAACAATGTCAGTAGACTTGCAGAAGCTTAACAGCACAATTTTAGCTCAACATATTATTTCTCTGAATCATGAGTTTCCACATAGCTCTTTAACTGAAGTTAGTATTATGCACCATCACTTGGTTTTGTAGTTTCTCTCTTTGTCAATTTTCCTAGACGAATGCATTTTTGTAGTGTATGTACAGGTGTACGTAGACAGGTGTGCATAGTGTTGCAGTTATTTCTCTTCCAGTCAGTCCGGCTCAGGTGTTCAAAAACATTACGTAGTTTGTCATGAAAGCCTCTTGCAAGCCATTTTCCAATGCTTAAGCAAGCCACCTTCTATGTGACTAGTATTTTAAGTTGGTTTCTTGGTGAAAAACAAAGCCACACAGTCCCATTCCTACCACATTTTTTTATAATTAATTCCATCACTTAAACTGCTGTCTTCAATTCATCTATGATTATTTGCAATTTCATCGGTCAAGAAAATGCTGAAGACACAGCATTTCAGCCCTTAAGTACTAAGAAAAACTAAAAAGTACTAAGAAAGAAGCCTGCTAAGAAGCCTGCAAGTCTTCTCCTTCAAGGTTTTTTGTCTCATAAAGGACAAAAACTAGAGCAGACTAAATAGTACTTAACATTCTATGGTTTAATAGTTGAGGTAGTCAAATTCTTTGGACACCAGCAAATATTTCCAGGAACAAGAATTAAATAAAGGGGAAGAGAAGAGGGAAGTCTATAGAGCATTAGGCAGTAGAATTCCCTTAATTTGGTCTTTTAGGAACTTGAATGACAAGAAGGTCCTGCGAACAGAACCACATGACTACTGAGGATCTAAATTACCTGCAAAATAAGAAGGAGGGCACAGATGTGCTGCAAGCTTAAGTTTAAGTTTCTCCAATAACAATCCCTGTTATCTATGTAATTCGTCTCTTTCACTGGGAAAATTAATTCCTAAATACCTATACCGTATTTGGTTGCCTCTGAGCTGTTAGAACTTGATTAACAGTCCACAATAACACCTGGTCCTGGTAGGTGGATATTACTTAATCCTTCCACTTTTCAGATTTATTTTTCAGTTACTGAAATTTAACCAATTGGGCCTAATAAGTAAGAGTTTCCTGTATTGATCACCTTTCTTATGCTTTTCTTGTGGGTATATGGAGGGACTGGGGTTTTT
Organism: Himantopus leucocephalus; assembly: GCA_003993805.1. Classification (NCBI taxonomy): domain Eukaryota; kingdom Metazoa; phylum Chordata; class Aves; order Charadriiformes; family Recurvirostridae; genus Himantopus; species Himantopus leucocephalus. The sequence continues at coordinate 145,021,506 of RSEF01000002.1, forward strand.
TTTTGCTCTTGTTCTGTTTTAAATGGTATTAAAAGCTCTGTATGAGAAAGTTTCTTCTGTTCCACTATGCAGGTATTTGCCACGGCCATTCAAGCAGTATATAATGGATATGACAATATACTTACTAGTTCAACCATTTGTAGATAACATTTTGTTGGTAACAGATTGCAGAGGCAGACCCATTCAGTTGAGCAACCCATTAAATAGCTACAGTGCACTATCAAAGCCCTCCTCTTCCTCATTCCCTTTTTCATAGTTCAGATTGCACTGGCTGGCAGGTCTTTCACACACAGAGTCGAAGTATGACAGATGGGGACAATGGCACTATCAACAAACTTAATGTGAGCCCTACTGTGAAAGCACACAGAACAGAAGCCAGCTGGGCAGGCTCCATTCTCAGCAGAAAATACTTAGATGTAACTAAGAGTCCAGACAGTTTGTTTAATCCTCTTCAGAAAAGTTTTATTTAGTTATAAGATTCTGGCAACGTTTTCCCTAAGAACCTCTAGGTCGTCCTTCCTGTAAAAACAGGATTTCACCTTTTCATAGGCTTATACAAGCACATTCCTGCCAAGGTCAAATGAAGTTTTGCCATGCTATAAGCCTGGAAAGTTTAACAGACGATCTATATCAAGTTATCTCCTAACTATATGCAACCAGCAAGAATTCCAGAGATACTACCCTGAGTCCTTCAGACTGCAGTTGACAATGCTTAGCTTCTCCGGTGCTACAAGCAGCTACAGTCAGGCTCTCATTAACTACTTTACTTCACTGTGTCTTAACCCTACTCAGAATTTGGGTTTTTTTTTTCTATTATAGCTTCCCTTGTTTTTAAAGCAGTAAATATTGTTCTTTGAAACATGTCTTTCAAGAATTTTGATATGAAAGTTGTTTACGCAATCTTCATCCTGCCACCTGCAAATCTGCATTAGTCCCTTGCTAAAATACGAAACTGCACACTTTCTCCTCATAGCTGTTATCTTTTTGAAACAGGCTGCCTAGCTCTAGCAGTAGGACTAGCAATTTTCCTTGTATAAGCCTTCTCTACTCAGTTTCTTAACCCTCTTACTACAGAGCATGCAAGTACTGAGCTAAATTCAGAAAATCATCTTCCCCAGACATGACTACTCAGTGACATTTACTAGCCCCTTCAACAGTTTTAATGACTTGCTTACCACTACTCTGGAAACTTACAGTGGGGAAAGGAATAGAAGTATTTGTATTTGTCCAGTTCCTGATCCAGTGCTGAAATTCACTCATGTCGTGATCTCTGACGTCTGCAACAGCACTGGCATTTTCTAACTAAGTGTAAGTTATAGGATGCAACTAATGCAGGACATTTCTGATGCATCAAACAATTTAATGTTTAGTTGGTTTTGCAAACTGTTCCTTTCACAATATGAAAAATGAGGTTTTTCATGTTTGAAAGATGATCAAAGTATCCCATTAACAAATGGATATTAATGAGCATTTTGCTCTCATGTGGGTTCAAGTTCTGAAGTATTCAAATTTGGTATGCAGTCAGTCTAATTAGGAAATAAGTGTAGGTCATTATGCTGCATAAAGCACAATCACTACAGTGCACCTATTTGGCAGAGCTACAGTACAATGTTAGCCAACAGAGGCAAACTAGCAAGATTGGTATCTTTGGAAAGGAAGTATCATTAGTGCTAAGATCAATGGTACTCTTATAAATGAGAATTTCATTCAAAAGGCAGCACAGCTAAGATAAGGCAAGGTCTTTCATGTAAGAAACCTGATCACTGCTGCCAGAAACTAATTTATGTGACAGGAATAAAAACATTTCCAATCATAAGCAACAAATATGTGAGATATGATTACAATCTCATGTTCATTGAATCATTTTACGGGTGGGAAAAACCTGGTTGACCATTGGTGCTCGAGACCAAAACTGATATAGAGAGCATCAAACCCTAAGGCACCTTCTACAGAGAATTTCAAACCATGGTGGGGTGGGGAAGACCAGAAGAGAGGGGTTATACAAGACTCAGATCAGTCTACGATTGTTTCTCCTCTTTCCACATGAAAATAAAACAGACAACGTTTCTGAACATGACAAAAGTTTTGAAAACGGGCTGGCCAGATGAAGGTACTACCCTTCTCCCTCTACTGGGGAATTACTGCTCATGTATTTCACCAAAAAGCTGTTTGATAATCCCACAATTCACTTCAGGTAAGTAGCAGACTACCATCATCTTCAAACCAACACAGATTCAGTGAGTATTTTCTGAAAACGCACTTTTCTAATCCATGGATTATCCGACTGCTAAATTATAAATCTTTTCACATAAATAACTGCAACAAATGAGGAAATACCCACATGAATTCTTTTGTCATCTTTAGTCTGAAGCAGTCACTAGTCTTCGAAAAATGTAACTCATTTTAGGAAATTATAAAACCAGCTGAAAATTGAACCTCCAACAATAAAAATTAGAAACCTCTGGCTATTACTTCCCCATGTGTGAAAGTCAAATTACATAATGACTTTACATAATGAATTACATAAACCACATCAAAACACACCCTCAGAATGAATGTGAAAGGATAAAGTTAAAAACATTCTCTATTTACCTACAGATACTGCAATTCCTGCGTAAACCAATGTTGTAATTAAGATGGCCAACAGCGTTCCTTTAGGTATGGCTGACTGAGGATCCTGAAAGAAAAATGTCAGTAGACAGTGATGACACATAAATGTACACTCAATGTTTGTGAACAAGATTTGCTAATTCACTACTCACCGCAAGATCACCTGAGATATTTGCACCAGCAAGTATGCCAGTTGCAGCAGGGAAGAAAATGGCAAATACAGAAAAAAAGGTTTCGTCGTGTCGAAAATCTGGTCCAAAATTCTCCATAAATATTTCAGCTGTAGAAAAAGGTTTAAGTCTATCAATATTCATATAGAAGCTACAGTATTAGCCCATTGTCATTATTAGTTCCATGAAAAAGCTGGAAGTCACAGCTATATGGCTTTCTTAAAATTAAGCATAGAATATTCAAGTCCTAATTCATCACTTTGACTCAAAGTGAAAGTCAACACAGTAAAATTAAATAGCCTTTAAAACCAGAAAGAGTACTTACAGTACCATCCAGCCTTTTTTTCATTTAATATAGTCCATATTAAGCAGACAGGACCAAGTTTTGGCCCAACAGCTTTACCGAACAAAACTGCAGAAGTTTGAAAGAATCGGGATAAGAAAATATCTATAGTTAAATAGGACTATAAGCTATTTTAGAAGTTTAACTTCATTATGACAGCATGTCTTCTCTTTGCAAAAGTATTGTTTACAATACTAACTGTTACAACATACCTTTATAACCAAAAAAACCTTTAGGCTTCTTGCTATCCAAAGGAATAAACGTTCCTATGACAAAGTCTCCAATAGCAAGTATGAGGATCACCAGTAAGACTATCTGGGCCTGAAACATAATAATTGTAGTCAGACAGAAGAACTTGCTCTTTTTCAGTTTCAAGCTTCAATGCTGTTCTAAAATACAAATATTTACTTCATTCCAAGTTCAGCTTAGTCTTACCAGTTTATTTTCCACCAATAAATAAGGCAAGCTGGAGAGAACATGTACTGGGATTTTTAATAAAGAAATGGGAATAATTTGTAAGTTTAACGCCATTCAAAAGAGAATTTGTTATTACTGTACCCCTCAAAGTTATACGTCTAAGAACAAAATACTTAAGAGAACGATTTTCTCTGTAAGGCTTCCAGAAGGAATGGATTTGAGTGGACTGAAGAAATTCACAGGAAAAGAGCTAAATGCACACAAATGCTAGGAGTATTGCCTTATTAACTGTAATCATAATACTTTGCCTTATACTTTAGCACATGATATTTACAAAGAATTTTATTACATCAGGAATCAAATGGCTTTTGTTTGCTAGTTTATACAACAGACTAGATTATTTTGTTACATTCTCATGTTCTTAACCCTTATTTATGAAATTAAATTGCAGACTACCACAATTACTTGTTAATTTCTAGTCTTTGAGACTTTTTTTCATTACAACCTAGATTTTTAGCCACTGTTCAATAAAACCATTATAAACCCTACACTTGGAACAAGAAGTACTTTAAACCACCCAAGGCCTCAAAAGTGTCAGTAATGATAGACCTAGGCATTGAAGAGATGGTTCACGTTTTGCATTTAAATAAACAACCACACTGCCCTGTTACCTTTTGTGTTATTTGATTCCTTATAAGGGTATATGCCAATGGCTCTGGGGAAGCTATTTGTAGCTTGACTTTTTTTTCAGGCCTAGGATCAGAACTTAATACGCAATAGCACTGTGGCATTGCTGATTGTTACAAAACAAAGTTTTCAGTTCACACAGCCTCGCAAGAGAAGAGGGTAGTACAGTGATAAGCAGAGCACAACAGCTAAGAGCAGAGTTACAAGACCACCTGAAGAAGCTAGTTTGTGCATCATATTTAAATCTCTCCTTTGCCAAGCCTAGAGAATAGGCGAGAGGCGCAAGGATGCAGCTGGACACTTGCAGAACTCTTCAATAAGCCCAGAGAATTCAACGTGAAGTTACCACAGAGCAACTGCCACAAGCAGATTTATCCAGTAAAAAACTTAGGCTTCTCCCAGAAGCTAAGAGCATTTTCTGAATACCCTCCCTACATCCGAAAGTCTCAGACAAAGAATTGGCTTGTAAGACTTCCACAGAAGGAGCTGAGTTGTAGGAGATCACAATATCTGAAAAGTAATTTTTTAAGCAGGCTTCCCTGGAATCCCAGTCTCTCTTAGTGTTTAGACCTATTTCAAAGGCATTATTATAGATTCCCCTTGTCCCATTTTCCAAGGCATTCTCTAACTCATGGAGAAGGCATAGAAGAACATGATAGATACTTTAATCAAGAGGAAGTATTAGTCTTTTGCTATGCTAAGCTGTATGTTAACCCACATGAAGTGCTTGTTTGACCAGTTCAGTTGCTTACAATCACTCCCACCAGCCTTCTTCCACAGTGCAGAAACCAAGCCAACAAGCCTTGATTTTTGCACTGAGCACAGGATTTTTGAAAACTACACATTTCCTAATAAGGATGATGCTGCAGTGACACCACAGTTCAGGTTTGATATAGAAACATTAAACAACAGGGGTATTTCTATGCAAGCTATTGTTATAGAATTGCTCATGCCCTCATGCCACAGAGCAAAATGCAAGATACTTCTTGTGACTTTAAGTGACAGCGGCCAGAGGGTTAATAACGACTAATTCATTCCAAAGAAAAACTAAACGGTTGAGATTAAGGACAGTATTGTTCGAAGTCGGGTGCATAAAGATACCATTACAAACTGAAGTTACAGACAGTGAAGGACTACCTGTAAAAATTGTTTACCTAAGTGTGCTGTTCAACTTACAAGTACATACCAAAGTCAATTTCTGTATTCTTTTCTCCTTGTGGTAGATCCAAGTAATGCACTTGATCTTCATTTCCTTTTTCTATGATCCCTAACGCTCTCTCATTTCAATTACGAACATCATCATCATCTTGATGCAGGAGCATAAGAACCTGTTATATTACTTACGTGAAGAAGCTCCTTCAGTTGCCTCTCACTGCAGAAAACAGGAGCTATTCTGAACCAAGTATCAAATGGGAAGGGAGACCAAGTGAGGCTCTTAATTATTTTTGAGCATACCATGGACAGATATTCAGAAAAAGCCTACCAGGTGCAAGAAACAGCGAGCAAGCTACATCGCCTAGTAATGCAGAGCAGAAAACTAATAAGGAAACCTCTATATTAAGGTATCCTAGGATCTGTACGCGTTTGTTTCCACAAACAGAGCTGACCTAAGACCACGCAGCCACAACAAGATAAGGAAAGCAGGTTCCCCCTCCTACACAGTCATCACCACTGATGTTCACAACCCGTCTCAATGCAGTCACTAGGCCCAGCATCACACTGTCTGGTTGTTTCAAAGTGAAAACAAGAACAGAAGGGAGTGGAACAGAGGGTAAAAATACTGGTTTTGAGTTAACAGAAACTACACAACTTTAGACTGGCTTCAGCTCCAGCCCTATATTTTCCATCCGCAGAGCTCATCTGAAGTTCCCAGTGAGGGACAACTCCAATGCTAATGCTCTTATCTTTTCTTCTTGTGCTGTAGTGGCCCAGAAGAGGGTAATACCATCAACCTACTTGACACTGCCATTAAGAATAGATATGCTGGTTTTTAGGTTCTCATAGATGCTTAAGCGTCCAGTGGAGCTAAGTGGTCTAAGGTCTTGAAATGCAGTCCAGACCTGCACATGCTAGACACAGCTGTTACATAAAAACTGCCCACTGACTGACTTCTAATGTACCATGCATGCAATACTGAATGCACTAAATACATTAAAAATAAATCCAAAAGCTGAGGCAGAAAATGGAATCAGAGTTATGAAGCAGAGAATAAAACAAAAGGTGGTAGTTCCTTACTTTTGCTTCCCATTCCATTCCAGCGACGGAAATACCCAGCAATATAACCACTGTGATAGCCCCTATGATTCTGATATCATTCATTTCATCAACCATCAACGTTCCATTTTCCTAACAAAACAAACAAACAAAAAATACAGTGTCATATACTTTATCAAGTACTTATCTTCCCAACTGCAGAATATTGACTGTAATTTATTACTAGAGTTAACCTTTTTACCACAAACTTAGTCATTTTAAATTTCCTGTATGGACACAAGTAGTTTGGTTTCTGCCTTGTTTTAAATCACTGAATCTTCTAAATGGAAATGATCATTGCAATTTATACCCCATCCCCAGAGGTATCAGCCTGTCTTCAACTGTCAGAGAATTAGATTAACCAGCAAGGCAACTGCTACCATCTTGCACCTATACATGTATTTTACTTGTTGTTCGCTATTACTCTTAATTCTTTTAATGTATTCCAAACTTCTTCCCAGCTACAAGAAGTATGGTTGAGTTGTTCTCATTTAATTAAAAATCCAACAGACAAATAATAATTGGTTATTAATTAAGGAATTTTTTTTAATAAGCAGAATTCCTTTGAAAATGAGCTTAATATGAACAACTTTCACGTACAAGAAACAGCTCACTAATAGGCATCTCAGCATTAACAACTTAAGATTCTGCATTATGTATCTATACTGCCACTCTTCTTAGTAGCTAGCTTGGACTTTGTTGCATAATGCATAAAAAATTGCAAAAAAATGCATAAAATTATGCATTTTATTTTTTCAGGGAGATGAACAGTATGGAAAGTTTCCACCTCACAACAACTTGGTTTTTACCAGAAAGCTACTGAATTACAGTAGTATTTTACTGAAATATCAGCAGTAACCTTGCACCTCATTCCATGTCTTTGAACTGGCCAGAGCAACCCCCAGTATCAGTACAGGGTGGGGGGATGATGGGATTGAGAGCAGCCCTGCCAAGAAGGACTTGGGGGTATTGG
>RSEF01000002.1:145029958-145043385 GCA_003993805.1 Himantopus leucocephalus
TATTGGGGCCTGTTCTCTTTAATGTCTTTATCAACGACCTGGATGAGGGAATCGAGTCCACCCTCAGTAAGTTTTCAGATGACACCAAATTGGGTGGGAGTGTTGATCCGCTTGATGGTAGGAAGGCTCTAGAGAGGGATCTAGACAGGCTGGATCGATGGACCGAGGACAATGATATGAGGTTCAACAAGGCCAAGTGCCAGATCCTGCACTTGGGTCAGAACAACCCCATGCAGCGCTACAAGCTTGGGGAAGAGTGGCTGGAAAGATGCCCAGAAGAAAAGGACTTGGGGGTGTTGGTCAACAGCTGGCTGAATATTTGCCAGCAGTGTGCCCAGGTAGCCAAGAAGGCCAATGGCATCCTAGCCTGTGTCAGAAATACTGTGGCCAGCAGGACTAGGGAAGTGATTGTGCCCTTGTATGCAGCACTGGTAAGGCCCTACCTTGAATACTATGTTTAGTTTTGGGCCCCTTACTACAACAGAGACGTTGAGGTGCTGGAGTGTGTCCAGAGAAGGGCAACGAAGCTGGTGAAAGGTCTAGAGAACAAGTCTTATGAGGAGTGACTGAGGGAACTGGAGTTGTTTAGTCTGGAGAAAAGGAGGCTTATCCCTCTCTATAACTACCTGAATGGAGGTTTTAGAAAGACAGGGGTTGGTCTCTTCTCCCAAGTAACAAGTCATAGGACAAGAGGAAGTGGTGGCAAGTTTCACCAGGGGAGATTAGATTGGATATTAGGAAAAATTTCTTCACTGAAATGGATGTTAAGCATTGGAACAGGCTGCCCAGGGAAGTAGTTGAGTCACCATCCCTGGAGGTATTTAAAAGCCATGTAGATGTGGCACTTAGGGACATGGTTTAGTGGTGGTTTTAGTAGTGTTACGTTAATGGTTGGATTCAATGATCTTAAAGGTCCCTTCCAACCTAGAAGATTCTATGATTCTATGATTAAGGTAACTTTGTTTTACTTTGTTCTTCTACTTCAAGGCTTTGTTTACATGTTAGCTAACATTTGATAGTGGTTTTGGCAGTGTTAGGTTGACAGTTGGATCTCTGTGATCTTAAAAGTCTTTTCCAACCTAAATGATTCTATGATTCTGTATTATATATAAATATGACATAAACCAAATTGCCTTTATTAAGGGTGTTCAAATGTCACTGCCATGTTGTACTGCTCATGAATAACCCTTTTTTATACATGGTACGTGTATCAGTGGCCATATTCAACCAATGCTGCTGCTTTTATTATCAAAATGTAAAGATGGACTGGTAAAAAGGCAATAAATGACTGTCATGTGCTCTTAGTTTTGGTTATGGATCAGTTTCTGTCATTATTCAGTACAGATGTGCTGAATGTCGCTGGATGTCAGAAATGTCAAGACCCTTAAAACCAAAACCCGAGATGTAAATTGTGACGTCAAGGTTTGTAGCATTACAAGGGGTCTGTTTGATTTTCTGGAACATAAACCTTGGCTTCAGTTTTCATTGAAGTAGGTAGTGTTTTTATGGTTTTTAAGCTCTAAAAAAAGTATTTATTTAAGGAGGGATGGAAAGGAAATTCCATAGTAAAAACTGTAATTGAGAGTAGAATGACAATATGAGGATCCAGATCAAGAATTTACCTTTCATCTTAAAATACATACAAGATATCTGTACCCTAATGTCACTTTACATATATGTTCCCCACGAATAAATGTCTTTTATGTGTGAAGCCTCATCCTCAAAAAACTGTATGCTATGATGTAACTTATCAGAATGGCATTAGCTGACCACTCATTGTTTCTCTTAAGTGAAGCAATTGATTTCTTCTCATGAAGTCTGCTCAGTGCTAAGGGTAATAAAGGATCATATTTCTCTTATCCAAATAAAATTGTAATCCTTTTTACTGTGCTTAATGGAAGAATCCAAAATGTTAATGTGATATTCCTTTACAAATTTTTGGCTAAATATAATTTTTTTACTTATTTATTTTCTCCTTTGCAAAATATGATTTTTTTAAAATTTTTTCAGCCTTTTTTATTTCCTCTGAATCTTTAAATAAATTTCCGTGTTTATTTACATTGCTACACTTATAATTACAGTCAAATTATGAGAGTAATAAAATAAAAGAAATAAAGTTGAAGCCATATTAGTAGATCGAATAAGTTCTCACTTGTCATTACATTGTTTACAGGAAATGTATAACATCCACATCAGCAATAGATCAATGATTGTTGTATTATTTCTCCAGAAATAATATAAGGAATACAGTGGAGAATGGATTTATGACATATATTTTTAATACAGTTTGGTGATTAGCTTTTCCCCACTTTAAATATTTTCTTTCTCCATGGAAATAATTAAGACAGTGAAATCATATCGAAAGTCCAAAATTTTTAAAAGTTTATTTCTGTAGTTATTATTTTAAAGATGTACGCTGTAGATGCATGGGGAGCAAAAATGCAAGCAAAAATGCATAATGATTTGATCAGCAGGGTGGTACTAATGGTCACTGACAAACATACTCTGTGTTTTTTCACCTGATCTGCAAAAGGCAGTCATGTAACCAATGTTCTAATTTTAGATACTGCTTTTGTAAAAACCATGAAGGTCTATGGATAGAAGTAAGACAGAGTTAGTGGGAGGGAATAGCTTTTATATAAATAATATCGACTGCGGGGAAGGAGGTACAAAAAAGGTTGAGCAAACCAACTTTTCCTATTCTCTAAAGACGAGAAGAAGAAGCTGCACGCCAAAAATCCTTGTAAGTTTAACTTAATTATGTTAATGAATTAGATAATGTGAAGAAAAAGGTGACTGGCACTTACCATGTAAAGGGGGATGTTAGAAGAAAAAGATACATTTTCTGTATCTTTCTCAGGTTATGGAGAATTTTTCAAAGCAACAAATAATAACTTTTTGTCAACTAACACGAACTTTCAGCTGAAGTATGACTTATGTTTTGGAAAAATATACCAAGGCGGACATGCCTGACAACTTCTAAGCAACTAGGCAAAATGATTTCAGGGGAAGCATGCCAAATAACATCAGACATTAGTCTTTGTCTCTTAACAAACAGATGCTGACAGTTCACAGTTTTCATCCAATTCTTATTAAAATTAATGAAACTCTTTCTGTTGACTTTACAGAGTTGTGGATCTGACCAATGTCTCTGGTTAACATGAAAAGAGTAATTTTTATTTCTGCCATTAGTAGTTACAAATAGAGAAGTGCTCTCTTCTTACCAGACATATTTAAACAAATTAAAAAAAAATAAATCATAAAATGATTTCCACACATTCTTTTAACTTAAACTGATAATGCAATGTAAATTATCAGAAAGGTCAGGGCCCATGAAGACACCCAAAACCATACAATGGTGAACATGAGATTTGTTAGCATGTGGTTACAATATCTTGTTGCTATCAGTTCACTGTTCCTTTTGTCTTGCTTTTTTTCAGTAATGATGGTGACAATTATACATAACAGAAATCTTAGTTACAGATATTGACAGTGAAGCCCACTGATGTTTTTTCTTTTCCACTTTTTATTTTCATGTGAAACTATTATTTCTCATCAGCTTTTTTCTTTATCCTGTCACCACTTCTGTGCTGTCTGAGCTGCAGACAAGACTCCAGCATAGCTGTTCCTAAGGTGCCCTTCCTCCCCTCTTAAATTTATCACCTAAGCTGATGATTTACAGTTCGACAAATTGGTGCATCTCACTCTCTACCCCCTGCTGCAAAAACTCAAGTGCTACTTCTGCCAGACATAGTATCATGCCTGCTAGGCACTGCAGTGCCTTGGTCTGTTGTGACTCCCCACAGTTCCTCATGTGTTCAGTGGGACAGAATATTTTCTACAGAAAATATTTGTAATGTACATCATTTGATATACAATTTGTATCAATACATGCTTGTACTGGTGCACTGCAGAGAAAACATTTGGTATGAATGCACAGCACAACGTTTGCACCTGCTTTGGTCAACTATAAGAGATTCCTTATCTCTGAACTGAATATATATGCTTTATTCTGGGTTATAACAAAGAGCTCGATACCAGAGAGAGACTGGTAAGGCAATCTTAATTAATGATCTTAAATAAGATTAGAATTTCACTTAATAAAGATGTCACCTAAACACTCCAGGATTCCAGAAACCTAGCAAAAAGATGGGAACAGATATTTCCAATATAAGAAGTTAAAACATTTTACAAAGGTTTTTTGTCAACACAAATCTGAGACTTTTAGAATCATAGGTTTAATGTTTTATGCTTCATGCAAAATATGACATTTTTAACAACTCTGTGCCCTGTAGCATCGTACTTTGTTTGCTAGCTTAATACAGATTCAAAATATTAGTAACAAGTTAATACACCACTAATTCCTTGTGTCTGTAGTAGTAAAAAAAACAACAGTATTTTTCATCCTTACAATGTCATTGGAAAATCATTGTTTTCAGAGTGTTTTTGTAGCAAAGTCCTCCAACAATCCTGCTCACACATAGTATCATAGAATCATAGAATCATAGAATGGTTTAGGTTAGAAGAGACTTTGAAGATCATTGAGTTCCAACCCCCCTGCCATGGGCAGGGACACCTCCCACTACACCAGGTTGCTCAAAGACCCATCCAGCCTGGCCTTGAACACCTCCAGGGATGGGGCCCCCACAACTTCTCTGGGCAACCTGTTCCAGTGTCTCACCACCCTTACAGTGAAAAATTTCTTCCTGATATTTAGTCTAAATCTACCCTCTTCCAGTTTGAAGCCATTCCTCCTCGTCCTATCACTACATGCCCTAGTAAAAAGTCTTTCCCCAGCTCTCCTGTAGGCCCCCTTTAGGTACTGGAACATCTATAGCCATAAGCAAAATTCCATCTTTAGTAACATCCTTAACATTTTGTATCAGATTGTACCACAAAAACCGTAGCATGGACTGTTTTTTCAATGCAAATAAGTCATAAGAGAAACAAAAATAAATCTATTTTCATTTATCTACCTCTGCTTTATTACTTAAAGGAAACAGTAAAAGCAAACACTGGAGCAGGTTTCCCAGAGAGGTTGTGGAGTCTCCATCTTTGGAAATACTCAAAACCTGACAACACAGCCCTGAGCAGCCCACTTTAGCTGATCCTGCCTGTTCTGATCATGGGAATGGGCTAGATGATTTCCAGAGCTGTTTTCCCGCCTTGACGATCTTTTTAAGAGTGTATAACTGGTAATTCATTTGTTAAGTAGGCCAGTGAAATGGTATGATATATGTTTTTGCCAGATCATCAATGTGGTGTTTCAGATAATATGACTTTTGTGTACCCTTTCCCCCACTTCTTATTTTCTGTTGGTATTTCTATATGAAATAAAAGCCATATGTTTGCATTCTACGACATTTTCCTTGATCACCTTTGTATTCCTTGACTTCTTTTTCTATTTTAGGTTAATAACCTTCAAGACTGTGTCTATTATTTTTACAAGCATCATGCTACTTAAATATATGCTATATTTTACAGGTGGAGAAGAGAGACAGAATTAATTTCTCTCTTTGGTTCAGACTATTAACACCAGGTAAAGGACACAAGGTCCTGACCAGAGGACCTATGAGAGCAATGTCGTGTTTGGGAAATTTGCTGGGTGAAGAAGCCCTATGGAAAGCAGACAGAAGAACCATGCTATATGTACTACTCATGGTGCTTAGGGATACTGTCCATCAGGAGTCTAATGGCCATAACCTGTGTTTCTGAAAGATGCCTATGCCTATTGAAACTACATTTAGGGCTTGCTCAGCCTCTAAATACTCTGGAATTCTAAACATCAAAAATATAAAAGGGGTTAATTTATAAGTAGAAAAGTACAAATATAAAAATTATATGACTTTACAGTATGTTTATATAAAATTATGTTGGGGTGATAAATGGGTTTCAGGAAACTGCTAGAAAAGTAATTCAAGTTCCAGGAACCCTGCTAATATTTTATCCGAAAGAAGTTTAAACAGTAACTTGATTATGATCTGTAGTTGCTTATAACAGAAAAGAAGATAGCTTAGCTCACTACAACACAGCAAAAGCTGTTATCAAACATCTGAAAGTAGAGGAATTTAGACTACATATAAGGTAAACATTTTTAGCAGTGGAATGTCAGGGAGCAGTGAGGGCCAGATTCTCCCAAAGGGATGGGGATCCAGGAGCCAAGGCTGACCCTGCGTAGGCTGAGCCCTTGCCACGGGGGAACAGTCCTGCAAGGACTGAACACAGGGGCAGGGCTGAGGACAGGTGATAGGGTCCATCAACATGACAAGCTGAGAGGCCCTCCAAGGCCTCGGCTGGGAACATAAGGAGAAGGGATCAGGGACAGATGGGTCAAGCAAAACCATAGGGCTGAGGGAGTACATCCAGGGGACAGGAACAGGGTTGCAGACCAGCACTTCTACAGTGTTACTGGGGCAGGGACTGATGGCCCTGGAGCTGAGATGAAATGAGGTCCTAGGTCTATGTGCAGGGGTGGGTGAGGGTCCCAGGTGAGGCTGTTAATGCCCTTAGGGCTGTGACAAGATGTTATGAATTCTCCACCACTTCAAGATCTTTCAAGTGATATTGGTATTGTTATAACTCAGCCAGGATGTGTCATGTACTGTCCTTTCAAACACATTGAGCATGGTTCCCTTGCTGACACAGCTTTCTAGGTGCTTACAGTTCTGCTTCACTGGCATTAACATATATAATTAGAATAACGGTTATAGCATTAAATATACTGTAAATGGATACATTTGTACCACTTTCAGATGAGAATTAGACTAATTTTTAATGCAATAGTATGCAATTGATTTAGTCTAGAAATGGTAGTGTCTTTTGTTTCCTGTCTTATTGATCATGCATTAGATAAATTCAAAAGCTTTTGCTGAGACGCAAAGATGAAACCTTTGCACTGGAAAAACAATTTTCTCAGCCAAGTGAAGTTTCTCAGGAATTCAGACGAGACAATACAGATGTTTCATATGTTTTCTTTGACTTCGAATAAAATAAAAATAAATCAAATAGAGAACAACATTTTGATAACATCAAAAGGCATAGGGCCATTGCAGTCATGCTTGGTTTTACCCTAGGGTTTCTTTTTCATAAACCTTAATTATGACATTGTAACTTTATAATACTTATTTATAATTACTGGTTGCATAAGAGACTCTATTAAGGTCTACAATTTATAGTGTTCATGTTAATCTTCTTTCTTTATTTTCTTTTTTTAATGAGCTTAAGATAATTAGAAAGAATGAGGATGGGTGACATATTCTTAGTCAATGCTTTTACTGACATCTTCTAATGCAAGCTTCAAATAGCTGTATTTTATTTTAAGCAAAATTTAATCAAAATCCAGATCATTGCATGTGAAATAAAATGCCTGTGGTTCTCTATGCTTCAATTTCAAATATTCCTTCAACCTCTTTTTTTAGATATCCAAAGGCATATTTTAGCCAGTCAATGCTAGTTTATGACCAACACATATGGTAGATTTATGTGTACGTGTGTGTGTACATTTCTCTACCTACTCCTTAGTGTATTTCCTTCACAGTACCATCCCTATTTAGTATTTCTTTGTAATGACCTCCCACTCTATATGGGTTTTTTTGTTCTATTCACTCTATCAGGAACAGTTCAGGAATTTCTTCCAAATGCTAAGTAATCAGAATTCATACCTAAGCACAGATCTTTTAAAGGTGCCTGTCACCACTTTATCTGACGTATTTCTGCTTAGCCTTCAAATACCAATTCTGATTTTGATGCTGTCTTGATCTTTGATACTCTCTGGATTTTCTTGAAATTTTATGCTCAGCTATATCCATACAATGTTATTTATATATTTGGTTGTGACTATGCTTCTGAAATGGATAAATTGCTGTCAATGCAATTGTTACATAAGGAACACCAATTCAGACATTCCTAAAAGGCATATATTTACCTATGACTGAGTGATTCAGAGTGTTTATGTTAGCTGTTAAGATTATAAGAGCAGTTGAAGCATGGAGAGAGGCACCTTGGAATGACGATTCAGTGTTCTAGCAGTCTGATCAGTGAGCTTGCACCAGTTACTCATCAGAAATTATAGCTGTGAGTCTGATCTCCCACTCTATCTGAAATTCTTGACAAAACAAATGCCTTTGCCACCAGGCTGNACTCCATCTGAAATTCTTGACAAAACAAATGCCTTTTCCACCAGGCTATCGCAATGGAAAGAATAAGCAGGACAAAAAGCTCTGTTGGGTTTGCCTAGGACAGTTAATACCTAAAGATGTAATAGTCAGAGGCAATAAGCGTAATAGAATAACAAAGAAGTAGCAACCCAGGGATATATAATAATATTTATGGCACTTTTCTAGCAGTGTTTAGTTACATTCTGGTCTTGAACCCAGAACTAAGCATACATTTGAGTCAGTAAAGGTCAGAACCAAAACCAATTAGATACTAAGCCACACTAAAATGAATTGAGGGATAGTCATTGAGTTAAAGAGCTAGTCTTCATTGTTCCTTGCCCAGGAGAAGGAATAAGTGTATGGTTAGGAGACTCATATAAGAAGTGAAAACCAGGGGCTTGAGACACCTTAGGAAAGGGATGAAAACTGAAGTCCAGTCTCCAACTTTTTGCAGCGCTTTGTGTTCACATAGGCACTAGTGTTTCTCTAGCCTGTAATGTTAATAAAAGAAACCATATCTAATGTGCTTTTTTTGTTGTTGTTGAATTCAATATATTTTAGGTAGGTTTAGGTCATATCAAAACTCTCTTGGGACTTTGACATTTTCTTGAAGCTCTTTCTGAAGGTAACAGCAGAACTGGAACACCTAAATATTTAGTGCTTCTATTCATTAAAAAAACCTACATGTAACAAAAATAAAATTAGCCTAGGTGTCTACAACTCTTGCAGGTTTGAAATGCTAATGCTGCCTGAATTACAGACCCCTACCCTGGCTAACACAGTAATGTAAAGTTAGAATTCTCCTTTCCAGGGATCTAACTGCATACATTCCTTCGGCTTGTTTCAGAGGCCTTAATCAGATGCTCAGAACCTTGACTGTCAAACTAGAAACAAAATGTGATGTCATATTTGATATCAAATGAGTGTTATGACTTCAAATCTCTCCTTATTGCCTGCTTTGTGTGCCAGGCTGCAAGAATTTTCAGCTTGTCAGAACTTGTAGTGCATAGGATGCTGAACTGCGTGACATTTTCTATTAATTTCCAGCACAGTACATCCTGCTTGTATGCAGTCCCTTATTATACAAATTTAAGGGCTGTTTTTCAATTATTTAAAGGATGTCTGTGCAAACCAAGAATAGGCTTATAAGAAACAGTACTGTCTTCCAGTTTAAAAGAGCTGCTGCTTTACTCTCTAAAGAGCTCATCTTGCTAAGGGCATAGGTTGCCTTCAGTTGCCTCCTTGATCTCCCGCCTTCCTGTAGGGTCAGAAGCATGTCACTCAACTCTTCTGTACTTCATTGCCAGAGAAAAAAAAGAGAGAGAAAGAGACACTCATTGTCATACATGTTATAAGTTTTAAAGTGCATGGAACTTCATAACAATTCTATGCTTTCTTTGTGATTAGATGCTACCTAGCAGTCTAATGAAGAATGTGAATGAAAAATTAGTACCTCTACTATCTTATTTGCTTTCTAGCCATTAGCTAAGTGATTTTGTGAACTAGACCAGCTTTATAGATATAACTTACTATTTGCCTAACTTGTCAAGGAAGAGTAGAAGGATATAGAATTGAGAGAGATGTATACAAAAGTGAAATGGATATTTGGATAACAGGTTGGACAAGAGGCTTATATGACTAGGCCTCCCCTACTTCTGGTGGGGATACATATGAATGTACTTTACATTTTTTCTTCCTGTGATCAGTAGATCTGATGTTTGTGGGAAAAGTCAGATTTCACTCCACGCACAAACTGCTGAACAACACATGTGTAGAAATTCCATTGAGCATTTCTGGAAAACACTGGATTTACTGCTGTGCCAGGCAATGACTGCTTGGTTTAAAGACTAAATAAATGTTTGGGTTTTTTTTTTTTTGAGTTCTCTGGATTTATGTCAATACCTTGTAAGAACTTTAGTTGTCACAGCATGATCTACGCGTAAATTATATTCAATAAGATTTCCAAGTTTTACTGCAGTCATCACCAGAATTTCTGATATATGAAGCTTTACTGGGGGCAGCTGACGCCTTCTGGTTATCTGACTAAGAAAGTCTCATTGCAAGGCAGCTCTGTATATAGCAAAGTGATGAATGTAGAAAGGGACATTTAAAGAGCTTAAATATAGGAAAAGCATTTATCTAGTTAGGCAAGAGCTTATTGCATTTTTCAGTTTGCTCTTCTGTGATATCATTCTTTTCTCTACATTCTTCAGGACAGGACTTATACATTTTTTTGACTGGAAAATGGCCAGTCAAAGATGTTTTGGGTGCCAAAGTATTTAATATTTGTGTCAGGATATATATTAGTAATGACAGGTTAGAATAAAATGTGATAGTGGTCATTAGACTCTCATGTCGTGGGAAAACCAAGAAAGATGATTGAGTTCATACTGTAAGGTAGGACTAAGGACTTCCTGTGTGACATGTCCACAATCATAGCAATGACATTTATCCAGGATCTCTTTGGAACAAAAAGTGCTGTATTCTGCATATAATTTTAAGTCATATACATTGCTTGCTATAAATGAAGACTGATTTGATTTCTTTTGGGAATAATGCAGCATAAAACAGCCTTAAATTAAAGATGAGTATATATTGAGAACAACTGAATTCACAGAAAAAAAAGCTTGTTTGTTTGTTTGGGTTTTTTTTGTTTTTTAATCTGTGGAACTACATGTACTACAGTATCCAATAATTCCTTTAAAACTTTCACAAATCTTGAAATACCAGTTTTTTTCATTATCATCAATGTTTATTTCATTAAATGCCAGTTTAACAGAACTTGCAGAAAAGTATACAAATTATACAGTTGTCAGAGGTGTGCATTTAAAAGTTGACTTAATCAGTTAATTAATATTTGAAAAAGTGAGGGATGTTTTCATCCAGTAAATACTCACTATCAACAGTTTGGGAGAAGACTGTTTCAAGCTATAACTGGTTGGCACTGTGCAACATCAGCCTTTTATGTAACATAGTGTGCAATTTCAGCTCACTCCCATGAAGAAGGCTCATAGCTTATACCTCTTCTGGTAAACATAGGGGCCAGGCCCTGTTTGCTTGTTAGAGAGCAAGCGATCCAGTTTAACTCACCTCCATATGGTTATGTTCTCTTCCATGGTAAAATAAGGTAGTTTCATTCATGCTTTCTACCCTTTGTCCCATTATCCTCCTGAGCCATGCTCAGGTATTGTCTGGGAGATAGAGATTTGGCATGGGATAAATCAAGTGAGTGAGAACCCTAACAATTAAACCTAAGAGTGGTTGTTCACCGGTCTTTGAGCTAGTACAGCACCTCACTCTGTTTATTTCATTAGTATAACTGTCAGCTTGAAAGTCCCTTTGAATCAAAGAAGAAATTAGTGATGTAATATGTTTGACATGGTCCTTGTTATATACAGAAAAAGCACAAAATTCAGTTCTTCAGAACACATAGCATAAAGGAAACCAAAGTAATTTTCCTGGATTGCAAACCAAATCTGTCAATTCTTTTTTCCCCCAGAACACTGTGGACTTTCTCATCTTATTTTTCTTCTCTACTTGCCTCTGTACTTCTTTTGTTGCCTTTTGCATTGCTCGCACATTCAGACATACCCATCTCCGTTATTTTTAATATCACATTCTACTGAAACCTTTTTTTTCCATATATTTAGTTTTTGATCAGCCTCACACTCTGTTCCCTTTCTGTATGGTTGCAGCCATTGTTTCATCTATCCTTTTTTACAAAGAAGCCTAATCACTTCTTAAATATATCTCCAGCAAACGATAGATTGCATATTCTCCAGTTTCAAAAAGCCTTTTGATTGCTTATAGCTAAGAGATACTCCTGCTGCTAGAAACCAAATTCTTTGTCATAATACACAGTTGAATGTAGGCATCTCCTATGCTTGATGTCTTTAAAAATTGCATTTCCTGCTGAGAGAAGTCACTCTTTTTACTACAAATTTCTTTTATGTGATGAAGTTTGCTTAAAAGCATTGAAGCACTTCCCAGAAGCAAGTGTTTAAAGGCAGAATACAATAAAAAATGAGAATTTCAGCTGGCAACTTCCACTACTGAAAAAAAAAAAATATCTAAGCTGTGGGGCCACACATCCTAGAATACTAAAAAGACTTAATCAAGGCAAACCAGCTGTAAATCAAGGCTGTGATTCTGCAGGAACATACAGGGAGACAGTAAAAAACAAACCAATGCAATAAACAAATCATAAACAAAATATTGCCTTTTGTTTTGTTTTGTTTAAAAACTTGGCTCAGAGTAGCTATGTATAAAACTAAATTATACAGGAATATTCACTAAAGTACTTTCTCTAAATCTGTAAGAGTTTTGTCTTGAATAAAAAAAAAGAAAACCAAAGTGTTATAATTGTTTCTAGGATAATAGAAAATTTTATCAACAGGCTAATCTACTTTAGATAATTCTTGTTCCAACAGTTGTATAAAGAACAAAGGATCATCACTAAGAAGAATTTCTTAACATCTCAGAAAATGCAAACAATCCTCTTTAGAGTAATCGTGAAAGAACACAGTCACCGTGATGCAGCCCATCAATCAAACGCCCAGGAGGGAAGGCCGTTGTGATCTAAGGAACTTTGACCCATCAAATTCCGGACAGCAACACTGGACAAACGTTTGCAGGATATTTGGTAGTATAATAGTCCTTTTCAGAAAACTTAGGATGCCTGCGAAGATTATTTGGTAACTTGTAGCTACCACAATAACACCTGCCTCCCCTTGTGGGTCCTGTCATACGTCAGAAGGTGCACAACTGATGAACTAAGGCATGTTAAATGCTTGGTTCAGAAACTAGTGACCCAGCCCAACATTAGGCATTTTCAANAGGATGCCTGCGAAGATTATTTGGTAACTTGTAGCTACCACAATTACACCTGCCTCCCCTTGTGGGTCCTGTCATACATCAGAAGGTGCACAACTGATGAACTAAGGCATGTTAAATGCTCGGTTCAGAAACTAGTGACCCAGCCCAACATTAGGCATTTTCAACTAAAATTCAGGAAAAGCATGAGTCCAGTGTTCTGAAAGGACAGTTTAAAACTATTTCCAAGGCCAAAATTTAGAACATTATCAGTTAAACATCTAAATTTATGAAAAGTCTTAAAAATAATGAATGAATGAACGAATGAACAAATGAATGAATGAATGAACGAACTGGTAATAGCTCTTTTTTATGACTTCTAATTTTGGACCTTTGAGCTTAAATATGAATAATCATTTAAGACCTTTTCTGAAGCTACAGGAACTGCACATCTATCTC
>RSEF01000002.1:145060263-145076698 GCA_003993805.1 Himantopus leucocephalus
TGGTTGCCCTTCTCTGGACGCATTCAAGTACTTTAACATTTTAAATACCATTCAAGCAACAGAAATGTAAGGTATCAAAAGAAAGACAACATTTTTGTCTAAAGACTTGTTGGCCCAAATGAAAGAGCAACACAATACCCCTGTATAGTATACCTAATATGAAAATATATGCATATTAAGTCTTATTAATATATATTCACTGTGTTATCTGCAGGAACTAGTAGACTTCTTTTGAGCCTAAAAGTATTTCTTAAACAAAAATATGGAAATTGTACTGATTTTTCATAGGACATGTCTCTTCACGAATTTTCTGATTTGTCTAGAGTACCAGTCCGCTTATAATTCTACAAATAGTTGTGGAATACTGAGTCTTAAACTCAACAAGCAAGAGATCTGAAATAAGAAACTAGTAGATTTCCACTACATTGTTTTCCCAGTACAAACTCATTTCGTGCCTCTTAAATCTTTCTTTTTAAAATGGGTTGATAGTGTTGTCTGGTTTGTTCCTATGTGAAGTGTGAGATCAATAAACTCAAAGGGTTGGATATTTATCCATACAATCAGAACTGAAGTTTGCTTTATTGCGTTGACTGCAATTTATCACCCACAATATTTCTCGGCCATATTCTGACTGGAACTTACTTTTAGGAGACTATGTAGCTGGTCTTGTACAATAACACTTTCTCAATTCTATTGTAAAGAAAATGGAGGTTTTCATTGATGTATGGTCTTGGCATACATAAATGACAGATTTATTTACTTTATTATTTGCATAAAAAAATAGAAGTTATAGAAATAGGACATATTGGTTAGGAACAGAGATTTACTGCAAAATATTGTTGGGCAGGGTATTATCTACTCTTGCAGCCTCTTCCAGATGTCGCTGACAACACCTCTTCCCTAGGACAGCAGCACTCCAGCGATGCAGCAGCAGCAGCTGGTGAAACTTGGACACGTTTGCTATCATTTGACATTCCCCTCCAAGGGTCATCCAGGTGCCTTTTTTCCAAGTGTTTACTCTCCCATTCTTAACTTTTATAGACATTCTGGTACAAGTATTAAAAAGATATGAGTTTAAAAAAAAATAAAAATTGAGTTTTGGATATTCACAGATTAAAAATAAGTGACATTTCACACATGCAAAACCTTACCCTTTTTGTTTTAAAACAGTAGTGAAGATGTTTATTCCAACTGACTCTGTGTAGACACTGTTACTTAACATTATTATACTTTGAAATAAAACTCAAGTTTTAAGATAGTAATTGATATTTCACACAGCAGTTACTAGTTACCTTTCTTCATCTGAACAAAACCATTTATATGATGGTGTTTTGACTCACTGAGAGTTAGAAAATACACGATAGTTATCAGAAAGTAAGTTTGGAAATGCAGAGATGCATTAACAATATATTTTTAGGGGAAATTCATTATTTGTTGTATCAATAATGAAATATAATTTAAATTAATATTTACAGTTAACCAATATCTAAGGAGTTAATGAAAGGTGTATAAAACCTACATTTTTCTACAGCAATCTAGTCGTACTCCATGTCTATATGACAGTGATAAAAGTAAATTGTCACTTTAAAAATATACGAAAAACTTATTTTTTAACGTAATAAAGTTTAACTGAACTATTACAATTTAAATTTTGTCAATGTATTTGAACATCAATATATATCATCTTTAGTTGAATGACAGTCTTATTCAGCATGTTTTCAAGTATGTAACTAGAGACAGTATTTGGATCAGAAATCCAATTAGCTGTAAATTAGAATTCATGAATCAGCTCTTAATGTTGCTACTTAGATAAAAGATGACATCTCATTATATTTTTGGCCCAACAAGGGGATTTCATAAGATAATCAGTTTTACTGAAATTTATCTTGTTCTGGCTGAAAACATGGCCCACACTTGAAAAGATCAGACATCCATTCAGGGACAGTGATTTATTTCTTGCTTAGGGTGAACAGTGTTGTTTTCAGCAATACAACCATCCATTAGTTGAAATGGCATTCAGGAAAACAGTAATTTAAATGTGTGTCTCATTTTTCCTGTAAGACACAACTTCAGTTCCATGTATTCTGGTATTGTTTTTATTTTCCTTTATAAATGTTCCATCAGTTTGGGAGATACCGGTATTTATTACTTTCCAGTTAATGAATCTTTTTATTCTGTTATATATGTATAATTATTCAATGAATTAATTAAAGTGCCCCTAATCTGTCTTTCTCACTTTTTTCTTCATATTTTATGAAATAAGTTCTTAATCTGGAAGGCCTTACAGAATGAATCCCAAGGGTGGAAAGGCTGCCAGATATGAAGCTAATGGGAGAGAAGTGAGAGAGGTAACTAGGATAGGGCCAGGGCACGGCATGGTATGATGAGCAGGTTATCACCTGCCCAGTGGTACACTGACACAAGGAACAGACCCAGTCTGAGAACCATCTTACAATGAAATAAGAAAGCATTTATAGAGTTAATGATCAAATTTATGGACCTTTCACTTACTGTTTTAAAAACTACCTTGTCGGCCATCATCTTCCACGAGTGGAAGGGCAAGGTTTACATAAAGCTAACCCACACATCCAAGAGTCAAAGATAAAAGAAGGAAACAGTCAATGATTAACTCTCTAGCATGAATTTTTAACCTAAATGAAATAGGATTGTAACAGGTATTTTTGTTCTTGCACAAATTTATTAAGCTTCTTTGGTGTCTCAACTAAAATTTGTACATAATCATAACTGTCATAAAGAGATTTTTTATATATTAGAAAACCTTTACAGATGTTAATGAAACTTTTCATATAATCATATTGTCTGTTAACACATATAAACTTCAGAACTTCCATTATTTTTTAACTCCTAATCATCCTTTGCTGAATGTCCATGATTAAACTGTGTATTTAAAATTAAGTTGTATTTTTTAAACACACACCTCTACTTACTGTTTTTTTTGTGATATTTTCAGTAATATTGGTTGCATTTCAGAAATAAATGCACTCTTTTTTAAATTTTAAATTTTTAATATAACTATATAAGAGTTCTAATGAAATAACTATATTGTTGGTTCTAACTGAATATTTTTCTTGTTAGGTTTCATTGTGCTTACTGTTTTTAACATAGAACATGTGACCAGTTGATTTTTACAATTTAAAAGGACATTCCACCTGATCTTTTTCTCATTATTTTATTGCTTAACTTCCTATTTAAAAAACAGTCTTAGCTCCTTGACACAAACTTTTTAAAGGACTATTTTCTGAACTTTTTCATTTTTGTTACATCATTTCCATAGAATCATAGAATGGTTTAGTTTGGAAGGGACCTTGAAGATCATTGAGTTCCAACCCCTCTGCCATGGGCAGGGACACCTCCCACTAGACCAGGTTGCTCAAAGCCCCATCCAACCTGGCCTTAAACACCTCCAGGGATGAGGACTCCACAACTTCTCTGGGCAACCTGTGCCAGTGCTTTACCACCCTTACAGTGAAAAATTTCTTCCTGATATTTAATCTAAACCTACTCTCTTCCATTTCCATGGTCTGTCCATTCTTGCATTTCTGTACTTGAATCCTCTCAGTAACATAATCTCTTTAAAATGGGACTAAAAATCCTCCCTCTTACTACATTCAAATCCAGGAATATGGATGAAGTTATGTAAATAATGGTTTCCAGGTTGAGTGGCTTATTCTTAAAATAAAATATCTCATTTTTGAGACTGTTGGTTTTTTTTTTACATTTGTAAGTATTTGTATCAAGCAATGCTTTGGAAAATCACTTTTTTAGATTTATTGTCTTTTCTTGGTTTTACCATAAATGTACATATGCTTTGAAGAAGAAAAAAAAATGATTTCTTTAAATCTTGTTTCAGAATCGTATATTCCTTTTATAAAGAAAACATGGAACTCAAAAGATGTATATATGTGTAAATCATGTTAATCATTTCAAAGCAAGTACAGCATATAGTTTCTAATATAATATTTGAGCTTTTTAGCTCATTGAGAAGTACAATGTGCTTTTATATGGTTTGGCAAATAAGGATCTTAGAACAGTATGTGCTAGTAAAACTTCCATTTGAGGTTGTTCAGAACTTTAAGTATGGCCCAACTTACATACTTCTTTCCAAAGACACAAAGTGCCTCAGAGTAGGAAAGTGATCAAGTGTGTTCTTTGTGTCAGTGAGAGACACTCAACTTTTCTAGCTTGAAAAATAATGTTTATAACTCTCGACTCCCCTGAATTTCTCAGCTTAGTAAAAGGTTCTTTAACATACGTGAAATAATCTAAGCGTGCTCACAGCAGAAGAGAGCTTGACATGTCAAAGTATTTGCAGAAAAAATTTACGTCGTGAAAAAGCATGTTGAAATAATATCACCTATCAAACTAATCTTGAAAACGTTTGTAGAAAAGACTGTAGAAACGTTGTAGAAAAGACTAATTATTTTGTCCATCCAGTGAGACAGCTGTCAAATCTGTGGTAAAGAGAATTTAAGGTCAAATGTCTATTTTAGGTCACAGAATTAAAAAATCCTTAACTAATAAACAAATAAATAAATCATAATAAATAGTGAGGACACTGTGCTTTGAAAGGACTATACAGTACACTTAACTAAAAATAACACTAAGATTACCGAGTTGAAATATTAAGCAAAGAGGTCTTTTTGAAATTCCTCAGTCACGTGGATGTTAAGCACCTATTTCTCTGCGTGGGGTCTAGATCCTGGAATACTCACCTAAAGATAGGGGCTTAATGTAGATATTCTCATCCATCAAGAACAGTGGCACTGTCACCTACCTCTGCACAATTATCTGATGATTATAGTGGGATACCGGAGTATTAATCTGCATGTCTTTAAAGTCAATTCCATGACTTTCCTGTCTTTCTTGTGTTCAAAAGTGATGAAAATCAAACAGGGAATGGGATGCAAAACTCATAAGCTGGAACAAAAGAAGTCTCAGCATTCACAGGCTTCCTAGAATACAGAGATGACCGAACAAGATATTGTCCATCTTTATGTTTTTCTCTTTTCACAGCTGAATATGTTGAAAATATTTTTAACAGAAAGTCTCAGTATGTTTTTAACAGATTTTTTTTTCCTTTCCTTTTTTTTTCATTGCTTTTCCCCCATTCTCCCATCATGGGCTGAGGTGTTTGCTTGCTACAGTTTTGGACATTTGGACAAACAAGAATTTGTAGCAAAGTGATTCTGTGCTATCTGTAGAGGCAAATACTTATTGAAGAGAGTGACAGGGAATGTTTTACTCTTCTCTGATTAATCTGTAGGCAAATGATCAAGTTTCTTATGTTTGCAAAACAAGTAGTGACTGTCAACTAAAAGTTATTGTCCTCTAGTTATAGGCCTCAGATGTATGTGCTATATCCTTGAAACCTCTTTTTTATTTTCCAGTCTTGTTATGATCCTATAGACCTTCCAGACTCAGATTTCTCACTGGTTTCAAAAATAACTTTTGAAATTTCTGCAACAAGGATTCCTTGTCACTTTGTTATATCAACCAATGTATTAAAAAAAAAAAAACCCTAGGAAAAATATAATAGTCACTAAGTCAGACAAAAATTTTTTATGAGAATAATTATCTTTTAGAACAGCTAGTAAAGAGATTTCTCACATTAGATTCACCTTCCTTCCACCTTAGGGGATAGAAAGCAAGACAGGTAAAATATGATGGTACAGTTGAGTTATGAAGACTGCCTGAATATTGGAAATGGTAATTTCACCTAAACTCTCTTTATGGTTCTCTCTCATAAAATGTCTCAGCTCTGAGGGACTCAGAGACAGATCCGGAGACTATAGATTGCTAGAAAAATCTCCACATCTAAATCTAAGCAGAAACAAAATCTCAAGACTCTTAGAAATATGCATTCACTGTTGACACAGTCAGAGAGATTTGTCATACTCTCTGAGGAATTACTTTGGCTTGGATATGGACAGGAAGATGTGGTGCTTAGTACCAAAATGACTTTTTAGCAGTGCTGACGGTTGAGTCCTCAGTAATGGTCACTTTTGGCCTTGCAGACCTAACGATAACGTGTCTCCTTTGTGATCCTTTTGTAATTTACATTTCTGCTATTGACAAAGTGAAGTTCATCACCGAAATCATGCCCATCTTTTCACTCACTGTTGAGTACGGGAGTGGGGTGGGAGGGAAGGATTTCACTGTACCAAATCCCACAATGTATAACAGACCCTCAATGGTGTGAATGTCAACATTTTTATGGAATTCACAAAAATGGAAATTTTAGAAGGGAAAGGGGTGTTTGAAGTCATGTAAGATTGTAGAATAGACTGAAAATGAAACTGAAAAACATCATCAAAGCATGTCATACAAAACAGTAAACAAAGCAGGTTAAGGAAAAGATAGCCACATACTAAAACTGCAGAACAATGAAGAACACTTAAGCATGTCTTGGTAATTTCAATCTATGATCTGTGTAGAGGAAAAAAAATCCAACCAGTATTGGTATTGAATATTATTGAATATCAATACACCTACTTTTATGGAGGAGGAAATTTATACGCAGTAGGTATAAATAATTTTCTGTCAAGGTAAGAATCTATTATGCCAAGGATGAAAATGTCTCAATGGCAGGGTAGGGCAGAAACAATTATTAAAGGAAAACACTTACATTAATTAGTTAGTTATAGCCAGGTGAAAACTTGAAAGAGCTTTCTGAACTGATTCTGCTACTGTCCTTTATTTTCTCTTACTCAGATTCATCAAGTTCTTTATGACAGAATGATAAAAAGTGGGTTTAGTTTGTTTCTTTGTTTAATATAAAGAGGTAAAAGTGTCCTCACCATTTTCAAGCATATACCTAACATCAACATACAGTCTTCTATATGTTATACCTATAACTCACACAATGCACTGAGTACCAACAGCACTTTTATTGATAGTTCTTAACTGAAAGAAAAAAGTGATTTTCACAATGTAAATGGATTTCAGATGTAATAAAACTTGTTCTTTTCTAGAGCAAAAGAAGAAAAAGAATGAAAAACGTGATGGACTTTGAATAACACACCAATGGTAATGCTATATAATTGCTTTCCATCCCTTCCATCAGCAGCGAAGCTTCAAAACATTGATCAAAGATGATGACTAACACATAATGCTTGGGCTGCAGCACATTTTAGAATTCCTCACCCTCATAATAATTGTAGCATGAGCCAGCATAAGATGAATATTTTTTCTTAAATGGTTTTTCAATCCAGACAGATAGGATTAAGAGAGTCTGACAGGAACAAGCTGTATTAGAACATCAGTGTCAATAGATATATCATCGGCAGTTGCCTGAAATGCATAAAAATGCTCTGAACATTTTATGTTACTACACAATGTAAAAGCGTTACTCACTGTCCCTGCTCCACAGAGAAGCCATGTAAAGCCTCAATTGACAAATTGCAAACTGAAGCTATTTAAAATTAAATGTATTAGCTGATGACATAATGTGCTTGTTACCTTACCTGATGTGATTGAATATGATTTGTCATTAATGATGTTAGTTTTGGACGATGCTATTGAGTAAAAGTTGGTTAATAATTTCCAAAAGTTTTGTAAAGATGATAGAATCATAGAATCATAGAATCATAGAATCGTTAAGGTTGGAAGAGACCTTTCAGATCATCTAGTCCAACCATTAACCTAACCTGACAAAACCACATCTAAACCATATCCCCAAGTACCACGTCTACCCTTTTTTTAAACACCTCCAGGGATGGAGAATCCACCACCTCCCTGGGCAGCCTATTCCAGTGTTGAATAACCCTTTCAGTGAAAAATTTTTTTCTAATATCCAACCTAAACCTCCCCTGGCTTAACTTGAACCCATTACCTCTCGTCCTATCACTTGTCACTAGGGAGAAGAGATGATTCCAATGATGATTCATTGGAACCAAGACTACCATGGGAATGTGTGATATAATTAACAAATTATGCACATGGAAACAAATAAGAGAAATATGATTAAAGAGTAAAGATGATGAGTTTTCATATGGGTTGATATTTTAGATTTGTAAATATGAGTTTATTTTTTTAACTAAAAGCACTAACACTCAAAAAATCAGAATTAAAATAAAAACTAAGCTAAAATTTTTGGACAATGGGAAGTAATTCTTTGGAGGTTGACACTTTGCAAGTTTTTAAGCAATCTAGTCACTTAATCTACAAAAAACAATTTCTGGTTATGGCTATTTAAACTTCACATTGATTTCTAATTCATTTACACATCAGATTAGTTTCATTTAAACTTGTGAAATGAATTTTTATTTTTTTTTCCTTCAGGTTCAATTATGAACAGCTAATTATAATGCAGTATGCTATTAAGAGATTCTCATTATAGTTCTGGGGAACGTTATTAATTCAATTTGTAAATATAATGTGGATATATGACTTGCAAGAAATTCAAACTCAAGTCAATATATCATAGAATACACCACAGAAATTATTTTCTAAAGCATCTAGAATGTACAGGAGTATAGAGACTCTTGCTTTTTTTGGTAAAGCAGTGCATTGTGGGGGAAAAGAAATTGAATAATCCATAAAGACTGTCTTTTAGCATAAACATGTTAGTTGCTTCCCAGAATTCAGGAAAATATTGGGACGTTTTTAAGAAAGTAAACTTCAAGAAGCTTAACTAGAACCTAACAATTATAATGAAGAAAATAAGGCTCACACTGAACGCTAGAAAAAGAACTAATCAGAAAAGATCACCCTGTGCCTAATAGTACCAGATAGTGACATATATCTTATTAGTTCTGTTTGCATGTTACAAATGTTCATGATGAGGGAATATGTGCTGGATACTCTTTTTCTAAAGAGTTCACAGGAGTTGATCTCCTTGACTTTAAATATAAACTTCCAAATTCTTTGCAGTGTGATTTTCCTGCAATATTTTTTTTTTTGCAAACAGGACTGAGATAATTCTAGTACTACCTTTCCTAAATTAAAGAATGATCAATATCCTCTTATTTTCTTCAATTAATATTTTTTCTGAAAGCTGGAATTTATTTTGACTATTTTATATATAGTTTGAATAATTAATGTAACGTTCTTTTCCCAGTTCTAAAGGGGTAAAATGGTGATATGCATTTGCTTCTGAAGTACCGGGTCAAAGAAGAAAAGTCATTTTGGCACAGAGTCCTACAAGTCTGTTCTGGACTTTTTTACTTTCAGTTCACATCTGCATCAGGTCAGATAACAAACAACCTATTACGAAGTGAGTTAGTTAAATTCATAGTGCATAGGCATTTCTACCATAAAAAACAAGTTCACCACATTGCTCATATTGTCAAGTAAAAGGGCAAGGAATCACTGACTGTTGTCTGGACTCAGATTTAAAGGTGGTCCTGTAGATAAAGTATATTGCCAAAGTGACAGAGAGATCCTTCTTTACTATAGACTCCTCTGCATCAGGCCCAGTCAATCAAAAAGACTACAAGTCTGCTATCTTTCATGAATAATTATGCTATGTTAGGTTCAGTGTTATGCAGTGTGACGCAGCTTTACTGTATTCACTGTATTCATATTAACGTGAACTCAGTCTTGCTCAGAAAACAATGATTAATATAAAATGAAATTCTTAGTCTCACTCTATTTGAAGTTTTTCTGAATTGTTTGACTGGCATCTACTATTTCTAGTCTTTGACTAGGACTTCAGCATGCAAAATGTATTGTAAACTTCCTAAGTTTTAAATAAACTCTGATTTTGTATGTTATGTTGTTGAAAACTACCTTTTCTTGCTTCAGCTTTCAATAACAAAAAATTGTTAAAACAATGAAGTTAATAGATTTTCAGGATGTGCAGATCATTTCCTTTTTTTTCAATTCTGTTTCTATAGTTTTTGCAGGATGATGGGATGACTGAGCATCCACTTCTTGGTGGGTTATTTTTCTGTTTGGTCAGTTCCTGAGGAGTTTGTACTTCTGTACGGGATTTTGGACAAAGTAATATGTCAATCTTCTGTGACCCAGCTGCCCCATACCTGAAAATGCAGACACTGAACGTGTTCTGACCAAATCTAACTCTTCCAGATATAAATCAGCCTGTTTATGTTGAATATACATGCCTACTTGGTTCTCTAACCACATTCAGAATGTCTAACTCTGGAAGACCTAAGTCTCTCAAGAGCCTGGTCTCAGACAAGGGTCCTGACATTTATGTTCTCTTTTCCCTTCTCTTTCAGGCATGAAGTGGCATAGAATGTAGTCAAGAATACAAGATAAATACATCTGAAGTTTACTCATAGGTGATTTTCTTGGGAGCAAATGCTTTTTTATAAAATAGCAGTGATAAAGTCCAAAGGTTTATCTGAAAATCAGGTGTGATCTAAGGCAACTCCACCCATACACAGAATATATGCAACCTTTGAAACAGCAGAAAAAGAGATTCAATGTGCCAAACAGTGTATTGTTATACTCATGACACACACTTTAGCTTTCCTTCATTTGCATGAGTTCCTAAACAAACGAAACTAACATTTCACTTCAGCCTCCAGGCTGAATCATATTGACAAAGAGCAGAAGGCTGCTGCCCTGACTTTGGCCATCCACAAATATCTGTCTCAAAATATTAGCACCATTCACAGTAGTTAGGGGCTTTTGTCAAGTGCAATTGTATCTCAGGGTACAGCAGAGATGGATGGCATGTTGTGCTGCTTGTAAAGGAAGCTGACTTGAATCACTGTCTGGAATGCAGTATCATGGGAAGTCTTTAGCTTTAATTGGTAGCCCACCGGGTCTTAAGCAAATTGCTTGAGTTTACAAGAAATGTAGCTTACGTGACCAAAGGAGAATGAATAAGTATGCAAAACTCTTCTAAGTTAATTGTAGATGTTGTACTTGCTACCAGCAGATGGACTTCTTGTTTTGAAATGATTAATGGAATAAGAAATTGCTTATTCCCTATGCCACTATACTAACTGAGCTGGGCATGAACTACCTGCAAGATTTCCTTAGTTCTAGTCATACTTCCTAGTAGGAGTGAAATTCACCTACTGGAATAACTGTAAACCCCCATAAAATTTGAAAATTTACAATCAATACCACAACTACATTGTGTAATATTAGACATACATATATGTGAACTGCACATCTTTCTGCAGAATGAATGGATTGGATTTGATATGTTCATTACAAAGTGATTTAGTGATAAGTTGATTTCTTGAAAAAATGGATAGGGAAAAATAAGAAAAAAACACTGGCAATACTTGTAGTTATAGCTGGGTGGAGCTGTTTGCTATTTGACAATAATGGTCAGTTAAATTTAAAATCTTGGTGGAAATGTATCAGTTATGATGAAACTTGCTATTGGGAGATGTGTCATGGATTCAGGGAAGAATCTTTGGTCAGAGCAGATGACATCTGCATAAATTGTGTGATAAGTGCACTTGCTTGTTTTTTTCCCCAAAGTAACATGTATTCAGTTTGTTCCAACAAGAAAATTGCTTATATGAGGTAGAGCAGATCCAGGAGAAAGAAATTCAACCTGGAAACTTGCAATAGCACAGTCATGAAGGTATTTTATTTGGAGAATGACAAGACAATGAATGATGCATAACTTTTTAATATCTAAGTGAGCACCACAAGCAACAAACTGTGACTGTCAATGACTGTGTGATAGTCTTATTTTCTCTTGTCTTTCATGAAAGGAATGAAAAAGATTTTAGGTCTTGTTTTTTTCCTGACGTGGCATAGGAAACATTTTTGCACCTATTCCAGTTATCACAGATCAGAGAATACTACAGCTTCCCATTCAGCTGAAGGGTCAGTTGTTTTGACAGAAATATGAAGAAGTGGAAAGAAAAGATGTGTGGAGAAAATTATAAGAAGAACTTAAAGATTTAAACTTGGTTAAGGAGAACTGCTGCAGGACAAAAAGTTCAACTTTGAAGTTGAGGGCTAAAATAAATTAAGCAGAACTACACCAAACTGGGGATAGTCAGCTGCTACTCTTGTTGCATTGAAATAAATTAGAACTGTGCAGAGTTGTTACAAATAAACACTATTTTGCATGTTAGTTCCCACATATCTAAGTGACAAAGCCAAGTAGGATTTTGTGAACACACAGTACTTTCCATAACTAAACTCTTTTTCCTGTTGAGTTGCTTTAGAGTACCAAAGTAGAACTGCTCAGCTATAGATAATTTTTTTCACTAATATTCCATCTACAGACAAATATACAAAGAAAAATATCTGTGAGTTATTACTAAGTACCAAAGAAGCCTGGTTCCATACAGTAATATCCCAAATATTTTCACTGTGAATGGTAGTCTGAACCTTGTGAAATCACCCCTACTACTTTATAAAGATTTCACTATTTACTGAAGTATTTTCTAGTAACTCATGTCCCTTTAGTTACAGTCTCATGCTTAACTACCCTCTCTATAGGGTAGACTGTTGTGGCACTCAGGATCTATCCAAGAGAACAATAATATAGAAGCTTACCTTAAAACTCATTTATACTTGGACAAGCACCTCTATAAATAGTACATACTCAGCTCCGTTATTATTATCATTTACTGACTTTCAAACTGAAGGTAACCAATCATTCTGTGAAAATCAAAGATGATTTTTTGTAAGTATCAGCCTTGCAAAATCCAAGCATATTGGTAACATGAATAGGAAGAGTAATCTAGCTGGCATTTTTGATTACATGGAATGAAAAGTAATTCAGTAAAACAAACAGCAACACCCCAAACACACTAGTGTCTATTTTTTCCTGTATTTGCCTTCATAGTGTTATTTAAACCAAAATGAATAATGTGTTGATCGCCAAACTGAAAGATCATAAAAGAAAAGAAAAGGAGACAAAATAGGTAAAACTGATACTGAAGCAGATGCTCCCCTTTCTTTTCTTTGGAAAATGAAAAAAAAAAAAATTGTCCATTTAAAATTAGCTCAATTCAATTTGAAATACTTTATTTTTTATTTTTAAAACTTTTAAATACATTTCCTTTTCTTTCAATTTGGGGAATTTCAATTTGTTAGATAAATTCAGTTTAGGCAAATTTGGCAATGAAGACTTCAGTTTGAAATAAAGAGATGGAATGTTGCATTTCTAAACAACAAAAAGGAATCTTTCTAGAAGGCCGTATACCTTCCATTACAGTCCTGCTTTAATAATTCGTTGTGTAGATGTACAAATAGTTTATTACTTCCCAAAAGGTTATCTTTGTGCAAATTAACTAATGTGTTACTGCTATGGCTGTATACACTTGAACACAACTGATATAAAAAAACCTATCCTTCTGAAATAATCGTGTTTTATGCCAACTTTACACACTTAAGATGGCTAAACAGCTGCCTGTCAGCAGGGAGTCAGATTAAATATTCCAAATACAAAACGTTATTTTAATTTTCTGACAGGTAAGTAGTGTAAAAACCATGCTGGCCTTCTTAGATGCAGCAGTGTTTTCAAAGTCACATCCAATCTGCCATTCCCTTTTGATACCTCTGTAACTGGGTTCCGAGTCAGTCAAAGTTTTTAGCCAGAGCTTCCTTCCCCTTTTCTTTAACAATGGCACTGCTTTTGTTACAGTTTTCTTTTTTCCAATCAGATATATCAGTTTGCCTTTTTCCCAGCTGAATTTCATTTATCTGACCATGTTTTTAATGTGAGTATTTTAGATTTCATTAGTAAGTCAATATTTGCAAACATAAATTGTACAGACAGGTTTCATCACACGTAAAGTGTAAAATTGATAGCAATACTGCAATGATGGTATCTCAGTGATAACTATTGATGGTATGATTCACCATTGATATTAGTTGCTATTATATGACCATCTGTATTCTATCTTTTTCATAGTCTGGGATTAAAATTTAGAATACTTCAGGAAATTCATATAGATTTTTTACTCCCTCTCACAGAAAATTAATTAAAAATACAATCAGAATCTCTGTTGCCAGCTTTGTTACCAGTAGTTTGATACCACTCTCAGACAGCTCTCAGTCTCCATGTCCATTTGTACACAATGTTGAATCTTCTGAGGAGCAGCATTGCACACTTCAAATAAAATTGTCATACACTTTTTTTAGTTTAGCTATGAACATTGTAGTATTTTTAATGAAATTTCCAAAATCTCTTTATTTATTGTAAGTATAGTTTGGTATAATAGTCTTCTCTAAGAATATTTTTCAGATTGTAATTAATTCTGTTCCATCTGGAGGAAGATTACCTACCCATCAAACCGACAGCCTTGAGATCAGTCCCCCTGTAGGCTTGGGTGGGTTTTCTGGTTATAGAGTTTGCTAACAACAGCTACACCTAATTTTTTTTATATTTATTATTCTTTTCACTGGGATGTAAGTTAATGTTTCAACCATCTGTGTCCAACCAAGTTTCTCATCTGTATTTTTTAACTGAAAATTCATTTTCTTCATTCACATACAATCATTCAGCATATGGGTTGCAAAGCCACATATGAAAATGATCACATGTAGACAGTGCCACCACTGACAATAATACATTTCCTTTCTTCTCTTAGAATAATACTACTGTCACTTAACTGGGTTGTGAAGTTGGGTTTCGTTGTTTTTTTTTTTACTTTCCAGAAATGTGTTGGTGATAGCAAAGATGCTTCTGTTTTTCTAGGAGTTTTAGCAGTAACCAAAACCAATAGTGTTTTCTTAACACTTCTGAGAATCATTCCATTAATTTCACTGTAGAAATGTCTGGGCAAAGGTTTATTAGAATGCAGCGCAGACACTTTTGGTGTTGTGAATCTAGGAGCATTGTCTTCCTTTGAATTATAGGTAGTAAAAAGTTGCAAATTATTTCCTTGGTGATGAAACAATATTTTTCTAAATGAGCATTGTAAGTGCTATGCACATCTATGATGCTATATTAGTGCTATGAACAGTGATGACTCATCCGAGAACTAGTGACTCAATTTTTTAAGATGGACTGAATGACTTCACTGATCTAGATTTTTATGTTTGGTTTGCCTCATCAGATATTACTAAAACAATCAATACTTCCTTTCCCTCTCCATTGCACTGGCGATTCTTCTCACCTGGACTGTCTCTCATATTTAAGTTAAAAAATGAAAATAAAGTGGTGATGCAGAGTTCATCTGCAATGCATTTGGATAACATAATTGTTGAAACAGCACAATCATATTTATTTGCTCCTCTCTGTAAAGGTTCATTAGTAAATTGTGCTGTCTGGTTCGAGTTGAGAAATAGCTCATGGTTGAGTCATGACATTCACTATTAAAACATTATATATCTTTTCTTTCCCAAATTTGCCCAATTTCCCTCTCCTTAATTACAACAGAAGTGTTTACTAAATGCCTAAAAAGGCCGTTCCCAGCTATTTATATCAACATTTGTTAATGCTAAACATTAGCACTTCTATATTGGTAACTTTGATAGAAATTACCATGTCACAGTTTAATGCTTTTGATAAAAACATTTGTTACTAATAGCTTTCTTAGGACAGTTCTTTTCTCACTATTATATTGTACTCTGACAGCTTCTGTCCCACACCCTCAAACTACAGAACAAATAGGCAGAAGTTTTGTAATATAATGCCTTAATAGTGTCAAAACACTTTATATTGGCATCTTCTTTTTGACTATTGTATATTCTAAATCATACTACCGAAGTGAAATTTTTCATCTTATCTTTACAAAATGTTTTGACCTTATCAAACAAAAATGTTTTGACAAGACAAAATGTAATCCTTCAATAGCATTTTGTTTCAAAAAAACTTTGACATTTCATATTTTGGTTCCAATTTATGATGCAAAAAATGGGCAATTTCATCCAGCTCCTCTAAGAACTTGGCTTAATATTTATTTGTATAAATATGCCTTCTCAAGTAATATTTTAATAAGCTCTTTGACATCTTTGATCCATGCTAATGACTTGTTTAACAGAAAACTCATAAATCACTTTTTCAACTTACTAACGTTCTCCCTTACCTACCTTTCTAATTTCAGCAGTTATTGAGAGAAGTTGCTACTTATGTTTTACACAAACTCTCAGTTTCATTAGGAAAAAATTACACACTACCATCACTGTCACTGCACTGCCTGAGCAATAGTTCAGGCTTTTCTTACAGTTGCAATTCCTCACTTATTTGTCCTCCACAGAGTTTATAATGTCCCACTTAAGCAGCTTCCTGGAAAGATGAAACCTACGTTCTTCTCCCTGGAGTCTCAGCTAATTCTCAGCTTTTTTTCTGTCCTACTATTCTAACATTATTTCAGTGCTAATGTCCAGTGATTTTTCTAAACTTACTCTCAAACTCATGAAAGCTGATTTTGCAGTTCTCTTCTCTTACACATATCTGTCTCTATTTTTCACTACAAAGTTCTGCTGTCTCTCAGGAGTAAATCAGAGTAATTAGCCTCTGTCCTATCTGGCTAATTGCTACATAAACCTTGCAAATTTATGTGAAGAAAAAAAAAAA
>RSEF01000002.1:145077698-145103219 GCA_003993805.1 Himantopus leucocephalus
ATCTGTTGGTCCCATCTGGGGTCCCCCACATCCCCAGTGGCCGTCCACCACCCAAATTAAAAAGAAAGAGTGAAAACAATAGCCTCTTTTCTTCCCCTGCCCCTTTGGGAGAACAAATTCAAAGCCATGCCAAAAGCTGAGCCCAGTGTGGAAGTACTATCTACAAAGCCAGGCAGACCACCAGCCGGATCTCAGGCACCTTGACCAACTGCAACAAGTGCTTTGTTCCCTTGAGTCCATGGTACTGGTCACAGCTGGACCAGA
Source organism: Himantopus leucocephalus (assembly GCA_003993805.1). Lineage (NCBI taxonomy): Eukaryota > Metazoa > Chordata > Aves > Charadriiformes > Recurvirostridae > Himantopus > Himantopus leucocephalus. The sequence goes on from RSEF01000002.1 coordinate 145,077,963, forward strand.
AGCCTGCACTGATGTGAGTTTGTTCTGTACAGTGAGTGTGATTGTATGTACATGTGTGTGTTCTGTAGAACAGAAATCACAACCCATCTAGTATACCCATCCCATTCAGAAACAAAATTTGGATTTTTTTTTTTATTTTTTTTTTTTGTTAATGATTACTCTGCTTCTGTTCTTGAGGTTACCTCACCCCTAAACTCCCCCATGGAAAATATAAACTATGAGCTATTTATGCAGACAACAAACCGAAACAAAGTTTCTGCAGCAATCCCAAAAGTGTGCTTCTAAGTGCACCCATTTCAGCATCCCTTGATTGCACAGCAGAACGTGCACAGATTTCTTTAAGGAAACTGTCCCCTTTGCTGCCTGTTTCAGATCTGTGGTAACAGTCATAAGCTGATATGTTACTTTAAACATATCATAATTAGTTTAGGATTGTTATCTACATCCCTTCAAGAAACATATGAGTTGAATTATAACGTGTTTTCTGTGTCAAATGGAGGGTAGCAGGAACACAGCGGGGTTCTTCAAGAATGCAGGAAAGAGAATTAAATGAAAATGCTTGAGACAGAATCAAATGCTAAAATATCCTCATCCAGCAGCTATAAAAGAGAGATTGCTTCTTGTTTTAAAGGTCAGCCTGTTTGTCAGGGAAATAAAAACATATTATTTTTCATTGGTGGGTGATTGTCTAAATTATTAAATACTTGCTTAAATTGGTAGAATTTATGTTCACTCTGAAATTAAAACAATCAGTGTGCCTATAAATAGTCCTTACATTGACGCATAGCAATGTGACTTTTCTAAGGATGCTCTAGCACTTGAATGATTAATGTGCCTTTTACCTATTAAAAATGTAGTTATGCTTTGTGTAAATTATAAACCCTCATTTAAGTGCAAGTGTGGCAAGGAAATTTTCTATAGTTTAAACTTCAGTTTCAAATTGTTTATTCTCAGTATACAGCTAACAAAGTTCAAATACATCTTCAGACTTTATATAGATACTTGTTCTGAACTAATGAAGCTGTTTGTGTCCTAAACTGAACAAAACTTTTTGTGTTATATATTAGCCAAAATGATTCACTTCACACATTATTCATTTGAATTTTAAAGCTCTCATTACCTTCCAAATGATAAAACCAATTGTGTTCTTGGCCTTTCAAAGAGATCTGGACTGGCATATATTGTTTCTGTTATTATCTTTATTTAGAGCTGATTAAAGACAGTTTTGCATGAATAAGTTTATAGAGAAAGGCAGGCACCCATTGAGATCTCAGTACTGTCATATATATTTGTGACTTTGGGATATTGATCCTTCAGTTAGAACTGATGAAACAAAATGCAAAATTAACTAGCGTTACATTTCAGTAGAAATCACACCAAAATCAAGACAAGCTTGATGGTTCCTTGGAAATATAAATAAGCCCCTTAGCAGTATGGGTCAATAAGTAGAAAAACAAACAAAAAGAACCCCAAACAAACAAACAAACCCCCCACCCCCCCAATAACTTCAGAAAAACTGAAATATTTTTCTGTTTTACAGAATGTTACCTATTCGCTCCCTGTGAACTGGGATGGTCAAATGGTTGGTTCCAAATCTTTGATTTGGAAAAATAATGTGATTAACTATGATTATGTTTTCTCATAATCATCACAAAAGTATTTTGGCACTAAACTCCTTTTGACTGAATTTCAAACAAAGGAATATCACTGTACATCTGGACTTATTTTCTTTTTCTTTCCTCTGACACATATTACAGGGAAGTCTTCTTCCATTCCTACAAGTTATGTGAAGATGCAGGCTTTCTGAGTATTAGTCATGAAACTAACTCCATTTAAGGGAATTAGATGGTATCTGAGAAGCAAAAGAAGTTCTATGGAAATACAGTATGTTTAAAATTATGAGGGAAATATTTTTGGCATGTGAATCATATAAACAGCAAAAGTGGCAAAGAGTAAAGAAGTAAAAATTTCTTCTCTGGTCCTGGATCATGGACTTTATATTATGGAGTTAGGCAACAGATGTGGATAGCTCATCAAATGGACAACAGAAGGTATTTTACAGGAACCAGTCAACCTATCGACTCTGCTCAGGACAGATCATTTTGGTTTAGAAAAGGAGATGTGAAGTTCTGATATACAAGAATTACTCTCCACAAAGTAAGAGAGGACAATTCTGTGCTGTTATTTGCTTAGAGAAGAAAGATACAGAGCAATTATGGCTTCAAAGGATATATCAATAGATAAGCTGCTTTCATGATGGTATCACTGTTTGAAAGCTTTGGGAGGGGAGGAAAAGCAACCTTCTCTTTTCTTTACACCATCTCTCAAAATCGGGAGAAATCTACAGGACAAAGACAGTTAGTCTGGGTAAGTAAGAAGAGCGAAGACTCAAGAATCCACTCTCCTGAGAAACATACCCCCTGTTCTTAACTCACCAGATCTACAGGTTTACCAAAAGATGATCAAAATTCACAGTCCAGGAACTTGCTTTGTTTCTTTGTGAGACCTGGTTGCCTTTGCACAAGAAGTTTGGAGTGAATGTTGTTGGTGTTGTTAGCTAAAAAATTAATTCTAGGATGAGCTAAAATATGGTCAATGTGTGAATAGCTGTGATTTTTACAAAATTGCACAGCATCATAACTGCTGATACACTAGGTCTACAGTCAGCCTAACTGGCCGATACTGCCTCATTGTTTTTCTGTTCCTCTCCATCAGCTGTTTCATTCTTTACACCTAGGTCATCAGATCTTTAAAGTTGAGTTTGCAAATTTCATGTAAATGCTAATTTCTTTGAATCATTCCTAATGTGCTGTAATGCATAGTGTTGCAGTTGCAGTTGTTTTTTAGCATATTTCTTTATACTTACAGCTTGTTATATGAATACTTTTATCCCATGGAATTTCAGAAAAAAAATTGCATCTTTCATACTCTCTATAACATATATATCTACCTGTATCACAGCAGGTTAGTCAGTCTAGGATATCTTCATAGATCATGGAGGACAGAGACAATTCTTATTTTAGAACAGGTGTCTAAAATATATCAGATAAATGTACTTTAAAAGTGTATATATTTCTTTCCACTGATTTTAAAGGGAGTCTAGGAAGAATATGTTAGCTGTAGACATTGTTGAGGTCTAAGGGTAGGTAGAATGAAGCCTACATACATGTTGAAGATTGTGGTGTTGAATTCCTCCTTTGCTGTAATTAGTCTTTTTGTAGGACACTGGTAATATTTAGTTATTAAAAGAACCATGAATATTTGAGGAGTCAATGATTATTGCTATGAAAGCCAATTTATTCATTAATTTACTTATTTTCCATATTTTTCTTAGTGATTTCTTTGCCAAAAAGTACTTTATGTCTCTTCTCATTTCAACACTGTACATATGCACAAAAGAACTTTTTTCGTTTTCAGATAATAAAGCCTTAAGTAGACTTTTTGAGGTACTATTTTATTCAGAAGGAGCCTAAATTTTATTATTTAGCATACTGCAGTAACCTTTTTCATGATAATAGATAATGCAAATTCATATTGATTTCTGTAAAGTACTTTATTCGTTTTTATAATGAGACTTAATATTACACACTGCAGCATATTGTCCCTGAAGCATGCAAGTGTCATTGACTAACAAGAATAATATACCTAACCTTTTTAAACTCTATAATAAACAGAGCACATCAGTTTATTTCCATTCTTGTTGATTCTAGCAAGTTAATGATGCACATTTTATCAGAAATTTTGTTAACAATCCTTTTTAGTTTTTTTTCCCAGACACTTTAGACAGAACTAGTATTGATTTTTATTCACATGAAGATGAACTGAATTTATCACACAAGCCGTAAGTGTCCAGGTGTTCTCTAACTGAATTCATCCTCTAGGAAAATGGCCAACAGAAGACGAATGAAAATAGACAGGAGTATTTAACTATTAAACAGTTTATGATTTAGCTCAGATATGCTCAGAACCTCTTACAGAGCAACTCAAATATGTCATGCAAAGCAGATATCAGAAAATCCTGAAATTCCACTACAGATTTTCTTGACCAGTGACTTCAGGTACCAACTGTGGAAGAAACCTGGTAGAACTTTGAATTCAAAATCAGCTTTAAAATAACCACAGCAACTGTAGAAATTTAAGATAGTAATATCTGGAAGATGAACAATCTTCTTTTATTCAGAATGATTCTTAGTTTTGTCCAATACCTGATTCATATATTTCAAATCCTGCTATATCTGGTTATTCTTCAGAGCCAATATGGTCCATTTCAATGTGAACATGATTACTGGGCATTTTCTTTGGGATACTAAAATCACTTCTGTTCCTGAGAAAAAAACATATAATTTAAATGTCATTCAGAACTGTGGAAAGGATATGGTTCCCCAGCATCACACCCCAGAGGATAATGGTTAAAATGATTCCTATCTAAGTAGCAGGAGAAATCACAGATCACATGAAACACGAAATCCTACGCTGCAGTCCATAACTGTCTGTTGTGTAGTAGAGAAGTGTGGCCCGTGTGGGCTATTGAATTCAACACACCCTTTTTTCATCTCCACTGCCATTACTGTTCCTACTTCTCTGCCAAATAAATGATCACCTGAAGAAATTCTACCTTTTATCACCTAATTGCCTTAACACAACAGGTCAGGAACATTCTGCAAGTAACTTTCTACTTTGGGAGTCTCTTAAAGATGACGTTATCTCAGCTTAGAGTAAATTTAGGCTGAATCAGTTCCTCTGCATTCAAGACACATGTACTCAGATGCTTCAAATGCTGTGGGATAATGAAAGAGTTAAAACAGAAACAAGAGCCTACAGTGGAAATTCTGCTGCTTTTTTGTCTTTTGTGTTGCAATAAAAATATCATGTTGCAAAGAATATTAATATCAACTCAACATACATGTTCTGTTACGTGCAGTTTATTTAGCAAATAAATTCTGTTGCACAAACGTTTAGTGTATCAACTGAAGAAAAGCATGTAAAATCCATCAAAAAATAATCTTGCATCTCTATTTTAATGTTTAGAAATTTTACCCTCAAGGTCTGATAAAGATGTTAATAGAAATGTTTTATTTGAGGCTTCAGAGGGACAGGAGTGCAAAAGACAAATGCAAAATGTATTTCTTAACCACCAAAAGAATAGTTTAAAATATTTAATTCATGACTGAGTTCTTTAATACTAAAAATTATTCTACACATGTGGAAGTATATGTACATATGCTTAACTGTATTAACATTTACCACTTGAAGTAGGAGTTTTAATAAGTGTATAATGTAAAAAAAATAAACCAGAAAGATATACCATAAAAATAATTTGTTCAGCCCAGGAATGATGTATTAGTCATCAAAACTGCTGTGGGGCAAATGAAATCTCATAGCTAAAATATTAAGAACAGAAACTGGTATAAATTGGCTTAGCTGTTTTGACTTCAATGATTGAATTCAGCAAATACTTACTGGTGAACATGGATCAGTAAAGGAAACTATTGTGAAGTCCAGTAGAACTTTTCATAGCTGTAATTTCTATGACTGAGACAAATATGGTCATCATAAACAGAGTTTGTTATTTCCAAGCATTATTCAGGCAAAACTTGTACAAACTATTTCAGATATGGCAGAAGAGTAGGATTTGATACAATATCATCTATTCTTCATGCTTTTCCTCTACTGGTCTTGAGAAAAACTTTGCTACAGAATTGTTTGCTATTGGCAGTTACGGCACAGAGCGGGGCAAGAAACTTCACAGGATTGTGCAGGAAGCCAGTGGCAAACCAGGATATTAATTTAGATTTTCTGAGTTCCAGACTAACATTTATACTACTAAAATGACAAACTTGTACTGCAACTGGAGCACGTATAATTGGGAAACGTCCATTTGAAAAGCCTCTTCCTGTAAAAATATTTCTTTAAACAGTAAGTATAATGAATAAGCCCATGTGATATTTCATATCTGCCGATTAGTGTAAGCTCTCAAGTGTAATTTAAACATGCTGATGTTTTCTTTGTTTCCCAAAAGAATAAAGATTTTTATGTTTAAATACTTGTTTTCTTCACTACATTGTGATTTTGCCTTTTCTGCCTCCTTATTCCTGCATGTTTTTGTTAGCCTTATAAAAAATATAACAAAAAATAACAAAATAACATTAAGGACAGGGTCTTGTAGTTGAATGCTTTTGCTGTGCAACTGATGGAAACCCATGAAGTTTTCCAGTGCAGTCAGAAAGTTCTGTATTACAGTGGGGCATTAAAAAGGAGCTACAGGGAAAAGTTTCAAACACCAAGCCAACTCTTTCAAGTTTTTGCTGCTAAGAAAAGTCTCTTTTACCATAGGGGTGTCTGCTTGTATTGGTAGACTTCATTGCCACCTTCTTCAGTTTCCCACTTTCTTCTTCTTTGTCAGGTTGTACTGATCCCTCTACACTAGTTTTGGGAGTTGGACTAGTAAGGAACAAAAAGGATAAGCAAGCACCAGAGATGTGTTTACAGATAGGATTTGTCTCCCTTATCTCAAAAATACTCTTTGGCAACCTTTGTATTAATAGCAACAAGAAGTACAAACACTATCTTATACTCTTCAAACACTGGAAACTTTTTTTCCTTACCCTCCAGTGAAGAATCCTGTGCCCAGAACTGAGAATGATTTTCATTTTTCTTTGTCTTAACATTTAATTGTTTAATTGATTGTAACAGTCCAATAAGATATTTCATATATATAGCTGTAATGAGCAGTGAAATCCAGAGCTGAGGAAATAAGTTACAGGAAACAAAGCCCACAATAAAATGCAATTCCTTTTCATTTTTGCAATAGATGCAGAACTTTCTTAATTCTCGCCTAATTGCATTTATTTAAATTTATGCCATTATTTTGCCAAGACTTTTGTTGCTGTTTTTCTTACTTATGGTCTCAAGCTTACTAGCAGCTGAACCTGTTAATTCGCTTTAAAAAAAAAAGCAGTACTCAAACTTTTAAGCTTGCTGATGTGCCATGATTGTGTTTAAGTCACAGAGGGATTAGTTTACTTGAAAAAGACACTTATATTGGTAAGTGAGAAGAGTTTAATTTGACAGCATAACCTCAAAAACCTCACAATCTGCATTTCCATGTAGATGCAGCTACTTAAGTTTCCTTTTTTTTCTTTTTTAAGTTTAAAAAAACTTCCATAAAATGCAATAGGTATCAAAATGTTTTCTTTGGGAAGGTTTTTTGAGAGCGCATCAAGAATTAGATATCCTGGTAGGTGGAATGCCACTGGGGCAAAGCACTGCATCAAAGACATTTATTTGCCCCATTCAGACTGATCTGGGATGAGGACATCTGCCCTAGATAAGTCAGGACAGATATTTAAATAGGAGTATACAGTTCTGGACTGGGAGGAGTGTCCCCAGACCTGAACCCAAACATGAGGCCATTTATGGTTTCCAAATACAATAGCTCATGTTTCAGTCAAAATTTTTCACAAAATTCCATTGTTCTACTGTGGAAAAAAAAATAATACATTTCAAAGCCTAAAAACTTTCTCCAGAATGGCATTGATTCTCCAGCCAGCTCTGGCTTCACCAAACATACAGTAACAGGAGATTTGGGGAGACTTAAAATTACTGTCTCACCAAATGCAAGGCTTCAGAAATCATAAGCAAAGTCTCTAGAACTGATTGAATGCTTACATGTCATCTGATTTTTAATATAGTATTTTCTGTTGTGATTTTTCTGTTTTCTTCTTGCATCCAGTTTTCAAATCATATTTACTAGAAACTGAAGGAAAGATTTTAATCTTCTAGGGGATGTTTCTTAGAGAAAAGATGAGATGATCATTTGGAAACTGTGGCTTACAGACTCCCAGACATTTTGGTAAAATCATAAGAAGTACCATTAAAGCAAAATTCCTAAATAAAATATTCCTTTTCACTATCATCCTCACCTATGAATATCAGATATAGACTTTGTATCCTGGTCCCACTCCCTGTACCTTAGAATTTAGTGGTGGTACGGCACAGACAGGCTGTGTGGTCCACCGTGGGAGCATGGCTGTGAAAAAGCTTCTTCAGAACTGGGAATGACCAAAAGTAAATTGCTAGCTGCTGTGAACTGTGGATCAAAAATTTGCCACTGACTCAGAACATCCTGCATCCTAGACCTTTTGCCTGAGGTTGAACTCATGGCACAGTTGTTCTTTATGCATGTTTAACTCTGACTATGTAATGTTGCAGGCATTTATAAGAGGTGTCAAAACCCCTCACCCCTTCCGTTGTGTCCATCAACATAATTTATGATATAAGTTAATTTGCACACATGTAACCTCATAATTTGATTTAGAGAAACTCAATAAGCTTTGCTGTACAAATAGCACCAAAGCCATGAATGTGTAACTAAAACAACTTCATTTAAACACTGTTCAAACACTGATGAAAAAACTCGTTATGGCAATTTCATCTTTAATTTTCGAAGTGAGTATGTCTTAGCATGTTTTTTATGGCAACATGGCGTAGTGACTGGCATATAAACTTGTTTCAACACAGTGCTGAATTTTTACAAAGTCATCTGCATCAAGTGATTAATTTACGAGGTAATGTAAACTTTATTTCACAATGGTTAAGCAAGTTAGGACCCCACTTCACATTTTGAGTTATCATGCAATTTTTATACCATTACTAAGACTACAAAGATGCACCCTTTAGTTAAATTCAACTGAAAAAAAAGAAAAATAATAAGCATAAAGAAAGAATCAATTTCACAGATAGTAGAAGGCAGTACAAACTAGATCATTTGCTACAACTGAAAAGAACTAAAACAATAATTCTATAAAGTGTTCTTCCCAGCTCACAGCATGTAAATTAAAATAAACACATGGAACAGAATTATAGCTACAAACCAAACCAACTGAAAGAGATATCATGGTTTGATTAACATGTCTTGTCACACATAATCAAGGCAGGGCCAGATGCAATTACAGTAACAATATTGAGACTATACAACAACAATATCATTGGCCCAGCAAGTGGAAGCACTGCACAAGTTGGTGCTAACTGAAAGACCCCTTGACCATGGTGTAAATCACTTCCTTTCATACAACAACTGAATGTCCCACAAGCATATTTATTCCATCGCATCCCCCAGAGGACTGTCAGGGAAATGGTTATTCCCCTCTGTGGCTTCAGGAATGAAAAGGGGTACAACACTCAATGTCCATTAGGTGCCATCCCCAGCAGTAGCTCTCCTACACACATGGAGGAAGAAGAAAACATGCATTGTCTCCTCCTTTGTGATGATAGACCCGTGTCTTACATATTTCCTGCCACCTATCTGTACATTGGGTTCCCACATATGCATCTTTATTCCAGTTCTTATTCCACATGCCTCTACTTACTGTATCATAACTCCCGTTTGCCTTTGCTCAGTAACACCATATCTGTTATCTCAATTTGCCTTAGATATGTCAGTGCATTCTTAGCAGGGCAAGCAGCCTAATTGAACGAGTGGATCCACATGGCGACAGTGGAGGGGAATAGTGTCCAGAGCCTACTCCAGAAGAATCCATAGAATTCTTTCCTGCAGCAATCATATGCAAGTTCTTAAGTCTTAACGCTCTGATCTTAAAATTGTTAATACCTCAGAAATTCTCCTAGAACCTCTCATGTAACTCGGTCATTACACAACACAGAGCTGAGACTCTGTCAGGGAAATTCCCAGGCTGGTTAACAGAAAACAACTGCTGAAAAACCTGGATTCCTGCAGATGAAGCACTAGGGAGAGAACTGTGCAAGGTTAAATTTGTGGTATGTCCATATGAGTGTGAGAATGAGCTACGCCAGTGTTTTTAAGGTCCATTGCATTTCTCTCTCCTCTAGTACAGAACTGAAAAACAGTCTTCCCTTAGCAAATGTTTTGTAGTGCAAAATTTAAACTTGTCAATCACAAGCTCCTGTGGAGCCACAAGCAGTCCCCTTGAAATATTGAGCCCTAAATAACTGGTTTTATTTCCTGACTGAGAGTTTTTGTTATTTTCTTATCTTTTATTTCCATCCAGCAGACAATGCAATGTTCCCACTAGAAGAGATGGTGAGAACGGAGATAAATACAATGAATACAGATGTGACTGTTAGAATAGGGAAGGTATCGCTGTACATGTGAGCCCTAGGGTATTCTCCCATTTAAAAAGGAGGGGGAAAAGTTGAAGAAAAGTGATTTAGTCCATTATAAATCATACTTAATAAAAATAATAATAGTAGCTTCTAGCTCTAAGTTTTAGATAACTTGCAAAAATAAAAATTAGAAAATGTGAATCAACCATGTTTCTACTGTTAGTGGTTATACTTTCCTCATTATTATTTCACATAGAAACTGTAAAATAGATACTGTCAATACAAAACAGAAGAGCTGAGAAAATCAGGACTGATAACACTTGTACATGTTCTGTACTACCATCTGTGAAAATAAGGTCCAGTCATTCAATTTCAAGGACTATGACAGAAAGAGGTTATCTTGTGTTATGGCTTTTGTCAACATCCCTGTCTTGGCTTTAAGGAGTTTGATTATCAAGAATGATGTAACCAGATCAGATCACTGCCAGCAAAGCTTGTATGGGAAGCTGAATAAACAGCTGTGGCTTGACCTGCTGCTACTACCGTTATATTCTGCAGTTCTCAGATAAACAATGAACGCACATATTCCCCAACAGTTTTTGTCACTTCTAAGTAATCCAGTGGTTATTCCACATCTAACTCCAATCACAATTCATGACTTGGGTTTCCTCTTGCCTTTTCTGTATCCTTGAGCATGAATTGGTGAATTACACTGCAGAATTACCAGCAAGGCTCCGAAGGAATTCCAGTGACTCCATTCCCATCAAGTGACTTGTACAAAGTCACCAAAAGAGCTATGGTAAACCAGTCATCTGAACAAGGGTTTCCCATGACCTATGCCACACAAAGCTGGGGAGAACTCCCTTTGAAGGCCTTCTGAAAGAACTAGGTACCAACGTGGAACCTGTGTATACCTGCCCACCAGGAAAAGGTTTAAGGGAGAAGGGGTGGTGATGAAGAGGGGAAGGGAAAGGAAAGAGAAAGAAACAAAGGGAGGGTGAGAAGGGAAAAAAAACAGGAATAAGAGAAGGAAAGAGGATGGGATGAAGAAAAAAAGGGTAGGGCTTTTACATATAATTACAGAAGTGAAAAAGGAAATTGGTACCAGCAGGATACAAGGCATTGTCTGGGATTTAGATATGAGATTTTAGCAAGTTTGTTTTAAAAGCCTAGTGTAGCAAGGTTATATTGTGTTTAATTTATACTCAGCTGGTTACTTTAACACTTTTACTAAAGAGTTTTCCATGTTCAAATGCATTAAGCTTTATGTACACAGACTTACAACATGTGGTATCTTTAAACCATGAAGCCTTTGCAGAAAGGAATGAAAAAAGACAGAAACAGAGTAAGAGTCTGGAGAGAGTCTGAGAGACTTTAAGCCTGAATCTCAAAGCAAGAGCAGATTTAACCCACTGGATGTCAGAGAAAAGAGAATTGAACATTTCAGAAGTACAATTTCTAGAGGAAAGAACACCTGTTTGATCAGTAGAGTATTACAACAGTTTTTCCTACTCTCTCTTTTTATAGTTACTGCTAAAGGAACTTCTCCGTTTGAAGCAGGTGGATATGAGTGGTCACCATATATATATATATAGATTATGCAGCCTTTCTTGACTTTTGTTTTAGAAGTTATTAGAGAGACAAAATATTGTTTTCAAAGAGAAAAATATTACTGTAAATGATACCAAAAAAAAATCTGTCTGCTTAGTAATTAACTATAAAGAATACATTATGTCTGCTACTTTTCATTATGCTACATTTCCTGACATGTTTCTTGATAAGGAGCTATGGTGACGAAGGCAAGGAAAGAGAAGTGGGGTGCTTTTGCAGGAACTGCCAGCAAGGTAAACTCCATGAGGATTGACGCTCACAGCAATCCATCATAGCAATGTGATATCTACTTGAAAAGATTGCAATCTAGAATCATAGAATCATAGAATGGTTTGGGGTAGAAGGGACCTTAAAGATCATCTAATTCCAACTCCCCTGCTATGGGCAGAGATAAATGTCATGAGGTTGGGATCCTAGCAAGGACCATTATACACGAGTGCTGCAGGGGTCTTCAAAGTTTGTTCCTTCTATTTGTGGAAAAAAATCATAGAATCATTTAGGTCAGAAAAGACTTTTAAGACTATAGTGTCTAACTGTTAACCTAACACCACCACTAAACCAGCGGCACATCTACACGTCTTTTAAATATCTCCAGTGATGGTGACTCAACCACTTCCCTGGGCAGCCTGTTCCAGTGGTTAATAACCCTTTTGGTGAAGAAATTTTTCCTAATATCCAATCTAAACCGCCCCTGCTGCAACTTGGGGCCATTTCCTCTTGTCCTGTCACTTGTTACTTGGGAAAGGAGACCAACCCCCACCTTGCTACAACCTCCTTTCAGGTAGTTGTAGAGAGTGATAAGGTCTCCTCCCCTGAGCCTCCTTTTCTGCAGGCTAAACAACCCCAGTTCCCTCACCTGGTACTCACATGACTTGTTGTCTAGGCCTTTCAACAGCTTCATTGTTCTGTCTTTGGACACTCTCCAGCAACTCAATGTCTTTCTTGTACTAAAGGGCCCAAAACTGAACACAGTACTTGAAGTGGGGCCTCACCAGGGCTGAGTACAGTGGGACAATCACTTCCCTAGTCCTGCTGGCCACACAACTAACAACTCCTTGACTGCACTTATCACCCACCTGTGAGAGGAAAATGTAAAAAAAGAAAATCTATAGTTATTTCATCCTTTCTCACATATATAATGGATTAGTTGGTAGATTACACTTTCCAATGAAGAGAAGGAAAGAGTGAGTTTTCAGGGGAGTATTCAAGAGAATATATTACAATATCAAAATATCGAAAGTTATTTTTTTTCCCTGCCAAAATGACATGTTGAGTAAGTTTCTCATTTGAGAGGAAATGATATACCTGTCATCTCCAGAATGTGATCTTGGTGAAAACAAGAAAAAAATAATGTGATACGTGCCATTCCCTCTTTTTTTTGACCCCTTTCATGAATTACTTTTGTCTCTGTCTTTTTCTCCTCTTCATATGCCAAGTAGACAAACTTCATTTTTGCAAAATAAGCTTCAAGAGCCTGTAAATGATTACCAGATCTCATAAGTATGCAAACGTCCTGTACAACTTTTCAGTGAAAGATAAAGGGAAATGAGACAATGACATTTTAAAAGCAAACCAATTAAGCCTCCTAAATAGATACAGCATGGGATTTCTAGGTTTCTGACCTGTATGTTTATATATAAATTCAAATTTCTTTGCCACTCATCTATGAATGTATGCTATTGTTTAAGTTGCTCACAGACAGATGGGCTATGTGTTTGGCTACAGAAACTGATGTGTAATGAGAAAAAAGGTCCTGGAACTGATACTGTTTTACAATTTCTTTTCAGAACTTATTGTTACAGCAGCATCCAGAGGCACCATTCAGGTTGCTGGGCTGTATTCTGTACGAAACATGTAGCGAGATAAAGGCCATTTTTGACAATATGCAATCTGTTTCTAAAACATCACAAAACCTAGTTCTTACTGCTGGCAAGGCATTTTCTGACAAAATGTATTTTCATCACACAATTGTCAGATGGGAAGACATTGAACTACTAGTATGAAAATGATTGGTTTTCTTGAATGTCAAATTTTGAATTAACTTTTATGGATTTTTTTTTTTCCTTTCTGATCCTTGATTTTAAATTGACATTTTATTTTGAAATTGTACTTATTTTTACTTTTGAAATTTTGAAGCTTGTGGAAGGTTTATATTAAAAGAAAGTAGCTCAAAATATTTTGACTGACCCCCTCTGAATCTTTCACAATATTGCTTTTTGGCTAAAAAAAAGAGATTTAGTCTTCAAGAAAAGAAATGAAACAAACCCTGGAAAGCTGTTAAACCTCAGAAAAATATTTCTACATCCACAAAATAAGAAGAGTCAAGATACCAGTAGCAATTGGAAATAAAGTTTATCAAATACTATAAAATATGATATATCCGTGCTCCAGAAGTTTTCTTGTTTCTTTGTTAAGCTTTTCTCATCCTGTTCCACGTCTTTAATTTTTTTCTCTCCTTTTTTTAAATCTTTTTGAAATTTTCATTCATTAGGATTCTTTATCATTTATTTGAGCCTTTGCACATTTCAGTAAGGCTGACGCTTTGCTTATTTCTGCTAGTCTTGCATTCTATTTTGAACTGTTTAATATATTTATTATTAAAAATATTTTTGCTTATCAAAGTCAATGAGTTTTCTTTTCTACCACGTCCCCACAATCTATAGGGTTTTTTATTTATAGATAACTTTCCTTTTTTCTTATGGTTTTTTTTTTTTGTTTCATTCTTAACTAACTTCCCTAGCCTAGGGTTTTGTAAGAGGAAGCCATACTGAAAACGTACTTCCTACTTGCTTAGTTATGCAGTTCAAACTATTCACATTTAAGTTATTTACATGTATGTCTATGGAGTTCACACTGTCAGCATTTAAAGTAGTTCACAAGGCGACCACTATCCAGCAGACAACAGTCTGTTGCAAAAAGACATCAAATCATGACCCCTTCATACACACTAACAATTTACTTACACTACTCTCAATAGTATAGTTCCTTGCTGTTGTTAACAATTATTCTTGCATAAAAAGAACTCTGGGATTGAAAAGTATTACCTCAATTTCACAGAAAGGGAAAATGTAGTATAGGGTAGATTAACTGATATGCTTGATGCACAGAAAAGTCTGTAGCTGACACGAGATGTGATGTCCCAAATATCCCACATACACTACCTCTCAGAAAAGCCACTGCTTAGTAAAGTAAAAACGAACCGCAGACATTGCGTGGATATTAAATTTTAAAGAAAAGTTCAGACTATTTCTTTCTTTGCAGCGTTTAGGAATGCAAACCAAATGGAATCCTCAGATAGTGAATTGGCATCTCTGCATGAAGTATTTAATACATTTTCATGAAAAAAAAAAAAGAAAAAGGAAAATGTTACCTCTAACAGCTCTCACTGCATTTCAAATTAGTCTGGCCATTCTTGTTCAATGAAGAGCTCTACCCTTGAATTTACAGTACAATAATGTCTATATTTCTTTACATTTTTTAAAACTTAAGTCTGAAGAGAGCTCATAAAACAGACGTTTGTAGATAACTTCCTAGATCGTGTGAATATAATAAATCATACCTTTGTGAAAATAGTGATTAATCACTGGACATGAAATTCAAACTTTGAAAATCAAATCCCAAACCCTCTAATGTTCTGCAAAACTTTATATTTATATAGTTGTCAGAGCAAAGTACAGTCAGGTAAAACAGCCCAGCAGACTGATTATCAGTAACCAAGCAAAAGTTTGAAAATTTGTTTTGAATGAAACAGAACAAACAGGATACGAAGTCCTGTTCAAATGTCTTTTTGTTTCCTGGTTATGTATAACCACATCTCTGGCAATGCCTCCTCCAAATTCAAGTGCTGACAAGGCAGGAATCTGTCACTGTGTCCGGCCAATTCAGTAAGCCAGAATCACTAATGCTGGATGAATGCATATGTTACGCTCTTAAGCCAAGATTTCCAATGCTAGCTGCCGAAGGGTCAGCTTAGATATCTGTTTTCAGGTGCTGTTTAACCCTGTCCTGGTTTGAGGTAAAACAGGACCAATTTTGTTCAGTAACTCAACTCACATTAACATTAGTAAGCAATTAGAAACTTAATTTTATGCATTTTTTAAAAATTTTGGTCTCTTATTTTGACTCCTTTGTCTGGATGCTCATATAGGAAAACTGTATGCTTTTCTTATAAAAAAATATGCAAGTTTGTTTCCTGCGCAAAAACAAATATTCGGATTTAGGGTTGTGTTTTCTTCTACACATTTCTAATATTAACTTAAGCTGTCTTCACAGTTAGTTAATATTATTATGTTTTATCTAATGAAAAATAATAAAACACATAAAAGAAAATAACAATACTCATATGAAATTGCTCTAAAGACGAGGTAGGAAACTTGAATGAACTGCAATTCTGTTTGCAGCGTTCTGCATCCAGACTGAACCTGACTAATTCCCTGCTTTTGGCCGGAGGCTCCAGATTTCCATCCCCACCTTCAGGTTTGCCAAGCCTCATTCATCTGGCAGCTCTGTCGTGCATCCTTCTGCCCAGCCGAGGTATCACATGTCCTGCTGGCAAAACAACGATTGCGGACGTCAATTGCCAGGGGCCTCGGTGGCACCTGCTCAGCCTGCAGCCATCTGACCTCCTTTCCCACCGTCCCCCAATCCCCTCCTGCAATACCCACACAGGATCAGAGTGGGTTTAAGGTTGTCCAAGCTGCTGAACCCACTGCCACCACCTTGTTCCCAGGCAGCGGGTTAGATATCAGTTAGCCAGCCTCGCAGCAGCCCTGTCAACCCCTTTTCCTTCTTAGTAGCCCTCTGTCTTCCCCACAGTTTCCAGTTCACCTGATCCAAAGAGCGTGCACGCTGAAATAGCAGTGTATGCACAAGATGCTCAGCCCTGTTGTCAGATTTACCTCAGTCATGAGTTTTATTCTCTGAAAACAGCCATACAACAGCTTCAGTTCTTAGTGGGTTATCAACAGCAATTTACTGTCAGTCTTACTTTTCATTTGGGTTGCAACGCTTCTGAACACAGAGGTTTTGTATTTACTTGATTTCTGATTTCTAGATATCCAACCCTGATTTCTTTTCTTGTTCTTATTTTAACTGGCATTCTCAGATAATGTCCAATCCAAACTACTTCGTATTTAATAGCAGGAGGAATTCTTTCACCATACTGTAGAACAATGTGAACAACATTTAAACTGTTAGCAATCCATGATGATACAAAATTAAGAAAGAAAACTTATTCCAGTGAACAAGTACCAAGTAGCCTACCTATAAGGGAATTTTTTTCTACCCCTGTGAAGAAGGATGTTGATTATAGAGACACAGACACCAGCCACATGCCTGCAACTATGTCATATGATGCAGAAGGGCACATATTATGCTGGCTGAAGGGTGGGAACCCCCTCTGCAATTTAATAAATCTGAGCCAGATTGATAGTACCTTGAGGCAGTCTTCTGTATGTGATCTGATGCCAGGGAAACTGCACTGATCACTTCTACAAGTAGCTCCAGCTCCCTCTTATTATCAAGCAGAGACATCGCTAAAATCCTTGATCTGGCAATAGCTGCATTTACAGGTTTTCATTTGCATTTATAGTAAAGTAAATGAAGAACGGGAGAGGGTTAAGGACTGGTTTAAACTGCCTTAATATTTCACATGTAAATAATTGTCAATTAACCAAAACTCCATTAGGAAGCCAATAATGGACAATTATTTTTAATGGAAATGTTCTCACTACTTTACAGCTTTGTCAAGTGGTTCAGTAGAGGCAGCATGTTAAATCACCACGTTTTTCCAACAAGCTATTTGAAATCTGTGGCAGCCAGATTTGATTGATGCAGTGTACCAGAGAGCATAAGTATTGCAGAAAATGCTATTTCAGAGTTCAAAGCAGTAGAAAAATTGCTGTTTAATAATTCAGCAGTGAAATGAAAATAATGTAAAGAAGATTAGCCATGCTTTTTTACTGGATAGTATTCATAGCAATGTTCTCATTTCTAGACCTGTTTTTTCAAGTGATATTTTTAATCAAATGCTTTGAATGAAAGCTTTGTTCTTTTTTTTTTTTTTTTTTTTTTTTTTNTTTTTTTTTTTTTTTTTTTTTTGAGAATGAGGCCAGAGGGGGGACCTCTTCTCAAAGAACAAGCTATCTTTTATTCAGCATTGTGGCAGAACTAAAATTTGTTCTGTGTATCACACTTTCCTTTTGTTTTTGTCACAATGATACACAAATAATTCAGCAGAAATCTATGTCCCTCTGGAAGCTATTGTTTTCATTGTGTGAAGTATTCAAAAGTAGTTGTAAACACTCAGCTGCATCCTGTTTTAATACAGCCCAGATGAGAAGTGGAGTACTAGGATAACTGTGATTTTCAACCATTTCAGTGTTTCTCCTGTCTCCTGGGCTTCCTTTATACTCAAGATGAGTTGCCTGACCAGCGTACACAGTGTCTCTTACACAGGTCCATTCCCACCCAGTTGCACTTCTCTTTCCAGAAATTCTCAGGAGCAGAAACCCTGAAGAGCAGAAATCCCTGTGTAGCTGAAATATACTAAGTTGATGCTCTGAAGACCCCTATATTGGACACCTAATGTAGTAGACACCTGTGTCAATAGCACTCCACGTCTCACATTTCCAGGAAGTTCTGAAAATTATTTAAATGCTTATCTTTGAAAAAAATGAACACAGTTTTCTCTGATGAAAATCACCACAACTGCATCCATAGCAATAGATATGCTTATCAGGCAGTTGGACAGTCTGGTGAATTCTCAGTTCTAAGAATTACATTTCCACAATTGGTCTGCAAATTCAGCTTCAAATGTTGATTTGTCTGGTTGAATATCCTGCCTATTGGAAATCCAGTTTTCAATGGAGTTTATTTGCTAAATCGTCACTATGTTTGAGAATACAAACACAGGTTGCAAGTATTTGGGGGGAATTGCTTCATCTTATGCATTTTCCAGTGTTCAGCATATCTGTCCTTTTGCTTTCTATCAAAATACAAAAGAACAATTAGCATAAGAGTAATAATTCATGTCAATCTGTTCCTAAATTTCAGGTCATGAAAGCATTCAGTACATTAATTCAGCTATTATTTTATTTGAAAACAGGTTTATTAATGAAACTGGTACGGATTGCTGGAATTCCAAACACAGTTGTAATAATGGAGATTTCTGCTGCAGCGTATATCCCCTACTGTGCGAAACATCCCCTAAGCCATTATAAGATTAAGCCAGTCTAGAGCTGTTGTTTAATGAAAAGCATCAGCAGTCACTGCTCTGTTTATCAGTCTGGAACAGCATTATCTAGTATCTTCTATTCTAGCACTCCAGTGCTGCTCAAAGATTCGAAGGCCCCTTTCATGATATCATCCTTGATACACCTTTTGGTTCACGGTGGTCTCTGATTCCAGAGTCTTCCAATTTCTAAATAGACTTTCAATTAGTTTTCAATAAATTTTGAAAAAAGGAAGGAAAATAAAGACACATCCCTAAACTTGAAGTATAACTAGCAACTTCTATAACCTACTGTCTCAACAGTGTTTGGAAGACTGTCAATTAAGAAGAGCTTTTTTTTTCTGAGTTTTCATTCTTCTGTGCCTTCCTAGATTCTGCAGATTTACTTGTGTAAAAACAGAATTAAGAAAACAATTTTACCTGTATTGTTTACATATGGAAGGGTACGATTGAAGAAGACGGTTTTGCTTTCTGTTGTAGGAGGAAATAAAAGAATAAACATTCTTTCCAGTCAAAATACAAGGCATTCATCATATAAAGCACAAAACTGTTTTCTCAGTTCTGCAAACAGCAATCTATACAGGTAAAGCAGCACATGTGCAAAGACTTGAAAATATCAAGCTGCAGGGTACCTCATGTTAATCTATCACATAAAGTGGAATCAAGCATCATGCTGCTGATACTTGTTCTTATCACAGATGCTCTAGCATATCTTGCAGTTGCTAACAAATAAGTTACATTGTGTTGTAAAAGAAATCACTAGAAAACATGCTGACCTTTTGTAACAAACAATAAAATCACTTTCTGGTGGGAATATCCACACATTTAAATGCATCCAGGTTTTTAGCTGCTCTACTGGAACCAAGCTAGCGTGTCCAGCTTCTTTCAACATTGGGTACATTGCAGATACTGCAACAGCAATTATTTAAGCCAGTGCTTTCAGTCTGGGTCCTCAATAGGTTTCAACAGAGATGGAAAAACAAATTAAGGAATTTTAAATGTTCCTTGTCAAAGAGCATATATGACCTTGCTTTTCTTAGTCATGTTTGACAAACCACTGAGAAGCAAGACGTGAAATACCAGGGACTACAGATCACTAATTTGAAAGAATCAATTATTTAAATGAACAGGAGATATTGTCCACAGCATTTTACACCATATAAAATTCAAGATTTTAATTGGGAATAAGATTTACCAGAAGTGAATTGGAGACTATAAAAACAGCTATGCATAGATCATATATTTTTTTCATTAAATTTGTTAAAGAATTACATATTGATTTTTTTTTATATCAACTCCTGGAATCCCAAAGCAGTAATAAAGTTCATTTTCTAAGAATTCCATTTATCATTTTTTCCTATATAAACTCTACAAAGCATTTCCATAATGCATATTACTTCCTATTTAATGAATGTCCATTTAAATAAAAAGGAATTGTTACTTCGGGATTTGGGGAAAAATGCCAAAAAAAAGTTTATTTTAACAAATAGAGATAACTGCACTGTGCACAAAGCAGATTCAAATTTTTTTATTCTGATTTTTATTAAGACAATACATTAATGTTTTGTAAACCTGTGCTTACTAAATGGACATTCTGAAGCTAGGTTTAGTTAGTGACACTGTGCTGTGAAACAGACATGTGAATTTAATCTCTGCTATGGTATACGTGGGTGCATGTTCTTCAGAAAGCTATTTAAAATCTCTCAGTTTTTGCATCTTCAGAAATCAGTGCTGATTTACTAAATTACTGATGTAAAATATTCAGTTAACAGAATAGGCAGTAGAATTACAAAATATCTTTGGAATCACAAAATCACAGAATCATTTGTGCTGGAAGTGACCTCCTGAGATCACCTAGTCCAACCTTCAGGCTCAAGCAGGGTCAACTGGAGCAGGTTGTCCTAGAGCATGTTCAGTCAGGTTTTGAGTATCTCCACACAGCGAAACTCCACAACTGCTCTGGACAACATGAGGCAGTAGGAACAGAGCTCAGGTCTGTCCTTTTTGATGTTTTTGACAGATTTTAGCCTCTGTCTAGATATTTCTCTTCTGTCTCCATGATAAACAAAGTCTCAATAGTTACTTGATAATCTGTTAGTTAGGGAACACTCCAGAAAAATGGTTTGGTTCCATTCAAACTGAGACAGGCCTATAAGTAAGTCTTCATTAAATGACAGTTGAATACCATGGAAGTGATATCTTCTGGAAACCATACTTAAGTTCTGCTCAATGTATGCACTTGCAGAGAATTACCT
Organism: Himantopus leucocephalus; assembly: GCA_003993805.1. Taxonomy (NCBI): domain Eukaryota; kingdom Metazoa; phylum Chordata; class Aves; order Charadriiformes; family Recurvirostridae; genus Himantopus; species Himantopus leucocephalus. Next base: position 145,099,143 of record RSEF01000002.1, read on the forward strand.
CAGCAGCACGTTCCAAGGGGATGATCGTATTCATCTTGAAAGAACCATAAGCTTTCAAAGAAACCGATCTTTAAGTTCCAAAATTTGAATCAACAGTATTGATATAGATAGCCCTTCGTTTGACCTTTGCTATTGATTAGTGCAAAGTCAGCCCTTTCACAGTATATTCATCTTTTTGGATTGCACTTTGGAAGCGACTGATGCTTCTCACAGATTGTGTGGGGAGCACAGAGATCTAACCCTGACTTTCTTGGGGCATTACTCAGATGAGAATGTAGAATTAGACTCTGTGGGTCTCACCTGAAGTTTGCATTTTTCAGAGGCAGCTCTTTTCTTTCCTGCCTTTGGAAATATTGCATTGTCAATATTTAACATTACTTCTAAGTGTAAGGAGAAAAAAAAATAATTATACATACCACAAAACAAGCAAATGAGAAATGACCATAATACTAAAATATTCTTTTTTTTTCTGATTCAGAACATAGCTATGAAATACTTAGCTCATCGTTTTGATCTCAGGCTAATATCACATCACTATTATTTTAGTAACCAGAACTTTTACAGTGTCAAATTTTGTATCTGTTTTTTTTCCATGGTGGATTTATTTTAAATTCATTATTAGGCTAAAGCAACGAAAATGAAACAGCGTATCAAAGAACATTGAGGGAAACAAAGGAAAGTTTATGAGATAAATATAAAATCTATAAATCTGTGATATGTACACAAGTAAGTAGCCAGATCTTCTCTTCATAAACTTGCTCACTCAGGACTGAGTACTAGTCCTGCAGCAGTAACATTGAAAATATATTCAAATGTATATTCAATCTGATGTGTTGCAGAATTGTTTTGGATCTCTGCTCGATCACTGTGATAAGGCTGTATTTATACCTGCTTCCAATCATGTTCATACTCCTTTAAGAGGTACATGAAAAGTGTGGGAAGGTGTGTCCTTGCCTTGGAGAGCTACCAAGAACTGAGAGCGCTCTGGAGATTGCAGAACGTGGTTGAGCAAAGGAGGGTCCTAGCAGAGCACTGAAGCAGATCTCTGAAATGACAGAAGATCTTACCAACCTATGGGGCCTTAACAGAGTTTGCTGCTACTCAGAAAGGCTACTAAGCTGAGCTGACTTGGAGATGGCATACCCACCTGGAAGAGCATAGATAGGCAGGAGACATTGTGTGCAAACCTTTTGTTCTATCTTCTCTAGTTGCAAAATGTGGCAATCACTTACAGCAGGTAAATCAGCAATTTATAAGTGTAAGCCTTAACCAGAAGCTGTATTTCAGTAGATGTTCTTTGTTATCACCCATTTCTGAGGTTTTTTTCTTCAGATCATGATGTATGGAATGACCTGACAGAATTAGGTTTGCCTACACCAAGAATTCTCGCATCTTGATCTGTGCTCCTTCCACTGCAATGTTCACAAAAAGCTATCAGCTTCTAATAATAAAGCAAGCTGAGATGGAATTATGATGTTATTTATTTATAAATATGAAAAAAATTAAATTATCCAAAACAATTAAATTTTACACATAGCTAATCAGTGTAATTAATGCAAGTACTATAGTCACTGTCATCTGCCCTCTTTCCTTCCTGTCTGCTACATTTGAAGGGGCACAGATCAAATTAGATGGTAATTCTTCATGGTAGATTTTCTTCATGTAAACTTCCTGTGTAAAGGACTACATTCTGGAAAAGGGATTTTATAATACAGTTATTAAATACATTTACTTGAGGTCACAGATTTGCCAGCGAAGTAAATAGCTACATGCCATTAACCTCCGAGTGCATCAAGAGTTCACAGAGCTTCTAATTCTATAGAATTTACCTTTATTTACCCAGGACTGGGAAGGCAAAAAGAGAAACTATGTGGAATAAATCAAGAGATAAGGAACCCAGATTCCTAAGGGTATTGGCATTAAGAACAGCTTAAAGGGTTCCAAATTTCAGCCAAGACATATAAAGAACAAGTGGAACAGTTCATTATAATGGAAACATTTTGCATCTTTCACTCTATCATAATGTTCACTCCCAACTACATGGCTGCAGTATGTGTCTTCATTTTCAAAGGGCTCATCGGTGCTGTATAAACACAAGTTATTGTTAAAAAAATGCAGAAGCGACTCTGGCAGAGTACAAGAGTAAAGAAAAGATTTATAAACACATTTTTTATGCAATGCTTATTCGCTGATGATGCTAGAAGATTACACTACATGCATATCTGGATATTATCTGCTCAGCCCGTTAGCAAAGGTTTTGCTTTGGCTTTTAAATTTGGAATTGTTGAAAACATTGTTTGGACTACATATATTTATGCTGTGTCAGTGGAAAAAAAATCACATAGTAAAGATCATTTTCATAAGAAGCATTGACTACTAACTTTGGTAAAAGTCTCAAAAGTATGTATATAAAGCCTCAACTCATAGGAGCCTCTCTTCCTGTTCCTTTTATCTTTCACAGAAAGACACCACTCAAGACAATTTCCTGATGTCTTTGTGCTTCCTTTCCTCAAAGAGGCCAACCAGCCTTTTTTATGTCAAAATCCTATTCACCTTTATCTATCCCCAAGTAGTCCTTCCCACAAGATGAAAGTATTTCTACTCCCACAGCAAAACAATGCATATGTGATTTATGGCAGTCTCTACACTACATTTCCAGTAATTTAGTCGACCAATAAACTCTCTTTCTAAACCTGCTTGGATTTTTATGACTGTATCAACATATTCATATCCTAACATCTGTATAAGGAAGTCATGCAGACAGAGTTGGGTCTTAAATTCTGCTGGTGTCTACCTCAGCAGCTCTTGATAGCAGTTGCCTGAGTGTGAGGTCCCCATGTCAGTCTCTTCTGTGGAAGTGGTTGTGCATGATCTTTTTCCAAAGAGCCCATCATTATAAGTAGGTTTCAGCTCATAGACAGCAAGCCTAGCACATCTAGGGTATATTACATTGGACCCACTGCTCATGTGTTGATCTGTATGCATGGAACAGCCACTTACTCATCACTGCCAGAAATCAATAATTTGTTACCTGAAAAAAAACCCAAAAGGTGTCAGATTGCGAGCAGAAGGAGAAAGGTTCACCAATCTGGCTCTGAAAACTGCACAGGGTCAACTACTTTCATCTTTACCCACCTTTCCACCCTTCTTCAGTCTAGTAGGTCCAAACTCAGAATATGTACTCAAGCTATAATGCAGCTGGATTCAATGTTTCCTGTGCCTAAAAGAAATCAAACTAATTTCTCTTCTATAGAAATGTTTGAACCAGGTGTTTTCCTAACTGACCAACAGAAAACCTAAATGATAATAAAGGCTACATGTGAGAAAACAGTCCGTAACATTTACAGATTACCACATGTGCTGATATAATTAGATGATATAAAGCAGACATATTTGCTAAATAACAATGAAATGACAGAAAATATGGATTTCTTCCTTTTTTGGTCATTAATGAAAGAAATAAATATCTTTTATGCCACATAGGGGCAGCTAGCCCTGGCATGACCATAGCCAGAGAAAACCTTGAATCTTTGGTATTTAAAACCAGCTGCAGGGTATTGAGATGCCACAGAAAGGCTGAATGCTCACAGAGTCTGGTTGGGAACAATTAGATCTTGATTCATTCAGGTCGACATTAAGTAAAGTGACACTAAGAATCATGTTTTACATCAAAAACCTTGGCTAGACTTCTGCATGTCATAGAGAAGAGAAATATCTTGAACCATTGACATAGTAAAGCTATACATCGTTTGTATTGTTCTTGATAGCTGGAAGCCAAATAACTTCCTCTAAGTTATCCATTTCCTAGATGTCTTGGTTTGAGCAAGACAGGATTAACTTCTCTTTCAGTAATTTTCCTTCTCCGTAAGGTCTCTTTTAATGCTTGGGAAAACTGCATTTTTAGAGCACTCTAGTGTCTGAATTTGTGAAAATACTTACTTTATAACCAGCTATTGTATGCTGGTTTCAAGGTCTCAGCGTTTTCAAGCAAGCCAGGTGAGGGGATGAGGAGGAGCAAGAAGCAGGTACTTGATCCAAGCTGGCCAACAGGATTATTTCATACCATGAATGTCACAT
>RSEF01000002.1:145113501-145153159 GCA_003993805.1 Himantopus leucocephalus
TTACTGAACAAAATTGGTCCTGTTTTACGTCAAACCAGGACAGGTGGTTACAAAACTTGCTTGTGGCCTTGCTGCTCTTATTACCCCCAGGCCAACTATATTTTACCTGGATTAGTATTAGTTTCTGGCTTCCTGTTATAAATGTGTTGTAAGTATGTAAAGTTGTTAAGAGTGCCTCTTTGCTTCTTTCTTGTGAAAATCTGAAACACTACAGCAGAGCAGATGTACTCCAGAGCTTTTGACCAAGCTTCTCCATAACTATTTTCTGTGCTTTGTTTACTTTTCCAGCAAATACCTGAACATATGAATGAGTTAGGGCTGGGCAGATACAGCCAAAATTTCACCAACCTGAGCACTGATTTTGGGTAGTCTTCACCCAATGATATATGTTTTAAGTTAAGAGCTATCCAAAACATGAGACTGGCATATGGGAACTGTTTACAAGATGTTCACATGTTCTTTTAGGTTGTCTATTGTAACAAAAATTCAAATATATTCTGCATTTCAAAGCTGAAAATGAACATGCAAAGGTACAATATCATCAAGCTCTCTACTACATTCAGTTACTGGATATGTCTTTGAACCAGTATTTTATGTTTGAAATACCTGTAGTGGAAGGCAGTGAAATTTCTCTCAGCTATGACATCAATGCAATCAATCTTTGCACCCCAAATTCCACATCTGTGTTTAAAAGCAGAAGATAGCTTCTTTTGCTGTAAGACTGAAGAAAATGTTACTGAAAAGACCATAAAGTAAAGCCTTCTTTCCTCCATTTCCCACCACAATATTTACTCTTTCTGTGTTGCTCTGGTTGTCATAATTCTGGGTGGGGTTGTCGGAGATTTACAGGTCTTTGAGGACGAGCTTTCTAGTGCTATTCATTTTAACTTAAATTTGAGCTTAGCTAGTGTGAGACTTCTATAAGGACCAAAGCTGTCGTGCCAGTCTAGAATTAATTTTTCTTCTGTGGTAGATTCTTTTATATATACTATTTTAATAATCATTTAAATGTCTTATTTTAATTATGATTAAGATAATTAATTTTAATTGTAAGTTTAATTTCTTTTCTTCCCAAAGATAGATTCAGCCTTATTTCTTTTCATAAACATTAGACCAAATACACCCTTTGCACTAAACTTAGAATTTCTGGTTTAGTAACCTAAAATATACAAGACAATAATTTTCTGAAAAAAAGGAAGAAAAAAGGAATTATGCAGAAGGAACATACATTGGGTCGGATTCTTACTATATACTTTAGAAATAACTTTACTGTAATAGTATCCAATCTAACCCCTTTGAAAGTCATCTGGTTTCTTTCATGAAACTGGGAAGGAATTAGATGTTTCCTGTTAACAGTTTAGACATTAGAAGGAAGTAAGATGTGGAAAGAAGATGCAATTTTGTGATAGGATCCAAACCAGGTATGTTATTTTGTATACACACTTTCTGCCACAAAAAGGTAAAGAGGAAACCTTCCAGAGCCCTAGCCAGTGGTGTGCTAGGCAAAGGGTTTGTGTTGACTTTTGTGCTCCTGTTAATGAATCACGCTCCAGGGAAAAGACCTAAAAAAGATTCAACCTAAGTACTGAATTTTTTGAGAGCTTCTGTAAAAACTCCCAACATACAGTTAATATATGGAAAGTATTTGTTCTCTAGTAGGTAATAATCACATCTTTAGTCATTGTTTGTGACAAGCCTCATTAGTATGAAAATTGAAATTAATTTAAGACACAGGAAAGCTGAGGTTTTAAATTGGGTTTATTAGTTGAATAAAACTACAGATTTTGTGGTATTCGCAGTTGTTGAAACTTCTACTTATTACTTCAGAAATGTATGCTTCAGAGCATCACTGTTACAAATACTGTGTGATTGATGAGTAGACTGCAAAAGCACAACTACAGTATCTCAGCTAAAAGTAAATTGAAACATTAGCATTTAAAAAGAAATTAAGTATTGATAGTAAATGTAGGTAAGAATTTTGCATTTAAATGAAAATTAATTTTCCATAAAATGAAGATTATTTATAAAAATTGAATTTTCTTTTCTCCTTTTTTTTTCCCTTTTAAACAGTTCAAACCCAACAGAAATACTGCTGAATAAAATATCTAATTCTTTTCCTATCTGCATCCTAGGAATAAAGGTGAAGGTCTTGATTTATTTTAAAGTCAACCTTTTTTTTTAAAAAAAGGCAGTGCACACATCAGATTTTTTTTTATATGAATTTGATAGACTACATGTTACTTAGTCTAAGCACAGATTGACGTGTACTTAAATTTATTTTGAAATGTTTGTTTTTAGATATTTAAATGAAAAAAAAAGACAAAAAGATGCTTTAAAGAAAAGAGAAACCATTTTCTGGACATACTGCATTGCCCCTCTCTACTGTTTGCTGGAAGCATCTGTGTGGTAGTCCCAATATTGTGTCACTCACTACTGTTTTTCATTTGGCAGCGGCAATTGCGAAGTTGTCTGTCTTTCTCTGGGCAGCAAGTTAAGACTGATGTATCCAGCCAACATCTTCAGATCAGTCATGCATTCTTCTTAGCCACCACCTCCCTTATTAGTGGAAATATGTAACTTTTATTTTGGAAGGGGTGAAAAGATATATGGAAAGAGAAAGAAAGGGATGGAAAACAGAGTAATCCTAGTAATGCCACCAACAAGCAGCAAATTTGTTGCAGCCTTTTCTATTGATGTGCTGATTGTTAACAGGCCTGAGAATGGAATGATCCCATATACAATGGAACATAAAATTAAAATATTAAAAAAATGTAAATATTCCTATTATAATACTTTGAAAGGAAATGTGTGAAAATAAAAGAAATATTCTGTGACAGAGGGAAATACCTCTTCTGACGTACAAGACTTCCCAGTGCAGTGAATATCTTAAAAAATTTTCCCAGTATGTGCTGGAAACATTTTTCCATAGGTCGGCTACCTCTTTTCAGCTGGTTTCTAAGCCATCAATTTTTTTCCATTAAGATGAGAAGTTCAAGCTTTGCCCTAAGATTACTTTAAAGAGGAAGAATTATTACCAGATTTTGCATTTTTTAAAAAATTAGAACTCCAAAGATAATTCCACAGTTCATTTCCACAGTTTTAATTTATGAACTGAGGGAAATCCACTGACCTCCTGGACAATCTCAAACAGAAAAAGGAAGCCTGAAGAGGGTGGAAGCAAGAATGGGTAGCCTGGGAGGAATACAGAGAAATTGTCCAAGAAGCCAGGAATCAGTTTAGAAAAACTAAAGCCCTGGTAGAGTTAAATCTGGCAAGGACATCAAGAGCAACAAGGAAAGCTTCTGTAGGTATCTTGGTGATAAAAGGAAGACTAGGGAAAATGTGTGCTGTCTCTGGAAAGAAACAGGAGATCTGGTCACCTTGGATATGAACAAGGCTGAGGTATTCAACAACTTTTTTCTCGGTCTTCACTGGTAAGGGTTTTAGCCACACCACCCAAGTCGCAGAATGTAAAAGCAGGGACCAGAACAAGGAGGAACTGCCCACTGAAGGAGAAGATCAGGTTTCAGACCATTGAAGGAACTGAAAGATGCACAAATCCATGGCACCTGATGAGATTCATCCGCACATTCCGGGGGAACTGGCAGATGCAGTTGTCAAGCCTCTATCCAACATATTCAAGAAGTTGTGGAAGTCTGGTGAAGTTCCCACTGACTGGAAAAGGGGAAACATAACCCCCATTTTTTAAAAGGGAAAAAAGGAAGACCTGGGGAACTACAGGGCGGTCAGTCTCACGGCTGTGCCCAGCAAGATCATGGAGCAGATCCTCCTGGAAACTCTGCTAAGGCACATGTAAAATAAAGAGGTGATTAGTGGCAGCCAATGTGACTTCACTAAGGGTAAATCGTGCCTGGCAAATTTCACGGCCTTCTACAACAGCATTACAGCATTGGTGGATAAGGGAAGAGCAACGGACATCATCTACCTGGAGTTGTGCAAAGCATTTGACACTGCCCGCAAGACATGCTTGTCTGTAAATTGGAGAGACATGGATGTGATGGATGGACCACTCAGTGGGTAAGAAATTGGCTGGATGGCTGCACTTAAAGAGTTGTGGTCAATGGTTTGATATCTAAGTGGTGACCAGTGATGAGTGGAAACACTCAGGGGTTGGTATTGGGACTGGTACTATTTAACATCTTTGTTGGTGACATGGATGTTGGGATTGAGTGCACCCTCATCAAGTTTGCTGACGACACCAAGCTGTGTGGTGCAGCCTGACATGCTGAAGGGAAATGATGCCATCCAGAGGGACCTGGACAGGTTGGAGAGGTGGGCCTGTGCAAACCTCATGAAGTTCAACAAGGCCAAATGCAAGGTCCTGCATGTGGGCCGGGGCAATCCCAAGCACAAATACAGGGTGGGGGGAGAACAGATTGAGAGCAGCCCTGAGGAGAAGGACTTGGGGTTGTTGGTAGATGAGAATGTCAACGTGAGCCGGTAATGTGTACTTGCAGCCCAGAAAGTTAAATGTATCCTGGGCTGCATCAAAAGAAGTGTGGCCTGCAGGTCAAGGGAGGTGATTCTGCCCTGATAGTAGCACCTCTCCTAGGAAGACAGACTGATAGAGTAGGGCTTGTTCAGCCTGGAGAAGAGAAGGCTCTGGGGAGACCTTATAGCGACCTTCCAGTACTTAAAGGGTGCCTACAGGAAAGATGGGGAGGGTCTTTTTATTAGGGAGTGTAGTGATAGGGCGAGAGGTAATGGTTTTAAACTAAAAGAAGGTAGATTTAGATCAGATATTAGGAAGAAATTCTTTATTCTGAGGGTGGTGAAGCACTGGAACAGGTTGCCCAGGGAAGCTGTAGAAGCTCCATCCCTGGAGGTGTTTAAGACCAGGCTGAATGGGGGTTTGAGCAACCTGGTCTAGTGGGAGGTGTCCCAGCCCATGTCAGGGGGGTTGGAACTAGATGATCTTTAAGGTCCCTTCCAACTCTAAACATTCTATGATTCTATGATACAATGACCTGCAATACAGATGGTTATTTAGTGATTATATGATACATTTTGATATGCTCATGGAGAGTCTAGGAAAAAAGTTTCATTATCCTAACCATATCCTATTTCAACAGAGATACAAAAAAGTATAAGCAAAGGAATAATTTAATCTTCTTATATTGTAACTTTGTGACTGTTAGGATAAGAAAATATTATTCTTTATACCAAACAAGTTGGTTGACTAATTCTTAATTAAAAATGTGGCATCTTGAATGCAGTAACCAACCATATGGTCTCAACCTGGTATTTCAGATGATGCCATCAAATATAGTCACGAGTACATATATATAATGCAAACAAAACATACAATTCACGCCAAAAATAAACTGAATATTAATGTGTCTTTGAATACATATGACAGCATGATAGGATGAATGAGTAGAAATGGAAGAGAAACAAATTCAGTTGAGAAATACAGTGTATACTTATAACAGAGTATAATTAACCTTTGGGAAACAGCAAGCTAGAGGACTTTTCATTATGTGAAATTTTAAAAATGAAATTGGTTGAAGATTAGTTGTGTTCTTAAATACCATACTATACCTGTATCAGAAATCAGGGTCACGGTGCAAGAATTAATGAATGTAATTATTTAGTCTGTTTTATGCAGTAGATCAGAATACAGAGTATACTTCTGCCTGATTCTGACTAAACATTTAGGTAGCTGATGATTATTTCATAAGTATCTCCAGTTCCAATTTTCTAAACTCTCTTCGCAAGCTTTTTCACTTGAATTTGAGTCATTCAGGTGCTATGGAAATATGTCAGTATCCTGTAGGATCAAACATACCATGGCTGGAGTTTGGCTTTTTTAATAACTTTTTTTAATGAAGTCGATCTACATTTTGTTATAAAATCAGCCTAAGAAATCTAGCAGTCTTTCAATGGATAGTGTATTTGTCAAGGTGTTGTATTTTGTTGGTGAGAGGGTCTTTGGTCCCAACCTGAGATTTTCTTCTGCTGCGTTTTTTAGTCTTAAGAACTTTTCAAGGGTTTTGACTACTGCATTGATAGCACTGTCATACATGAGACTGTAAGAAGAACAGCTAGGAGACCATCATTTTCTGCTTAGTATTTTGAAAACCAAATCATGGAGTAGCTAATGTTTTACCATTGTCTAAGATCCTTTTCCAGAATATCACCTTTGATTCATTAGTTTTCTCTAAAATAAAAGAGAAATTCCAGATGACCACTTTAATTTTACTTTTCAAAATGCTGATCGAAACAAGAACTACTAAGATTTTTTGTCTATACCAAGTGAATGGTTTGGTTAATAGCTGGTTATACAAAAGCAGACATCACTGAGTAGGAAAGCAAGAATTTCAAACAGAACTACTGGAGAATACTAATTGCAAGAATGAAATATTGCAAGGATCAATAGTAGCAAGGTACAAGAAAAATGATAATGGAAAATAGCAATATCGAAATATTAGATCCTCTTTAAAGTCCGTGGGGAGAGACAATTGTACTTGATGTCAGACAAGTACTTTTGGCAGTCTTTCTTTTTTAGGGGGGCAGGCGGTAAGGGATGAAAACCAGCATGCCTTTAACATCATGTGCATTAAAAAGAATGCACCCAGATTTTGCTAGTGTGGTAATTTACTTGTTTGTTAAGTATTCCAAATCTGTTGTCTTAGTGCACATAAAAAAGGCACCACATTTTAGATGCCTTATTAAACAAATTATACACACTGGCAAACAGAGAGAGAATTTGTTATAAGATTACATGTGTAAAGTTATTATCTGAAAATGAGGAAAAAAATTATTTATTATTTATTTGTGTCTAGAATAGCAAACTATAATTAGTACTGGATTCTTAAGACTAGTTTAGTGACTTGTACATTGATGCTGCTGGTCAGGACTGTTACAGGTCACTAATTGCAGTGTTGTCAGGTAAACCAGCCTTTTCTCAATGTAAGTGGTGCTGTACTAACCCACTGTAGTTGGACTCTTCCCAGGCTTAGACTTACACGAATAACAATCTGTTGACAAGGATAAAAAGGAAAAGCTATTATTCAACAACACACAATAAATTCTTCCTGAATATTTCTGGAGAATGGAAGGAAATACGTTTAAAGTGCTGTGACAATATACAATGGCAATTGTACTAATTGCACAAAGGAAGTAATATTGCTAATGTGTTCCTTTCAAGATCAGCACTGCCAACTTTTCAGCTACTCTCTTTAATTATGTCTCAGGCTAATATGGGCAATACTTACACTTAACCAAAAGACATAATAAAAGTAGACAATATTATTTACTAGTAATTCCTAAGTATAAGGCTAAAAGGCTTTGTTCTTTTCAACAGAAAAAAAAATGAAATTTTTCATCATTTTTGGTTTAGAATGTTGTTTGAATATATATTCAGGCTTGCTTTTATGTTCAAGGGTATCTTTGTTTTTTCATGGGTAGAAATATGCTGGGATTTATGTTTTTGTGCTTATTTGCCTCAGAACCAGGCTAAAGCTTGGGAGTTCAAAAAAGATGAACAGAATATTTTTATTGTCATTGAATCCCATAGATGCTTTAGCATTTGGTGCAGAAAGACCTAGAAGAAATGTCTTTTTACTAGCATTCTAATTAGCAGTTTTAAAAATCTTGATTTTCCAATGTCTTCGAAGGATAAACTTCATCTAAAATATTGTTTAATAGTTGCTATGGTAATTTCAGGATGTAAAATATAATAAACTACTTGTTCCAGGAATAAACTTCTGGAATTTATTTAGTGTTTTTATGAGTGATACAATTCAAGATGCTCAAGTTATGAAGAGATGTGGCCCAAAAAATGATCACCTTTCAGAGTGTATAAAATAATAGAAATTAAACAAAGCTCTATCTGTTGCTTAATGCTTTTCCACAATCAAGTGAAAGGCCATAAAACTAGTTGTGGCAATCTTCTAATTTCTAAATCACAAGACATACATTTGCTTTTGGTTTTGTGTGTTTTGGTTTGCTTTTGGTTTTTTTTTTTTTTTTTNTTAATTTCCTCTAAGTATTCCCTAATAGCCCTATATATTCAAATGAAAACTTTGATATTCTATACTGTTTATGATGGGAGCTGGTAATTGTTACTTGTTTCTATGGTTGTCAAATACTTTCTATAATTATACCCTGAAATGTGACTGAATAGCTGACCAAATCTTAGTGGGTTTTTTTTCAAGACCCAGATTTTTTTTCCCGCTCCATTATTCCTATAGTCTCTTTTAGAACCCGGACTATTCATACAACTGCTTGTAGCTTTGCCAGCCTTTAGTCATTTGGCTGATGTTTTACATGGTGAATATTTCCCTCAGGCTAACTATTTTTGGAGATGTTTCAGATAAAACAGTTCAGCTGTTTCCAGGACGGGCTAGTGAAAAATATATTGCTTTGCCCATCCATATTCATAAGACATAATTCTGATTACTTCTTTCCTAGTCCTGGATTGGAAGCATAAAATGATTCAGATCTTCCTGTCCACCATTACTAAATATTATACTATAGAGGAATTTTGAACTGGACTCTCAAGGTGCTAAAAGATTGCTATTCCATAGGAACCAGTAAATCCAAATAATTTTCCCCTTTCCTTGCCTCCCCTCCCGTCCCCTCCTCTCCTCTCCTCCCAGACAGACTAAGGGTTGGCCCCTATTATTAATCAAGACATACCTTGTTTCAGAGAAGTGTGTCAAGGATAAGCAGTTTGTATTTAGAATAAGAAAATGTTAATGTCAGTTTTTGTAAAAAATTCGGTCAACACATAGGGAACTAATAGCACTGAAGAATTTGGTTGCTTTCTTTCAAGACAATGATAACAGAGCTGCTGTAGAAATTACCTAGAGCTCTTTTTATTTTTCTGTTGTCTTCCCTCTTCTTCCCTCTTCTTTGAACTGAAAAAACCTGTGTAAACCATGTGTTGAATTAGGAGTTCCATCACACAATGTTCAGTGACTGGAATTTGAACTAGAACCAACTCAGCCATTCTGGTTAAAGGTTTTGGGTTCTTTTATGCATTATTTGGGGGTTGTTTGTTCGTTTGTGTTTTGGTTTGGTTTGTTTGGTTTAGGTTTTTTTTAATCATTTGGAAGTGATAGAGTTATTGAACAGTTTTCTCAGCATTTATTCTAGGATAAAACACATATCTGAATAGAATCTATTTTCCCAGTATCTTCACATGCAGTTAAACATACAATACAAAACCAACAGCCTTATTTGAGGACCAATACACAGCTACTTCTGATTATGTATTTCTCCTGCGTGGCACATCTGTGCAAAATACTTAGATTCACTGTACTCTCCCACTGTCACAAGGGCTTACTGCCTACTCACATTCCACATGTTTTCTACCAGGACCCTCAGGCCTGCTTTATGCAAAACTCTTTCCTAACCGGTTGTTCCCCAGCAGGTACTGTCACGTGGGATTGTTTTGTCCCAGATCTTAACATTTGTCTTTGCAAGAATTTATGACTCTTTTGCCAGCAATTTTTCCAACCTGTTAAGATCACTGTGAGAAGCAGCCTTGCCCTCCAGCATATCAAATGTTACGCAGTTTGGTATCAGCTATGAGCTTTCAAAAGATGCCTTCTGTCCCATCACCTAGGTCATTATTGAAGAGGTTTAACAGCATCAGCACCCTGAGCAAAGCCAAGGATAATTGGACATTAGCTGATCTTCCTGATGCTGATCATAATCTTTTCAGCTAAGATGTACAGTCAACTTTCCACAGACCATTCTTCATTTTCATATCAAAACCACATCTCTACAGTTTGACTGCAAGGATACTCTGAGACACTAGTTGGAAAGCCTTGCTAACATAAAGATAAATAACATCCACAGTACTTCCCTCTTCCATTGAGGTAGTTGTCTCATGAGAGAAGGCAAATCACTTGATCAGTCCTGGGGATTTCATTTACTAGAAGGGCAGCAAAAATAACGTACGTTACATTACAATACACATCTGATTATACATTATGGCTTGAAAGTTTCCCTTATATAAACCAGAAAAAGAAAGTATTCCTATAATATTCCTTTAAGATGGCTATTATAATCTGTCATCTGGTACAGGGACATTTATTTTACTCCCAAATGTGAGTTCAAGACAATGTAAGGAATCCGCTCCAAAAAAAAAAGGGAATCCATACAACTAAGTTTAAAAGCACTTTACCCAAAGTGTTTAGATGGAACTCCTCAGATTAATTAAAAAAGCATAGATATTACCTGAAATACATATATACATAACATATTTTTATAAATTTCACAGAAATAAAAGATTCTTAATCCTATTTTTTTTGTAAATTTTAGAATGCTAGAAAAAGATAATTTTTACTAGCTACTATTTCTAATCTAAATATTGCCTGAGCAAAGTGTTAAATTAGGAGGCAGTAAGTGTCTCCTTGAATTTGCAATTGGGAATCTCAGCATGTCTTCAATGCCAAAAGAATTTCAGAACAGACAACTTCTTTTATTTTCTAATCACTAACATATAGTTCAAGTCTTACAAATATGGCAAACCGGTCCTTAATTTATCACTCTGCCTCTGATGTGGCAAGAGCTGTGGAATTGAAGTCATAAGTGAGATATAAGGATAAGATTCAAGTTTGTCCTATAATTACATTGTCATTCAGTATGAGGGTATCATGGATATCAGACTGTGTGCACACACAGTACACTTAAGTTTTTGATTCTCTGGGTGGTCTAGGAACTCCCCACCTTGACTCTGAATAGAAGAGACAATGAACTGATTTGGGACAAAGGACTTACCTGATACAAGGTAATTGCCTGAACTCTCAGCTACCCTCACAGCAAAGCCTTTGACTATTCTTGCAGGTGAGTAATAGGCATTGTGTGAACATTTGATGTGTTGATTAGCCTCCTGGGTGGAGATTTTATCAGTCTCAGGAATTATTGCTTCTGCAGACTCTTGCCTATGACAATTTCCTTTGATTCCTCTTTTGACATCTGTCTCTCTTTTGCCTAACTTTTTCTAAAAGATTTATAAGACCTGTAACACCTCGTTAAATTTAGAGGCTTCTTAAAATACCTGTAAACTTCTATCAGTATTATCACCACTTAATAGTAATAGTAATATTAATCAACATTAAAACTATTACATTGTGATCTAGAGAATGCATTTAATTTTGGACCCGTGATGTTTAATTTTATAGTCCATTCTCTAGAGTTGTTTTGACTAGTATAAATTAGCATTTCCAGTGATGGTGCCAGGGCAGTGTTTGGGGCATTCTATCATGCAACACTGTGTATATTCTGTGAAAATATCCTTTACTTTACTACAGACTTTTTGAACCAATAGGTTTCATCTTAAGGTTAGAGTGGTGTCATTCATGACAGAGTAGTGGTCCAGGGCAAAACACTGTTGTAGTGTGGATGTCACTCAGCCTCAGGGACAAGCAGCTGCCCCAACCCTTGCTTTATTTTGTAGCAGAGGGATAGATAGCAGTTGCAGCCCCTGAACTTCTGGAGGGCAAGACTTTTGGTAACTGATAGGATGGCTTAGAAAATCCTTAAGTTCTTCAGTGGATTGCAGTTAAAGAGACTATCAAGCAACTGTTATCCTCCAAATCCTACTATTGTGCAAACAGAACCATAGAATCATAGAATGGTTTGGGTTGGAAGGGAACTTGAAAGGTTCAATCCCACAGCAATGAGCAGGGACATCTTCACCTAGCTCAGACTGCTCAGAGCCCCATCCAACCTGACTTTGAATGTACCCAGGGATAGCGGATCTACCACCTCTCTGGGCAACCTCTTCCAGTAGTTCACCACCCTCATTGTCAAAAATGCCTTCCTTATATCTAGTTGATGAACCTCCCCTGTTTTTGTTTAAAACCATTACCCCTTGTCTTATCACAACAGGCTGTGCTAAAAAGTTTGTCCCTGTCTTTCTTATAAGCCCCCTTTAAGTAATGAAAGGTTGCAATAAGGTGTCCCTGGAGCCTTCTCTCTCCAGGTTGAATAATCCCAACTCTCTCAGCCATTCTTCATAGGAGAGGTGTTCCATCCTTCTGATCATTTTTGTGGCCTGCCTCTGGACCTGCTCCAACAGGTCCATGTCTTTCCTGTGCTGAGGACTCCTGAGCTGGACTCAGTACTCCAGGTGGGGTCTCACCAGAGCAGAGAGGCAGAATCACTTCCCTTGACCTGCCGGCCACACTTCTTTTGATGTAGCCCAGGATACTCTTGGCCTTTACGGCTGTGAGCACACATTACCAGCTCATGTCCAGCTTTTCATCCACCAGTACCCCCAAGTCCTTCTCGGCATCCTTTCCCCATCCAGCAAACAGTCCAGCCATCAAGTGCATATCCCTCCAATTTAGAGAGAAGTATGTTGTGGCAGACTGTGTCAAAGATCTTACAGAAGTCCAGATAGAAAAGATCCATAGCTCTTCTCTTGTCCATAGATGTAGTCACTCCGTCATAGAAGGCCACCAGGTTGGTCAGGCAGGACTTGCTCTTGATGAAGCCATGCTGGCTGTCTCGAATCACCTCCCTGTCCTCCATGTGCCTTAGCACAGCTTCTAGGAGGATCTGTTCCATGGTCTTCCCAGGCACAGAGGTGAGGCTGACAGTTTGGTAGTAGACCTTTGTTCCTTATATGACAAAATTATATATGTTATTCAGATTTCTTCTTTCTCTATGCATTTTATTATTATGAGTCAGATGCGTTGATCTTTCAACCTTCATTCAGCTGAGAATCTCAATTTTTAGTTATTCTTCAAAAACACTGGATAAAAGCTTCTGGGATCTTTAGTATGAAAAGTGTTATATAAATCTGAGATAATTCTTATGCTTTTTTAAGAATGTTAAAAATGAGAAGAAATAGTAATTTCCTCTCTGCATTTCATTACTGAGTTACTTAGGTGACTATGCCTTTGTAATAATTGTTAAGTACTAGTAATTTAAAACCAATATTAAAATCAGGGGTGCTAGTAGTTTGCTTTGTTATATCATGTCCTTCTGATCTTCCCTGAGTCTGTTGTTGAATGTTGTGAGAATTCAGTGTTATTTTTCTAACATAAAAATATCCTCGTTCAAAATAATGTTTTTCTCCCAAACTGCCACATGAAGTTTCTCATGTTTCATAGAAGGGCCTATGTGACTTATATACTTTATTTACTGAGAGATCAACCTGAAGTGTTCTTTATGACAGCTTGAATTAACTGAAGTGGAACTGTTCCTCATAACAATTGTCCTCAAGCCTTCTCAGAGGGGTTTTTTATTTTTTTTTTAGTTTCTGAATGTGTTGCTAAATCTGTAGAAAATGGAGAAATTTCCCTATCAAGTACAGCAAGATTTTAAATGGCTTCTGAAAGTCAGTGACTTGAACAAAATGCTTTGCAAACTACAAATATTGAATATTACTGTGATCAAAATTTTTTGAAATGTTGTCTTCTCAAGGGCAAGTCCTCTGAAGACAAGCATTGAAAGCGGTTGTTAATGGATCTCTCCCTTTACCTAAACTATAGCTGTAGCAAATTCAGAAATATAGTTTCCGCATGTTCATCAATTATTTCATGATCATACAATTTTTATGCCTATACTCATTGCCTAGCAGCTAAACATTCATTCAAGAGAGGTTTGACGCGTTCTGAGAACAGACTTGTAACTGCGGTGATTCTGCTGATAGCCAAGGTATTTAGAGTGGAAGATGTTTATCTTGCTTTGCATCTCTCACACAATAGTATGCTCAATCTTCTGTATAACTCAGATAAGATTCCCATATCAAGATTTTAAAAAGTGACTAATTATTTTGGATGCCTCCATTTTCAGATAGGTACCTGCGGTAAATCCTTCCCTGCCCCCCCACCCCCCACCCCCACCCCCTTTTTTTTTTTCTTGTTTTTCAGGAACTGCTGAGCAATCTTTCTCGGAAGGTCAAGAGACAGCTTCAGAGCTTCAGATTAGAGTCTGGAAATTTGCTAGTAAACTCTCAGGATGCTGGTTAAAAAGAGTTATAAGTATTTTTAGTGTTAAAAGAACAAGTTGGAGAAAGAAATCTTAAGATCCTGTAGGGAATCAACAGTTTAACACATAGAATAACAAGTAGAAGGAATTTAAAATAGAAAGTTCTCTTAAAGGAGAAAAAAATATAATGCAAACAACATGTTAAATTACAGACCTACAGACAGCTTGAAGAAACATAGGTAAACCAATGGAGGCAGAGGGTGGGATTAAACTATATTGGGAAAAACTTTAAAAAATGAATGATTATGATTATCTTGAATTTCAGTATTCAGATGGGAATTTACCATGGTGTATATCAATGGTAAAGGAATGGCTGGACCCCGATATTGTTCTGGCTACAAGTGAACCTCTGAATGAAGAAACCAGCTCTGAGACATTTTTAATCCAGGAATAGAAGAGGAAGCAGCTCTGTTATAAAGTAAAAATATAAATTAATGTTCCTCATACTTCGATAATTATCATAGGGAAAATGAAGGAAAGGTAATAATAAAAAGTATTGAGGGATTAGTAATTTTTTTTAAATGATGAAACTTTTTTTTTTTAAATATTGCTGGAAAATTTTTCTAGTTCAATTTTGCACGAATGTCAATTCCTTACAAAGTTTTTTGTTTTCAAAAAGTTCCCCAAATGTGGCTCAATCCCAGTGCTCAAAAACATTTAGGAGATAAAATGTCCCATCTCCACCCGTATTCCCACTGAGTCATTTGTCCACTTTGCGGGGGGAAAAACTAAGCAAGCAAGCAAAAAAAAAATGTTCAAACAAACATTTTTAATCACATTGAGTAAAGAGTTTTACCACTGCCTTTTCTATTCAGTAATTTTTTAATGTATTGCAAAATGTTTACATATTCCAGTCCAAACTCTCAAGATCTGAACCTAAGTGATGGGACGTGGAGGGAAACAGATTTTCAAGGAGAAAATACGTTACAGAAGTGCCTGATTCTGGTCCAATCTTTTCCTCCTAAGCACTTTGGGCAGTTGTAAATGAAAAGGGAAAAAAGCTATTTTACAACATTTGATCTCCCATCTTGTAAAAGTTCAACAGGAAAAAAAAATACATGCAAAAGTATTTCAGGAGGTGCAAATTTTAGTAACTTTCTTCTAGGACTAGGCTTAGGGTGTCCACAGAAACTATTTTTAGGCTAAAAGAGTTGAGCTGGTTCAAACAGAAATAATCTGGTATTTAAGAGAGTGATTCAGAATGCAAAACTGATGTGGGTGCCTTGAGGTTTTCTCTGAGGGAATGTCTCTCTGAGGAGTATAGAAAGCCTTGGAAGACTAAACTAAATCTCGGTTTTGATTTCTTTCCACTGGGAATGTTCTTAATATCAACAAAATTATGAATTATTGATTAAATTTCTATCATTCTCAGTATTTTCCAATACCTGCCCTCCAACCTTTGACATTCAGAAATAATTGACTGAGAACATTATCTTTTGAGGCACTAGCGGTTTAATTTAGTGCAGCAGATCACATGAACATAAACGTTATTTCAAGTATTTAAGTCAGCACTACTCACATATAAGGATTAGCACAACATTGAATTGTGCATAACACACTTCCTTGAATTGAGGGGTAAAGCATTTAGAACCTTTTAGAAAAGAGTCTTATAGAATGAAAACAAAAGAATATACATATTTAAATGTCTACTTGAGAAATATATTTTTTGCTGCAGCAAGGAACTCAATTTTGGACTGACTTGATTATCATCTTTTTCAATAAAGCTTTGGAATTTGTTATAAATGTAAGTAGCAAGTGCATTTTCACATGCTATAGCGCTTATTAGCCAGGTGACATACAAAAACCCCCAGATATGAGGCACAACTGTTTGAAATAATGTGCATGCTTGTGATCATCACTTTTAATCCAGCTTGATAAAGTCGGGTCTGGATATATGTATTTTAGCTGGATAATAATTTTAAATTGGGGGAAAATCTTTTTTTATGTGTATCACTTTATTATTAAAACATCCATATTATCCTGTGTAAATATCTGAAGGCAGAGAGCAATGACAGTAACTTCAGATCTACAATAACAATTTTATCACACACAGGCCAAGAACAACTTATTAAATACCTTCTGGTAGATGAAAATTTACTAAATTGAATTTTGTTTTTCACTTTGCACAAAATTCACATTCAGTCCAGCTACATCTGATACCTCATAAAATCTGTTTTAAAAGATATTGCTTAGAGCAATTGAAGGACTTTCCACCTTTCCTGAGATCCTACTGAAAACAGCAAGAATAAGATTAATAGTTTGTCCAAAACCTAATAATTTTTTTTTTTTTGTAAATAACGGTATTTCAGGTAGGAAAGGGAAGTGAAGGTATGATTAGCAGTTTCGGCAGGGGAAAGAGCAGAATTTGTGGAAGGCATTGGAAAGCAGTACCAAAGAGATAAAACACACAACTAAAACACTAAAAAACTTGGGCCAAAACAAGCTCACCTAATAAAGTACAATGTTTCTGACTCAATATAGAAAACAATGTTCAGAAGTATTTCTTTTCCCCATAATTTAATGATTTGGGTGGGCGGGGGGATTAGTTAGAGCCTTGAGAGGAGGTTTACACAGAATTTTAAACTTGCATTGTTCTGTGTTTTGATGTGCGATGAGAATCTTAAACCAATATTTTATAAATATGTGGGAGTCATTGCCATGATATGCTTCTAGAGATAAAGATCAGTGCTAATGTGTGTGATTGTCATCTTCATTCCTACATTTAGGATGTGTGATCTTTGGGGAATGTAAATTTTTAATTATTTTTTTCCATTGCAAGAATTGATACCATTCTCAGTGAACTGAGTGAAATCTATTTCTTTTTCTTTGGCTTCAGTTACAGAAGACTGAAGCTTGGTAGTTTATCTTTTGTGAAACTTCATCAAGAAGCTTTTCTTGCACAGAAAAGGTTCCATTTCATGCACAGAATTATTTGTTTATGTATTGTGTATGTCTGAACAACCATCAATGTCAGCAATTGGAGGAAGGTAAAACTGAAAATAAAGAAGAAGAGCCTAGATATGCTGTTATATCATGGAAAACCTCATTGAGGTAAATTCATATACAGCACTAAAGATACCACAAGAAACTTTTGTCATGTGGAAAGAAGTTAATGTGAGGAATCCTTCAAAATCTCTGGAGATTTTGAATTCTCTCCTGCCCTTCATTCATATGATCCTGCCCTTCATACCATTTTTGGGGGGTGGAGAAAGAAAATAAAATAAAAAAGAAGGAAATAAATTATGAGTACCCTTAAGAACAAAAAATACTAAGGCACCAAAATGAGGGAACATTCCCCACATGACCAAGCTGCATACCTAAACCCTTTCTAATTCTTTTTTATTCTTTCCCCTTTCTGAGTTGAGAATCCCAGGCTTTCCAAAATGACTGGTTAATTTGCTGATATGGGGAGTGCCTTTACTCTCTCTTAGATATTTTGAACAATGTATAAGCAACTGGATTTTCTTTGGAGCAGGGAGTTGTATCAATTCCCTGACCATTAGGCCACCTCATAAATTTCCCTGACTCTTTCTATCTTTACATATTTAGTAACTGCAGCAAGTGTGACCATGTAGCATAAAGTGTGACCATGACTTTCACTAGCTCTGTGGAAGCTAAATTCAACATACTCAAATGTATTAAAGGAGGAACTTTCTCACTCCCAAATTAACAGTCCAGTCTTCCACTACAGCTTCATGTCAGTACTTTTTATTCCCTGCAAAGACCTGTCAAGGTAGCAACAAAGTAAGTACATTCAGTATGGCAAAGAACATCATCCTTGGAAGAGATCAGAATTTTACACTAATGTGCAGTGCTTTTCCAATTTAAGTAGCATATCTAGGTGTACTTAGACTGAGGAATTAGGATGACTTCTATGAGTTTCAGTGTCATTCAAGAAATCAAAAAAGCCTTTCCCTTCAACACAGGAAAGGATCAAACATGTCTGCTGTTTCTGACTGGTTTGTTTAACACGTTCTTAAAGACCTCCAGTAAAGAAGACTCTGCAACCTCTCAGGCAATCTCTTTCTAAGTCTCACCAGTGTTACCACTACAAAGTTTTTTTCCTAATGTTTAATTTATAGGCATTTTTTTCTGTAATTTAGATCTATATCTTTTGTCTTTTCCACTATAAATATGAAAAAAATAAACCATTTGCAGGAGCCTTTTACATGCTTCAAAACAGTTATCATATCCCTCCTTGATCTTCTTTAGAATAACAATTCCAGATCATTCAGGCTTTTGTCAGACAGCATGTTTTGATAATTTTTATCAATATCTTGTGCAATTTGCTTAGTAAGTCCACATCTTTCTGTATTACTTTATCTGAGCCTTACCAATTTTGAACAAAGCAGAAAGATTACTTTACGTTCCTACATGCTGTACTGTTGTTTATACAGCTCAGCATGGTTTTTCAGCAACATAATTTCATTTGTTGACTTGTTTACAGATTTGATCGGCTCTAACCATTGGATGCTACTTAGCTAATTTTTCACCATCTTGGTTTTGTTCAGTTTTCCTTCCTATATGCGCTATCCTGCATTTCTGTCTATTGAATAACATAACGTAGTAGGGTTTGGGTTTGGGTTTTGTTCCACCCCCCTGCACTCCTCCCTCCATCTAATGCTGTTACTCTCTCATGTAAAACATTTAGGATTTGTTCATCCTTGTTCTTAATAAATATTTATTTTCTATTCCTTAGTTCCTTGTCCCATTCTAAATGTTTACAAGGATTTTTTCCAATTGAAAAACATACGATCTAGTATTTCTTTCAGAATTTAAATTAATATCATAAGTCTGTTTAATTTTTGTTTTTAATACTCATTTTAAAATACATTCATTATGCTTGCTTTTTTTTCCTAGTCCTCTGGAAATTCATCCGT
The DNA here is from genome assembly GCA_003993805.1 of Himantopus leucocephalus. NCBI lineage: Eukaryota > Metazoa > Chordata > Aves > Charadriiformes > Recurvirostridae > Himantopus > Himantopus leucocephalus. Next base: position 145,132,359 of record RSEF01000002.1, read on the forward strand.
CCTTCGTAAGTTTGCAATGACAATCACTGGTAAACTGAGATTCATAGAATCATAGAATCAAAGAATTACAGACTCATAGAATAGACAAGGTTGGAAGGGACTTCAAAAGATTATCTGGTCAAACCTTTTGTGGGAAAGGGAGCCTAGATGAGGTTATCTAGCACCCTTTCCAATCGCATCTTGAAAACCTCCAGTCATGGGGACTCCACCATGTCCCTTGGGGAGGTTGTTCCACTGAATGATTGTTCTTACCATAAAAAAATTATTTCTTATACAGAGATGAAAACTTTCCCAGTGCAACTTTTACCTGTTGCCCCTTGTCTTTTCCATGTGACTCCTGGGGAAGAGGAAGCCTCCATCCTCTTTGTAGCTGCTCTTTAAATACTGGAATACAGTGATGAGATTCCCCCCGAGCCTTCTTTTCTCCAAGGAGAAAACACATTTCTCCAAGGAGAAAAGACATTTTCAGTTGTTCCTCATTAGGCACATTCTCCAGCTGTTCAATCGTCTTTGTGGTGTTTCTTTGGACCTTCTCTAGTCTGGTTATGCCTTTCTCAAATTTCATCAGCCAGGTGCTTAAATGTCCTACAATGAAATTGCTATTCAACCTGAATATATTGAATTTATCTAACTAACCTCTCTAACCCATTCTGTTTTTATCAGACTGAGTTCTTCTCCTTCTGCCACTGATAATAATTGTCATAACTGTCTGACTTCAGTTAAATTTTTAAATAAAAAAATATGTGAAAAATGAGTTCATATCTTTGGCATCAACTATCAATATCTTTCCTTCTCCACTGAGTGTCACATCAGCCCAATTCTAGCTTTCCCTCCTGATGCTAATTGGCTTCTGGTTATTGTTGCATCTCTGTGGCTCATTTGATTTTGTCTCTCAGAGCTTGTAGTAAACGTTTTCATTCATCTCTTTTATCTTTGTGATTGAATTGTATACTGAGCTCATCTTTTGGCCTGAATGCTCTTTTATTACATTTCCAAAATTTCTCCAGTTTTGTTTTCTTAGACTGATGCATTATTAAAATTTGCAAATAAATGAACTAAGTTTATTGAAGTATATAATATGGGGTTTTTAAGTATTATTTTGATATAAATTTTCTTTCTGTACTAAGTTCCATGAAAGCTCTTATTTCATTGTCAGTATCGTCTAAGTTACCATTCACTCTGAAATCCTCAAACATGTCCTCCCAGTTGGTAGTTTGCTTTGCAGAAGCAAAGTTTCTAACTAGTCGTCCTAACCACAATGAAGATCAAAAAGTACTCCAAAAGCACACTCCCAAAGCTTGCTGGACAGTCTGTTCAGTATATAATTAGGTAAAGTTTTTTCTCTACCCATCTCCCTCTGCCTTCAGTGACTTCTGCCTTCAAGTTTAAAACTCATAAAGCTGGACATTGTACAGTAGTTTGGCTGACTGCCTTTTGTAGAGAGATTTGATATATGACATACTAGATGTTTGGAATAAGATGTATGTTATATTTCCATCAAAGTTGTCAGATCTCATCTCTGAGATGTATGGATCTGTAATATACAGGGCATGCCAACTAAAGATTGAAATGCCTAGACAGCCAGGCTGGAAAATTGGAAAGTTTTATATTTTGGGATAGCTCATCCTTGGTCTAACATCAGTATAATCACTTTCATAGGGGCTAACAACACTGAGATTTTTACAAATCTATTTAAAATGAAAGGTCTTTTGTGCTTTATATTTTGTACATTTTTTCAGCGATGTCAGCTGGTCTAGCAAAGGATATTTATATATAGGTTTTTTTATTATTATTACTACTACTATTAGTAGTAGTATATTAATTATTAATTAGGTGCTATATGTAAGTGAAAAAAAAGTTGTATGCAGTTATGCATTTTATGCTAACATCATTTTGGCTGGCTCAGGCTTCTGTTGTGTACATTTTTCTTGAGCAGCAATGAACACAGTCATAGTAACAGCAAACCCTAAGAAACTAAAAGGGAAAGAATATGAGAGGACAATCACTTAACTGTATTTTAAGAGATTGTAAGACTTCAGGTTGGCCTTCACTATAGCTGTTAGGAGTCTGCAGATATTATCTGTCATCATATACCACATTAACCAACAGCAACAACAATAATATGTTCCTGATTAAGATCTGAATAAAATTGCGAATAGAAAGTTGGTGCCAAGGGAACAGAAAAAACTGCCAGCAAAGCTGGGACAAATATATTTCCTATGGAGAGAAAAGCTAGTTTCTCAGGGCCAGCTAATCTATGTGCCAGACAAACTGTTCACAAAAATAGGTTCAGCTTTTCCTTGCTTCTGAATTTCCTGGCTTAGAGACGGGGACTGGGTTCCTGGTGTATTATCTTATGTCTAAGTGTTCCCAAACCAAATGGCTAGTCTGGCAGTGGGGTGTGACCTCATTTGACAGTGTATTTGCCGTGCATATTGATCTGCTGTCATGTATGCTGTGCCTTGATAGAATATTTGGTAAAGCAGCTAAAATTAAAGCAGTGCCAGTATTTCTTTTTGTAGCTGAAGGAGGCAAATCAGTTGTATTGGGAAACAGACCCTAGCACAGAGATTGTGGCGTAGTTCCCCTTCCGTACAGAGAGCCACAGGTAACTCATGGCAGGGCAGTGCTTCCATTGCTCAATATTCCTTCCCACAAAACGCCAAGAAAAAGCACTTCACTGAGAGATGAGAGATCCAAATGAAAATCTCTGTCACAGTTTAATTTGTACATAAAAATGAAGTTGCCGAAACAACTGGGCTTCTTGGTATATCAGTTTGAGATCTGTTGTGCTGCTGTGTACTCTTTGCTCCTTAATTTTCTTTCTTTTTCCCTGGTGAAAAAGGATAAATGTCTCTGCTTTATTCTAAGTGACATAAAACCAAATAGCAATACTTCAGAATTGTTTATGAAATAGGATTCTTATCCTCTGATAAACCGGGTAGGTTTCTCAAGCTGATCGTTGTATTTGTTAGCGTCTTGGTTCTCTCACCATATTTTAGTAAAGCTTTATTTTCTACATTATTTTTCCAGGATGAAAATAATAGGAAATTTAAATGAAGAAAATCAAGAAAAGGGCATGGACTTCTCCCTGGCAAATTTTCTTCAAGAAGGCTTGACAAGAAGCATTCTTTACTGCAGTAACCAGTGCCAAATCCTATCGGTTCTCAGGTCCATGGCTGCAGTAAGAGGTAAGTTTTGGCAAGCGGACAAATAAAAATTAAAGTAGTAGCAGAAAAATTCCTTTTTATACCCTTATCACTTCCAACTGGCAAGGAGTTGTAGTCCTAATGAGAAAACAGAATTTAAAAGTAGTGAAGGTTCTTGGTTTCAGTTGTTTACTTTAAAAAGGTCTCATTTTGCAGAGTGCTTTTTTTCAGTTCCAAGTTTTACAAGAACTGTACATGTTACTGTAGGGTCAGCATCATTATTTAAAAAGATAAACTTTAAATGGTATAAAGGAAGATTATCTCTGTTCCTAAACTCTCTCTATTCATAAATTTTTATATGAGGATAGATAACAGTAAGAGGGGAAATAAGCATGCTTCAAACCCACTCTTTTCTATCTTTAAAGGAAAACTATTTACTTTTGTGTAAATGTTAACATATTGGCACTGATAAAAGCTATCATATAATTAATATAATGCCCTAAAACTCATAAAGGAATTTATTTAAACACTCAAAATGATTTGTTTTGATTTGAACAGCTATATTTAAAGATTGTTGACCTTTTGTCTTCCTTGATATGGAAATGAACTGAAATTTCAAAATCAAAAAAGTTTAGTTTCTTTTTTCTCATTTCCTGCTGTCTTTAACCATTCGATCTTTTATAAATCTTAAAGTTTCAGTGACAGCATACTGAAAAACAAACACGAAAAGTGAACAAAAACATTTCTCACTTATCACTTTATGTTAACTTAAATGGATATTGTTTATTTTGACTTTACAAAGGCTTTTGATACTGCCTCCCATGACATCCTCATAGATCTACTGATGAAATACAGACTAGGTAAATGAACAGTACGATGGAATGAAAACTGGCTGAACTGCTGGACTCAAAGGGTTGTGATCAGCAGCATAACATCCAGCTGGAAGCCAGACACTAGTGGGGTATACCAGAGACCAGTACTGGGACCAGTACTGTTTAACATCTCATAAATGACCCCCATGTTGTGACTGAGTGGATCCTCAGCAATTTTGCAGATAGGACAAAGCTAGGAGGAGTGGCTGATACGTCGGAGGGTCACGCTGCCATTCAGAGGACCTGGACAGGTTGGAACAATGGGCCAACAGGAACCTTCTGAAATAGAACAAACAGAAGTGCAAAATCCTGCACCCGAGGAAGAATAACACCATGCACTCATGTGTATTGTGGCTAAACATCTGGAAAGCAATTTTGTAGAGATCAGCCTTGGGGTAGTGGACAAAAAGTTGACTATGAACAAGCAATGTGCACTTGCAGCAAAGAAGGCCAGCAGCTTCCTGGGCTGTATTAGGCAGAGTGTTACCAGCAGGTTGGTTGAGTTGATCCTTCCCCTCTGCTCGGCCCTGGTTAGACCCATCTGGGTGCTGTGTTCAGCACTGTGCTCCCCAGTATAAGAGAGACATGGACATATAGGAGCGCATCCAGTGAAGGCCAACTGAAATAATTAAGGGACTGGAGCTTTTGCCCTATAAGGAGAGGCTGAGAGCACTGAGACAGTTCAGCCTGGGGAAGAGAACGCTCAGGGGGGATCTCATCCATGTGTATAAATACCTGATGTGTTACCAAATAAGATGGAGCCAGACTCTTCTCAATGGTGCCCAATGACAGGATGAGAGGCAATGGGCATAAACTGAAACACTGGAACTAGACAATTTCTAGAGCTGCCTTTCAGCCTCAATGATTCCGTGAGTCTGGGAGTCACAAGAATTAAAACAGTTTGGTTTATGTATTCCAAATAAATTTATACATTTACAGATTTAGAAGAATTTTACTCACAGGAAAAGAATTATGTTAGTTTTGGGGGGGTTTTGGTTGGTTTTTTTTTTTTTGTTGTTGTTAATAATATTTCTCTCTGGTAATTGAAGCTACATAATGTAATTCACTTATACACATGTAAGTAAAGGATAACATGTACACCAACTATTCCATCACCAACTATTCATAAAAAAGCACAGACTTCTTTCATTGGATCTGCCATGAGCTAATGAATACTAAGAAAGATATGTTTCAGAAAAAAAAAAGGTTCTTGTCTATCCAACATGTCTAGCATTGTGAGTAAATATATAGCATATGTGATTGTAGAGCTGATCATGACTTGACTGGAAATTTGATTTCAGAGTTCATATCAAAGAACAGGATCAAATAACTGCGTATCAGAATGGGCCCTATTCTGATATGCAAGCTCCTGTAGAGCAATGCCTTCTGGCTGCTCAGACATCTGCAGATGGGTTCAAAGAGGCTGAAGAGAGATGTGCAGAAACTCTTGCTGTGTCTGTGCATTTAAAACAGGGACGGCAAATGGATGGGCATTTGTTGAGCGATAGAAGAGGAAAACAATGACTATTTTTAAAAGGCTACATTTAAATATTGCTTGAGATTTCTTTTTATTGTGAAACATGTGAACGTGTGATTGATTACCACGTTCTTTGTGTTTGTTTTTTCCCCTTTCCCAAATATTTCCGGGGCTTTATTTCGTAAAGCTTCTCAAATGCAAGTAACTGAGACCAAAACAAATTAAGTGCAACCTGGGATATATTTTAATTTTATGAATAAAGTAAAATAAGCACAGTCCTGACTGGCAGACTCCTGTCTTTCTTTTTCTTAAGCACTAGAGTGCAACTCTTACTGCTGCCATTTGCAGGTAGTTGCTTATGTATGCAATAGGTAGAAGAAAACTTGTTATTTTCTCTGTTTAGTACATAGTGGGAAGGAGACAGAAAGGAAACATTAACAACAAAATTACTTTTATTTCCCAAATGTTGCACCTATGATAGGGTTTTGTTTCAGTCTTATCCCTTTGGGGTACATACACATGCAAGTGAAAGACAAAATGTTTTATTTTCATTTTTTCATTTAAGTGTTACAGAGGCTTACTAATTAAAATGGTAATTGTCTGCCACTATAATAAGTTAATTACAGAAACTTGTTTGTGTAGACTGATGAGCAAGCTAAAAAAAGTTACTTTTCAGAAGCTAGCTGCTGCCAACATTCTCTTGGTAGATTGTAAGTTCACCAGAAAAGCTGGTCTCTGAATTTCTCTGATCAGAATCCAGAATGTATCATGCTTAATTCCTAAGCCAAAAAACTAAAAAAAAAAATAAATCATTTTTAATGCTACATTTAAAAAAAATACTTACAGATATATCTTGTTAGACAATTGTGCAGAATACTAGATTAGCACTTACTGGCATCTTTAAAAATACTCTATCTATCTCCTACTAAAATAATTAGAACTAGGTATTATACTAATAGGCAATATATAAGACCATGAGAAAAAGGGAAAGTAACTTACATTTGTATCAGTCTTGCTATCTAAATATCTTGCCAATACACCATTAGAGGGTTTTTTCTTATATTTTCAATAATTCCTTTTTTACACTAACTTAATATATGTATTCTTCAGTTCTTAATCTGGAAATTCGGTCGTATTAGAATCTCTTGGTAAGCATTATAAAGCTAATAAATATTTTATTGCACTTACTGGATTTCTTAGCAGATGAGATTGATAAATTTAAAGCAAAGAAATTCTGAAAAGCTTAGAGTATCTGAGTACAATTGTATATGCTAGAATTAACCATACATGTGAAACCAAGTTTAATATTCATACTCAGTTTACTGAATTTAGGCAACCATATAGGCAGCCAATTTAGATAGCTAGACTACTGAATATCATTTCTTGAACAAATACTTATTTATTTTCACTGAATGATGAAAATTAATACCACATTGTCTTTTTGCTCCTATCAGAAATGCTGTGAAAGATATGTTAACAGATTTAATAAGCCAATAGTTTCCTGCTGTTTTTCCTAGAATCACAAACTTATCTTGAAAACTAGCCAGTTAGAATAAAGAAAATCATAGACGTGATTACTTCTATAATGCTTATGTATGAGATTTCAGACTTCTATGTCAACACAAAAGTTCAGTTTCTGAGTCATCACTTCAGTATTTGTACTGATTAACTGCAGTCCCCAGGAAGATGTTTTTATTGGAAAAAGTTAAAAAGCTTTTGGGATTTCCTTTTATCTGTTGTGGGAATGTGGGAGACTTTACGGATGTCTTTTTATTCCTAATTAATTCCTAATAAAAAACTGAGTTGAAAGGGTATTAAATGATTTTCCAAAGCCATATACAGCTTATGTTCCATAGTTGCAGGCAAGAGATGAAGTGGAAAAACCTGTCACATACCATGAACACTATTGAGAAATCATTCCTATGCCTAGTTGAATGCTCACATGCTCTGATTTGGAATAAGAGGATAAAACTTGTGTTCCTTGTTCTGTGTTACCAGGACACATTATTTTGTTGGTAAGTTTATTGCCCTCTTCCGTAGCATATTCCAGGCCTCTTGGGCTTTTTACCTAAGACATGCTGTGCTACTGCAAGGACGTTGGGCTTTGTAAATATGTGCTCTGGACTCTCCCTGTAGCATTCTGGGTTTCTTGAGATTTTTGGTCTAGGCTTAAAGTCTGTAACAGTTTGTTGGAATCAGTATCACAGTGTGACTATGGAGAATAAAATTAACTGGATACTTCTGGACATAATATGTACTGGATAACTAGATTTATATTATGCTTGACCTGATAGCCTCAGTGATTTCTGCCTCTCTTAGAAGGAGGAGAATTCTCCCTTCTATAGAAAAAAAAAAAGTTANATTTTTTTTTAAATTGAAACGTGGAAATCCTTTTCATGAAAGGGAAAGTGCTCATAACATTATTAATTTATTCTAAGTGCCACTGTTCTATTGTGTGGATGCATGCGTGTATGTATATAGGTGGAAGTGTATCTATCTGCATTTAGAGCATTTATATTGAATCTTTAACTCCCGTCTGTGTAAAAGATAAGAATTTCTGTGCAAGGTTCAGACACATTATGAATGTGGGGATTATACCAATGACACCACTGTAGTATATGGCAGATTTCAATCATCTGCTAGGTAAGTGAGCATGTTTTAATATTGTACATACTAAAGAGGAAGACTTCTTTGTACAATGCTACAACAAAAATGACTAAGGTTGCAAACAAATTACTAACTTCTTACACAGCATGAAAATTTTAGGATGAGATATGCATCCATCTGGATGTGTACATAAAATTGTGGTTCCTCCTGTATATTTCAGGGCTGGGTTTGCCTTCCTGCAGAAGGAGAAAAGGATAAGCTCTGCTTTAGTATGCAGAGCCCTGTAACTGTGTTTGTATACATGTGGTGCATGGCACATAACACAAGCCATTACAGTTTCATATAAAGTTTAGTTCACTGTAAAGTAAATATAGTAACCATCCATGTTCTCAGCTCTCTGAAATTCAATATATAGCAGACCTTAGGCATTGTAAAAGATAAATTTGTAAAAAATTGCAACAGTTAAGTCTCTTTAATCATCATATTGGTATCTGAATGGGGATGAGTGAGAGAGAGAATGATAGCAACAGTGACTTATGTATGTGTCCAAGACTGAGCTGTTAGAAGTGTTCTGGGAAGGGAAAGGTAAAAGGTCATGGTGCCATCTTGCTTCTTCATACCTCAGAATTTTTGAACTCCCATGTACTCCAGGTCTGCAAACACCCCAATTTAACTATATAAAATCCCTCACAGTCTCAGGACCACAGGACAGGACTAAGCCTCCAACTCTTTTAAGCCTGCAATCTCCCTAAGACTTCTGGATCCTAGAGATCTCAGTCCACTGCTTACTGCAGGTCTTGTCATGTTCTCTGCTCCTTCCGCAATGTCAGCTGTCAGCCTCCCACCTGTCCCATATCTGTTTCCACACCTAAACCTTACATGTGTTCCCTACAAAACACATCAGTCTTTTCTGTGGCAGGGATTAAAATAAAATAAATAAAAAATAAAATAAAATAAAATAAAATAAAATAAAATAAAATTAAATTAAATTAAATTAAATTAAATAAAGACTTAACACAGACCACAATCACTGCAATAAAAAATTCTAGTGGGGTAGGACTCTGGGACAGAAGACAGTGACTGAGTTTTGAAAGAAACAGGATCTTTAGGGACCCCCTTGATTTACTACATACTCTAATAGGCAGCCTCATAGAGCATCCTCATAGTAATAGGAGAGCTCTTCTAAAGCAAGATTTTTCAGAAAGCCACTTCCACCCACTCAGATGTCCCTTTGGAGTGATCAAATAAATTAGTTGCCCATATTATTACTGAAAATTGGTGCTTTAATAGCTTTACAGAACATTTTAAGTTATCTGATCAAATTATCTCTTTTCAACTCCCAATACATCTTTTTGCAGGTATGTTTTCAGAGCAAAAGCACAATATAAGTTAGTGCTTAGAAAAGTTACCAAGTAATTTTAGCTATTAATGAAAAAAAATCACATCATAAAAATTATAATGATCTAAATGTGTCATCACACAATCGCTATGAAGGTTTTTAACCTAAAATATTTCACTAATGAGGTTTTCAGAGGCACTTCACAAATTGAATCAGAATATCTGAAGGAATAAAGAACCATAGTATGAAACTAGAAAGGAAAGGTAGGAGAGGAGAGGTCCAAGAATTCACACATGAGTTTAGTTATCCAAGAAAATATACAAGAACTTTATCTTAAAGCTGTAAAAACCTGCTTTGTACTGAGGGGTTAAGGGTGCTTTTAAAATCAGTTACCACAGCAGAGTTGTGGGTGTGGTAACGAACGCTAAGAAAGGGGTTACATCTTCAGCCAATATCCTGCTTTTCAAAGTGATCACATAAATTCATCTAAACACTGTGGAAAGAGATACCATGCACAGTAGTAATAGGTTTCAAAAGAACTTGTAAGCTGTGGAAATCCTTTTAAGAAATTCAGTTCTGGTAAAAATGAAACTGATGCTACTGTGTAAGTCTTTCAAAACACTTAGATGCAGATGTCTAGAGCAACTACTAGCTGTTTCTTGTACTTGCTGGCAGATGTAGGTCACTGCAGAAATATTATACAGACAAACTGGTGACAAATCTGCTGAAACCTGAAACCCTTTGACTGAGAACTTATTTTAATAGTAGGTGGAGGACACTGGGAATGTGGAAGGGGACATTGTGGAGGACTTGCTATCCTTCTGCTAACTTATGACTGCTTGTTCATAAATCCATTAATTGCCCAGTCTCCTAAGAAACATATTTTCCTTGTATTTCCAATTAATGAATCAACCAGCATTTTTTTCACTTCAATTGTAACCTATCAAATTATTTTAGAGTTTCCAAGGGAGACAGACTTCTTAATGAATGGGATGTGGGAAAGCCAGATTTTCTTCTCTGGTGATTAAGAATCTGAGCCAAAAGCTGTTTTGCATGGGATGTTGGACTGTTGTCTTCAATGCCTTTTAGATCTGACTTTGAATTACTTTTTGTTCCTCTACTCGTCATCTACTCATTTTGTATTTGACCCTTTTAAAAAAAAAAATCCTGCCTTATGCACTTAGAGATCAAGCTGTTTAGAGACCTTGTTTTATCAGGGCATATATTCTCATTATGTGTCTGTATAGTGCCTGAGACAACAAAATGAGAGCTCTAACAACAGTTTCAACAGTCAGTTAAAAAATGATTTTATTTGCCTGAAGATTTCAGGTAATGTAGTGACATAATTCAGAGGCTTTTGCCACAGGACATAATTCTATTGTACTCCTCTTACCTGGCGGCCTGAATCTGTGTAAATGTTTGTAAAATATCTGAGGTTGTGACATTACTATTGTTTGCTAATTTTCATTACAGCATTATTTAGATGTTCCAACTACAGAAGCTCTATTATACTAGGAACAACATAAACAAGCAAGAATGCAGTGTCTTTGTTCAGAGCAGTGTACAGTTGACTAAGATAAGATGAACAAAAGGTGAAAAATCAAGTGTGCAGAGAAAAATCTAAGCAAGACAATATACACATCAGGGTAATGTGAAAGCCAGAAATAAAGCCCTATCTGCTGGAACATATTCCATCTCATTTAATATTTTTGTTTTCAGGCCAAATATTATTGACATTAAGTATACTACTGTAAACTTTCATTATATTCAAACTAGTGATAATAATAATGGGTTTTCTTTTTGTAAAGTTTCAGCAAAACAGTAATCAGTTACTCAGATATGAAAAAAGTTTTTCGTTTTACTGTAAAAACTTGCATTCAGATAACTGAAAAATTATTGTAACAGGAAACTTTAACTTGGCTCCTTTTGTGAGTCTCCTTAAAAAGATAGTCTTCAGATTCAAAAGATTAACCCAGACTTTTTCAAGCCATCATGAGAGACATTTAATGGTGCCAATTTTCCACATGTGCAATAAGATCTTTAATCATGCTTTCTAGTTTGAGGTGCAGTTTTGGATTTCAGAGCTTAGAACTGTAAAACTTTGCACTCTACCAACTTTCTTCTCACTTCTGGTTGGTTATTAAAAAAGTTCAGCTCAAGAGAGGAACTTGACTGAATCCCTCAACACAAGTTTCAGAGTTGACATGCAACCCTAGTCAGGTACTCTAAACATCTCAAAATCCCTTGTGGATCCAATGGGACATATTTTTTGAAAATTTGCCTTTGGATGTCTCAGATCAGATATGAATCATGTGGTATTCTGTTATGTATTGTCCACTTTCACTACAAAAGTCTTTCAGTCTGTATTTGGTATGAGTATAAACTTCCTTGTCAATGCTTGGCATGAATACCAATACAGAATTTACCAAGAATTTTTGACTGATACAGCACTGAATAGTGTCAGACACAATTGTTTCTCTGTCTGTAGTAAAATTCCTCAAACTCTTTCAAGAGTCTGAAAGTTAAAGGAAATATTATTGTACAAGAAACCGACTGCTTTCAACAAACACTTTTCTCAGTTTCATGGAGTCATAGAAAAACATATGTTGAAAGGGATCTCTGAAAGCTATCTAGTCCAAACCTCTGCTCAGAGCAGGGTCAAGTCAGAGGAGGCTGCACACAGACAGTCAAGTTTTGAGTATCTCCAAAGAGTGGGATTCCACAGCCTCACTAGGCAACCTGCTACAGGCTTTGACCAGCTTCACAGTGAAGACTTTTTCCTAACTAGAATATGTGTTTTGGCAACTTTTGCCGTTGTGTTTTGTCCTTTCATGGTGTATGTCCAAGAAGGGGCTGATTAGAGTGGGTCCAGAGGAGGGCCACAAAAATGATCAGAGAGATGGAATGCCTCTCCTATGAGGACAGGCTGAGAGAGGTGGAGTTGTTCAGCCTGGAGAAGAAAAGGCTCAGGGGACACCACGTTGTGGCCTTTCCATACTTAAAGGGGAACTATAAGAAAGACAAAGGAAGACTCTTTACCATGACCTGTAGTGACAGGACAAGAGACAATGGTTTTAAACTAAAGGAGGGTGGATTTAAATTGGATATAAGGCAACATTTTTTTACAATTAGGGTAGTGAGACACTGAAACAGGTTCCCCAGAGAAGTTGTGGATGACCCTTCATCATCGGAAGGCTTCAAAGTCAGGTTGGACGAGGCTTTGAGCAACCTAATCTAGTGGAATTTGTACCTGCGTGTGTCAGGGGAGGTTGGACTAGATGATCTTTAAAGGTCCCTTCTACCCAAACCACTCCAAGATTCTACGTTTTGTCCACTATACTTGCTATTAGAGAGCTGTCTGTTGTAAGATCCCACTTTAGCTGCCTTCTTGAAGAATAATGCCTACTCTCTCCAGTCTTTCTGAAGATTTTTACTTTCCACTGTATTTCACACTGTCCTTTCTTGTGGCTTCTCTATTTCTGTATCCTTTTGAAAATAAACACCCAGAACTTCTCAGGGCATGCTCTGAGTCACTTTACCTTGCACATCATTTGAATGCTATATTTTCTGTAATTTGCATTTACTGTATGATCTATATTATTTTTATTTAATATTTGAAACCTTTTAGATTTTTCCACCTTAGATTATTTTCTTCAATTGGGTGCTTTAACGCACCTGGTTATTAAACTGTGCTTTTTCACCTTGTCAGTTCCTTCAGCCTATTTTATCTTCTGAACATTGAATCTGATGAACCATTTTTTATTTCATCACTCAGTATTTCTCTGTCCTTTATAATATTGGCTGTTCCCACTTTGAGGCATATTTACTTCATATTCCTTCTTTCAGTTAATTTTTCTTGGCCAGTGTCCTAATTTCTGCCATTCTGATGAGAATATAAAGGTCTGCATTAATAAAAATGCAATGATTCTAGATTTGCATAGCGTGAAAGAGCAGAATCTGTCACCCTTTATCATAATATTTCCTTATGGCTGTATACTAATTATCATCTGATCTTAAAGCACAATGGTATGCTTTCAGATACTCATTCATCTTGGCCCTTTCCTAATTACTAACATCTGATCCAATACTATTGCCCATTACAAATTCAATTAATATAATCAGTCACCTTCGAAAATGCCAACACTAGCTGAAAATATTACTCACCACATGAGACATTTGAAACTTTGCAACCTTCTTAGTGTTTGATTTATGTCATTTTACAATCCTTGAATTTTAATTTGTCTGTTACATTTCCTCAAACATAGACTTTTAGATGAAGCCCAATGGTAAATTTAACCCTTTTACACTTTAAATATGTATTATCTTTATATGCAAAATTGAAAGACACTCATTGGTATTTCAAGGATTGTTTAGAGAGTGCTTATTTTAATACCTTGAGATGACTGTTCCTGAATCTGTTTACGTGAATAATGTGACAATAGTTAATTTTGTATATTTTATAAATCAACCCAATAGCTATCCATGATAACATCAGATCTGATTTGGACTTTGGATGACTTGGTGTCTGAGACAGATTTAAGCTTCTTTTGTGTCTCTCCCTGATAATTTAGAAATTAAACTAGTGTCTTTACAGTTGGTGAGTCATTTTAAGGTTTTTTTCAGGACTAACTGTAGAAAAGTAAAATTTTGTAATATACTGTGGAGTCTGAGATAGGAAATGCTTCTGTCCAAGGAGACATATGATGAAAAATCACAAGCAGATCTGAATAGAATTTTCAAAGAAAATTATTTTTTTTTCTATTGCATTTTCTTGGCTGCATTTCAGTCTTGAAAGTCTTTCAGTCATTTTATTTTCATTCATCAGTACTGTGAATTTGCTCTTGTCTGTAGACCTGATCATTGTTAGACTTCCATTACCTTCTGTTTTAAAACATCTTTTAGAAAAGAAAGAGGGCACATGTCAAGTTTAGCAAGACTAGCCTTGTTTTACTATCAAGTACAAAATGAATTCATAAGAACAAAACAACACAAACCCAAAGTCTACTGTACAATAAACATGCTCCCACCACCCAGACTGAATTTGAAAAAATATTACTTTGGAGACCTTTTCAGTCAATCCAAACAATCAAAACCCTATTAACCTCTAGTGTTTGTCCTTCCTGTGGCTGGCTTTTGTTAATCAGAAATATTTCTGTTCAGCCATTGCTTCCTATTATTTTTGCAGACATTTAATCAAAAGAAATATGTACAGTTAAAACTAGGCAAATACTTAAAAGTAATGTGAATCACGGTCAGTAATGAGTGACTCATGTATTTCCAATATTAATTAATTATTTCGGTAGGACAAAGTAGATGTTCCTGATGGTACACAAGCAGAAACTAATAGTGGAAAGCAGTTTTATAAAAATATATGTGTGTATATATATATATAAAAAAAGAGTAAATTTGAATTTAGATGAAGAGTTAAGTCTACTGCAAACCAGAGTGGTAAATGAAACTCCCTGTCTCACATCCTTGTGCACATCAAAAGCATGACTGAAGAAATTGTCTGAGAGGATATTAACTACTTGGAAAGTTGAGAAAGAAAAGAAGGGAAACAAGACTGAACACATGTGGCAGATCTGAGGACAATAACCTTTTAGCATAGACAGGCAGCAACTGTTCACTCTGTACTCCTAGTGAAAAGGAATGTTCAAGTTGGCCTAGATGTATGTTTAAGACTTCAGAAGGGTAAAGTCATGGGCAGCACAAAGGCTCATTAGTTATTGGTGCCATAACTAATAAAGGTGATATGGCTAAAGAATCTCAGACAGGATGTGAGACCTTAACTGGCAAATTTTTGCAGTGGCAAAAGAAGGTGGCAGCTACACCATTCTCTGGTTTGTCTATGTGGGTTGAGATAGTATTATCCGAATGATGCACATTAACTTGAACTGAATGTGTCTTAAGTCCTCTCTGTAAACTGAATCATCATCAGCATGGAAAACATTACAGAAAAAAAAATGCAGACAACTTAAAAATTTAAACATGGAAGATCATGTTATTTTCCAGCCTTTCTTCCAATAGAACATCACGTTGAAGCAATTGACTAGAAATCCTCTTCTTGCACAGAGCTCTTGCAGTTGTTACGGAAACCAAAAGAACTTGAACACATATACACTTGCTCCTAGTGTACAAAGATTGATGTACTGCCAGTCTTTTATTAGACCAAAATAGTAAGTGTCAGGAAAGGATAAAAATCTACAGTGACAAGTCATTATCAGAAAAAAAAAAAAAAAAGTATTAAAACCCTGTATGATTATGAACCAGATTAAAAAAACAAAACAAAACAAAACAAAAAATCATTTTCACAGGACCAGCTGTATAGGTTACTTTACTCTTGTGCCCTCCAGATTTTAGTTTTATTCTACAACACACATCGCATTCTTCAGAAAATCCTCTGCTAATTCACACAGCCCTTTGCAGGTGTCATATGAATTTCAGTACAGATTCAAAAATATAATATACATGTTGCAAAAAGACTGTTTCCTTCTGTCCCAGCTTTACTCCTGGGAGGGCCTAGAGATCAGCAGGGAGCTACTGTGTAGGTTCCACCTGAACTTGCAATTGTGTGATTTTTTCCTGGGAGGTGTGATGTGTCAGAGGTCCTTCTCTGCTACAGAAGATGACTTGAACATCAACGTGAGGGGGTGGAATGTGTGTATAAACTCACCTGATTCTTGCTAGTGTTGCTCACCACAGATGCATCTGAAAAGTCTTCCATGTGAGAAGGCGCTCATTCCTACTTTGGACTAATACATAACAAACCTTTGCCTGAAATACTGATAATCTCTCATTCCTTACACATTCTACTTGCCACTTTATCTGTAAAATAACTTTTTATTTTCCAAATTCTGTTACTCTCATCAAATATACAAACATATACTGATTCTACTGTATCTTTTTAAGGCTTATGAAATGATACAATATAGTCATGTGCAAAGAGTTGGGATTGTTCATCCCAGAGAAGAGAAGACTCCAGGCAGACCTTACAGCAGCCTTCCAGTATCTGAAGGGGGCCTACAAGAAGGCTGGAGAGGGACTTTTTACAAGGACATGTAGTGATAGGATGAGGGGTAATGGCTTCAAACTGGAACAGGGTAGGCTTAGATTAGATAGCAGGAAGAAATTTTTCACTGTGAGGGTGGTGAGGCACTGGAACAGGTTGCCCAGAGAAGTTGTGGGGGCCCCATCCTTGGAAGTGTTCAAGGCCAGGTTGGATGGGGCTTTGAGCAACCTGGTCTAGTGGGAAGTGTCCCTGCCCATGGCAGGGGGGTTGGGACTAGATGATCTTTAAGGTCTCTTCCAACTGAAACCATTCTATGATTCTGTGATAGAAAGTATTCCTTCTGAACAATGGCAATGAGGCAAAAAAATGTAATCTACTATTTCATAATCTTATTTGTCATTGAATGTTGACCATTTTTTGCTTTGACATTAACATTATTACCATTGCCACATGACAAAAGGGTGCATATTGAGAGCAGTGAAAACCATGTCATAAGAGAATGAGACCCCACCTGGAGTATTATGTACACATCCAGAGCCCCCAGTATAAGAAGGACATGGACCTGTTGGAGCGAGTCCAGAGGAGGGTCACAAAGATGATCAGGGGGCTGGAGCACCACTTCTATGACGACAGGCTGAGAGAGTAGGGCTTGTTCAGCCTGGAGAAGAGAAGGCTCCAGGGAGACTTCATGGTGGCCTTCCAGTACCTAAGGGGGGCCTACAGGAAAGATGGGGAGGGACTCTTTATCAGGGAGTGTAGTGATAGGACAAGGGGTAATCTGAAAGAAGGTAGATTTAGAACAGATATTAGGAAGAAATTTTTTACTGTGGGAGTGGTGAGACACTGGAACAGGTTGTCCAGAGGAGTTGTGGAGGCCCCATCTCTGTAGGTGTTTAAGGCCAGATTGGATGGGGTTTGAGGTCTAGTGGGAGGTGTCCCTGCCCACAGCAGGGGGGTTGGGACTAGATGNAATCTGGTCTAGTGGGAGGTGACCCTGCCCACAGCAGGGGGGTTGGGACTAGATGATGTTTAAGGTCCCTTCCAATTGAAACCATTCTATGATTCTGTGGGAAGCCATATTATACATTGTTTTCTGTTCTTCATTCATGAGACAAATTGTTGCAAGGAACCTATAGTCCTATCATGTTGTAAAAACAAAGTCTTGTGTGTTGACAGAGGTATGGATTTCTTTCAGCTTCCTTTTAACTTGAGGAGACAAAAACTGTTTTGGGAATGTTTCTCATTCAATATTCAGAAACTACCTTCTCAAAACAGCAATATTGTACCTACCTGTGAAAAGCAAAGTGAAAATTGTAATCTGTGATGACTGTAATTGCTTACAGCAAATGCATCCTCAGAAATGGCAGGGCAACTTGAAACCTCCAGTGTAATTGCTGCTTTATTCAATTATTGACCTGCTTTGGAGTTGAAGAAGACAGAATGTCCTCCTTGGCTAAAATGCTACATTGCAGGAACTCTCCAATCCCTGCAATGAAGTATAACCAGGGTTGGAGAACGTTGCATACATTAAATAAATAACTGTCCTCTATAGGACACCTTCCAAAGGAAATTTAATGTGGCATCCACCACCCAGCTTTAACTTAGAAGTTATGGTATAGTACTATAGTTCTATTGGTTAGTAGCGATTGGCTAAATACAGAATTTAAATACTAATTCAAGGTCATTTTTTTCAGGAAACTGTAATAAACGGGATATTTTAGACAAAACCATTGGAAAAATTATAATCTTTCTGAGTACTATACTACCATGGGTCTCCTTTTAAATCACTCTGTAGCTTATTTTGGGAAGAATGTATACATGTAGAGCCATTATTAAAGAATAACTTTCTTCTCTTTGGTAACAGGCTCTAACAGAGTACAGTTAAATTCTATTCAGTAGCTGCTGGGAATATGCTGACTTCTTTGATTTTTAAGAATATATTTAATAAAAACTGAA
Organism: Himantopus leucocephalus; assembly: GCA_003993805.1. Taxonomy (NCBI): domain Eukaryota; kingdom Metazoa; phylum Chordata; class Aves; order Charadriiformes; family Recurvirostridae; genus Himantopus; species Himantopus leucocephalus. The sequence goes on from RSEF01000002.1 coordinate 145,150,768, forward strand.
AAGTCTAGAGCAAGGATGACTGAATGATATTCCATTATTGCCTTATATAGACTGGTCAATCTTTATCTTAAATGTAGTCAGACTTTTTTTGGTCCTTTTATGTTGAAAGACTGTTTCAGAATGCCACTGATGAAAAATTTCTTTTCTTTATTTTCTACCTGAAGGTACTAATTGCCATTTTACATATATTTTTGGTTGTGGCAACACAGTCTGTAGCTTATTACTTGCCTAGATATCAGTTAATTACTGGTCAGCTAAATAAATGAACATGTAATGAAATTCACTCGTTTATTAGGTGATTTTTTAAGTAGCAAGGAGACTGTTCAGATGACCCAACTGACATTACTAGCATAGCACTAATAATTCAGTGCTTTTAGAAGAAAAAGAAGAACATTATGAAATATAAAGCATAAATTCCAGTTTCTCACCAATCTTCTTGACTTTTCATATGGTGTCACTGAACAGAGTTAAGCAGATCTGTCTCTTACCAAAAGAATGTTTTAGATTTAATCTTATTTAGAGACTGTTTCTAGGCTAAAAAGTCTGCATTTAACTTTTTTTTTTCAGAGAATGAGACTACAGTTTTCATTTTCTCCTTTTTTATTTGGAGTTAGTTTGAACAAATATTTACTGGTCTAGATATCACTGAAGATAATAGATCCAGTCCTTTTATAGAGGCTAACATTTGAAAGTCCTATGCAATTAACTTAATCAAAGTTCAATCAAATTTCATTAGACTTTGGCACTCTTGTGCCTGTATCAAGGACAGAGCAAAAGATATATTTGGAAAAAGTTTGATTAAGAGGTCTAACTATAAATATATCAGTATACCACATGTAATATCATGAAATTTGATATGTTAAAAAAAAGCCTTTCTTTGAAAACTGGATTGTCATAGTCTTTTATCAGTATAGAATCAGAATAGTTTATCAGAATAGTTGTTTTCTTTCACATGTGTACACCCATAATGTATTTTCTTAAATCTGTGCAGCTGTCATACATTCACAGAGAATTCACAGAAACAAAATNTCTTAAATCTGTGCAGCTGTCATGCATTCACAGAGAATTCACAGAAACAAAATAGCAAAATATGACACATGTAATTCAAAATTTCCTTTTTTTTTTAGTACCTAAATACTTTCAAAAGGACTAAGTGAACTATTTCCAGCAAAATCTGTCCATCAGGCTTTCTAGATCCTTGAGAATCTATTTCAGTTCCTGAAGATGGCTTGTAGCTCTCATCAGCTTTGCTGTTTGTCTCATAAAAATGCTTTCTGTATGACAGCAGAATGGACATAGGAAAATATCTGTCAGCCTTGGAGGTTTCCTTCATGCTTGGTTATGGAAGCTGGGTGAGGGAGTCAATCCTCAGTGACTCCGACCTGCTTGGTCTGAGTTGCTTCCTCCATACCAGGATAATGCATGAAAGCCATGTCAAGCAGATTGGAAAAACTCAAGCTCTAAATCTGAAGTTCAGTCCTCACAAAAATCTGTGGATAGCAGAAGGGAGGGCATATGCATACAAGTTTTTATAAAATACATTTCATGAATAGTATTGTACAGGACTGCTCACATGGTGATTTGGAAATACACATATTGAACTTTAAAGATAAAACCACAGAGATGAGGAATGGAATTGTAGATATTGGCAGTGTACTCGGATGTGTGTTCTCTGACTCCATAGCTCTGATAGACTAGTAAATGCTATTACTAAAAAATGGGATGTTAAAATACTGCATGCTCCCTGTGAATGATTCTATGTGAAACTGGGCTGCTTTTATGAGAAAAGCTGACTGCATCTTATAATTGCTATATCACTATTCAGTGCAGAGAAACTGTTATGCTGTAACACAAATTGGGGTAAAGTATTAGTAAATGCTATAAAACTAAAGAAGAAATTGAATTTCAGGTTTTATTCTGGTTTAGTTTATGCTTTCTGTTACAAGTTTCTTAATTCCATTAACTGTGTTACTACCAGTAGCTACTGAGTCACTACCACTTTATGCTGATATGAGAACTGTGTCCACATATTAAAATGTGATGTGCTTTGGTATATAAATCCTACATAACTTTCAACAAGTGTTTTAATTGCATTTTCTTGTTTCTGTCTAGATGTCTATCACTCACAATTTTTTCATATGACACTACAATAATTTCTAGCAAATATTTTCGTCTTGATTTCATCAAAGATTTTTTTTATTTTCTTTTCCCAGTAAAAATACTAAGAATATATTTCCTTGATCTGTGACAAATGAAAATGAAGAATTCTTGTGGCTTTATGACGGTATCCGCAATGGTCATATGATTCTTTTTGTGGAAGAGTATCATAGAATCATAGAACAGTTTAGATTGGAAGAGACCTTAAAGATCATCTAGTCCCAACCCCCCTGCC